>OZ026623.1:29141236-29791236 GCA_964020975.1 Hermodice carunculata
TAATTTCCATGCCTGTTGGGGTTATAATGTGGTTGTCGAAAGATAGGAAATTGTCCCGGTCATAGGAAAACCGCAGCTTGAAGAAAATGTCACGGCTGCAGCTTGCTGCATCATAGCGTCTTATTGGTCGAATGTTTGACTGGAAGTTGAGCCCGATTACTAAGCCTTACAAAAAGAGACATATCCTTAAAAGTGTTTCAAAGGAACCAGTTTTTGCTGAAGCTACGCCATGTCTCAGCCAAAATTAATAAAATAAGACGACTAGCTTTTCAGAGACTATAGTAAATCACACCATGAGGGGAAAATCCCACAGGAAAAGGTTTCGACGAGTTAAGAAAAAATATAGATCTTTAGGGGGACACGGCTTATTTGTTCATTTGGGCGAAGATTAAAATAATCTGTATATATTTCCTGCCGTTTTGCTTGTGCTTGCCTCCAAAGCTGATCCAAGCTGCGTATTTTGTCTGCTCCGCTAGCTGGTAACTTGGAACTTGGTCTGCTTCGCAGGCAATGCTTGTGCCGGCTGTGGTTGGCTATCATGAGTCATCGCCTAAGGAAATACGCAATGAAGTGCCTGGACCGATTATAACTGAAGTTAAAAACGAAACATAAGTAATTTACGCCCTCAGTCGAACCAGACTGTTTTTTGTGGGGTTGGGTGGGGGTGGGGTGGGAGTGGGGATGCATCGTAGGGGTGGGGTAGGGGGAACACCGTTTATATCCTGATTTGTGTAACAAATAATTTTTCTGTCCGCTTGTATTGTCCCGTACGGGGTTAATAAGGAGAGATGTCAAAATATTATTTTGTTCACATCCTATTTTATTGCATGGGAACGAGATGAAAATTTTGATTATTGGCGACTTCTCCAAAACCGCCATCAACATTACGCTGAAACCTGATGGAAATGTACCTTGTGGAATGGTCAAACAAATTTATTCTACGGGAGATGGTGCTGCAGATTCTTCACTTTTAACGATTTTTTTCAATTCGGGTACGTATCGGTGAATGCGTACATTTCAGTTCATTACAATGCAAGTCATTGGGGATTGCAACAGTAACTCTCATTTTTTACTTCTCCAAAACTCTTGACCAGATTGATTTCAATCTTTCTGGGGATGTACCTCGAGTGGGTATCTACTGACTTGTTAAAATGTTCTTGCTCCAGTTATGTATGAATTTTTAAACTGATTTTTATGTTCATTTTTTTGCCGAATCTTAAATCTTGCTCGCCAAAATCATTTGGTCAATTGCTTTCAGAATGCACAGGCACACTTCTGAAGATTCCTATACCTTAATTTATTCTCCAGGTAGCGCTGTATTTTGTTTCTATTTTTTAGGATTAATTGTATTAATGTATGTGTATATATATATATATATATATATATATATATATATATATATATATATATATATATATATATATATATATATATATAATAATCTTTAAACGTGATGGGAATGTACCTGGACCCAATATCCACTAAGTTTGTACTATATGGTGCTACTGGCATTCTCTGATTTTTGACGAATTATCGAAATTAGGAATTACCCATTGAGGTGCATGTACACACAAACATGGTCATTATAGCGACAGAGCAAACCTGATATATTGGTCGGTGCTGGTGGGTCCTAGGCCCATGATTAACACTAATTTTTGACGAATTATCGAAATTAGGAATTACCCATTGAGGTACATGTACACACAAACATGGTCATTATAGCGACAGAGCAAACCTGATATATTGGTCGGTGCTGGTGGGTCCTAGGCCCATGATTAACACTAAGCACTAATAGGGAGGCTGCTATGTGGCCTCTTTTTTTTGGGGGGGGGGGAGGGTTGCTTTTGACCTTGAGTGACTTTTGAAAGATCAAACTGGCGTTTTGATTTCTATGTTGGTAATAATGAAACCTGTTATTTTTCATTAAAAAATGACACTCGGAGAACTATGTGAGTGAAGACTTTCATACTGCAAACGGTCACGTGGGTCTTAAGAAATGTGACCTTGATATTATTTCGAAGGTCACAGGACCACATCAATCTGCGCATCAGGTAAGCTGATCACTGCCCTCTTTGTTTTTGCTCTCATATCCATACGCATTGACCTTCACGCGTTCCATGGTAATGGGAATTTATAGGGCAAATATGTGTCTTGAGCCAAGCTATCCACATACGTCTCCATGGGACCTGCTCGAAAATAGAAGGCTAAAGCCCTGCCTTGGGGGTATATATGTCAGGTCCCTGCTTTCAAGAAATGAATTGAGATTTCTCACGTAATAAATCTTTTCAGCACCGCCCAATCCCCATCCTTATCATTGGTTCTTATCAAAAAAAAAAAAAAAAAAAAAAAAAAAAAAAAATCTGTGGTGTAACAACAATTTCAGGGCAGGCATAAAGCACCAGGTAAGTACTAAATAGTAAGTTTAACTTGCGCACCCATAAAACATTTTTGACCAAAGCACAAGAAAACGTAACTTTATTTATTTCTACTTAAAACAGTGTGTAAGACATTCTGTTGCATACCACATCTAAATGTTCCTTTTCACGAAAAACGCCGTGTAGTTGCTCCTGTATATATGCACATCACACTTAAAAAAGTGCATTGCAATTTTCGATCACTTTAGTTTCGCTATATTACGGATAGGTTCATAAAAACTCTCACGCATTCATGACACAGCTACGCCAAAATCTCGTCATAAACTTGAAAAAAACTGTGATTCTTGAGACATGATGAACCTTTGACATTGAAAGCCTCCAGCGTCAAGATCTACATGTTCCCTATCAAAATGGTGCATTGGTTCGGCTTACATGGGAGACAGTGAGTCATTTTACTTTGTCCTTAAACTGGATTAAAAATGCAAAAGAGGGTTGATACTGGCCTCTGACACTAAACATATCCAGGGTTGCATGGTCACAGGTACTGCAAGCTGTGAATTGAAGAAATAGTATTCCCGGTTGCTGCTAGATGGCGCTCTCCTCCAAGGAGCTCTTACATGTTATGACTTGCCGCTCAGTGTTTACACATAAGATGTGAGTTGAATTGAATTTTATTTTCACATAATCATACAGTACAATATACATTCAATTGTATATAGTGCGATGTATTTTTATATGAAATAAATGATATTTAATAATAACAGCGGGTGGAAAAGGTTCCCAGAGGAGTTAAACTCATCAAACCTGAGCACCATAAAATATTTTAATTTAGCATGTTACAATAAGACCTGGTACTCCTTCATAGGATCATTCACAGATGGACAGACAGACAGACAGACAGACAGACAGACAGACAGACAGACAGACGTCAACACTCTACGAGAAGACCAATTCAAATACGAAACAAAGGATTACATAAGACAAAGGGAAAATTACTCTTTGTGTTTATATAGTGTTATTGAGTGATTGTTTAGAGTTTTTGCTTCGTTTAGATTCCATATGGTTTCAGTGGTTCAATAGTGACTCCATAATTACAGTGACATTAGAATATTGATACCTTTGGAATTACATCATATTTACGATGCAAAACAAATACAAAAATAAAGTATTTATAAAGTACAAATAAACTATCCAACAGGGTGGTAAACTGGCAGTGCACTTACAAATGGAAGGTTTTGAGCGGTTTTGATGATCTACGTTTCCCTGAAGTAGTCAATATGAAAAAAATATGTAAAAAGTTTAAGTTTAAAATTTATAAATGAGGCAGGATGCTGTTAAACTTCATGACTTAGCACCATGTTCACTAATTACAGCTAAAATGTAGGGTGTTAAATATTACATGTGGATGTGCTAATGTAGACACCGGGGCAAAGTGGGTCACCTAAGGTGAAGCCCCCACCTAACATATTTAGGACAAGTGTAGAATGGAAAAACTGTATTTCACAGCTAAAACTACGATGTAATTTCAAATTGCAAAACCATTTCCAATATGAAAGTTTGATTTAAATGAAAACTCTCACATGAAAAGTTTGCTCATGTATGACCTGCTTAGCCATATCTCTGATGTAAAGTGAATCACCCCCATGGCAAAGTGAATCATTTCAGTTTGTTTTCAGTCATTCAAAAATGCAAATGTAATAAAACATAAGAAAGAAAACAAATCGAAAATCGATAATTTTATTAGTAGTACTATTAGTATCAATTGCTTATCGAGAACAACATATTTCTAATATTGTGGTTCAAAAAGAACATGTTCATAACTGAAAAGAAACGTTCCATGGCCAAACCGGGTCATGTAGATTTCTGCACATGAACAAACATTAAAATTTAGTTCAGATGACCACAGTTATGTAGAAAATTCTTCACTTGCACTTTTATTGTCATTTCAAAATCTCAGATGAATGTTTTCAAACTGAAGCCATTTTCACTTAATAAATCATCACAAAACTGTTCATGGTGCAAATCAGATTGGTATGTCTGTTAACTTATCCCTGATCATATTAGGCTAATACAGGGTTCTGGGTATACAAAGTGAGTGCACTCTACTCTACCTACTTCTTCTGAAGAGATATAGGGGACATGCATTACAATCAAACTTAATAAATTATGCAACAATAAATGACATCAATAGGTGCGTCACAAAGAACATATATACAATGTAATTATGAAAGATTCAACCCCATGGGAGGGCAGGACTATATGCATCATGGACTGATTAGGCTAAATGTGTGCTCCATGCTGATTTACCCCCATCATCACTTTTATCTTAATTTCTCAATACTTACTCTTCCAAAAGTCTAATTTTATACATGTGAGAAACATGAAGGCAAATAATTTTCATAATTTGGACTGTTGGGAACCGGTAGGGCTTACAATGCAGTAATAACGCCCTATTGTGTCGCTGTTGAAACACGCTTCGTGCTACCATCTCCGACATCCGCGGCACTCAATCCAATCCTCAGTGATAAGTTCCTCGTATTTTTCGCCACTCACAAGGCAGTGTCATGTCTTATTAGACATTATGAATCATTATAAATCATATGGATAATCTATAACAGTAGACGCAAAATCTGGACCAGCACACCTGCCCTTTTGTTTGTTGGCTTGTGTTAGGGTCTTCTGTTATGGCTCAGTTTGGATCTTTTCTACTGGGTCTTCTTTTTTGCAATCTGTTCTTTTCTTTGGGACTGCTTTGGTGACCTTTGATTTTTTGACGCGGAGTTCCATTTTGACAGGGGAACTTGTTAAGGGCTCAGCTTTCTGGGCTTTTCTCTTGTTTGCAGGGAAGGAAAAGGATATTTGTGACTTTGGTAATGGTCGTATTTGAGGAGTCACATTGAAAATAGACCCAGGTGTTGCTGGTACTCCTACAGCAGGGGTGGTTGGCACCTCTGCAGCTGGTGAGGCTGTGTTTGCTACATCTACAGGTGAAAAGTTTGTGGGTGTGCTTAGCACTCCTGCAGCTGGTGTGGGTTTGGTTGTGGTTGTGGTTGTGGTTGGCACTTCTGCAGTTGGAGTGATTGTGGGTTTGACTGTTGTTGGCACTCTGGCTGGTGTTGGTGTGGTTGGCACTGCTGAAGCTGGTGTGGGTGTGATTGGTGCGTCTGTAGCTGGAGTGACTGGGTTGGCACTTCTGCAGCTGGGCTGGTTGTGGATGTGGTTGGCACTTCTGTAGGTGTGGTTGATGTGGGTGTGGTTAGCACTGCTGATGGTGTGGATGTGGTTGGCACTCTTGTAGCTGGAGTGATTGTGGTTGGCACTTCTGCGGCTAGGGTGGTTGTGGGTGTGGTTGGCACTCCTGCAGTTGGTGCAATGGGTGTTTTTGGGACTCCTTATGGTGTGGGTGTGGTTGGCACTCCTGTGGCTGGTGTGGGTGTGGTTGGTGCTTCAATAGCAAAATAGACCAACTTTCCCCGATGACAGTTGTACACAGGGCAAAGCGTGTGGGACAATAAACTAGCAATACAATGACCAACTTACCTTGAATCACTTTGCCCAGGATACCCTTTTTGCACTTTTCGGAACCTTTGATTGACGTAATCCGCCATTTTAAACAATTTAAAAAGTAAAAAAATTAAAAATTCTTGATATTTGCGTTTTACGAAAAAAAGAAAAAACCACACACACACAGTTAAAAAAAAAAAAAAAAAAAAAAAAAAAACCAACCACGGCCACTTTGAGCTGCTGGTGTTCTTGTTAAATGCACACTTGATGCACACTTTATGCATACCGTGCTTTTGCAAAAAGCAACATTTATATTTACAGCTGATGGTTCTAGAAATGTCCAGCGCTTCGGTACGTCTGGTGGCGTCCTCGCCAATCTGGGGAACGATGCGGTGACGTCATATGCAGGTTACTGCCTACCGAATTATCGATCCCATTGCAAATGCGAGGCGTGACCCGCTATGGCAGCATGGGTGAACCACTTCGTCCGCGACTCCCCTACATCGTTTTAATATCTCTGAAATTTCCGACCGTGCTACACAAGACAAGTGCGTTGTTTTTTTCTTTTTGCAAAGTATATATGTGATACTTAACTTGAACCGGGTGCTCATTAGGGAATAGAGATACAGTGGACAGCGAAAGAATGGTCTTCAATTGTGCTGTTTTGGTTGGAGCCAAAATATTGCCCTTTGTTTCAGAGCTGCTAAACGGTTTTCATTTATGCCTCTAAGAGAGGCAGGGACGCAATCTCAGTGTGTGTCATTTTGCGATATGTGATACATTGAAATACGATTGCACATTACAAATTAAATTCCCAAACAAGGATGAAAATGACAAAAGGTGTCTTAAAGGTGCCTTTCATGGTTTAGCTTTCTAAAATTGGACAGGTGGCAGATAATATATATATGTATATGTATATATATATATATATATATATATATATATATATATATATATATATATATATATATATATATATATATATATATATATATATATATATATATATATATATATATATATTATCACGCCTAACATAACGACTTTTCAGAGCTGGCAAGCACAGGAGTCAGCAATTCCAGCGCCCGGAATCACTTTGAGTGAGGATCATCATTGTCATGGCACTATCCCTTCTTGGTTTAAACATATTTTATTTCGAAGAACAATTGGTCAACAGGCACATTGCTTATATGAAGACCTCTTGTACAAGCAGTGACAATAGAGACATGGAAGTGTTAAACTGCCAGATAACTGATAGTTGGCACGTCATATTACGTACACATAGGAGAAGAGGAGGGAAACTAGAAAAGATGATTCGCTGCATACCAATCAGTGGGTGTGTCTTCAAAGTTTATTGGTATGACAATGTACAATTGGTATTTCAGTACTACAGTGTATTATTGGTATGACAATGTATAGTTGGTACTTCAAGTACAACAGTGTATGATCTGTACGACAAAGTTATGACCGTGTACAATGGGCACTTCAGTACTAAGTGTATGATCGGTACCACGATGTTATGACAGTGTACAATGGGTACTTCAGCACTACAGTGTATGATCGGTACGACATTGTTACGACAGTGTACAATGGGTACTTCAGTACTACCCTGTATAAGAGATACAACCAGTTAGCAAAGCACAAAGCAGCCTCAGTGGAACAAGCTCCAAGTCTTACTTCAATGCACCCAGCTAATCTCTTGGATGATGGAAAATACCGTTTCTAATTGCCTCAAAGTACTGTAACTGAACTTAAGTTTAATTTTTCAGCCGTATATCTTGCACAGCTCAGCCAAGCTTGTGTGCAAGCCTCTCTGGTGTATGTGATGCAGGGACAACCTGGCGGTGTACATACAGAAGTTATGCAACTTTTGTGTATATCAATTGGCAACATCTAAAAGAGCTCTGTCACAGTTGAGGTAAATAGGGAGATGGAGTGGTGGCCCCACCTGACTTTTCACCAGTGGTTGTGCACATGTAAATGACGCTCCTTCTTGGATTTCACTTGTTACTATTCTTTGCATTAAAGACAACATATTACTCAGAGCCACATTGCATCTTCCACCATATCCTTACCCTATGGTTCCACTTTCACCAACATGCCCAGTCTGCCGCTAGGCAACTGGCCTTGCTCCAATCTGAGGCCAGGAATTCCTAGTGTCAGGCCCAATTAAGATGCAAGCATGTATACATACACCCAGAAACTGAATTTGTCTCATTGCACTTCATTTAACTGGATCAATTAGCTACACAGCTATAGAAGATACAAATGGAAGTTAATGGCAGGTGTGACTATTAGATTTTTTGATGACTATTAGATTTTTTGATGACAGAGTCAACCTTCAGACTCTATTGTATTTTTAATTTCTCTCACCAGGTGTCACCACCTATCAGAGAGGTGAGCAAATCTGTCTCTGTTCATACTTTTGGAGATATTCAAAAATAGAAAATTCAGATGCCCTTAATTTGCAGAATTTAAATTTGCACAGCCTTCATTGCCAATTCATCAGATGTGCACCGGTACATAACATAGGAGTAGAAGTTGGAATGGCATCTCTATCTATTATGGCTTTTAATTTATTCAAGATTTAAAATTTTCAATGGTGCTACTTAGCGTAGTTTAATTTGCTACAACTTTTGTTTTTAATTCACTAGGTGCGCAATGGTCAACAACCCCCTAGTAGAAGTTGGAATGACATCTCTATCAATTATAGTTTTAAAGATATTTCAGATTTAAAATTTCGAATACTGCTAATTATTATAATTTAAATTGCTATAAATTTTGTATTAGTTTCATTACATACGCAATGGTCAATAAACCACTAGCAGAAGTTAAAACGGCATCTCTACCTACAATAGTTTTGAAGATATTCAAAATTTAAAATTTTAAATGCCCATAATTTGCATAATTTTCAACATATTCATTTTTCTGCATAAAAAGGCAAAACTCTCTGTATGGAGGTACAATCATGCCACGTTTGGCGTTTCTGTGTGTAATAGTGTCAGAGAAAAGTGTCGGACAAATTCACTGGTAAAGAAGAAAGAAGAAAGAAGAAAGAAGAAAGAAAGAACTTTAGGGAAAACAGAAAAGTGTGTGTTGACACACACACTTTAAAAAAGAGAAGACTACTGGGTGAGTACATGTGTTTAGTATTATGTACCACACCTTAATGTAGCGATGGGATATGCAATCACGCAAGTTCCAAGTTGAAAGTACTAAATCTTTAAATCTTTCAGTCGATTTGATGTTATTGTTAATTGATTTATGACACTCTTGTTTTTGACACTTGTGCCAAATAGCAAAGTTTTCAGACAAAAACTGCGAGGGGAGTTATTTCAGTTTGGAATCTGTCCCTTTGTGTAGCTTAATTGCTACATTGCCACAATCCCTTGTTTCTTGCTAGTTCCATATATTTTTTATAAAATAAAAATAATATTTTATGCAGGTTTCTCTTGTCTTAATAGCTTTTAACAACACTGTAAACCTCATATGCTCCAACATCAAATTTTAGATGACGTTAGCTGAATACTTTATGATCGTTTTCAAACTTTTATACTATGGTTTATTTCCAGCTTTATTATTTGTTTACTTAAAAAGTATGTACGCACTTTTTAGCCTAGCGTTTGATGATGATGATGATGATGATGATGATGATGATGACGACAACGACGACGACGACGACGATGATGATGATGATGATGATGAAGAAGAAGAAGAAGAAGAAGAAGAAGAAGAAGAAGAAGAAGAAGAAGAAGAAGAAGAAGAAGTTGAAGAAGATGAGGATAAGGATGAGGATGGCGGTGGCGATGACTTTAGGACAAAGTGTAAAGTGCAAATATTTGAACCACAGATAAATGTAACAAAGTATTTTTTACAGCAAAATTTTATACGAGCTTCAATAATAACGTTGTTCGTGAGTACATTTTTGACAAGCTTATATGTCCCTTTGGAAAAAATCTTGATCTTAATAATCGTGGTACCTAAACAACATGATAGCAAATAAATAAAAATTGAAAGTAAGTTTGCATTATGTTGCTTCAATAATATCATGTAAAGTGTTAAAAAGTAATAGGTCAAGGTTTAATATAAAAATATCATATAAAACATTTTAACATCATGTTAATACTGATATAATTTATCCTACACAGATCCTTTGAACAGACAGGAATTCATGTTAATTAGATTTGGACGTCAAAAATTGAGCTGATTCATTTTGAAAAAGGAAAATACAACAGCTTTTTGTACATCTTGTGAGTGGTAAAATTGTTAAATGTGGTAATATAAAAAATACTTTGCGAAGCGTCTGTCAATGCCAAGTTTGGGCTGGAAAAACGGCTTTCTTCCACATGCCTTGGGCGCAGTGCACCCAAGGCATGAAGATGAAAGCTGTTGACCTTGACCTATCTTATAGTCTTTACAGCTGTTGACCTTCACTATTCTGATAATCTCAAAAGTTGTTGACCTTGACCATTCTAATAGTCTCTACAACTGTTGAACTTGACCATTCTGATAGTCTCTACAACTGTTGAACTTGAACATTCTTAGTCTCTACAGCTGTTGACCGTGACCATTCTCATAGTCTCTACAACTGTTGAACTTGACCATTCTTAGTCTCTACAGCTGTTGACCTTGACCATTCTAACAGTCTGTGTTGTTTGGTTAACCTGACCATTCTTATAGTCCTTACAGCTGTTGACCTTGATTATTCTTACAGTGGCTACAGCTGTTGACCTTGACCATTCTTACAATCCCTGCAGCTGTGGACCTTGACCATTCTTACAGTCTGTGTTGTTGTTGAACTTGACCATTCTTATAGTCCTTACAGCTGTTGACCTTGACCATTCTCATAGTCTCTACAGCTGTGGACTTTGACCATTCTTACAGTCCCTACAGCTGTGGACCTTGATTTTCTTAGAATCTCTACAGCTGTTTTCCTTGACCATTCTTATAGTCTCCACAGCTGTCAGCCTTGACGTTTTTATAACACAGCTGTTGGAATGCTTGTACATAAATTGAAGGTCGCCCTAATTCGTTGTTGAAAGGCTGAGCTTTCATGGACAAAATTACCTGAGTCGTTAATCTGTCAAACAGAATCCCCCGAGTTGTTTGCCTGCCTGCGCGCCTGATCACCCAAGAGCGAAGCGCGCGGGTGATCAGGCGCGCAGGCAGGCAAACAACAAGGGGAATTCGGTTTAGACAGATTGACGACGAGGGTTATTTTGTATTTATCCCCTACTGTCCATTAAGTAAGAAAAAAAGTCCATTTATATCACTTGTAACATTTTATTTCACTACATGGGACTTTGACACAGTCATGCTGCGTGTATGAATATAAAATTTAAGCAACAAAGAAAAGCGGTCGACCACAGGCCTAATGGCGGATTTTTTTTGAATGGCCGTCGCTTCAGACAAAAATCTCGACGAAAAGACACTTTTTTATTATTTCTGTATGGAATTAATTTGGTGAAGAGGAGAATTGGAAGGTCACGTTGACTTTGAATGTTGCACAAGCAAACATTGCAAAGTATGCACCCGTAGAGCTCAACAGATTGTTGGCCGTCAGATTGTCCCCATCACCATCAGTGACGGCAGCATTGCCAGTATTGCCCGAAGGAGCGGGGCGATGGCTCCCTGCCACGCCAGCTGGGACAAACGATGAAAACAGTCTGTGGAGTGCTTTGGACAGATGTTAGAGGTCTCTGAAAAGAAGAATAATTTCCCTGGAGAAGGCTGCACGTGGCGTGCTGTTGATTTCGGCTTGCTGTTGCATGATTATTCACGGACTGCGCATTTTTGTGCCCGCTCAGCTGTTGAATAATGGTTGGCGGGACACTTGGAATTGGATGTAGGCTAAAAGTCGACTGCACATCGTGCGTCTTACAGAGTGGTTGTTTTTTCTGCCAATCATCAGCCCTGCATTTTTGGCCCCGGTCTGCATCACAGAATCAAGTTTATTCTTACCCATTGGCTGGGATTTATACCACGGACCATCAGGTTTTCGACCGTGATTTATGGCAAGGTAATAAGGCGAGTTTGCACATACCAAATATGGAATTGAGACCTTCCATATTTGGAAAACCATGTTTCTGATTTTACAAATATGGTAAAAAGTAGTCCCACCCATGGGATATGGTCAACAATAGGCCATATCACATGGTTTTCAATGTAATATGGTATAAAGTAGGAGATAAAGATTCAGTTTCATTACCTGACACAAACGGTAGACAATGCAAAGGCAAGTCCAGCCCAGGGCAAGCTCGGCTCAACCCCCTCCCCCGTTTCGCTGAGAAAAAGTATTCTCTTACTTCAAGCGCCTTGCTATTTTGTTTATGTAGATAAATGGATTGTATGTTACCAGCGTAAAGGCATATATATATGTATATGTATATCTATATGTATATGTACATGTATATGCATATATGTATGTATATTAACTGGTGGTGCATGTTATTACCCGTATATGGCTTTTCAGGCATACACTATATGGCGGCAGTATGTGGGCTGTTATGATATTACAGGGCTTATATTTTACGTATTATCCAGTGTAGTCGTATCGGCCCGGTGGGGTGCAGCACGTCAACAGCATGCTGCATGAGCTGAAATTGACAAGCAGCATCTCTGGATGTGACGGCGGGCACGCGCCGTGCGTGCGCTGTGTCCATGGTTCTATTGCAAGTTGAGCAGGAAAGCAGACGCAAATGGATCCACACTTAGGGGATGTTTTATTTTTATTATATCCAGTGGCACGATAAAAATAACATGCATAATCAATTAATAAATATATTATAAACCTGTTTAATTGGGATTGCGCTAATATCAGCCTTCGGACAGCTGTATCGGTCCTAAGGTTGATATGAGATGAGGGCAATATCAATTAAAGAGTTTAATAGCACATGCACGTATATATATATATATATATATATATATATATATATATATATATATATATATATATATATATATATATATATATATATATATCTATATATATATATATATATATATATATATATATATATATATATATATATATATATATAAACAGGAAATGTAAGAACGTGGATACAAAAGAACTTGTTCAAAATTTACTACAGGCTTTCTCCAATGGCATTGATCAATTACATACATCTCTTAAAGCACTATCATTTCGAGACATAACAAGAATCAATGAATATTTGGGTCTTACTGATTCAGAACACACATTTCTGCGAAATGTTTGTGAAATTGTGTATGCTTACACAAAAAACTGTTCGGAAACCAGATTCTAATATGAAAAAAATTAGATCAAATGTTTTGCAGCATTCCTTTCAAACACAAAATCATTGAGTCACTAAACATTCAGTCCCTTTTCAAATAGAAATTTGTTCGTAACATGATTCCCAAGGAGTTCAAAATAAAACATCACCCCATCATTTCCTATAAATATGGCAACAATATTGGACAAAGTATCATGAATTACAAAAAAATTCTGGCTTCAATTACCATTGAGGATATCGCAGCAAATCAAAATTGTGACTGTATGTCTAATAGTAGATATTCTAATTTTTTTGATGCATACCACAAACATGTATTTACAGGCATTTTGGATATAATACAAAATTCAGGTTTAAAAGAAATGATGAAAAAAGGTACAAAATTTCGGATGTGTCCCAAGTTGAACATTGACAGTATTTTTCAGGATACACGTTAAGCACTTGATTCCCACTGTGTGAAATGGGCAAAGAGATAATAAATGGAATTTAAGAAATTTGAAGGATGGTTATCAAACTTGAAAAGAGTCTTTAGAAATAGAATTTATCGTTACAAATCTCACATTACGAATTTCAATGCGGTTATAAACAATATTTCAGACATAAGAGGAAATGACGCATATAAATTACAGAAACAATCTATTAATAATTTGATAGATACACATAAAGATGAGATGAAAAGGAATTTTAATATCAAAATTTCTAGACACTGTGAAATAAA
This sequence comes from Hermodice carunculata, assembly GCA_964020975.1. Lineage (NCBI taxonomy): Eukaryota > Metazoa > Annelida > Polychaeta > Eunicida > Amphinomidae > Hermodice > Hermodice carunculata. The sequence goes on from OZ026623.1 coordinate 29,155,087, forward strand.
TTGTTTTTCGAGTATTAGCAATTCTTCCGAGTTTGTATCTAAAATCAAAGATGTAAAAGCAAAAAATATCAAATCTTTTGATTTTTCCACACTGTACACAAATCTGCCCATAGATGAAGTCAAAAGTTCACTTTCAGAATTAATAAGTAAAATCTTTAAACATAATGGTGAACCATACATTAATATTAATTCATATACAAAGAAAGCATATTGGTTACACAATAAATATTCAAAAAGTAACGTTAAATCTTACAATGTTAAAACTTTGATAGATACAGTAAAATTTCTTTTGGAGAATACTTTTGTTCAATGCGGACCATTGGTTTTTCGACAAATAAAAGGCATTCCAATGGGTAGCAGCTGCTCCCCTTTACTTGCAGATGTATATTTAATCTGGCTTGAATTTAAGTATATGGATAAATTGATGAAAAAGGACTTTCAAATGGCTACAAAATTATCAAACAACGCAAGATTTATTGACGACATTGCTTGCGTAAATGTACAAAATTTCAGTGAAATTGCTAAAGAAATTTACCCAAAAGATATCCCTTTGGAGAGTAACAAATCAGACGGTTTCAGAGATATGTTTTTGGACTTGGATATTCAGGTCACTAATGACAGGTTTTGTATTAAAGTCTATCACACAATCGACGAGTTTAACTTTGAAGTAGTTAATTATCCTTTCCCGGACAGTAATATTTCGGAAACTGTTGGATATAATACGTTTTTGTCACAGATTTTGAGATTTGGTCGTATTTGTTCTAAACTTCAGGATTTTGCATCTAGAACCAAATTTATTTACAATAAACGTGAGTCAAGAGGATTCAAAGATGTACTTTTGATCAAATATTTCTACAAATTGTGCTGTAAATATCCCGAGAAGGTTAAAACGTTTGGCTTCAATAATTTTAGAGATTTTAGACTTGCCTGTTTTGCTACTTAATTTTATCTTTTGGCATCACTCTGTTTTAATGTTCACTTTTCAGACATTTTAGGCTAGCTTGTTTTCTGTTAAGTCAAACCCCCAGGGGCTATAGGTAGCAAGCAGCTACTGATGACAGTTACAAGCTTGCCTAATTGTACTTGATATCTGGTTAATATTTTCATTGCATTCTCTTGACTTAGATACAAATGACTCTCATTCTTTTCTGAGTTACCCTATAACTTTGCTGTTAATATCCAAAGATTATTAGAAAGTTTGACTACAATAAATTACAGTTTTTAGACTTGTCTGTTTTGCTACTGAACTTTATCTTTTGGCATCATTCTGTTTTAATATTCACCTTTCAAACATTTTAGTCGAGCTTGTTTTCTGTTAGGTCTACCCAGGGGCTATGGGTTGCAAGCAGCTACTGATGGCAGTTACAAGCTTGCCTAATTGTACTTAAAATCCTGTTAAAAATTGTGTTGAGAACATGTTTTTGGCATAAATGCTAATGTCTTCCATTCTTTTCTGACATGCCTAAATGCACATTTACTCAATTAAAAATACTCAAAAATGACAGTATTTTCTCATATGTCACAAACCTGACACATTATGTTGATACATTGACTCAGGGTTGGCAGTGAAATAGAGCTTAATTGTTTGAGGGATAGGTGTCATCATAGAGTTTGTTTTACATTTCTGATGCAGGATGTCCATTGTTGCAGTCCTTGTTAGTATTTCCCTTGGTGTGCACAGGTGGTCTGGCTGTAACTGTTTATTTTACAATCAATGGTACTGAATTTAATGCCCCAGTTTGTTTCCGTTTCAGTTATACACTGGCGGGAGGTTTAATTAGGTCCTATCTGAACCTATACTATACAAATTTAGTAATTATGGCTTGTTCTTCTTTCATAATGAAGCTCTGCATTTTTAAGCAAAACTCCACGTATTTAGCTTATTCATCATTTGCCACGTTCAAATCTATTCTTTATTATGTGGGTTGTCTTTGCTGAATATTTAGCTTAGACAAGTAGCCGCTACTCAGAGAGACATGTACAGGAAAATAGGCTCCGAAACATGTTGAGTAGTTACCCGCTGAAGACCCTTTAATTTATTTGGGCTGATACAGCCTATGTCAAAAGTTTACAGAGGAACGTGTGCAATATGGACAATATTAATTCCATGTGTATAAAGGTTCGACGGGGACAGGTTAGCTTATGGAGAGTAAAGAGTTCGGACTACTAGGAAGTGGTTCTGGGCAAAATGACACAAATACAATATATATATATATATATATATATATATATATATATATATATATATACATATATATATATCATGCTCAGCTGACCTAAAGATTCATCACAGTTGTGGTTCTGTGAACGTCGGACAGGGCAAAATAGGTACACACTTATGAAAGGTACGTCCCTACCAAGTTTGACACAAGTCTGGAAAACAAATACTTACGTTATAACCATTACAAGAAATTCCCTGTCAAATTTAGCTGTTAAAACTTTTTAAAAAGATATTCCAAACTAATAATCATAAAACTTCCAAAAATCACTGCAGCATGACCACTTGAACAAACTTGGTAGAGACCTACCCTAGGTACATTGCCATCAAGTCTGAAGTCAATCTGACAGACATTTCCTCCCGAGGAGTCCAAAATGTGAATCAGCACTAGAATGTCCATTGACGTACATAGTAATCAATAGGAAAGTTGCGTTTACCGGTAAGTCCCGAATCGAAATAAAAATCGTTATAAATCAGGAATCCACAGCAGTGCCACCTAGTGAACAACTTTATTTGACCCTTTCACAACTGACATATTAATCAAGTACTGCATAATCTGAGTGACGTTTCTGGAGAAGTCGAAAATAGCGTAGACACGCAAACAATTATAACAACACTGAATAAAAGTTCAGCGCCACCCGGTGAACAAATTAAGAACTAGGTTTCTCTAGGTGTGACCCTGTGTGATATCAAAGCAATCCGGTGAGCACTTTTGGAAGAGATTTTTAAGATTCCCCCGGCCCTCCAAAAAAACCCAACAGAAAAATTTATTAAAAAAAAAACTAAAATTATTGGAGCACGGCCATTTATACAAACCTGGTAGAGACCCATCCAAGGTACATTGTCACCAAATTTGAAGTCAATCTCACCAACGGTTTTGGAGAAGAAGTAAAAAAATGTTAATTGGCATTAGAATGCCCATTGACGTTCATAGTAATCACTAGGAAAGGTGTATTTACCGACAGGTACCAAAATAAAAAAAAAAAAAAAAAAAAAAAAAAAAAGGAAACCACAGCAGTGTCACCTGGTGAACAGCTTTCTTTTGACCCTTTCACAAATAACACATCCACCAAGTTTCACCTTCATATGAGTGACGGTTCTGGAGAAGTCGAAACTAGCGAAAGCCTACAAAAAATCATTAAAAAATAGAAAAAAAAAATCAGCGCCACTTGGTGAACAAATTAAGAACTGAGAGTCCCTAGGAGCGTTGATGTATGATTTCAAAGCAATTGGGTGAGCGGTTTTGGGAGAAGATTTTTGAAGGTTTGCCCCCAAATACAAAAAAAAAAAAAAAAAAGAAAGAAAGAGAAATAACTGAAGCGTGACGATTAGAACAAACTTGGTCGAGACTCACCCAAGGTACATTCCCACCAAGTTTGATGTGAATCTGGCCAGTGGTTTTGGAGAACAAGTCGAAAATGTGAATTGTGGACAGACGACGGACGGACAACGGACGACAGACCCTCACAAAAGCTGTCAGCCAGCTGAGCTAAAAATGAGATTGAATTCCCAAAATTTACATAATCTTACAACGAACAAAATAAACATTGATCTACTTCCTCTCAAAATTAATGAAAGACATTCGGCGTTTTAAAATGTTCACATATGCCGATTTGCGGCGACTTTTATAACTCGACGGAAGCCACTTCGCTACCACGCGGGGAGATCGTTATTTGTCGACGTCAAGTTGTTGACTATGTTCTCAAAGTAAGAAACCTCAGTGTGCGGCCTTTTATTGAGCACCGAGACATTCCAACATTAAAAAGCCGGAAGCTTTTCAAACCTTCCACCTGTACACATAAACATACAACTCGTGACCTTATTTGTGGTGCCAAATAGAGTCTCATACCAAACCTTTCCCATTGTATCTAAATTCTCACACGGTACAACCATTTTTCGTTTCTGATGACACCAACAAACATCGGATATGGCTAATTTCCGGGTTAATGATAAAGTGTAGAAACAGCTCAATCATAAAACGTGATGTTTTTTTTTTGTCTTTGAGGCTGGTCGCTCGGCTGCGGTCGCTCGGCACCAACGAGCATGGCAGAAAACGTGGTGTCTCACACACATAGAATTGTAGGCCTATATGTACACAGTTTGCATAAAACACATTGAAAAAGTTAAAAAGACACTTATGCACAAAAACGTGCCACGTGGATTGTCATTGCCTGCGCGCTCATTCAACTTTAAAATCACACTTTCCACTTTATGCAGTTGAAAGGCTATACAGATTGGGTCACTAATTCACTGCCTCCTACAGTGCCAAGCTTCAACATAGACGTCGCCGATTTCGAGGCAAAAGACTTAAGTAAACATGCTCACCAATGAACCAACAAATTTTATTTTCAAGGAAGAGACCGAAAACGTAGCCAAATGTTATCAAAATATAGCTTTTTATATTCTCTTTTCACATATGCATGTATTTCGGATCGTATTTGATTGAGTGCTGGATATAAACGTAAAAAGTCGGTAGATCTTCCTCGGCACTGTTGCACAAAAAATGTTAACCCTCAGAGATATCCATCCTTGCAAATCTTCACCTAGACCAAAGCATCCAGTTCTGGAAATGCTAATCTTGAGCCAGCAAAAATATTTAACACATAATAAATAACTCTCACCGAATATTGACCATTTAAACATTTGATGGCGATTCAGCCACCTTTTGTTATCAATTTCCTTTAAAAAAAAAAAAAACCAGTTTACACCTTTCGATGGATAATTTTACAAAAGGACGTAACCAATTCGGATTTCTCGATCGTAAAACATTGTTCATGCAACCATGCGAAATAGACAGCAAGATGATGCTTTTCCGCATAGAATTACCGAAACTTAAACGATTTGCATTTTGATGGGGTGAGAGTATACTGCTTTAATCCTCTTAAATGTGTTCCCTTGGGAATAAGCAGTTCTTTTACGTATGGGGAGTCTTTCATGGAGCTTGAAAAGATAATGCCTCAGTAGGCCTACTTACATGTTTTACATTTGGAAATGAACCTATCTCCAGGATCTATTTTTTCTTTAAATCTACTCTTTTACCGACAACCATGACTTGAGATTTAGAGCAGTTAAAAGTCACACGCAATTTTGTAGCAAAACCTAGGGCCATATTTAGCATACAAACCAGTTGGTTTTCATTTTCGGCCAATAATGCTACAGTAGCGACTGAAAGTAACTTAACCTCTACGCGGGAGCAACCCGCGAGCAATTTGCGAGCACGGCCAGCAATTGCCCCCGAGCAACCCGCGGGTTAATTACAGATCCAGTCCGTGGGTAAATGCGGGTGCCCGAGCGGGCGGGTGCGGGTGCGGGCATGGGTTGCCCCCGAGCATCAATGCGTGTCCGTTTGGCCCGCGAGCCCAGCTGCGCTAGGATGCAGTCGACAACATCTATATACCTGCATGATATTATACAGTTTGTACGTACATGTACATGTACAGTTATATATTTCTCACATTTGGGCGATGTAATGATTATGATGAGGATCGTTACTCACTTTTTCATTTTTTTTTTCATTTCATTGAAGCCAACATTTGCTTCTCTCTTAAACTCAGAAAGGTATCAGCAGCAGATGTCTCACATTCACACACACACACACACACACACACACACACACACACACACACACACACACACACACACACACACACACACACACACATATTACTGTGATGTAATCCGAGTATACAGCTCTGAATTTTCCAACTGATTACATTATTTAGTTGCTATTTAATATGTTGACACGTCCTATTTTATAAATGTCACACAAGTATTAACACTTTATACATTTATTTTACAAGACTATATATACAGGTGCTGTGCTTTTTTTTGTTGTTGTTGTTTTTTTGTTTTTTTGCTTTTTGTTTTGTTGTTGTTTTTTTGTTTGTTGTTCTTGTTTTTCTTCCTTTTTTGTTGTATCGGCCCGGGGCCTATACACAATAAACTTATCGTATCGTATCACACACACACACTTGTAGCGTGTCACTAGTGGGGATACATCGTTTTTCACCTCATAAGACATAACTGGGAACATCATCAATTGGGGACACACACTACAACTGGGGACACACACTTTTAACTGGGGACTTCCTGTTCCTATACTGTCCAACCAAACACACAAATCAATGTTCTTTTCCGCACAACAGAGGCAATCCTCATTATCCAAGTGGGGCCATTTTAACATGGTGTTTAAATAACAGATATGTGTGACTTCTTTCATATGCAGAATAGTAGAGAAGTGGAGAAGTCCTCGGTTGAAAAATAGCTCCAGTTAGTTTGGAAAGAACAGAAATGTGTCCCCAATCGTAGGGTGTTACAAACCTACACTGTCACACAAACACACACACACACACACACACACACACACACACACACACACACACACACACACACACACTAACGTACACATACTTGCATGTGTATCCCCAGGAGGTATATTTTAGCAAGGAGGGTAGCCTCCTACCCTCCTTGATTTTAGTGTTAGTTTAGACGTATTTATTTACACTGGATAGCTCAATAGTACAAACATTGTCTAATTTAGGGGTTCTCCAGAGACGGAGACGTGCAATAATATATACCAGACTCACAGGACAATACAAATCATGATAATATGACTATGAGATGACCGTACATGATAAAAATTTGACTAGAAATACTAATATAGACTTGATACAAAAATTGAACAATACGTGTACACAGATGCATGCAAACAAGCTTACGCACATGTTTACACACTCATAATATGGGATGACCATAGGTGGTGACTGAAAGGGAGATACTGGCGCGACCATAATCTCCCGCTCCCGGTGTTCCACGGCATGGCCCGCCGGGGGTCAGGCGACACATGATGCACGAATGCATACCACTGGGTACGGCCGAAGCACTATGGCGGCATACACACGCTGCCACCGTGAAGCCACCATTGCACCCAGCAGCTCAGGTGTTCCTTCCCTGCCTGGCAAATGTCAACCATTGTGGTCCTATGGGAGCACAAGGCATTTCTCCAACATTAAAGTACAGAGATATATAAATATTCTGACCGGTTTCTCAGAGCATATCTTAATACCAATGTCAGCGAAAGTCTCGTGTTCTTGCTTTGTTGGCTTGTCTGCTTAGCAGGCCTTAGCAGACCCAAGCAAGCCAGATAGAAAGATGGCACGAGAGGCCAAGCAGACACGGAACTAGCCCCTTTCTAATTTTCTGATGTATGTAAAAGACTGTTAACCATAATTTCACCCCCGATTTACTATTTACTAGTTCAGTTCCAAGCGTTAGACCATGGACAAGGTCCATGGTTAGACTGAGTCCGCACCCAAATTTTCAATGGTATTTGTTTCTTGTCCTGAAAAATATGATGTAGCAAAATTTTTAAGTCACTCAGCAGGTAACAGTGTGGGGGCAAGGTTTTCTTTTTCGGAGTGACTTTTTTTCACCGTACTGTGAGAATCGCGTGTTGTCTATTTTCATCGTACGGTGAAAATAGTGTTTGTCTATTTTCACCGCACGGTGATGATAAAATTTGGTCTATATTCCTCTAATGGTGAGAATAGGGGCTACTCTATTTCTAACGTACGGCGATGAAAAGAAGTCAACCAGGGAAGAATATTTTGGAAAAGCATTATGTCATGATATTGTGCACAAACAGAATTGGAACTTACATTTGCTGAAATAATAAAAAGGCCTAACATCCAAGTTGAGCATGGTTTATAATGAGATCTGCTGAGGTGTTGTTTCAGCTTTTATTATCTAATAGTTTTTATAGAGGCAACACTGTATTTTTATGTGAAAAGGCAAAAATTTAGGTAACAAGACAAAGTAGAGACTTTTCTTTAATATTGTCACAGATGGAAGTAACGAAACTTGAGGGTGACTCATAGATCTATCTTGTTATGACTTTAGTTAAGGATCGCATTAAAAAAATCCACGAAGCAACAAAAATGAAAGACTCCTGGGTGGGTAGAGTAACTTCATATACATTAATTTCAGATGTTAAAAAGCCAAGCATTTAATGCTGTCACGGTGCCAAGGTAATTGTTTTACTGTTAACCCTCCGTAAGTGGGCACTTTGCTTTGGTCCCGTTTCCTATTGACTATACTATAAAGCTAGCTGCATGTCTCCCCAAAGTAAGCATTTCTCCAATCTTAACTTGCCTCAGTTCTATACAACAAGCCATAACCATAAATTTGCGAAAAGGCTCTGAATTCCGATTTCCAGATGGTGAAAATAGAGCCGCCTCTAGCCTCACCGTGAAAATATACCAAACTGTACCATCACCGCCATACGGTGAAAATAGACCAAACCCTATCCTCACCGTACGGTGAAAATAGACAAAACTCCTTCCAAACGCTCTTATCACCGCACAGTGAAAATAGACCAAACGCTATTCTCACCGTACGGTGAAAATAGCATCTAGTGCAGTGGCGAGTCCACCAAAAAATTGAAACCGTTCAACCGGCAAAATACCCAGCTGAATTTGGTATCAATCAAAAGATAAAAACCTGAAGTTTAAAGTCAGGAAGGGTGTATGATCAATTTCGTGGTCAATTTTTATTTATATTGGTTACCATGGCAACGAAATTAAGTTTTCGAGAAATAAAGCAAAAAACACCTTATTAACCATAACTTTATACACATACAAAGTACCACTTCACAACTTTACATCAACATACCTACTATACAGGTGTTTCAAAAGAAACAAGTTTGAGATAGTAAGTGTCAACAGTTGGTTGCCATGGCAACGGAATATTCGTTGAAATCACTTAAATTTGCAATTAAACATTAGAAACTTGTTTATAGTTTTAAATATCAGGAATAATTTTCATCACATTTGATGCTCAAATGCAAAGAGATTCTTTCTGCTCTAAAAATGACGTCAATTAAGTGACAAAAGACTGTATTTGGGTCGCCTAGCAACGTTGTTCCAAATGTTAAGATTACTTAAAATGAGCAGATTTTTCTGGATATGGCAATTTGGCACATGGCCAGTGCTGCGCATTGCTGAGAAATGATACATGTGATAATAATGCCGGTAAATCTTTCTTTAAACAAAAAAATACCTAACTAGATTTGGTATTAATTGAAAGATAAGAACTTGAAGTTAATGGTGAGGTAGAGTGTACTATCAATTTCATGGGCTATATATGTTTTGATTGGTTACCATGGTAACGAAATTTTGAGTTTGAGTAATCAAGGGACAACACATTTTTAACCATAACTTTTTAAACAAACAAGTTATCACTTCATAATTTTACACCAAAATACCTGGTATAAACACACTTCATACGAAACCAATTTGAGGAAACAGGTGTTAACAATTGGTTGCCATGGCAACCGAAAGCTAATTAGAAAGCCTGAATTTGCATTGAGACACTGAAAACCTGTTTTTGCTTTTAATATAGTATGCACAATTTTCATCTAACATCATGTTAAACTGTTAAGAAAGTCTTTCACAATTAAGCTTGAGGTCAATTGAGTCAAATAAAATTGATGATAGTTGCCTAGTAACACTCCCTTAAATACACAGATCATTCAAAATTTGCACACTTTGGTTGATACTGGTGATTCATTATGGCCAGTGCTGTGCATTGGGAGAATGATACATGTGGCAATACTGGCAATGGATTTTTACTCATACTTTAAAAAACCCAGCTGAAGTTGGTGTCAAACGAAAGATGAGTCTCTGAAGTTTAGGGTTAGGTAGACTGTATTATCTATTTCCTTTGCAATATGTGTTTTGATTGGTAACCATGGTAACGCAAATTCGGTTTTGGAGTAATCATTAGGAAAAAAACATCTTTAACCATAACCATGATAACGTTCTGTACATTCAAGCTGCCACTCTAAATCAACATATCTGCTGAAAAGGCCCGTCATGATAATGCAATCTCTTGTGGTCAGTGTCAATAGTTGGTTGCCATGATAACAGAAGTTTTAATAAAATAACGAATTTGCCATTAAAAGATTAGATACTTGTCTGTAGCTTGAAGTGAAATGAAACATTTCACCAAATGTCATATTAGAATGTTTGAACAAGAGAACTGCGACAGTCCTGTGCGCAGCTGACATCTACATGTACCCTTGCCATTTAAGATTTGCCCCCCCCACCAAAAAAAACCCCCTAAGAAATTCATAAAAAATAAAAAAATCAATGGAGCATGACCATTTGCACAAATCTGGTAGAGACCCACCCATGGTACATTGCCACCAAGTTTGAAGTCAATCTGGTCGAATGTTTGAATGTTTTGAAGGAAAGATCGGAAAATGTGAATCAGCATTAGAATGCACATTGGCTCACATAGTAGTCAATAGGAAAGGTGCATTTACTGAGAAGTACCAGAACTGAAAAAAAATATCGTTACATCAGGAATCCAAAGCATTGCCACCTAGTGAACAACTTTGTTTGACCCTTCTTCAAGGAACATATCAACCAAGTTTCAGCTTAATCTGAGTGACGGATCTGGAAAACAAGTCAGCAAAAACACACAAAAATAATAAAAGAATTAGAAAAACAAATTGCAGCACCACTTGGTGAACAAGTAAGAACTAGAAATGTTGCTGTGTGATATCAAAGTGATTGGGTGAGCGGTTTCAGAGATGATTTTTAAGGATTTGTCTAAAAAGAAAGACACCCCCCCCCCAAAAAAAATCATAAAAAATTGAAATATCAATGGAGCGTGACCATTTGACCAAATCTTGTAGAGACTCATCGAAGATACATTACAACCAAGATGAAGTCAATCTGGACAACGGTTTTAGAGAAAAAGTCAAAAATGTAAAGAAGCATTAGAATGCCCATTGACTTATATAGTATTCAATAGGAAAAGTGCATTTACCGATAAGCACCAAAATTGAAACAATCGTCAAAATCGGGAATCAACAGCATTACCACCTAGTGAACAACTTTGTTCGACCCTTCTACAAGAAAAATCTCAACAAAGATCAGCCTAATCTGAGCGATGGTTCTGGAGAAGTCAAAAATACCAAAAACACATCAAAAACCATAAAAAAATAGAAGAAAACTACATCGTCAACTGGTAAACAAATTGTTAAATAGACGTGTCTAGAAATTAGTCTCTAGAAATGTGGCTTTGTGACATCAAAGGAATCAGGTAAGCGGTTTCAGAGAAGAAGATTTTTTAAGATTTTCCCAAAACTGAACAAAAATATAAAACTCATAATCAATTAAAAAAATTACGGGAGAGTGACCATTTTAGCAAGCTTGGTAGAGACCCACCCAAGGTACATTGCCACCAAGTTTGTATTGAATCTGGGTGAGAGTTTAGGAAAAGAAGTCGATTTTTGGCGACGGACGACAGATGACAGACGACGAAGGACTAAGGACCATAAGATAAGCTCAGCTGCTGACAAGTTAGCTAAGCTAAAAATAAAAAAAAAGAATGGAGTGTGACTGTTTGAACAAATCTGGTTGAGACCCCCCCAAGGGACATTGCCACTAAGTTCGAAGTCAATATGCTTGACGGTTTTGGAGAAGTACATGAACTGAATAAATCCTTAAAAGTCAGTGAGCCACAGCGTTGACACCTGGTGAACATCTTTGTTTGACTCTTAAGTCCACAAGGAACATATCCGTCAAGTTCCAGCATTATCTGATTGATGGTTCTGGAGGAAACGTCAAAAATAGCAAAAACAAACATATAAAAAATCATTAAAAATTATCAAAAAATTGCAGCACTACTTAGTGAACAAATTGAGCGCTAGGAGCGCCTGGTGTGTTCCTGTGTGATATCAAAGCAATTGGGTGAGGGTTTTCAGAGAAATTATTTAATATTTGACCCCCCCCACCCCTCCCACCCCAAAAAAATCATCAAAACCCCCAAAATCACTGGACCATGACCATTTGCACAAACTTGGTAGAAATCCACCAAAGGTACATTGCCACCAAGTTTGAAGTGAATCTGGCTGACGGTTTTGGAGAAGTCAATTGTTGACCACGGATGAAAGACCCAAAGATAAGCTCAGCTAGTGACAAGTCAGCTGAGCTAACAAGTATTGCTTCCTTAGCTACAATAATGGTCAATTTAGTGTAAACTAAACATACCTAAAGGCAAGTGTTGACTGAAGGGTCCACCATTTGCTCAAAATTAGGCCATTGTGACACCCAAATCGAATCAGTTCATCTGGGCATGTTAGATAAGCACACTGCCAAATTTAAGCATACATTGGAGCATTCCGGAGATATTGCGGTAACGAGACCTAATAAGTATGTATTTAGGCTACCATTTGCTCAAATTAGGTCATGCGGAGACCAAACTTAAACCAGTTCACCTTGGCATGCCAGATAAACATACTGCCAAATTTGAGCAAAATACATTGGAACATTCTGGAGATATTGCGGTAACGAGCTAATATAGCTGCCATTTGCTCAAAATAAATGAAGTCATGGTGACACCAAAACCTGATCAGTTCATCTAGCCAGGTCATATTGTCAAATTTCAGCAAAATGCATGGAGGCATTCTGTAGTTATCGTGGTAACGAGAATGCGCACATCTGGACGGACGAACATCCAGAGAGACAGACGGACGGACAACCAGAAAACATAAAGGGTCCCATCTGTGGGGCCAACCCTAAAAAAATTACCACTGTTTCATGCCTACCTAACAATATTTTTAGCAGAATTTTGTTGATATAGTCTGTATTTATGCTCAATGCCACTGGTATTGATAGTGTAAATTCTATACAATGAATTTACCTAAAATGTCTTCATTCGTGCAGCATATCTTTGATGGAACACAAGTTCCAGGCAGAGATGAGTACATGTTTCAACAGCATAAATTATTTTTCTATGGTTGTCATGGCGGACAAATTCCCACGACAACTTGAATGACATTACCAAAATGTCACATTTTGCAATTATACAGGAACAGCAGGTCATTGTGACTGTATCACAAGTATTTGATTTTTTTATACGTTGGTTACCATAGCAAATAACTACAATGCTTGTAAAGTGGTCCCTCTCTTATAAGGCCCCTCTCACCTGAGACCGCCCCTCTTAAAATGCCAGCATTCTTGTACAGAAAGTATGGTATTTCCATTATATCCCCCCCCCCCTTATAAGGCCACGTTTTGGCTGCATTTGGGGTAGCCTTATAAGGAGGGGACCACTTTATAAGAGAACTCCAAGATACCGTATACTGTTGCGACCATAATTCAATATAATTTCATATTTCAAACTATCACGTTAATATAGGTAAAAAATAACAATAATCCATTTTGGTGAAAATGACAGAAAACACGCTTGTGCTATAACTTCAATTTACCAACTTCAAGTTGCCACTTTACAATTATGTATCAAAATATATGTACAAAGTAGCCTATATATAGAGGTGCTTAATTGTTACATTTAGGCTGATATAGCCTATGTAAAAATTTTCATAGGAAATGGGTCAAGTAGACAATAACATTTTCTCTTATTATGTTCAGGTTACAGAATGACAGGTTAGGATAAGGACTACAGAGTTTAAACTATGGAGTAGATTATTTATAACTAGAAAGTGGTTCTAAACAGAAAGTCTCAAATGTAATAGAATGGTAAATAAACAGTCTCTGTATCAGTGGATGTCCAGAGAAAGGCCTAGACTAGTTGTCAAACCAACCTATAGGGCCAACATTTCCCCACTAAGCTAAGATAAAGCAGCAATGACATTGTTTGCACTCATACAATATCACATCTGAGTTGTTACCTGTAAGATTGAGTAATGCCACCATAGTCCTTGTCAAATTTACATATTCACAAATATGCATCACTTTTAGCCATTGTAACAGAATATGATAATTTTGGATATTATTCAATCCACTCATGTAAAATGGAATGTACCTGATGATGTACAGTACTGGAATGCTGTTGTGTATGTAGTTAAATAAAATTTCAAAATTCTGCTTTTGCTGTTCATTGCAATGGAATGCAAGTTTTTATTATTAATAATTGGTTTCCATGGCAACCAACTATGAGGCACAGTGAAACTGGATACAAAGTAATTTTTACATCAGAACAATTGGTTGGAAAGTGTTTATATAATCTACAGTAACACATGGTAGAGGTCTTACATTCGTTTAGTTTACAGGGACAAGAATGTCTTACATGGTTGCTAAGCAACTGCTGCTGGTGAACTTTTTTTTCAAATTGATACATATATCAAATACAAAATGACTTAAATGAATTATTTGATCAAAATTTTAGTGCTGGAATACCTAATTTTTATTTAAATTTTAAGTCTGATGATTGAGATTAGATCATATTTTTCATGCTGGAAACAAGCTTCTGATGCATTATGTGATCTTTTCTTGCAATATTGGTAATCCGTCCGTTGCCATGTTACCCGATTGTTGACAAATCTTATCTGAAGTCAGTATTTTATTAATTGTTTTTATATCAGGCATATTTTATGCAAAATTGTGAAGTGATGACTTTGATACTTAGAAAATTAAAATAGTGACATTGCCCTGATAACATCAAAAATTCAATTCTGTAGCCATGGTAACCAATATAAGTACATTTTGACAATAAAACTGATCGTACACTCTACCTCACCTTACAATTCTAGTTATTATGTTTCGATTGATACAAAATTGAGCTAGATGTTTTCAAGTTTAAAAATTAATTCCGAACATTTGAAGCTAGAAACAAGTTTCTAATGTTTGATAGCAATTTTATGTGATTTCTGTGAATCTTCCGTTGCTATGGCAACCAACTGTTGCCACTTACTATCTCAAACTGGTTTCTTAGGAAACGTCTGTAAAGTAAGTATGCTGATGTAAAGTTGTGAAGTGGTACGTTGTAAGTTTATTCAGTAATGGTTAAAAATGTGTTTTTCCTTGATTACTCCAAGACTAAATGTCGTTACCATGGCAACCAATAAAAACACATATAGCCCATAAAATTGATAGTACAATCTACCTCACCTTTAACTTCAGGTTCTTATCTTTCAATTAATACCATATTTAGCTAGGCATTTTTTTGTTTAAGGAAAGATATACCGTCAGTATTATCACATGTATCATTTCTCAGCAATGCGCAGCGCTGGCCATAAAATTGCCATATCCACAAAAATCTGCTCATTTTGAGTTCTCTTAACATTTGCAAGAACGTTGCTAGATAACCCAAAACACTTTTTCATCCCTCAATTGACCTCATTTTTAATGCGGATGGAATCTCTTTACATTTTAACATCAAATGCGAGGAAAATTATTCCTGATATTTAAAACTATAAACAAATTTCTAATGTTTTATTGCAAATTTAAGTGATTTTTACAAATATTCTGTTGCCATGGCAACCAACTGTTGACACTTACTATCTCAAACTGGTTTCTTATGAAACGCTTGTATAGTAGGTATGCTGATGTAAAGTTGTGAAGTGGTACTTTGTATGTGTATAAAGTTATGGTTAATAAGGTGTTTTTCCCTTTATATCTCGAAAACTTAATTTCGTTGCCATGGTAACCAATATAAATAAAAATTGACCACGAAATTGATCATACACCCTACCTGACTTTAAACTTCAGGTTTTTATCTTTTGATTGATACCAAATCCAGCTGGGTATTTTTCCGGTTGAACGAAAACTGAAAATAAGCCTTTTTGAAAATTTAGCTGCTCTACTAATCGTTCTTTCTTTCTTTTTTTTTCTTTCGTTTGATTTAAACATTTTTGTTCATTCTGGATAGCCCCACAGTACAAAAAGTTGACTAATACAATGGGTTCTCCAGTCAGGGAGCGACAAAACAGAATATGTACAACGTGCAAGGGACATCACAAAATTACGTAAGCGTATGTTACACTAATGAATGTAGCAACACAGATTGTTGGATAATCAATCAGTAAATAACTTGAGAACAAAATAATGACATAGTGTCGACTAATGACCAGAAAATGAGAGAAAATAGTTAAATTACATCCCCACCTATCCAATTTACATTTGATTACACCCCCGCCCCCCACCGGGGGTGGGTAGGCTTAATTAGGAACTGGAAGGATCAGAATAAAAACTGTCTAGTTTCAGCGATTTAGTACTGAACTGTTATAAACATTGTTTGAAGCAGATCAAGCTCTGTGTTACCCCATGGGGAGAAAATATAATTTGGGAGGCAACATCGGATAGTTCTTTGTCACGCTAGTTATAAAAAGTACTGAAGTTTGAAAAATGCAAGGATAACGATGAACGGGGAAAGGAATTTGTTTAATGTTAATTTCAACTATAACCAGCGCAAAACAAACCTAAGTACATACAATAATGTTCTTCGTAACAACATTAATGAAGCCCAAAAGATCTACTATAGTACATGCTTTGATAAACACAAAGGCGATTTGGTTTAAACATATTTTATTAAAGCAATTGGAAATCAGGCATAGCCTATACAAATTCCTCTTGCAAAAACAAAAAAATAATAATAAGGAGTAAAATACACAGTATGGTGTGAAAGGTAACGGCACAAACCACAGGACAGTACTTTAACGGACACATAACAGAATATAAGATAAAGACACCACCAGACGTCACAGATAGTGGTCCGAGTAATGAGTAGTTTGTATTGACTGTATGATATAAACAGTCTCGAAATAAGTCTTTTACAAAAGTAATGATGTTTGCCCGCACGTGGCCACGTTAATGGTAGGCCTACCCATATCTATATAACAAAATTCGTAATATCAACTGTATATACAAACTACCCAGTGAAACTAGTGCGGGCTTCAGTTGAATCTGCCAGTGCGGATAATGTACGTATGCACAGATTCAAAGATGGCTATATTAGTGGCTTTTGAACATTTTAAACTTCCATTTAGAACTGTATTTAATGTAAACGGAGCCTTGGTTATAATAAACATTTGAAGAGTGTTGCGTTCGGTAATGAAGCGAGGACATTCAAAGAAAAAATGGTACGAATTTTCTACTGTGGCGCCACAAGCACAACTAGGAGAGTTTGCGATGCCAATTTTATGCATGTCGTGGTTCAACTGACTGCAGCCCATTCTAATTCGGGAATGTAGAATGTTTACTTTCCGGTTGCCAATGTAGAATAAATCGTTAACCTTTGGTTTATCATTGTCTAATTTACGCTGAAATGTATCAAGATCCTCAGAGTTTCGAACTGAATTGGGTAACAAATTCCACTGACGAATGGTTGCTGGTATAAAAGAATTGCTATAAATACTAGTTCTTGCGTATATCTGGCTTATATCATTTTTTGATCTTACATTTTATATATTTCTAGTAGACACGTTTCCTGGAATTAAGTCATGAAGGTAATCGGGTGTTAGCCCATGTATTATCTTATATAGCAATCTTAGCCTGTGTTTATCTCGACGTTTAGCCAAAGACTCCCATCCCGTCTCACTGTATAATAATCTATGACTAGTGCGACAGGTTGCCCCGGTTATTACTCGAGCTGCAGCCAGTTGAACACTTTCAAGTGATGAAGCATCTGCCTGAGTAAATCCACCCCAAACTACATCCCCATACTCCCGTAATGGTCTAATATATGTCAAGTATATAATTTCCAATGAACGCCTGTTGAGTCTATATTGTTGTAGTTTTAGAATTCCAATTAGTTTCCTGGCTTTGCATACAAGTGAATTTATGTGGTTTGACCATGACAAGTCAGAACTGAAAATTACACCAAGATGTTTATGTTCTGATATATTTTCTAAAGAGTTACCGAGAAAAACAATGGGTGGGTTTTGATCTTGACTCTTCTTTTTAGTGAAAAGCATGAATTTGGTTTTGGTACTATTGAAAGTGACTAACCATTGGCGAGACCAGGTCTCTATAGATTTCAGGTCATTGTTGATAGCGTTGGCAGAGCTGATGGGGTCGTCGATGGTAATAAACAAAGTTACATCATCAGCGAACAACTTTATGTCAGACCTTACGATATCGGTGATATCATTTACATAAACTAGAAACATGAGAGGACCAAGAACCGATACTTGGGGTACCCCGGCTTCGATACTACCCCAGTCCGACAAATCGCCATGCAAAGCAACCCGTTGACTTCGATCGTGCAAATAACTACTGAACCAGTCCAAAAGGGAACCACGAATACCTACCTTGTGCAGCTTATAAAGGAGGGCAGGATGATACACTCTGTCGAATGCCTTAGTAATATCACAAAAAACTACTCTAACTTCTTTCGGTAAATCAACAGCTTTTACAAAGTGATGATACAAGTATACTAGTTGGTTTACAGTACCATCGCCCGGCATGAAACCAGACTGTTTTTCTGACAGAGCAAAGTTGTTTCTAAGAAAATTGAAGACATACTTAAAAATTACTCGTTCGAAAACTTTGGAAACACAACTTAGGAGAGAGATAGGTCTATAGTTGCTGCAGAAGCTAGGGTCACCCTTTTTAAGAACAGGAGTAACATTGGCTTTTTTCCAATCATAGGGAAATGTTTTTTTCTCGAGGGATAGGTTAAATAGTTTGGCAAGAGAGGGCGCCACTGAAGGGGCTGCTTCCTTCAGTAGTACGGGACTGATCCCATCAGGACCGCTTGCCTTACTGACATCTAGTGATGCCAGTACCAAATAAACGTCGTCCTCACTTATAGTAAGACTATCAAGAATTTTATCAGAGCTACTTTGAGTTGACATTGGAGGACAATGGAAAGTGGAACCGTCAACACAGCTTTGTTGCAGAAAGAAAGAGTTCAGGGCAGCTGCCTTGGATTGATTGTCCGAAATTACAATGTCGTCGACCAATAAATGGCTATTCGAGGAGTCCTGACTACCTTTCACAAAATAATTTACAGTTTTCCACCAGCGTTTTTCTTTCCTTTTGGTATTATTTACAATATCAAAAAAAGTATAAACAAAGGCGATTTGAGAAATACCCGGAAGACTATAAAAGAGGTATTAAACAAAACAGAAAAAGCTCAGTTTTCAGATTTATTTCTTTAAAAGACGAAGAAAAATTTACAGATAAAGAAAAAATAGCAGATAAGTTAAACGCATTTTTGACCGAAATAAGATCAAAAGTTGCTCAACAGATAAATCCTGTACACAATGCCAATTTCAAAGAATATTTACAAACACCAAGTGCACACAGATTTACTTTCAAATGCGTATCAGAGGATGATACTGGACAAATTATCGACTCCCTAAAAAGTAAAACTAGCAGCGATTATGATGGAATATCCATCATATTACTAAAAAAATGAAGGCAGCAATCACCACTCATTTTAAATCAGTCACTTGCGACTAGCATTATTCCAAATAATCTTAAAATAGCAAAATTAGCCCTACCTTATAAAAGAGATGACGCAAGTTTGTTTGAAAACTACAGACGAATTTCTATACTGTGTAGTTTTTCCAAAGTCTTTGAGAAAACTATGTTCCATCAACTTTATGAATATTTCAAAACAAAAAAATGTAACATATAATCATCATATGACTATAGGGAATTCCATTTCACTGAACTTGCCTGTCTTGAAGTAGTGGACAGACTTCTAATAGCACTCTTAATCATAATATTCTATTGGAAAAGCTAAATTATAATGGTATAACAGACGCAGTTTTACAGTTATTTCAAACTTATTTAACTAATCGAAAACAATATGTAGATTTTGATGATATCAGTTCTTTGGCGGACATTACAACAGGCGTGCATCAAGGATCCATCCTTGGCCCACTAGCTTTCATAATTTATATAAATGATCTATCTTATACATCAGAAAATTTGCATCCAATAATTTATGCGGATGACACAACTCTTATTAGTACATTACAATTGTTTCAAACTCATGATCTAGCAGGGAATGTATCTGAAAAAAATTAATCAAGAGTTGTTGGAAATTACTAAATGGATGAAATTAAATGAACTATTCTGAAATGCTAAGAAAAGTAAGTTCATGATCTTCTCAAATCCTCAAAATGTGGTAACAACTCCCGATATCCTAGTAGGCAACACAAAAATCGAATGCGTTGATATCTTTAATTTTCTATAGGTATCACTTAAGATAAGCATCTCAAAATTTGTTAATAAGCAGTTACCAGTATACTTCTGTAATGTCCCTATAAAATCAGCAAACCTAATTCATGGCTATCAGACAAGAAAAATAAAATCTCTAAAACAAGAACAAGATTATTTAGCACAAGGAATTGCATAAGACATGACATTGTAGAAACCTTGAACAACACTCCAGAGATTGTCAAAATTAAAGAGCATTCTCATAGTAAATCTTGTTCTCCTTTTATGTAAAACCGTATTTTATCGATAAGTAAAGGCCCTACTAATATATGCACGGAGCCAAACTGTTATGTTTGCAATTTAGAATAATCATAGCTCACTCTCATTCCAAAGTGCTATTCATTCCTCAATGTATTTATTTACGGTGACTTAATTACCTGGAACATTATAGTACTTCACCTGTATGTTTGTATTGTCAATCTGCACATTTTAGAGTAAACTATCTCTTTAGTGTGGCTCCCATCATAGCGATAATGCCTTAATGGAAGTCTCCCCACCATTAATCAGTTTTTGTATCTTGCATTTTACATTTTATATTTTAGGTTTTGTTCTGTTACACTCATTGTATTGGTGCAATATTTTCTGAGTTCTGAACGGTATTCAAACTCGTGCTGTCTCTATTCACTCCCCATGGCACGGCCATGTGGAATTCCATATTTTCCATATATGCGCACGTGTTATGGTAGAGGGCTGCCTTCTGCAGCTACTATCTGTTCAGTCTTCGCTGGTTTGATTTCCTGCAAATGTTTCAATCTTTTCAATTTCGAACGAACCAAGTCCTGCAATTCGGCGTTCACCTTTTCTGAGACTCTCCATTCTTGCAGACACACACTCACATATTATATGTCCAGTGCCTACCGGAGGGAAAAAGTCCTTGTTCTTCATATCAATGGCAATTTATTATCCAAGCAAATTAGAGTAGGTCGACGGTAGATTTTTTCGCGGAATAGCAGATGCATTAAACGAAGGGCCGTTTTGCCATGCGGAGCTCGCTTTGTCAGTCTAAAATGCCACCTGTTCACATGTTAACAAGTGCATCTTACAAGTGCGAGCTGTTATCTTCTATTGAGCGGCTTTTAACATCCACGATTCCTGACCGTACTGGGCCACAGTGATTGGTAGAATTCCCAATTGCAAACACAGCGGAAACGTGAGAACACAAGTGATAAAACGAGATTTGTGTTGAAGCATTTGTGGGTAGGCCTAAATGAGATCGGAATTGCATGACAATACTTAATACCGGAACCGGAGCCGGTACACTTTAGACCAATAGGAGGTATTCATGTTTGACTTGGTAACTGCAGACTTGCTCATGTCCGCTCAGTTGCTAGGCAACTGTATCGCTTGTGCAGTTATTTTATGTAACTATCGTTAACACTTTTTTGAACAAACAAATTATATATCTATGTTTAATGTCTTGCATGTCTTAACACGTAGTAAAGGACTTCTCTTCTGCTTTTTGCTTTCTCAACTCTTAGGCCTCCTTTTATCGAAGAAGCTGACTTGGTATTGCTTATTGTATGAATCTGTCCTTATTCCTGTTAGGTTCCTTGCTCCAGCCTAGATGACAGCAACAGATCCCAGTTAATATGAATACCTCCTGTTAGCCTGGGCTATTCCTCTCATAGGTGAAAATATTTATGTATTTGACTCTGTGTTTCAAATCCAGACGAATTTCTCGGGTATTCAAATTAACACTTTCGTTAATATATGTATCGTACAAGGAGTGGTCCGACCTTTACTTCCTGGGTGCCTTCAAAATGAGAACAGTTTAAAATACTACACTTTGCCATCGTTCAACATAGTCTAAATTTTTTGTATTGTCACTATTTGCATAAATTAAAATGCTACAACTGTAGTTCTTGGTTCATTTTATGTGGCCATGTCACAAACTCATACACTGAAGTTCGAATGACATCACAATCTGTACTAGTTTTGAAGCTATTCAAGATTCTAATTTTGTGTATTTGCCTACTTTAGATAGATTAAAAGCCTACAACTTTGGTTCCCGTTTCGTTGGATGCACCTATGTCACAAAACCTCAAATTGCAGTTGAAATGGCACCTCTATCCATAATAGTTTTGAAGTTATACAAGATTTAAAATTTTGCAATTCACCTAATTTGCATATATCAATATCCTACATCTGTGGTTCATGCTTCATTAGATGCAGCTTTGTCACAAACCTACAAGTTGAAGTTAGAATGGTATCTCTATCTATATTAGTTTTGGCGATATTCAACTTTTAATTTTTTCAATGCCCCTAATCAGCATAATTTCAAATTCTTCAATTTTCAGTCACTGTCCATAATAAAGGCAGGTGTCACAAACCTATTCATGCACATTGAATTTATTTGTTGATTTGCAAGGGCTTGGAAGATATAGAGCTTTTAAAATTTTAATTGCCCTTAATTTGCATAATTTTAAACGTCATGTCTGTCCCAAAAGAAATGTACAATTTCACCGGTAGTTCAGTCACCATGGCAAGTTTGGTGGCTTTCAGAATAATAGTGTCCGAGAAAAACTCCGGACAAATTTGGGCGCCATGCAAGGAATGAAAGAAATAATTTGCATATTTTAAGGATGTTGATTATTCAAAATCAGAGAGAGAACTTCCCCAGTAGCTCTGGCACCATGCCAAATTTAAACATTGCCGCCTGCACTATATCGTAGAAAAGCTCCGGACAAATTGGCACATATAAAAGCCCATCCTCACAACCATATAGCTGGCATTTGGAATCGTGTCTATATGTATCATAGTTTGGAAGATATTGAGGATTTTAATTTTTCAGTTCCGTAATTTGCATAATTTCGACAGCTACAAATGTGACAATAGGTCCACGTGATAACCCATTCTCACAAACCAATTAGTAACATTTGGAACTGTGTCTCTATGGGTAAAAATTTCCACGATATTGAAGATTTAAAATTTTGAATGGCCTAAATTTGCATAAAAATAAACATGTCGATTATTCCAAATCAGAGAGACAACTTCCCTACTAGCTCTGTTACCACGCCATGTTTAAACATTGCAGCTTGCACTGTGTCTGCAAAGAGCTCCATACAAATTATGTGGTGGAAAGAAGAGGACAGAGGAAGAGGAGGCGGCGGAGGGGGAGAAAGAAAGAAAGAAAGAAAGAAAGAAAAAAAAGAAAGATTTTTGAGAAAACAGTATGTCTGGGTTGCCACCCAGACATGATTAAAAACACTTGGATTGGCGAAGGAAAGGCCTAAATCAGAGCTTATCAATAATGAAACTGATATCGCAATGATGATGACATAGAAATGCCGACTCTTTCTCTTTCACACACACACACACACACACACACACACACACACACACACACACACACACACGTGTATATATATATATATATATATATATATATATATATATATATATATATATATATATATATATATATATATATATATATATATATATATATATATATATTGTTGGCCATGAACACAACAGGCCATTATCCTTGAGTGTTTTACTTCTTAAGCTATATATATCTTATCTGTTCTATTTTTGTCTCTCGGATATCCTGGTGAGCTCTATCGACACGATACACGTGTAGTGTGTTTATGTTTTTGTCTCACGGATTTCATGAACATCTTGGTTGGCCATTTTCATTCATACATAGGGACACAATGGGTCTGTTTTAGATAGAAATCTGAACACTAGCTTTCTGTCTGACTACTTTGGCAACAAGAAAAAGAAACAGCGCAGTTCATATTGCCATCTACACATGCCAGTTGTTAGTTTCAAGGGGAAGTTCCGGTACATTTATTCTTATCAAACCTTAATCTGTTCTAAACAAATGTTTCGACCTAAGTTGCGCCTTCAGCGTCATGATTTTTCTTTTGACTTCATAATTTTGGAGAGATTCTAAAACTAGAATGCTTTGTTCGGAGACACTACACAGTCGATCGACTAGTTATAAAAAGAAAATAGCCAATATCCATCCACCCAGAAACAAGCCAGACGCCATTTTGGTTTGACGGATCACGGTAATATGGATATATATATATATATATATATATATATATATATATATATATATATATAATTTTCTTTGGAGCTGTACTCTTTTGTATTTTTGTCTCCGGAATAAGGCGATATATATGTGTCTGTGTGTGAGTGAGTATATATATATATATATATATATATATATATATATATATATATATATATATATATATATATATATATATATATATATATATATATATATATATGTCTGTGTGTGAGTGAGTGAGTGAGTATATATACAGATTACTGTTCAGCAGATTGACAGGCCAAGCATATGGTCATATTACATGAAGAAATTTATTCAGTATACAAACAAGAACACAGAACATTCACCAAGCACCAAACATGTATCTCTTGTCCTTATGTAAATACAACAAGTTATTTCAGTGTTTGATAACAGGGCACGTATAAAATTGTCAGAGGACAATATCCCAGAAGGCAAAAAAGTTAATACTGCGTCATAGCAGGATTTGTAAATTAAAAACTTGTATTCTCCCTAAGTAAAGAAGTCAAAAGTATTCATTCTGTTAAAAACCAGCATTGTATTAGCAATACTATCTCGACCTTCAGGAAAAATGTCCTGAAGGTATAATTTGTAAGTGGTGCGCAACTTTTAAATAGAATATTTTTACGAAAATAGGCCTATTCGTAAGCGCACCGAGAAGCACATGCAAGACATAGGCGTACAATATGATTTGAATAATAATTTTCACATCATAGGAGCTGTGATGAAATTTGATTAACAGTAAAATGGCTTGCATGTAAAAAATTCGTGTCTGCCAGTGTATGTCTTCATCATCTTTATACGAATCCCACAAAAAAACCCTCACCAAGATATTTGTGGACATTTACATATTTTTAAACACTGGCCATAATATAATGATCTGGATCAGTTTATAGCAATTTAAAAGACCTGTTTTACCTTGTTACCTTCAGGCATCGTTTTTTTTCCTCTGGCTGAATTTGACGAGCTGACAGTAATGGTAGAAGAATTGCGGGCGGGCTATTTAATAAAATGCATTGTTTATCGTCATGTGTGTAACAAGCAATATATCAGCTGCATGGGCTATGCTATTCTTACAGTTACGGGGTAATATGAGCTTATGGAAGGTGAAATCTGTGAAACAAGAGAGACTTCGTTATTTACATGGATGAAACTATTCATAATAATGGCAAATATAACGGAATTTACAACTTGTCTTTATAGGACTTCTCTGCCAATAGATGATCAATTGGTCGATATAATATCCGGAAACGGGTTAGTAACGCCGTAACACTTTATGATGTCATATATACAGGCCTTCTGGAAATTTGCATTGCACCTTGACTGGATTTATTGCAGTTATATCACAATATCGTAATATTCCTAATAAATGAATTACAAGGTGGTAATAGGTGGCGATTTTAACATCAATTTACAGCCTTGCAGAAGTCCCTCACACAGGTTGTTTTTTTCCCAAAGTTGTGGTAAACAGTGAATGTGATAATGTAATCTGGATGGACCGCAGACCCAGGGTTCGTGGTGCAAACAGATCTGTTGGCTATGAGGGAAGTCTTGGGTTCTAAACTTTTCCAATTTTCTAAAAGTTCTCAAAGAGCTAAAGTATGCTGGCTAAGTATTTAAACACACACACACACACACACACACACACACACACACACACACACACACACACACACACATATATATATATATATATATATATATATATATATATATATATATATATATATATATATATATATATATATATATATATATACTGGTTTGGGGAGGGGTTGCCCTGTATGTAAAAGGCAATCTACCTGTTAGAAGATGTGCGGAGCTGGAAACTCCCAGTAGTGAATGTACCTGGGCTGAAATTACTGTCCCTTCCGGTAAACTGATTCTAGGTGTTTGTTATCGTCCACAAGGCCAATCTGCCGCAGACAGAGACCTATTTCTGGACAATTTATCTCACTCCACTTCGTCTGCTATCGAACTTAACCCTAAAATACTCCTAATAACAGGTGATTTTAACGATCGCTGTGTACGCTGGGATTTTCCCCACACCGACAGTGAACTCGGACAGCGCCTCTCTGATCTGTTGGCTCAAAACAACCTGCATCAGCTCATATCCGAACCTACTCGTGTGTCGGAGTACTCTGCAAACCTACTAGACCTCATGATAACTGACTCCCCTGGTATTATCCTTAACTCCGGCATACTCCCTCCTATATCCTCTTCTGATCATTCTGTTGTCTTTTGCTCTTTTTTTGTGAATCATTAAAAGGATCGCCCCTTCAAACGCTCTGTCTGGAACTTCAAGAGGGCTGATTTTGTCAACTTGAACAATGTACTCCATCATGCTCCCTGGGAAACTGGTTTCACAGTTTTTGACTCCGTAAGTGACTCTGTGTCATACTGGTCAGACCTATTTATTGACACGTTGAAACAGTTTATTCCGTTCCGCGTGGTCACTATTCGACCCAGGGACAAGCCCTGGATCAACTGTAGTATCAAGAGGCTAATAAGGCAGCGCAATTGCGCGTGGAACAGATATCAATGCCAGACATAAAAGCCTCAGCCTCACACACTCCTCACTACTCAAAATATTGAACGCCTCTTTCAGTTATACAAACGGAAACGTAACTTTACAGTCAATGCTATTAAAAACTCCATTCGTCTTTACTTTAACAAACTCCGATCCGAACTAGACTCAAGAGAGATAAACCCTAAAAGGTGGTGGAACCTTAGAAAATCTATTCTCGGTCACAAACTTTATCAAAACATTCCAACTCTTATTGACGATGGAAGGAATATTTCTTCCGATACAGAGAAGTCAGTGACCTTCAACCAGTATTTTGCTGATCAGTGTAATACTCCTCATGATGACAATCCTTTGCCCTTGCCCGACCTTGCCTTTCGTACTGAGGCCCGCCTGTCTATGTTTCAAGTGCAAGTAAATGACGTGGAAAAGATTTTAAAATCTCTGAAAACCAGTTGTGCTTGTGGTCCTGACGGTATAGGCAACACCCTTCTTTAATACTGTGCCCCCTCAATCTCACGTTCTCTCACTGATCTGTTCAATCTCTGCTTATCCAACTCATATTTTCCACATCCCCGGAAGAGGTCCAACGTGTGCCCCGTTTTTAAGAAAAGTAACAAAGAGTCAAAGGAAAATTATATGCCTATTTCACTCCTCTGTAATGTCTCTAAAGTACTTGAGCGTCTAGTTTATAACGTTTTCTATGAGTATCTAACCTCTGACAATTTACTTGCTGCTAAACATTCTGGCTTTAAAAAAACGATTCCACCATAAATCAACTTGTTAGCATTCTTCATACTATTTACAGTGGCCTTGAGTTGGGCCATGAGGCCCGTATTTTTTTCATGGACATATCCAAGGCCTTTGACAGAGTCTGGCACGCCGGTCTACTTTTTAAACTAAAACAATTGGGGTTTGAAGATCCTGTGTTACTATTTATCGAAAGCTATCTCTCAAACCGACTTCAACGTGTTACTATTGGAGGACAGACCTCACCTTGGCTCCCTATAGAGGCTGGAGAGCCCCAAGGCTCGATCCTTGGTCCCCTACTTTTCCTCCTTTACATCAACGACATCACTGTCAACAGTACCTGTGACATCCGTTTATTCGCGGATGATACCAGTATTCTTGAAATTGTCCACGAACCAATGGCCACAGCTGAAAGCCTTAATCATAATCTTACACAAATTCATCGTTGGGGCAAGCTCTGGCGTATGACATTTAATGCCATGAAATCCATCTCAATGACCTTCTCAGCTAGACGACATAAGCCAGATCATCCTCTCCTACTTCTTGGAAGCACACCGATACCTGAGGCCACTCTACATACTCACCTTGGAATTACACTCTCAAGTAATTTATCATGGCACCAGCATATAACACGTATTGTTAATAAAGGCAGCCAACGGTTTGCTCTTTTATGCAGACTCAAATATAAACTCTCCCGCCAGACACTCATACGGTTGTATAGTACAATGATTCGTCCTATCCTCGAATATGGGTGTGTCCTGTTTGACAATTGCACTGAAAACCTGTCACAATCTATAGAAGCTGTGCAGTATGAGGCAGCCAGGATCTGCCTTGGCGCAACTAGATACACTCCACGTGTCTTACTTCTCGAAGAGCTTGACTGGCAAACTCTGGCAAATCGGAGGAAATACTTGAAACTTATTCTTTTCTTTAAAATGTGCAATAAGTTGACTCCACAATACCTACATGACCTCGTCTCTTTGAGAAATCGCACTGAATTACGCCAAATTTTAGGTTCACCACCAATCGCTTCGGCGATTCATTTCTCCCGTCTACTATCAAATTATGGAATAACCTCCCGGTTGATGCTCGTCTCACCAATTCCCTACCGCAGTTTAAATCTAAATTAAATCTATTACTCTTAAGTGTTGACAGAAAGCCCACATACTTTAAACATGGAAGTCGTTTCCTAAACATATGCCACACGCAGGTACGTCTTAACTTCTCTGTTTTAAATGCTCATCAAATCGTGTCAATATCCTTCCAGCCTCAACGTGTGCATGCTCTCATACTACTGAAGATACGAAACATTACCTTTTGTTCTGCCCCAAGTTCAGTGTGCAAAGGGTCCGTCTACTGAACACTGTGTGTCACTTACTGGCTCCAGGTGTAAATCAGACTCTGATAGTTCAGTGTTCTCTTGAAAGGTTGTGAGGATCTGCCAGAGACTGGTAATGTATTTATCTTTGAGGCTGTTCAGACATTCTTATCAGAATGTACACGTTTTATTTACTAATTTGGTATATGATCTAATTTTAAGTCTTCATTATTTGGCATCAATTGCACTATTCGTGTACAAGCCTTGAATTTAGTTTTCCGTTCTCGTCCAGTGTGTATTGTATATATTCCTGTGCGTCCTTTTATGTACTGGAGAGCCTACAGATTAGTCTTTGTTTACTATTAGGCAATCCAAAGAGAATAAATATGTTTATGATATATATATATATATATATATATATATATATATATATATATATATATATATATATATATATATATATATATATATATATATATATATTTACATACATACATACATACATACATACATACATACATACATACATACACACACACACACACACATATATATATATATATTCTGGACCGCCGTTATTCCTTTTATTCAGATCTAGAACATATCGTCAAACATTTGATTTTATGATCACTTCCATTTAATGCTATCATCAAATGCTTAAAGATTACATTCATTCGATTCAATCTTCCATTTAATGATATCACTTAATTGATGTATTATGAATGAATATGGCATATTTAAAGGTACGTCTAAATGTTTTTAGTCATATCATCAAATCGATTTGATCATATGTTGAAATAACCAGATAATTAAGCCTATCACTAAATATAATCAATGATATGTACAATTCGATTTCATGTTATGTTGAAACGCAACTCGGGCCACAAGATAATAAATGCTCCCCCAATGAATGAAGCTTAAACCATAAAATCTTTGTAAGACCATGGAGGAATAAACTGGACGGAGAAACAAGCAGAGAAGATCTGAGGGCATATGTGCAACACCGCCGCCGTCCAATATACAGAATCCCGCGTTTATTACTCCATGGTAACACGCGGAAGGGTCAATTATTAAACTGATCGCTAATTTTTTGTTGACTGACTCAAGAGAAACAAATAATTCATATTTGTCACTTTGGGTATATGGCATGTATGATATATTAAAATGGACCAAGCATGCAGACCATGGAGCGTTTCCATTAATCATTCTGTCTTTACCGTGCGCAGTAAGTGACCGATTGCACCTACTCGAAAATGGGAAACACACATACCAACTGCACCAGATCCCCATTCCCCAAAAAACGAAAAAAAAAAAAAAAAAAAAAAAAAAAAAAAAAAAAAAAAAAGAAAATGAAGTACTCCGTTCGGAGTTGTCCCAGATCGGGGACTGTACGTATGTAGGCCCACAAGCATCAACAGGAGCACCGACAATATATATGTTTGGTGACCACAGAAAGGCCAAGTCTCGAACCAGCAACCTAAAAATCTAAACAAGAGGGCTGTGTGAACAGTTCCTCCTGAGCTGACCTTGACACTCAACCCATAAGTCCCACCCCAGTCCAGGGGGGTGAAGATTTTAGAGACAAAGTAAAAATGTGACTTTCCATTGCAATCCCCATTGACTTGTTTGGTAATCGATAGGAATGCATGCATCAATCGACAGGTACCAGCAAATGACAAAAATACCGTTCAAAGAGCGTAGTACCCTTCGGCCGCCTTCAATCTCTTTCGTTGTAAGTGAATAGGAATAGTGTCCCAAAGTATCAGGTATAGTTACCTACACAAATACTACTATTGTAAACTTGACCTTTGACCTCAAAAACATTAGGTCAAATATAGAGGTATAACCTTGACTTTCAATAGCCTTCTAGATCACCCTATGTTGCTTCTTTTGTCTTAAGATTTAGATTTCTAGATGCACAATGTCACTCAGCAAACTTGTGACCCATGTGTGACCTTGAAAATTAGGTCAAGGTCAATTATGCTTGCAGTGGTGTACTATCATATGCAATTTGAAAGTCCTGTCTCAAAAGCTTCAGAAGTTATAGTGGTAAACAAAATTTCAATGAATTGGTCAGTGTGACCGAGATACTTGACCTAGTGACCTACTTTTGATTCATGACACATTTTTTGGTCATGATACATGGGTGTCTAAAATTCCGTGTAACTGACCTAAATACTTCCTCACTTATACCAATACCACCATTGTGCACTTGACCTTTGACCTGAAAAAGTAGGTCAAATATAAAGCTATGACCTCGATTTTCAAAAGGCTCCTATATCACTCTATGAAGCTTCTTGTGTGTAAGATTTGGATTGCTACATGTAGGCTTTCAATAGTGAGAGCGGTAACGTTGCTTAGCACATGTGACCCCTGTGTGAATTACGTCAAGGTCAACTATGCTTGCACACAAAGTAGGCCATATAAGAGTGTAATATCATGTGCAACTTGAAAGTCCTGTCTCAAAAATTTCTGAAGTTATGTTGGTAAAACCACGGGACGGACGGACAGACGGACGGCGCCGGGTACGACAATACCCGTCGGCCTTATGAGGCCCAAAGGTAAAAAATCGTTGAAGATCAGGGATCCGGTGTATGACCACCTATTGAATAATTCTGTTTAATCCTTCCAAAAGTTACATTTCCACCAAGTTTCCGTATAATATCAGTGACAGTTTTGGAGAAGTCGGAAATAAAAGCGAAAACCCAAAATTACGTAAAATAAATAGAGAACAAATCTCAGTGCCGCCTATTGAACAAAAAATCTGGGTGTCATCAGAAGTGTCCTTATCAAACTTCAAAGCAGTTGGATGAGCAATTTTAGAATATATATATATATACATACATACATACATATATATATATATATATATATATATATATACATATATATATATATATATATATATATATATATATATATATATATATATGTATATATATTTATATTTATATTGTATCTACTCCCCCCACCAAAAAAAAAAAAAAAATCATTAAGAAACCTAAACACCATTAAAACTGGACCATTTTACCAAACTCGGTACACATCCACCCATGGTAAATCCCCATCCTGTGTGAAGTGAAACTGGTTGACGGTTTTGGAGAAGTCAAACATGTGAATTTCCATGGTAATCCCCATTGACTTACATGGTAATCAACAGGAATGCCTGCATTAACCAACAGGTACCTGAATTGAAAATAAATACGTTAAAATTAAGGGATCCAGAGTATCACCACCCAGTGAATAACTTTGTTGAACCATCCCACATGCCACATTTCCATCAGGTGTCAGAACAATATAAATGATAGTTCTGGAGAGGAAGTCGAAAATAGCCTTAAAACATAAAAATTCGCCAAAAGATTAAAAAATCAGAGCACCATCTGTTGAACAAAATAAGGTCTCGGGGGCCCGAGAAGTGTTCTTATGCAATTTAAAAGTAATTGGATTAGCGGTTTTGGAGATTTTTAAAAAAGATTTTCGCCCCAAATAAACAAAATAATTGATGAAAAATAAATAATAGTAATAAAAAAATAACAATGCAACATAGCCATTTGATAAAATTTAGGAGACCCCACCCAAAGTACATTGTCAAAAAACAAACTTGGAAGTGAATCCAGGGGACGGTTTTTGAGAAGTGTGAAATGTGAA
Organism: Hermodice carunculata; assembly: GCA_964020975.1. Taxonomy (NCBI): domain Eukaryota; kingdom Metazoa; phylum Annelida; class Polychaeta; order Eunicida; family Amphinomidae; genus Hermodice; species Hermodice carunculata. Next base: position 29,187,568 of record OZ026623.1, read on the forward strand.
TTGACGGACGGACGCCGACGACGACGACGACGGCCGAAGGTCAATCCTATAACCTCAGCTGACTGACAAGTCAGCTCAGAAAAAAATCACTTGGTCGTAGCCCAACTATATAAATAAACTTAGTGGAGACTCTTCCACGGTACATCCTCACCAAGTTTGAAGTGAATCTGTATTGCGGTTTGACTGAGAAATCGAAAATGTGAAATGCTGTTGCAATGCCTTTGTGCAAAGTAATCAATAGGAATGCATGCATTAATCGACAAGTACCCGAATAGAAAAAATCGTCAAAATCATCAATCCCGAGTAAAAGCATCTAGTGTACAAAAACCCTCCCACGAGCTGCATTTTAAATTCAGAACAATTTGAGTGTTACTTTTTGGAGAGGTCGAGAAAAACGACAATACGGAAACTTAAATAAAAGGCCTCGAATTGAAAATCTCTGCACAAAATCAGAAAATGCACAGAATTACAACGCCTGTATTGACTGTTTATGACAACATGCTTTAAATTTCAATTTTCGAATCGATCCCCAGTTTCCACCTCGCGTAACAAAGCAGGATGTCATGTGGAAATAGCGTTGTCTTTAAGTTAAAGCATGACTGCTTGATGCCTAGTCATGTGGTCTTGAGGTGTGTTACGCAACAAGCTTAACATCATCCAAATCCATTGATAATATTTTAAGTTACTAAAAGTGTCTTCTCTAAGGAGGTCAAGATGCCCTGGTAGGATGATAAGGTATATAGATTTTTCTGTATTATAAATATCTATGCATTGTTTTGCATATATTTTCATATTTACGTTTATCGTGTGTTAACTGTTGATAGACCCAATAATGCCTTATTCATTATGTTAAAAAATACACACTACGATATCAGCTAATATTTAATGCAAAGGTACGTTGTGCTACCTTGTTTGGCCTGGCATATTTATGATTATATGTAAATCATAAAACAAATATGTAAAATAATTTCTATCTTTAATGGTGATGAGAGTACCTTAATTTACTGGACATTAAGGGTGCCTTGGCCCCATAAATTTGCTGTGGTCTCGAGCCGCGGTCTGCTCGCTCTCTTAAAGTACAGCATTCTTGGACCATAGTTACTGATATAATTAAGCATCGTCTATTTCTGTCTAATTGTGATAACAAAACATCGGTCTGCATTGGGGGTAAATGGGCATTCTACAGGTAGTGCGACACCGTAGTCAAAGCGAGTCCTAAAATGTGTGCAAAAAGATGATGTAATGCATGGACACCAGGAGAGTCCCACGGAAAGTATTTGCAAAGTAAACGGCCATGAACCTGCCTTCAATACACGTAGATTCAAAGAAATCAAACTTGCCCCTGCTCAGCCCTTCCATTGAACTACTAACTATATAAAGACATGACCGTGCACGCCTGGACAGAGCTCATACTGACAGCCCAAGCCTATGGATGGAATCTTATCCTCACCGGGGAAGGCTAAGCAGACAATTATCACTTAACAAACAGAAATTCATATTAATATGTGACTTCGGTAACTGTTACAACTTGAACAACAACTGTGTGTATGTGGTTTTGTAATTTCCAGGAGCGAGTCTGGTGTTTTATCACACATTATGTCAGTCACATCGTTTAAGCGAGCCAAAGTTGTCTGCAGTAGTCCAAATTGTGCGGACAACATATTCTGGGAATCGTCAAACGTAAGTGCAGCTCTTCTGTGCTTCCTCTTTCTTGCCTATGTTTGAATCAGATGGCGACTTGGAGAGCTCAAGCAGTGGTGGAATGCGCTCCTTGTTTAATTTACTGGATGAATCCTCCTCCAGTACGGGCACCGGAAGCCAGCCAGGCGGTGACACGAGCCAGACAGATCAATCCCTGAGAGCTGAAAGATATGGTCTTGGTGATCAAGTCTCAAACCCACAGGAACTAGCAGTGTGCCAGCTGCAGCTGGGCATTGACAACTCAGTGACTAGTGCCAATCGAAGAACCATAAAATCTAAAGTTTCAGTCACTAGTGTCAATTTGGAGTTTGATGATGTAATACAGTGTCTTGATGACGGTGACATAGAAAATATTGAAACTGATAGAGCTGGTGGTAGAAAATTAATGTCAGAGATAGAAAGACAACCTATTGATAACATGCATATACATTCAAGTGAATATAAGCCAAATGCCAATGAAGCCGGGGTTCTTTTATATAGAGGAAGGCGATATCGGTATCCAAATGTTCAGCCATTCGGTATTCCTGCGTATGAACCTTATGCCCAGTCCACAGAGCAAGGCAATATGCAAGGAACTGAGGATGTTTTTGAAGAAAACGAGACCGTATTTTCTCCTAAAGCAGCTGTAAGTCCTGCTACTGTTGAAATGCTGGCCACCCTGCCGGATAGACTGACATCACGGGAACTACCGGCCATAGACATCAGTTATCCCAGTCCACCGGACACCCCTTACCAAATTCGGGAATCCACTACATCCCCCATGTCTCCTGGGAGGCGCTCCATAAGAACACTGACTCCAGAAATGCACCGTTTCTCTGGTGTCAGCTCAAGCTCCTCTGGTACAGTGTCTCCATTGTCGGGGGTATATGGAAATTCGGATGGCTGTTACGGCAGCACTTCACCCCTCCCATTTCCAAATCACAGAGTGCTTGGGAGAAAACTTTTGCCTCCACTACCAAAGTCACCCCAACGTAAGAAATCTACTTCCTCCGTCGAAAGCAAAAGCAGTTCCCCTATTCTGCCAAAGAAGAAAATACATTTTCACCATAAGGCTTCGAAGGCAGTAGCTGCTGCAACTAAGGGTGGGAAACAGAAGGCATTGAGTACACATACAGTGGCACTTGAGAGCAACACGAATGAGACCAAAGTGACATTCGACAAGGACAACGAATCAGGCCAGGAACCAATGGGACAACACGATAGCTTAACTGGTCAATGTTTCCCCCATCCGCCATCATCGAGGAAACCATCACATATTAAATGTAGTGCTGCAAGAGCCCCATTAAAGATGGTTAATGTGGATAAATCTCACACATCGGACATGAATATCCTAGAACATGACCCACCCGTTCCGAAGGGGTGCCAGCATAGAGATCAAACCAAAGTTCAAATCTCTGACAGGAGCAGCTCCAGCAATGCTACTTCTTCAGGGAGTACTGGGAGCAGTCTGGATGTAGCGCCCCCTACACCAGAAGAAAACTTTTCTCAAACGTCAAGAGACTTGCGCATGTGCATCTTAGAAAATTTTCTGCAAGAACAAGAACGTCTTTTGCCAGATATTATATCTAAAGCAAGAAACAATCCATGTTTGTCGTATTCCTTAAAGGAGCGCAAGGTAAGCAAGATAACGAATCCTAAAAAGCAGGATCCTAGCGGCCGTATACAGCCAAACTTGCAGACAAATCAAGTTAGGTCCGCTAAAAAAAGTGTTTCATCGCGGACACAGTCTAAGGTTCGTCATTTGTCAGCCAGCCGTGAAGAAAATATGTCTAACTCTTGCACGCCCTGTCCTCCGAAACAGACGAGGAACTCCCGAGAAAAAAAATAGACCTTTATTACCAGACACCATACTGTGACTCTGAATGGGACAAATTATGATCTATTGGACTTTAACAGAGTGTCGTTTTATACATATTTCATTTTCATTTCTGTCCATCAATGTACCTTGAAAAGATACGTAAGGATCTAATGATAGTTAGCCTTAGAAGGCCAAAGGTACATAAACTGGTATTAAAAAAAAATGCACTACAGTTTCCATGTTTGGAATCATATCTCCAGTTAGCAAAACCTCAACATCTTTATCTAAAATTAATTTTATAAGCGATGTTATGTATAGGGTAATTATTATTGCTAAAGGAAGTGCTTAAATTTTCGTTTCTGTCTGTCGTATCTTTTATTTTTCATGTTGCCTCTATTGAGGTACACATTATGAGATATAAGTATGGCAGCTTGAGATTGTCGGCTACAGCCTACAGGCTTAAGATACATGCTGCACACCTTATGTGGTTGAAAAACAGGCAAAGCAACTTGGAACTCATACTGATCAGCGCAAGCATAAAATTGTATAATGACCTCAGTAGATAAACTACATTGCTTTGCCTTAATGCGTAACATAAAAGCATGTGATGTATATATATATATATATATATATATATATATATATATATATATATATATATATATATATATATATATATATATATATATATATATATATATATATATATACACATGAGTGTGTGTGCGTGTGTGTGTGTGTATTTGGTAGTACATAGTGTTGGGGAAGGTTGAGCATGTCACAAGATCAAATTGGTATATCAAGGGCAGGTCTCGGACCAAAAATGCCCTGAAGCGCTTTTTTACTTTGGTCTAGAGATCATATTTAAAATGTCGGATTCCTTCTTGATTGCACCATATGTTTCATTTTTAGCTAAGCGCATTTGACATTGTGTTTTCGCTCTGGACGCAAAAACTATATCCAATAACCGGAAGTAACTTCAGTTCGGGAATCACTCAAGTTGCACCTTGGCAGTGAAAGGCCATACGATTCAAATATTGTGCTTCTTCAAAGTCACGAAAACATTCATCGATGAGTTGTTTGCCACTGCCACATCCGGTCTGTGTACAGTCATGGAGTGTTGGAAAACCGCGAGATCGGCCCAGTCCTGCAGTATAAAAGTTTCCACAAGATGCAGCTTTTTAGGAAAGATGGAATCGGTTGGTGAAGCAGAGGTGTGAAAACTGGATCGATGTGCAACTGCACACTGTGTTGTGCATTTTTTCTTTTAATACAGAGTCGTTCGAACTGGCCAATTAACCATACACTAATGTATCTTGAGTTTGGCTAACGAAATGCGTAAATTGCGTAAACATTTTACGATGAAGCATTAAATACCTAATGTTAAGTCACTCTTCAGAATGCATTAATTACCAGTTTTGACTGCCGTCGCTGCATTCTGTTTCAGGACAATAAACCCTGAGGTAACACTAGCCGTTGTATACCGTTCAGCTGAAGTTATAAGTGCAAATATTACTAAACTGCAGATAAAAGAATCTTGAACGCTTAGAATACCTGCCTGGAAAGTACTTGAAAAAGACTCTTAGTTTCAGTTACTTAGCTGGATAAACCAAGTGAACAAAAGCGATGATCCAACAGAAAAAAATGTTTATCACAACAACAACAACAACAACAACAACAACAACAACAAAAATCAAATTCTGGGTGCTTATCTATTTGCCAGAGTCGCGGTGGAATGCACGCAGTTTCTTAATTTTTGCCTGGAGGATGCACAATGTGTATTTTTCCTATTTTTCATGAATTTGCAGTGTAGGAACCTTGTTTTCAAGGTTCCTGCAAGGTTTTGCAAATCTTGAAATTTTTGCAACTTCACTTGCATTTCGTATAATGTACCTGTGATGTGAATTTATGGGTCTTAGCTGGAAATGAGACTTAATCGATAATAGCCTGGAAGATGAAAACACTTTAAAGTTAAGAAGGTCCATAATTTGAACATTTTGAGAGTACTGAATATTCCAATGAAGGGGCATAAGTTCATGAAATGATATATGTCTTGAGAAATATTCAAATTTGTCACTGTAATGCCACAATAAGTTAAGAAAGAAAACCTCTGGCAACGATAATCACTGTGTCTGCATGTACGTTTGATGTGTAACAACAGGTACATGGACTATGTAATTGCAGTGAAACCTCCCTTTGCGGAATGCCCTTTAAACCAGATAAAGATGTTCAGCTAAATGAGTTGTTCAGCATGGTTAGGTTTGCCTTATATATGCGTGGTACAAGTATAGGGGTACCTGCTGTATGTTGTCGCCACTGACCAACCACATTGCTTTTGTGTGGCCACAATGTAGAGACTACATACAGCAGGTTCCATTGTACTTTTCAACAGATGCTTTAGCCTTTCAACTTGCAAAAAAAAAAAAAAAAAAAAAAAAAATATTGCAAAACACTTCCCTGGAAATTATTTTAGCTTCATTTTAAGAAGCTCAAAATCGTTTGATCAATTTTACTGCAGAGAAATCGGACGATTCACATCCGATTTGTATGTTGGATGTGTACTTTGAAGTGAACAGACTAGTTTTTCTGATGGCAGGCTGGGCTTTGTCCATGCCACTTTAATTGACAACGAAGAACTTCTCTTTCAGTATCTCAAGTTGGCATGGTATTTGTTATTTAATGTCGTGTTATGTCATGATCACCAGGGGTACAATCATGAGTACTATTTTAATACGGCGGAGTTGTTAACATGTTTGTTTGTTAGACGACAACAATATGTCTGTACATGAATAAAAAGGGTGTGTGAATGTATTTCATATTTTCTTTAATTACTGACCAAAATAATCTTTTGCAGGCATACGGTGACGAATTTCAAGTCCTATTGAAACATTGCTTGAGAGACCCTTTGTTGCATTTCCCTGTTTAATACACAAAACTACCTGCAGTATAACAACACTTTTTAGCTCTGCTGACCAAAGGTCTGAGAGTTTATGCAATTACCCTTTCCTGTCGGTCGGTTGGTCGGTCCGTCAGTCTATCACCCTGCAAAGTTTTGCTTGTAAACACAATGCTGTTCACAGTTTCCATGTTTACCCCATGTAACTCCGTGTTGAAATTAAATATTTTGTGAAAGAATATGGTCGTTAATGGTACGAAAACTATGACAGATATGTATCGTGGAAGTCTGATATTGCATAATATGGAATCCCTACCTTCTCACGGCCACGAATCGAATGCAGCACTCTCTCTTTCTCTTTGATGATCACTACATCTTCAATTGTGTAAATTTATCCATACATCAATACAGAAGCACTACAGAGACAGACGGCTTATAAGGTGTGACCTCATAGTGGCGCTACCTAACGTCATAGGTATCAGAAACATTAAATACATTATTTTGATAATAAATTTAGATGGGACAAGAAACTTGACACCAAATATGCACTAGACCAATGGTTACATTTTGTAATATCTTAGGGTACATTGACACAATTGTCAATTGTATTTGTGTCTTTTTGTCCAAAACCACTTCCTAGTAGTCATTACCCTATTCCGCAGTCCGAACTCTTTACTCTCCATAAGCTAACCTGTCCCTGTCGAACTTATATACATAAAAGTACTATTGTCAATATTGCACACGTTCCTCTGTAAAATTTTGAAATAGGCTGTACTAGCCCAAATACATTAAAGGGTCTTCAGCGGGTAACTACTCAACACGTTTTGGAGCCTTTTACCCGTACATGTCTCTCTGAGTAGTGGCTCCTTGTCTAAGCTAAATATTCAGCAAAGACAACCCACATAGTAATGAATAAATATGAACGTGGCAATTGATGAATTGGCCAAATACGTAAAGTTTTGCTTATAAATGCAGAGCTTTATACCAAAGAAGAATAGCTGTCAAACAAACCATAATTACCAAATTTGTATTGTAGAGGTTCAGATAAGAACAATTTGACTTACCCCTGAACCAATATGTACCCTTTCTAGCTGGACAGCTTATCCTAGTTAAACCATCCGCCAATGTTTAACTGAAGTGGAAACAAGCTGGGGCATTATATTCAGTCCCAGTGATTGTAAAATAAACAGTTGCAGCTAGACCACCGGTGTAAACCAAGGGAAATCCTAACAAGGACTGCAACAATGTACATCCTGCACCTGAGATGTAAAACAAACTCCCTGATGACACCTACTCCTCAAACAATTAAGCTCTATTTAACTGCCATCCCTGAGTCAATGTGTCAACTTAATGTGTCAGGTTTGTGACATTTGAGAAAATACTGTCAATTTTGAGTATTTTTTTAATATTGAGTAAATGTGCATTTAGGCATATTAGAAAAGAATGAAAGTCATTAGCATTTATGCCAAAAACATGCTATCAAAACAATTTTTCTTAACAGGATTTTAAGTACAATTAGGCAAACATGTAACTGTCGTAGGCCGCTTCTTGCTACCTGTAGCCCCTGGGGGTATACCTAACAAAAAACATGTAAGCCTAAAATGTTTGATAGTGAATATCAAAACAGAAAGATGCCAAAAGATCAAGTTGAGTGGCAAAACAGACAAGTCTAAACAGTGTAAATTATTGTGGCCAAACTTTCTTATAATCTTTGGATATTGACAGTAGAATTATAGAGCAAGTTAGAAAAGAATGAAAGTCTTTTGTATTTATGTCAAGAGAATGCAATGAAAATATTAACCAGATATCAAATATAATTAGGCAAGCTTGTAGCTGTCGTAGGCCGCATCTTGCTACCTGTAGCCCCTGGTGGTTTACCTAACAGAAAACAAGCTAGCCTAAAATGTCTGAAAGGTGAACATTTAAACATAATGATGTCAAAAGATAAAATTAAGTATTACGTAAATGTCATTAAGGTCTTAAGTAGAGGACAATAACTTCAATACGCTACGAAAGAATAAACCCTTGATGCCAAATGTATCAAAAATATGTACCACATGACGGTTTGACATTGCGCAATGTGGATGACCGTGACCTACTTTGTCAAGGGCAACAACGGATTGCACTTCACGCAATGTATGTTTTATGATGGTCATTGCATCTTCATTTATGTGTAGATATCTTTATACCGCCTCCTTAGCAAATATTCAATTACACGTCAGATGACCATTGCGCCCATAGACGGGCCTCTTAATGTTGACAGTTTGGGGTTGGCTTACACCGCAGGTACCACAGTTAAAATAAGCAGGTACAAACAGTTAAAACTATAGTCTATCAACCTTGCTCTACGGAAACGGATTTTGTGAATATGACAACAATGGATCATTACTTGCCAACATATCTAATGCATAACCTTTTCTCATCAATGTACCTTACTTTTGAGGCATATGTGGTAGCTATATGCACTTTGTAATTCTTTTCAGCCGCATTTTAGAGCATTTCTGCGGCCGCAAGCAAAACTTGGCACAATCCATGTCGTCCAAGAAATGATAAGTGCGCGTGCGCACATATAATTAACAGGTCCTTTTTTTTAAACTGCCAGCAATGTTCGTGAGTAGACCGCAAAAACGCAAAAATTGCTGGTTACAGAAATAAATACAAACCACACAGCCAGCAAATTTCTTTCAAGAGTAAGGTTAACTGCTTTTTACGAAATATTCGAGAAATTCCCTTCCGTAACTCAGGGTTGACAGACTATAAAAACATATCAGCACAAAGAAAGTGGACCTTGCACAATCGTCCGTACCTTGCTCCACTTTCTTTAGATTTGAGCTTCAAAAGCAAGGGACATCTAAAAAGAGGTCAATTCTACTGGATCTATTCTGTGTTGACAGTATTATTATGAAGGGATGGTCTGATATGTAAAGCATTATACAAAAAATATCTATGTTTAATTATTATCGGGACAGATTGAGTGGCCCAAATTGTTGCCGCATTTATAGTTTTAATGATATGTAATTAAGTGGTTATAGAAATCAGCTTGAAATCCTGTATATAAATTTTCTTCCAGCAAGTTGAAGTCATCGATAACTTTTTTAATTATGCTATCATACAAAACAGAATTCTGTCTGCCAGTGAAGTGAGAATGCCAATACTCTGTGTTTCTGTCACGCTATCTGGAATGCCAATAATATGTGCTTCCGTCAGTGGTCTGCTGGCAGGGAAAGTGATGACATCTTCTCAGATACATTTTGATTTGGACGAAGAGTGTATTTGAAAACCAATATGACCACTTGAATAGTTTGTTTTTGAAAGACCTGACCTACTTAGTAATATAGGTACACGTAATGTGGTACCTGTTTTATGTAGCCACTGCAATGCAAGATATAAGCAAGTTTTGCAAAGAAAACTTTCAAGTTAAAAAAGAATATTTCCTGTTGATTTGTGTCATTTAACGATGCTTGCATTTTCTATGTCACACGCCTCCTTAATCTGACGTTTGTATAAACAAGGACGTCGGGTCTGCGTGGGGGGACCTTGTCACCTGTGGTTTACCTTCCGGTTCCTTACGCTTCATTGTGGCAAATATCTGCTGAATTATACTGTTCTCATTTTTATAACCATGGTTACAAAGATCGTTTATGGAGTTGGACAAGCCTTGTACGTGGTAATTCATACAGAATACCTATGTACAGTGTGTCCCTACTGCCATGCCACCTGGCGCCAGAGATATTAAACAAAGCACAGAAATAAGGGATGAACACTTGCAGTAGATATATGTTATTGGAGAAGAAGCTCAGCAAGGTTAACAGCGTTATAGCAAAGCTGTTAACCTTGACCTTGACCATTACTGTGGTCTTTGTAAATGTAGGCTTGCTGGTACTTGAATGAAAGATCGGTTTATAAGGAATAATAATCTTGTGTTTTATCCAATAAGGAATACACGAAGGTTTGTGAAAATTGGCAATAAAAGAATGAAACAAAAGAAAAAAAAACTAGCCAACGCTTTGCATGAGTATCATTCTTCAGAGAACTGGTCGCTTTACACACACACACACACACACACACACACACACACACACACACACACACACACACACACACACACACACACACACACACACACACACACACACACACACACACACACACACACACACACACACACACACACACACACACACACACACACACACACACACACACACACACACACACACACACACACACACACACACACACACACACACACACACACACACACACACACACACACACAGAGAGACATGGATAGTGGTTTTGAAGAGAGTCAACTTTTGAAATACCATTGCAATTCCCATTAACTTACACAGTAAACAATAGGACAGTATGCATTAACCAAACTTCTTATTTTTGGTATTTACACACATGTTCAATCAACAATAGTAAGACTTGTTATTCAAGTCTAAACTACTGGAATGAATTGGTTTCAGAAGGAAAAGAATGTTAAAGCTGCAACTGCTCACATGTACTAACAAAAACATATGGCCGCCATCTTAGATTCGTTTCTGTGTCCGTGAGTGGGTCGCATGTTTAGCTCTGGGTTGTTTCAGAACACGATATTATTTCAACAATTTATCCTTGATTACAGGCTATAAAGTGTCCTGATTGTACACATAGGCAAGAGCAAGCAGTGCGGTATGTAAAACTACAAAAAAAACAAAAACAAAAAAACACCCCCCCCAAAAAAAAAACAAAACAAAAAAACAAAAACAAAAACAAAACAAACCCCCCCAACCCCCCCCCCCCCAAAAAAAACAAGCACATGCCTAAGTCTGTAAATTTGCATGAGTAATTCTGTCATTTATCCTGGGTGCACTCAATTTTGCATTTAATGCTTGGAGAATGCAATCGCCACTTCCTAAGTTTATTTGCGCTTAATAACTAATATTGATATAAGAGATAAAGCATGAGCATGTATAAACACTGTGCTTGCACTTTATTGGGCGTAAAGTACTTCTCCAAGTTTCTATGCCCGTAAATCACGAGCGTAAATATGATATATCGAAACCTGTCCATTGTGGACACCTATGGGACTGGCAAAAAATGTCCACGGTTTTACGGTTGGTATGAATGGCTTTTCCTCTCTTTTGTGTGCACAGCAACCCTCTTACTTCTATTTTCCACAGGCTGTAGGTGCCATTTTTATGGTATTTTTTGCTATGCCTTCCACATAGAGGGTCCCTGCAGTAAAGATCCCATGTCACATTTTGCCAATGTTACCTTATAATACTTGAACATGTTCAGCTTAAAAGTGATAAGATAGAGAGTAAACTTATATTTTCCACCAAATTTATGATGAAAAATTGGCACCACATAAATCTACATTTCTCGGGTACGTCATCATGTATGCCGCGCTGCCCTGTTTGGTCTGCAGTGAACTACACAGTAACGATGGTTGATATACCGGTCCACTTGATTCAGAAATTCGTGGCAGTTGATGAGTTTTAGAAGTAAAATGTTCCATACATAAATTGAAGCCGCTCACATCACTAGTGTACAAGGGAGACTGTGTACACGCAGGAGATCTTTCTTTTCTTTTCTGTCACGTTTGGAGGCAGATTTGACGCAATTTTCTTGTTCACGTAGATTCCGATCGACCTCTTCAATCCGTGGCAAGCCCGTCCGGAACTGCCACGTTACCTTGTACAACATTGGAGCGGTCCAGATGGTGACGTGCCAAAGGCTTCCTGAGGTTGTCACGCCCTTCAAGGAGTCAAGGTTCGGACGTATTTTTCACTCTGCATGTTGTACGCCATTCGGAAACCTCACTGTGTTTGGTATGTTTTACGGCAATGTCCTCAATACTGATAAATTCAAATTCGTGTCGAAATTTAAGCAGAGCAAAAATACTCTAAGTTTCACATGAAATAAAATGTTTTTGTTTGTTTACGTTTTTTCTTCAAAAAGTGCGACAGTTTGGCAACGTTATACATTTTACTTTCAAGTTTTTTTTTGCAATTGCACAACAGCTTGTACACGTGTAAGAGATTGTCTACAATAAATTACAGGTATTGCTGGACTTAATGTGGGCTGTTATTAATATGATGGAAAAAAATGATTGACTCAGTCTACACTTTGTCACTAAGAGAGCTAAAACCTTCAGTGTCCACAGTGCACATCACCACTCAAATACATTTATTGAAAAAAGCCTCTCTTGTCCAGCATATTGTCCATCTACGTGTTGACCACATTTCTCAGTTCCCCAAAGCCGTTAATTAAGACCAAGAGTTCAAAGAATACTCATCAGTTCCCCAAAGCCGCTAATTAAGACCAAAAGCTTCGATTTCGCAGTTTACGAGAAATAAATATAGATGATAACGTTGTCAAATGCTATATATAAAAATAGATTTGAGACACTCGTATAGTTGACATTTTGTTGCAGTAATGAAGTTGTCGGGTACAGAATTATTGTTTGTTTTGTTTTTCTTGTCAGAAGCAGAGGTTCCATTTTTGTATTGGCATTTCCTATTTTGCCAGTCTTGTTTTTTCCCCTTTATTTGTGAGGGTCTCTTTCGTCTTTATATGTTCCGCTCGTATTTTTCATTTACCCAATTTGCCATGGTATTGTTAATCCAGGTCACTGATTGGTTTATTGTTGGCGGCAACAGATAAGGGTTTTTGGTATAAAAGAGCGGGGTGACGCTAGTGCATGCCCTCTTGTATAAAAAGATCGGAGCTACGTTTTTATGAAAGACTGCGGGAAGTTGGAGCCGATAGTGAAGCAGTATATTCGTTTGTTCCTGAGCATAGGGTTTTTGTAAGTGTAGGTAACAGTCGATTTTGTATTTTAAGTCTGTTTTTCGTAGAGTTTGTGTACTTTTCTGCATTCTGTATGGGGCATAGTGCAGGGTATGTTATTTTCATTTGTAGCTTTATATATGGCCTTGCACATGAACTGGCAGATGTTTGTCTGTACGTTGGTGGTTCTGGTCACGTTGGAATTTGGTTTACCGCAGGGGTCCATAAATTCTATGTAAGTGTGCATTAGTCTGCACCAGGAAATAAACTTATATTGTTCGCGTAGGTTGCGCCCGGGTGTAAATGAAATAAAATATTTAAACGTGCTCGGAAAATGTATGACAAGATATACATGCATTAACTTCAGCTGTATTCCACATTTGTAAAGATAAAAACTCGCGTTTCCTCATTATGCGCGTCACGGAATAGTTTTTCTGCTTATATTTGCATTGTTTACTATTCGCCTTACTTTCTTGTGAGATAATGTTTATAAAAGTTTCAAAATGGTAATGATTATGATGGGTTATGATTATGATTGGTTAACATTTGCAGTTATGTCTTGATTACGCACGGCGAGATGTTGCATACCCGCCTGAAAGGTCATGGTACCTGTCACAGTGGTATTGTCAAGGACGAATGTGGCTTTTCTGTATACACGTGCGGTCATGTCAATAAATTGGGACTCCTCGTATCTTCCGGCTCGACGTGTTATCATTACATCAATATCAACGCGACAAACTTATCACGCAAATACCCCTTAGAGCCCCTCGTTTAACATGTATTGTAATAGGAGAGCAGGGCGTTCGACCCTACAAACCTTGAACACCTGTCATCCCCGAACTCCCACCAAGAAATTTGGGTCCCAAACCCTAAAATGAAACTGTAAAGCCGTACACTCCCATTAAATGAATATTAAAAATGAGCGTGTGTATCACTGCTATCGTGTCTGGACATCTCGAAGTGTGATAACAGAATAAACAACTGCTCCCTTGCACGCTAGCTATACGTCTCGACATGGTAAAATATTCCCGGTCAAACTGTTTGACAACAGTCAAATGTCTGCTGTATGTTTTTATCATATGTGAACCAGGTGCGGATCCAGGATTTGTCAAGGGGGCGGGGGAACTGAACTTAGCAAGTCAGGCCGGGGATCAGGCGGCCGCCTTGGTCCCCGGCGGAGAGCTGGCGGGGGTTCAGTGGGGCTGCGTACCCCGAAGCTCCAGGGTTTGAATGCATTTAAGGGGGCTTAAACTGCTTTTTTGTGTCAATAAAATACAGTGGCTCCCCTCTTATAAGCCACCCAAAATACAGCCTAAAATGGGCTTATAAGAGGGATGGCCCCTTCTAGAGGGGGAATATAGGCTATATAATAAAATGTTACACTTTTTGCATCAGAATGGCGACTCTTCAAGAGGAGTGGCCTCTGGTGAGAGGGGCCTCATACAGGGGATCACTGCACGAGATATGATGTCTGGTTTATCTTCATTTGGGATGTCAGTGTCCCATAATCAAACTTTGATAACCATTACAAAGGGTTTTATGTTCCAAAGCTTCCATCTGCTGTTCAATTGTCATTGGAATTCACAAATTCTCCAAAACAGGAAACTATGTGTCGTTACCATGTTAATATAGTTGAATGTTATGTGACACTTGTCAAATGAATTTGAGTCCATAAAAAACAAGGAAGACACATGAAGTGAACAACATTCATGAACACGTGAAACTATAAAACATTCAAGCCTGCAGCTATACAGTGGAATAATTTTAGAATTAGATTACAATTTCGGCAGCACCACACAACTACTTGAATGACAAAAAAGCAATAAATTAAATAACTAATAAAACTACAAAATGAGAGGAATGTTTTAAACCATATTCAGAATGCCACATAATATGTCTAGAACTTGATTTTACAAATCAGCAAAAGTAAATATATACATGATCTCAGTACAAAGTATCAATCAGCACCACTGTATATCTGACCACTTAATGTCTATGATCTATCTGAAATCAGAATAGTCTGAGTTACACTGAGTAAGACACAAATCCACCATGTGGATGAGGATTTACAAACAACTTATCACATTCAGGCATCTCCACTGAAGATACATCTAAATACTCCTAATCATTAACTAATACAAAAAAAAATTGCTTTAAGGAAGTCAAAATATAATACTATGCTACAAATCCACAATCCAGGATATGATTAACCATGAACAAATTAAACTAATTTTTAATAATATCTCCAATAGCACAAGTCTTAGAAAAACATATGTGCTTTTTGAATTCACAAATGTGTGAAAAGTATAAATCTTCAGTCAGCAGCAAAAGTAATTCTTAATAGTCATGAAATAATTTATTTATCACCTTGCTTATTAGCGGATGCATTCACGTTGGGAACCAGTCTTCCTGCACTCGACGGAGGGCGCTGCCGTATTTGTTGTTGTTTTTGTGCCTGTCAGCCTGACGATCTTTCACACCACGTCGATTAATTGACTCTGTGTCTTTGAAATTGGTGATTCGGAGAGCTCGGACCAAATTTATGATGTGTAACCCATCCATACTTTCTCGTGTAAACGGAGATGACTAACAATTTTGGAGGTGCCAGAACCTTTTTTTTTTCTTTTTTAAATATTTTAAGGGGGGGGGGGCTCTCTCCCCCCCACCCCCCGTAAATCTGCGACTGCCAAAAGGCACAAAATGGGACACTATAGTAAGGACCAACACCGAAAGGCTCTCCCTGAGACACAGGAAAGCACCGGTAGGGGCACTTCTTGATGGCAAAAATATTATAGGGGCATATATCCAAATATAGGCCTAATTATGGATCTTAACCCTAAATCTCAGGGGTGAATGCCAGTGACATTCGACTGACTTCAAGTAACTTGCTACCTTGAATTAGATTAGGCACGTTAATTGAAATAATGTAAAGGATGTAAACCAAGAAAATCATCTTAAAATACAATATATTTTACTCAAGGCTTAAACTAGGCCTGTAATGTTTTTCAAAGCAAATAAACGGCGAATCTATATATCATGTTGTATGTGCGTATGGATCAGCAGAAATCATAGTGAAAGAGTAATCAGGTCTAAATCTACTTGACTTGCTGCTTAAATCTACTGGACTCACAGCTTTCAAAACAAACCTGTGTTACACAAACACGCAGAAATTGGGACTTTCGCTCTTCGAGTGATTTACACTTTTGCAATGCAAGGTTTTTCTTAAAATAAGAAGTATTTACAAGTTAAAATATTCAAAACGGCTAATTACACGGTAATTTGCAGCCTAAAAGGTCAATTGCAAGTTACATTAACATTGCACAAACTTCAAAAACATCCTTGTGGTAAAATTTTCCTCAAAGGGTAAATACCATTGTAAATCCTTTGATAACAACTACAATCCAGAATCTTCAATTAGTTGGAAGAGGGCATTTAATGGAAGAAGCAAAATTTACAATTTATATTAAAAGTTGCATTATAAAATACAACTCAATGGGAATACAAAGCTCCAGTAGCTCTCCAATTTTATTAGTATATTTGGCTGTGTATATTCGACTGAAGACACACGCTGCTGCTAATGGCGACATCTCTAATATGTACATATCATGCATTCACAGTGTGGCATTCCACAGTTCGCATAGTATTCTATGAATAAGTTTCGATCAGAGAAAAAAAATGGAAAATGTTGCATGTTATATCCTGGAACACCTCCTTGGTTTTATTTTCCACGCAGTACGAGGTGTTGTCTGGCTGGTTGTATGGGACAAAAACTTGAAGCATATCAAATAGAATTGTGTGTCTACTATCGTCACAAAAATTGTTTTGTTTTGCATTTTGGTGACTTTAACTATTTTTGATATTTGTATGCGGGTACAAATCTGAAACATGTGTACAGCTTCTTCGTAAATTGTGTAACTTTGTTCATGGTTTGTCCTGTGTGTTTTGTAATATACATTCTGTGTCACTCCATGTTCTGAAAAAAACCCCGATTAGTGACATCTCGGTGTACTACAGGGCGACCCAGTTGAAATAAATATGTTAAAAATACAACCACAAAAAACTCCCCCCCACCCCCACCCCCCCCCAAAAACCCCAAATCGAATCGAATCTTTCAATCCTGAATTTTGGACTGAGTCGACAGCTTTCGTCGGTATCATTGCGTTCAAAGTGCGCCGTGGAAGACGGACGGACGGACGGACACACACTATATATATATATATATATATATATATATATATATATATATATATATATATATATTCTGAAACTAATAGATCTGTATACATGTTGGTATTAGGATGGACGAAATGTATTTTCAAACAGCATTCAATAAGATATTACGATTTAGACAGTAGACACTACATCAGTTTGTATAATACGGAAATATATAGCTGTACTTTTTTACATAAAGCTCATCGCTGATCTGTGCTGCTTTTTTGTTTAAACTCCAAATTTCATATGTTTCAGCAAGAAGCCCTATTGCTTACAAGTCATGAATTCAAACTCTAATTGTTCCTGTCTTTCTCTCTTGAATCAGCGGGTAGCTTATAGGCTATAAGTGAAGAGAAGATAAGAGAAAAGAATTATACTGACAGGATGTCTTCCCTTGTTTGACGATAACAATGATTATAAGTTTTAACTAACAAAGAGAAGAGAAGAGAATTTTTTTTCAAATCTTGGTTTATGAGAAGAACCTATGAGTTTTACACTTCAAAGATAGAATGTGCACTTTTATAAGCTTTGTAATAATTCTTGTAAATATAAAAACATGGAAGTTAATCTGTGATAAAAAAAATGCTGTGGCTGCATATTTAAGCTGCAGTGAAAACACCTTTGGGATGTGGCAGAGTAAAATGCCAAGTGTCAGCATGCCAGGAAGTGTTTGAGTGATCGCCGCTCTTGCTTACAGGTCCCAAACGCCAAAAGATTTATTTTTTTGTTTAAAGTGAAGGACTTAGAGTATCATAGCACTTTTCTAAAGGAATTTTCCATATTCGCACAGGAAAATAACTTTGTTGGCAAAAGAATTTTGATGCCCATGACGTGCCCGAAGTTGACAAGTTTGCGCCTTTTTGGACATCAAGCGAGAACTGGGTCATGACGTCACGAAACAGTCCAGATACCAGATTGAGAAAAGTCTCTTAGTTTTCGGGTAACCTTGCTCACGTGGACCCAGGGATGAAACTAATTTTGTTTGATAGGCAACACCTTGGGCCATATAAATATGCGGCAAAATTAAAAAAAAAAAAACTGTAAAAATTGGGAAATTTGGGGCCAATGGTTAAAAATGCAGAAAAATATTATACGTACCATATTTTACTAAATTTGTTTTAACTATGAGGTATTTTTACATAATACAGAGATAGAATTTCAATACATTCACAAAAGTAAAGGAAGTCAAGGATACATTAATGAAAAGTCATTCTGTTACAGGTCAAGCTCATCATAATTGAACTTAACAGCTGAAAACGTGAAAAATTAGCTGAATGACTTATTTTCAATTCATCTTGAAATTTTCTGTGGGTCGTCCAAAGGATAAAATTGTACTTTTCGATAGACAATATCCTTACATTAATGGAAAGTCATTCTGTCGCAGGTCAAGGTCATCATAATTGACCTTCAAAGCTGAAAACGTGAAAAATTACCCAATGACTTATTTTCAATTCGTCCTGAAATTTTGTGTGGGTCGTCCAAAGGATAAGCTTGTACTTTTTGATAGACAATATCCTGATGCACAAAACCTCTGTAGCTGCATCCCAAATTGGAATAACGAAAGTTAAAAAAGAATGAGGTCATAGGTCAAAACAGCAACACAGTTAAATTGCAAGTATGTTAGTCCAAACCTATTATAACAAATCGTATTTTACAAAATAGGAAGAAAAATAGTTTATGAAAGACACACATAGTTGTACATCATCATTAATAATTACGTAATGTATGTTCTGCCACAAGGTCAAGGTCACTGATATTGAATTTTGAAAAAAAAAATGTAGCATGTAAGGCAGCACTTAGTTTTATTTCCTTTCAAAGACTGCCTTGCTAACTAGAAAAAATGAAAACTATAAAGCCTAAGATTGGAACAGTTTAGTTTCATGACTTTTAACCACGCGTACTTGTATCATTTTAGTAATTCAAGTCTCTGAAGCATTAGTTTTGATCCCTTAATCTGATCACCAGATGTTGAAAATTAAAACACCACTTTGCTCCTCGCTTTGCGACTAGATTGAAGATGGAAGAGGGTAGTCCATTTCGAAAGTGCAACCGTGTGATATTCTGTACAATAAGATTCAGCACAATTTATTCTATATATTTTTTTGTCAAAATATAAAATCTACCTGATTTTCATGAAGCTGGACATGCAAGCTTTCACCTTCTTTTGCAGCATATTTATCTTTTAACTATAGCATCAAATGTTTTTAACTATTCATTTTATCTGAAAGTATTAAAACAGTTTACATAAGCAGTTCATGTCATCATTCATTCAGCGCATTTCTAGCGCATTCCTATTCTTAAACCATATACTATGCATTGAAACTTGCACGTTCAGCCTGATGTGACACGACTGTAAAACTAAGTAGATAAATGTTTAATATATTGTGGGCATAAACTGACAACAAACTGATGACATTCCTGTTCTAGATATGCACAGCTAATCAAAATTATCTTCTACAATAATTCCTCTGATGTGGCATCATTGAAAATGACGGCACAGTGAAACCAAGGCAATTCACATGGTACAAATCACTGTCTTGCACTCATGTAACTGTACTGAAAAAAAAATGGATGATGGTAAGACAACGAAAACCTGACTGCGTGATCATCATCATCATCATCATCATGTGAAATAAGTGAAATATCAGTGCAATACATAAGAGCTTTACTTCATGGTATACTGAACCCCAATGAAAAGTATCCACATGCCAATTTTGAAGTATTTTATTGTTTATACTCGAAACATTTCATACCTAGACGTGCTTAGAACTTAACAAAGCATTCACTTTTCTGGCGTAAAAATAATGTCACGCTCTACCGACATTAACGTCACTTACAGGCAAAAAATGTCATTAACTGCCCTAATTGAAAGTCACACAAATTTTTCTGTTCAATATGGGATGTGGCCACCTCGAGCATCAACACATGCTATACATCTGCGGCGCATACTGCTGACCAGGGTTTGAATTCTGTGTTGGGGAACATTATTCCATTCTTCCTGCAGAGCTTGGATCAGCTGGTTTCGGGTAGTAGGCCTAGGTGTCCTCCGTTGAATACCTTGGCCTAACTGATCCCACAAATGTTCAATAGGGCTCAGATCGGGTGAGAACGCTGGCCATTCCATGACATTGATGTTGTTCTCATTGAGAAAGTTCATTGTTAATCTTGCAGAGTGTGCACGTGCATTGTCCTGCTGAAAGGTCGCCAGATCTTGATGCTGCTCCATAAATGGGACCATGTGCGGCTCCAGCACCTCATCAATGTACCGCCTAGCATTGAGGATCCCTTGAATGACCACTAGGGGTGTCCGGTAGCGGTTGCTGATGCCTGCCCACACCATGACAGAGGGTCCACCCCATCGATCTGCCTGACGGACACAGGCATCTGCATATCTCTCCCCAGTCCGGCGCCACACACGTTCTCTGCCATCTGCTCTGCTGACACAAAAACGGGACTCGTCAGTAAAAAGGACGGTATTCCACTGCTGGCGAGTCCACCTGGAGTGTGCTCTACACCACTGCAGTCGTCTTTCTCTTCTGGGTTGGGTCAGCAGGTTACCCCTGTAAGGTCTTCTGGCTGTTAGGCCACTGCTCCTCAGTCGCCTCTCCACAGTAGAACTACTGACAGGACGGTGATTCACCCCTTGAGTCTCACGGGCTGTTTGGGCTGCTGTACGGAAACGGTCTCGCAGGTGCATCAGCCGGATGTGACGGTCTTGGCCAGGTGTTGTCACTCTTTCTCGGCCAGGCCTAGGCCGATCATCTACGGATCCAGTTTCTTGTTGCCGTTCAATTAGTCGTTGGATGGTGCGCCGAGTACACCCCATTCTTTGTGCGATTTGAGTGATTGGGACTCCACCCTCTGCAAGCCCCAAAGCATGGTGTCTTTGACCTTGGCTCAGACGCGGCATGATCGCCTCAACACACCTGAGACCACTGGCTTTTTTCTTGGCTGAACATCCCTTTTTAAAGCCACTGAAAACATCAGGTCATTTTAGCCATCCAATAGGAGTGGTGGTCAGAAGCCATATTCGGTGCACAAAAGTCACATGCATTATGTAACAACCCAGCAAAAGTTAAAAAGTTGTCCTGAATGACCCTGATGTAGGCTCCAAACCATGCATATATGCACACACAGTACTTAGTAACTTACAAAATTAATGTGTTAATTTTTTTATGTGGATACTTTTCATTGGGGTTCAGTATATATACACTAAGTGTTATATACTTCAAAACTGTTAAATACAGTGTCTGGAAGAAATAATATTTTTACTAAAAAATTGTTAAAAATTATGGATATTTAAAATTTTCCAATGGCAGTTTTGGCTTTTAATTGAAGAAGTGAGGCCATTGATAGCATATTTCTAGGCTTTTTGATGTACATTATAAAGGTAATCCTTTCATCCAAATTTTGTTTTCCCGTTTTTTTTTAGAACTTGATATATTCTCAAGTGGAATCCTAAACGTTTTCAAATTTGAATCACAGGTATTTCAGGTCTTTACAGTTTTATAGTGATTAGCAATTTAAATTGCTGTCTTTGAATTGCTAAAAACGAAACGGTGTTATATTTATTTCCTCCATTTGTCAAATTGTGGCTATCTGTAGCTGGTCTTCACCTCCAAGCCTCGTTAATCTGCAACAAATTACATTGAGAAATGAGACATCGTAAAGTATATAAACTAGGCAAAATTAATAACCCTCCACTAAAAGAAATTCTTATATAAAAAAACACACACATATTTTGAATATATTCAATGTTTCTGTTATTCTGTATACACTTTAGAGTAGATCTGTAGAGGAAATTCTGATCAAATGAAGTTCCGCTTCATTGCACAGTGTCAATAAGCAGACAAAGTCTGAATCACAAGTTCGCAAGAGTACCTGTAGAGCGCTCAAACATGCATATGAACTGAGTGCAGAGTCCCATCAGAAGTTATCACAGATGGTGCATGGTTGCATCAAAAGTTATCACAGACTGTACTTAAAGTTAAGGCATTTTCTGACTTCAATAGAGCAGAAATTGACTCATCACTGTGTCACATAAAGCAACTTTAAATGTCCATTCAATAGGATGTGTAGCCACCATGGTTGTCAATGCACTGTTGGTAGCGTTTTCGCATGCTGTAGACGAGCTTTCTCACAAGTGCCTGAGGTATACTGTCCCACTCCTCCAGAAGATAAAGCCGTAGATCTGCGAAGTGTTAGTTAGGACCCGTCTTCTGGTACACATTTCTTTTCATATGGCTCCACAGGTGCTCAATCGGGTTGAGGTCAGGTGAGCATGCTGGCCATTCCATCACCTCAACACTCTCACTATCCAGGTAATCACGAACCACAGCTGAAACATGTGGCCTGGCATTGTCGTGCATCAGTGTGAAGTTGTCTCCAATGGCACCTGCATATGGAATAACATGGGGTTCCAGGATATCCGTTATGTACCGTCTGCTTGTCATTGTTCCTTCCATGATGACGACGTCTGTCTTGCCATTAGCAGAGATGCCCGCCCACACCATGATGCTGCCCCCTCCGTATGCAACTGTGGGCTGAACACAACAAGCAACGTGTCTCTCCCCTCGCCGTCTCCATGCACAAACACACCCATCACTTCTGTGGAGGGAAAAGCGACACTCATCAGTGAAGAGAACATTGCTCCATCCTGCATGTGTTGTACGAACATGTTCTCTTGTCCACTGCAACCGAGCAACCTTGTGACGTGGGGAAAGAGATGCTTTTTCACCATGCTCCGGGACCTTAAACCAGCAGCATGCAGTCTGTTACGAACAGTCTTGGTGGACATGCTTCTTGGGTGAGAATTGGCTCTCTCCAGCTGGCTCTGAATATCAGGACCTGTGTGGCTCCTACTACTCAGTGCTGCATTGACGATGAAACGGTCTTGTTGCCTGGTGGTCAGACTCAGACTCAGACTCAGACTCAGATGACATTTATTTGACACATCAATAACAATACATACATAAGGAATACAATTTTCAAAATTATATCACAGCAGTTACCATTATTTAGTAAAATTACGACAAGTAATGTGTCAGGATGACTCCTGCTAAGGAAGTAAGTTTCCGCTATCACAGGAGCCACCTTTGAGAGATAATAACTGATTAAGTAAACTCACTCAAAATTTAGTAAAACACAGTCAACACATACATAAAACATAATCGATTTAAGAGTTACAAACATAGCAGTTGGGTATGGTACATACATTTGAGTATAGATTTACATAGTAATTTTTTATATATCCTGAAAACCCTGAGAGTGAATGAGTATGTAATTTATCAGTGATACAAGGGGGATGATTTTGGAGTAAAGTTGGTATGTAATACCTGATAGACTGTTTGGATCTACCTCTCGTAGGTACTGGGAAATGTGCATTATTACGACCACGGGTGAAGTAAGTATGATACGGTGGAGGGACTGAAAACATGTTTTGAAAATATTTTGGTAAGTCATCTCTTGTGTATCTGAAGTAAAATCTTAATGCCTTTAACTGTAACAAATCTTCAACTTTAAGAATACAGAGTTTTTTAAATAGAGGATCAGTGTGGGATATGTACCTGGCATGAGATATTAGACGAATGGCCATTTTTTGAAGTTGAAAAATTCGTTTACATGAATAACCCCAGGCAAGGAGAGAATAATTTAGGTGTGGCAGAAAAAGAGAGTTGTACAGTACTAGCATAGTTTCAGTGGGTATAAAACTGTTTGTTCTTTTGAAAATTCCAACAAGTTTGGAAAGTTTATTACCAATCTTATTTATATGAGCATCCCATTTTAAATTTTCTTGAATTCGGAGACCAAGGAAATCAAATTCTTCTGTTCTTAAAATGGGAACATTATTGATTTTTAAATCTAGTGTAAAATTTGTTTTTCTTTGAGGAAAGTGAAATATCATATATTTTGTTTTTGCGATATTTAGAGAAAGTTTATTTGCTGCCAGCCAATTATACACCTTGTTTAATTCACAATTAATAGAGAGAGATGTAGTTTGGACATTTAAATTTTGGGTGGGACAGAAGCTGAAAGAACAAAGGCTCTTTACAAGAGTGGTGTCATCAGCATATAAAATGGATTCAAAAACAGATGAGGCAAGATGCATGTCATTTGTATAAATTATGAAGAGGAGTGGGCCAAGTATCGATCCCTGAGGGACGCCAGTACTAACTGTTAGATTTTTAGAAGAAAATTCATCATATTGAACAAATTGTGATCTATTTGTAAGGTAATTTTTAAACCACTGTAAAGCAATGCCAGAGACACCATAGTATTTCAATTTTTGGCAGAGAATCTGATGATCTAATGTATCGAACGCTTTTGACAGATCAAGATAAATAGCTATGGGTAATTCGCCTTTTTCAAGAACATTGAAAATTCGATCTATAAATTCCAAAGAGGCTGTTTCAGTAGAATGTAATTTCTTAAAACCATGTTGACTGGGATAAAATAATGAATTGGTTTCAAAGTAACTGTACAGCTGGTTGTAGACAACTTTTTCAAAAACTTTTGACAAGGCTGGAAGTAAGGAAATAGGTCTATAGTTATCTAAACAGGATTTATCATCCTTTTTGTAAATGGGAATCACTTTTGCTATTTTTAATTTATCTGGGAATATACTAGTGGTTAAGGATTGATTTATGATAATTGACAGTGGTTCTGAAATTGAAGGAATTAAGCCTTTAAGCAGTTTCATTGATAGATTATCATGCCCAGCACTGGTTTTCGGTTTAAATTTTTGTACAATCTGAATTATTTCCTGCGGCCCAACTGAGGTGAAAGAAAATATGTGATCAGTTGGACGTTTTAGATAGGAATTGTAAGAAGGCTTGTTTCTAGGATCAATCTCTGCCGCCAGTTTAGGACCAATATTTGTGAAAAATTCATTAAAACGATCAGCAATGACTTGTTTATTTGTTATCTTATTATTTTCTATTTGGAAGAATGAAGGGAAATTTGTTTTGTTTTTGTTTAGATTCAAGACATCTCTTATCACATCCCAAGTCTTTTTGGTATCATTTTTAAATTTTTCGAATTGAAAATGGTAATGCTTCTTTTTCTGTAGGCGGATACTTTTATTTAGTATGTTGTTATAGACCCTCAGATTTTGTTTCAAGGTATCATGTTGGGGGTTGTCTATTTCAGTACATTTTAACTTTTTATACAATGTGTCCCGAAATTTTATCGAAGTGAGAATACCATCTGTAACCCATGGGGACTTTTTGTGTTTATACTTATTAAATTTGACATTTCTTATTGGAAGATGTGTTTCTTTGGCTTTCCTGGGCGTGGTAAATCTGCAACATCATTTGTGTTTTGGTATTTTCTCAACAACTCATTGATGGATTTGTGGTTCACACCCATTGCCCGTGTGACAGGTCTGCAACTTTCACCAGCTTCAATGCGACCTATGGCTCTTGCCCTGTCCATTTTGGATAGCCTTGGCATGGTGATGATCACAGTTTGACCAGTGATGGCGAATCCATAACTGACAGAAAAAAACCCATGCCTTTATACCCATGATTGGCACAGTTTCTGGCCACATTACACAGGTATGGTGAGAAAAATCAATGGTCAGGAGGGTCCTAACAGGGACAGGAAAGATCACACATGATCCTTTCTGCGAAGTGCACTTTTTGACTTTGTGTCACATTCAGCCCATGTGCAGTCAAGCATGGGCTCCAACTCTGCTCATCTTTACACATGGTGTAATCAAAGGATAATGCTACACATACATGTACGTATCTTTAAATTACCTAAAAAAGTATGGGTACACCATTAAATTATTTAAGCGGAGGGTTATTAATTTTGCCTAGTTTATTACAAGCTATGGTGGTGAAAACATGAACACATCACATCCCACTCACTCCCTTTGACGCATGAAATAAGATTCTAAAAAATAAAATTGTGCATGAGGGGACGTTAGAGCAAGTTGGACACTATGACTGTACCATGCAAGACAGCACGAGGACTGCACGCAGCTGGACAGCACCATTGTTACACCATACTGCCCCGTACCATGAACCCCAAACATGGCGTACACACGATGGCGACTTTCACTTGATTCAACTTGCACTGGAACAGCATCGGGCGGCTCTCCGGCGAGCCGCTGTTCCTAGATGGTAGCGCACCAAAAAAATTATAAATCTTTCCCAAGGGAAAGATAAAAGTATATCATTCATTCGTGAAGACAAGTGGTATCTTCATCGAGATTTTACAGTGCTTAACACATTCACTGCTTATACATGTATTTACCTTTTTTCTTGTAGATTTTCCCACGTTATTTTCTCGGTTTTCGTCAAGTAAAATATTTTTATAAAATTTTCTCTTTTGTTCTTGGTACCACAGAACATTATGTGTAAATATATAACAACTGAGATACTGATGAGCTTCAAAACAAAAATCTTACACGCAATATTTTGAATGATCACTGGCCTGTCTGGTATACTGGTGACGGTAGATTTAAGAATTACAAGACATTGCAGTTTCATTAACTATTGTTACGGTACTGACACGCAATATTTTTCTTTTAAACAGTACTGACGAACTCATCAGTTCTGTAAATAGTTTATAAGTTACACATTCTTTACCTGTTTAAATCTGGCGTCTGGAACATTCACACACTTTACAATCTGATGAGCTTACCTGTTATGTTCCTTTTACTGTCACTAATGTAAATACAGAGCATTCAAGCACTCAAATGATAAATACTTCAAAACAAGCATCATTTATCATCCAAAAACCATTACTCGGGATGTAAAAAATAATTTATGAAGTTGATATCAAAATTGTTATAACTTTCTTACTGCTGCAACCACATTTAATTTGCCTCGCAGGTAAAATTTCAAATGTTCCTGCATTTTAAGACAAACATTAAAATTGTGGAACGACACATTTTGTCATGTGTAAACTGCTGACGTATTTTTTTTTTTTTTTCAAATTCAGTCTCATAATTGTGTTTTTGTATTGAAGTAACATGGTTTGTCTTTTTCTGAACTGCATCATCGTACTCAGGTGCCCCATAAATTTTTAAAACCATTATTGAATTGTAGTATATACTGTGATTTGACCCCAAAATAAGAATTAAAGCATGAATTGGCCTACGTGAATAACAAACTGTCAATATTACACTGAAGTTTTCTCTAAGAAACAAACTTACTTACCATTATAATCGCTTCAGACTAAACGTAACGCAGAATTTTGCATGATTTTTATGATCATGGTGACGGAACCCAATGCATACTTGCACGCCTCTGAGACTTCAACGGTAAACTGATGACATCATTGCCGAAGCTTTCTCCTGCTATACAGAGTTCCTAATTTTACAAGCTAATCTCAGTTATGTTACATGCAAGTAATGTCAAACATTTACATGTGATTTCACGTTATTTATCTGAAAAGCGAATACGGAGCGGGAGGAGCACATTATGACATGATCTCCGATGAGTCTCGCTGCCGTTTCTATCTCAACTTGCGAATGTGTACAAACCCTAATTTGTTCATAGATTGATCCTATTTTTTTTAATACCCAAATCTGGAATATATTCTAACTTATCACATCAACATTATTCCCCAATGAAGTAAAAAAGTCTCTTGTTGTAGGCTGGGGAAGTTCCTTGACACCAAGAACTGATAATTTCAAAACTCACACACACAAACTATAGCCTGCAACACAAAAGCAATTTATGAACTGGAAGAAAATTATCCGTTGCTTTTGTGTTCAGGCCTATATTTTGTGAGGAATTGCAGAGTTGTCCTTACTACCTCCTATGTGTTACTTCTCCCAGGTACAAAAAGCCACCTGGTCACCATAAAGTTATACGAAACGCATATTGTTTGTAGCCTATGTTGATCCCTCGTGTGCTTATCGGTTGAACCTATAGTATTCATTATCCATATCTGGAATAGATTTTAACTTACTGTATTAACATTATTCCCTGGAATAGATTTTAACTTGCTGTATTAACATTATTCCCAATGAAATGACCAAGTTTCTTGATGTAGGCTGGGAAAGCTCCTTGACACAGAGAACTAGTAAGTTCAAAACTCACACACACAAACTATAGCCCGCAACATAAAAGCAATTTATTATAAACTGGGATAAAAGGATCTGTTGCTTTTGGGTTCAGGCCTATATTTTGTGAGGAATTGCAGAATTGTCCTTATTACCTCCTATGTGTTACTTGTCCCAGGTACAAAAAGCCACCTGGTCATCATAAAGTTATATGAAACGTATATTGTAGTCTATGACAAACATGGTTTGTGATATCTATTGTCAGTGGCCTGACATCCCCCAAACTGTAGAATCCTTCCGTACATATTGCCTCCTAATTTGGACAATCAAAGGGCCACATGCCTACATGTTATTTTGAATTAGTTGTCATGCGTTCTCATTTCTGGTTCTTGTATTTACACTCCAAAAATAACGGTTTCTGTTATTCCTGTTCGTGTGTGTAGAATTTTTTTTTAAAAATACAATAATGCACTTTTCTACATGCTACTGGATAGATCGATTCAAACAGGAGAAAATTAATCTGAATTTTAAAAGCATGTCAGAAAATTGCAGTCATGAATTTGTTTCGACGATAGTCGGACTTTCACTGTGTAAGATTAGGAATAATAATAATAATAATAATAATAATAATAATAATAATAATAATAATAATAATAATAATAATAATAATAAAAAAAAAACACAGGGAAGAAAAATGTTCCCCAAAACACGAATATTTTGCAACGTGATATATCTTGAATATTTAAAAATAGTCACTGGTATAATAAAGTGCGTTTGTTAGGAAATATAATGGCTGATAGAATATACTCTCACGAATGTCAAACCTCCCAACTTTCCGCAGGGTGCCCACCAGCTCCCTCTCTCTCACCCTCGTTTGCTATCAGCGTGGCGCAGTTGTGTGTCCCATTTCGGATAGACCTGTGGTTTTCCACCTTCAAAACGTACTCCGTTCTTCTACGATTACTCTTCCTGCAAAAATGAAATATTTATACAATTACGTTCATATTGTGTACATTACCATGAAATCTTCATTAAAACTTGTGCAATACAAAATGAACAACGCATGCAGTTGAGCCACGAAGATGGAAGTTTGGAACAGCACAGACCTGTCAAAGTGTCCGTGGATTCGGATTGTGTGGGCGCATGTGTCTGCTTTGACAAATCCACGACGGGCACTAGCTGGACGCACGTGGGTCGCAGGTGCGGCACAAAGCAAAGTTGAACAGAAGAAAGCTATTGTTCACCAATTACCCGTAAGACGGTCTCGAGCGTTTGTTTTGTCTAGAATGTAGCACCTGGCAAAGTGCCCTGGTTTCCCCTTTTGCAGGAATGTTTAATCAAGTAAGAAGCTTGACCTGCTGGGAAACGGTGCTCAGTGATAGTCTCGAGATCAACACACGGAAGACGCGTCGACCGTTTATTCCCTGTGCCTTGGTCCTTTTTTTCCGGAAGGACAAGAACAAACGGTTGAATTTCAGGCCAATATATACATATATATATATATATATATATATATATATATATATATATATATATATATATATATATATATATATATATATATATATATATATATGTATGTATGTATGTATGTATGTATGTGTGTGTGTGTGTGTGTGTGTGTGTGTGAATCACGTTAGTCTCTTTAGACCTTCAGAATTCCCACATTTAAATTTTGGCTCCAAGTCAACAATTTCACTTAAAAAAAACACAGCAGTAAACCACAGTTCAATATTTGGATTGATCACATTTCAGGCCGTCTTGATGGGATGATTAATAAGAGTTTATCGGATTGTAGTAAAACCAAGGGCGGATCCAGAAATTTTACAGGCGGTGTGCTGAAAAACCTGTGCAGAACGAGCTGGTTGCGAGCGCCTGGCTTAAGGCGCGAATCGCCACAAGAAGGGTTCGGGGACATACCCCCCCCCCCGTATTTTTTAAAGTTGAGCATGCAAAATGGTGATATCTGACATATTTTGGGGACAAAATAATGAAATTTTGAACAGACAAATAATTGTACAAACACACTGAGATATGAAGTTGAAAATATAATTTACTGATACATGGCATTATCACAGAACTTCTACTGTAAAAGCAATTCGTAACACAAAAAGTTTGTTGAAGTATATTGTTAATAACATTGACCTACTGCCAAAGGTCAATTTATTGAGGTCCAATCCATATGGCTATAAAATCGGTAAAGCTCCGGCCACGATCGGACTCGAACCTTTCAGTTCAACCGAAAACATCACTTGAATTAGGGGCGGATCCAGAAATTTTACAGCTTAAAACCTGTACAGAGCGAGCTGGATGCAAGCGCCTGACGGGCGCGAAGCTTCACAAGAGGGGTCCGACCCCTACCTGCCCCGCCCCCCTCCGTATTTTTTAAGTTGAGCATGCAAAATGGTGAAATCTGACACATTCAGGGGACAAAATAATGCAATTTTGAACAGACAAATAATTGTAGGCCTAGGCTACAGACACCCTGACATATCAGGTTAATATATGATTCACTGATACATGACATTATCAAGTTCCATCATTTTTCTTTATTATATAGGCCTACATCATATTTACTGATATCTGAATGGTCCCGGGAGTGTCTCCTGATATTCAAATCACACAACACTGGAAATTATTGTCAGCTGGAAAGGACTTACCACACGCCATCCAAGGTTAATGTTTGAAGGTAAAAGTATTGGAAATGTTCAGGAACATAACCATCTGGGACTTATGTTGAAGTGTGAACTTTGCATATTGTTGTTGATGTTCTATCAGTGTTTGCATATGTTTGCTTTGTCCCTTTCGACAGAGTGCTGTACTTTTCTAGCAGAGCAGTCATTAAACATTCTGATTCATATGAAATATGTATGCGCAGCCACATGGGCAATGAAAATGGTCTGCATCCTTCGCAATTTACAGTATAAGTTAGACAGATTTATATATTTTTGTACTTTTCCTTCATATGCCCAAGCCGGGCGACAAGTAAAAAATCGGGAGACTTGACAGGTCTGGGACTCACTGTTGGATTGAAACCAGACTCAGGCTACTCCGGCGCACCTCCCGCACCCGCCTCTAGATCCGCGCCTGTGAACATTGATCAAAACATATATAGGGCTATATGAAATTTTGAGGCAACTCATCAGGTCATCACGCTCACCATGATCAGTTGCACCATGCGCGGTCTACGTTGCACTGGTTGACCTTTTGGTTTAGAGACTAGAGCCTGGACGAGGAGCTTTGGTGCTGAATAATTGACCGAGGGACACTGACCTGCGGCAGAGGGCAATTATTCAGCACCAAAGCTCCCCACCCAGGCTGTATTCTAATGCTGACATGGGCGACTCACCTGTTCTTATTAAACAGTTGTAAGAGAATGTCAAATAACCCACCAAAGAAAAGTGAGCTAAGAGCCCAGGCCTAACTTGTGTAAACAGCGCCATTGCTGAAGAGCCTATCGTCTGACTGCAAATAGATGTGCTTTATGCACATGCATGCGTTTTGCGCAAGAGCACGCGGCATTTAACGATGCATCATTGGCCATCCTCACGCTAGCACGTACATTTGATGGACAGCCAGCATGAGTAAACCATTTAATTGTTGTTCTTTGAATAATGCACCGAATTTGAGCTCCATTTAACCATCGTGGCATGGGTGGAGTCGCCTAAAGGCAATGCTTTGCACCACTTTAAGGCCCCGCCCGTGTTAGAATTCGTCTTCAAGCATTAGCAAGAAAGCTCTTTAAGGTGTGACTTTGTGGGAATACGCGCTAAGAAAAGGCATGACAATTTTCCTTATTTGGTAGTATCCTATTGGTTTCTTTGTGCTCTGCACCACTACCCCGACTTCGAAATTATACCATAGGTGTATTTTCTTCTATATTATGAAAACTTGTCCGCATATGAAAACGCCACGCTGTCACATTAGCGAAAATGAAGCCAAAAGTGGGCACTAAAATTGCCATTTTGGGTGATATGCTGGATACCTATGGTACATTACTATTACTAGTCTATATTTGAAGAAACTTGACATGTTGACAGATCATACCTGTAGAAAAAAGGATATATTCAGTGACCTTGACGGTCACTTTACCGATCTGTTCGTCTTTTTGACACATTTATGGCAAGAAATCGCAAAAAGCGAAGAAAACAAGATGGGTAAAATTTTGCGTGGAACATTTTGAAAAAAAAGTTTTCGAAATTAGTTCCCAAAATGATTAAAATTGTACAAGGGGTATATTGCAATAGTTTATTCTAGTTTTACAAAACAGGCATACATCAGTACATGAAATAGGTGAACACAAAGATTAAGCTCATTTAGTAGATAAATTAAAAAAACAAATCATCAAATTTATGTATTAAAGATATAACATCCATTTAAAATTTTAGTCCTGCAAAAACCCATTGCTGGAGGCCATCTTGGATTGAGGAATCATAAACGAGGCTCTGATTCCAAATTGATATAGTTTCGCTATGATTCAACAAATTCATGTCAACTTGAAAAAAAATAATCATCTTCTGTTTTAGCTGCATTCGATGGTGCACATATTTTAATGAGGCAATTCTAAACTTTTCTGATATATACGAAATACACCTTTTTCACCCAGAATTTTCTCGATCAGGTAATTTTTGGTTATATGCCAAATGACGTTTTCATGATGGTTTTCCAACTTCATTGTTTTCAAACAAAATGGCCATTTTGAGTATATGTCTCAAAATCTGGTGATACTGATAAAGAAATTTGTACAGCAACATTTTGGTCTTCAAGGTCATTTTCAGTTCAAATGAAGGCCAAGTTTTATATATCTGTGCCATATGTCACTATCTGCCAAATTTGATGAAGATTGACCTTTAACTGCAGAAGATAAGACCAAATGTATTCTTAAGCAAACAAAAATGGTCATTTGGCTCCATAGGGTGCATCAATTTGAATCAATGTGAATAGACAACATGCTATGAGACTGGGTCCTGACTGAACCTATGACGGGGCTGTCCAGACGGCATAGAGACCAGAGTGCTTGACTTCACAAATTGCAATATGAAAATCGTATTTCAAATATGAGCACTTGTTTTTTATTTCGACACTAGGCCTTCTTTAGATTTACCAAAAGCGCACTCCTAATCTGAAACAACATAACATTACATATAAATTTTAGTTCAAGTTTTCCATATCTTAATGGATTGTAAACATACCTGTATCTCAATTGCAGATACCTACTTGAACCACAGAGGCCTACCACCGGTTCCCAAAACAAACAAAAACTACATTCGTTGGTACATGTTGATGGAGTTTTATTTCAAGTACAATATGCATCAACGCTAGCTTGATACGACCCATGAGAAATTTGATAGACCTACCACATTAGAAAAAAAGAGTTCTGTGCATGATATATCAAAAATGAAGATATCATCTGGAAGTTCACAGTTGCACTCACACAGGCATTAATCCACCAAGGAATCGAAAGACAATAGTCCCAAGCAACAGATAATATCAAATGAAAAAGTACTTATAACTGTTGAAGGAATGAATAAGAAGTTCCACGCAAAGTCATGTAAAAGCGAGCTGTCAAAAGGCCTATATCATGCAATAATGCACCCCTTCCTGAAAGCTACTAAGCTGTGCATGTGTATAGCCTTTGGCTAATGATAAATTACCGAATACAAGAACAATAGCAGTTACTCTATACACACATACTATTCATTGTATGTACAATGACATACATCTCGAGAAGCTTAAGCCAAAACTAGGTAAATTACACCACGGAGAAAAAGCAAGCACCATTTTATTAATTGCAACGAATGGTGTGCCATATAGGTGCTGCAAAGATAAAATAATCACCAGATAAGCCTTTATACAAAAATCAATCAAAACTAATGTGATTGCAAAAAGATCGTTTGATGTGGCATTTTTGGTTTTTATGTGAGCAAAGAATGCGTTGCAGTTAACAAAGGAGCCACAGACTAGACAGATAACACAGGCAATCTTAACTCATTCCACCCTGATAGAAGACCGAGTCAACAGCTTTCCTTGGTGCGCTCTGGGCAGACGACATTTAGATATTCGCGATAAAAAGCATCATGATGGTGGAATGAGTTAAACATTGTAGACCTTAGACATTGTAAATTCAAATAATGTCAAGCCGGATACCAGAGTACAAGACTTTAATACACATTTCACTTCACTAGGAAAATTGCAACAATATTTATAATGATCACTAAAAAGCCACGTATCTTTACCTTGAATCTCCTCATTTGAGAACTTGTCAATATGTTTCCTCGCAAGTCAATTGTATCTACTAGTCGAAGACATTCAAATCTATCGCCAAGCACAAAATGTACGAGATTTGTAGACTTCTTACGGGATTTACTTTTAGTCCATGAAACGGCGAACCTTGAATATGACCTTTTGAAAATTTGGCTTAATGCAGGAACTCCAGATTTGAAAGTCCGTAAAGCAACAAACATGACAATATTATCATAGATTATATCAGCAAACGCACACAAATGGAATATTTGAGGCAGAAAAATTATGTTAAGTCGACAAAACGCATGAATATTGAGCAAAATATCCCGCACCCAAAGTTTGCTGGATGAACAAAACCGGAAGGGTTGGATTACACAAATATTATTTTTAGCGATATTTAATATTAAAAGGCAACAAAATGAGAAAATCTTTTGGTTTCATTGACTCAAATAGTTATTATAAAGAGATGTCTATCAGTTATGTGGGCACATGTGGAAGGGACGTCAAACATATGTATTTTTACAATTAGTGACATAAGCACGACACCGACACTTGTCTGGACTTTGATAACCAAGGCAGATCTCTTCGTCGTCGTTTGAATGCACTCAGTTGAGTCAACCATCGCATATTTCCGATTGATGCGGCCAACAGAATCATGAGTACACTGAAACAGAAAGGAACTTCTGAACTTACCATGATCTTGCTCATCCGTCCCGTCTACACAATCCCAATGCTGATCACATCGTCGGTGAATGAGATGCAGTAGCTGTTTGGACATTTAAATATATGCAATGTTGTTTTCTGCTGACTTAACTTAATTGACTAACGAGTCAGCAGAGCCAAACAATGACACGCCTACCTTGTCTCCTGTTATCTTTGGCACAATTGATAAAATTTGGGTTTTACGTGTTTAGGCTTGTATGTTTATGGGGGAAAAAACTAAAGTTAATGCATAATATTTGAAAAGTTGAGAGGACCAGTTTAAAATCACCAGTAGCCCTTTACGAGTGACTGTCTGAAGTCAGGAGAAAAAAAATACTTCTTTACATTGCTATTGGACGACAATTAATCACTCACTCACTCATTCACTCACTCACTCAATCAATCAATCAATCAATCAATCAATCAATCAATCAATCAAT
Source organism: Hermodice carunculata (assembly GCA_964020975.1). Classification (NCBI taxonomy): domain Eukaryota; kingdom Metazoa; phylum Annelida; class Polychaeta; order Eunicida; family Amphinomidae; genus Hermodice; species Hermodice carunculata. The sequence goes on from OZ026623.1 coordinate 29,223,357, forward strand.
CAATCAATCAATCAATCAATCAATCAATCAATCAATCAATCAAATGTCGAAGTGTTGGTAACTGTGGAATCTCTTTACTGCCATTGTTGGGTTGACATTTATGAATATGGGTCATGTTTTTCTGAGCTTTTCCACATGTTTGCACCACTGATCGAATGTTTGCCATTAGGACATTCTGAAGTGGTCATATCATACACACATACAGTTGTGGTGAAAAAAATTGCAAGTTGTGCGTTGTCTTCACATTCAAGAACATTGCATTCGTAACACTATAGACTCTTGCACTGAAGTGTGGGTGAATGGAACTTGATTATTCTTGTGCGACTGCTAAGCATTTCAACACCAGCATATGCCATTGGCACGCATGGACAATCTGCGTCCTTTTTTTTTACTTAATTGCAATCTGGTAAACCGTCACACAATTTGTAGTATACATTGAACCCCCATCCCCTTCTTGACATTGATACACGAGATCAGTGCATGTACAAAAGTCTTGATGCCAAAGTGATACCCACAGAATAACCGCTTGTTAGCTTCGCGTGTAAAAGGCAAATATATTCAGTCCTCTTCATCAGTTCCCTCATGACAATGAGTACCACAGCTGCACACATACAGTTGAATAATATATTCTTTGCTCATACACGTGCAAAGGTTGTGTGCTTTTTGCTGACATTTATATTAGTAATGGGAGGCAGATGTATTACAGCTTCAGCTAAATTGGATGTGTGATTTACTCAACCTACATCCCTTCCCGGCCTGCTGTAGGATATATCAGTTTGAAATACCCCCTCCCCCATGAAACGGTCACGGTTGCGGACTTGGATTGTTGGTTCAATTATAGCTGAGGAGGAGTCTTAGCTAGGGGTAAAATCCGTTTCTTCATATTGGTATTGACAGCTGAATGTTGATGTTTTGGTCATTCTTGAATTTCTAGGTATTGCTGCATTTAACTTTACTGTCATTGTTGGATTGGAATTTATGAACTTTTCGGTTGCCCGATCGTCTGTTACCCATACAGCCTTATATTTTGCAGTGAACGGTTTTAAAACTCGTGCTGTCTAAATCCGTTCGCCATGACACGGTCATGTGGAATTTTGTTTCTGCCATAGTGCGTTAAATCCTATGTTTTTGTCGAAAACCTACTTGGTTTAGCGTGCTTGCAGCAGCCGTTTCGACTCCATTTTGTTCACTTTCAACATTGCGTTGCCAAGGTACGTCACCCAAGAAAAAACTTTCAATTACTCTTTTCTATCTTGCGTAATCTGATTGGCTTACAAAGACAACAACAACAACCAATAGGATTCTCTCTTTTATTTCATTCGGTCGTTAATTCGTTCCACACAATGTTGAGAGCGATTGTGATATCCACACAAATAATACCTTTGTTTCCTCATGCTGCACAGGCTGTGACGTTTATGTAAAACTGCATTGAAGTCCGTCATAATACATTTTGTGCAGTGTAATTATTCATAAAATTCCTATCTTAGTCGTGCAGAAACATGGATATGCTATGTTTGTAAATCGTCTTTTGCAATATGGTTCCCTGCTTGAATTTGCATTTATGTACATAGTCATATATTGGAATAATTCCTGCGTTCCTTTGTAGATATCAAACACCGACGATCCACCCTTGCAGTGACGTCCTAAAACACGTTGTTACCATTCTCATCAGTAAACCAACTGCAAGCAGTGAAAGGCGCGGTCGTCAAGACGATTGGTCACTCTACCTACAAAGCTTCAACGCGGGGACATCCCATCACATTTTCAAAAACGGCGGCGAAAACAGTCCTCCTGTCTGAAACACAAGGATATGCAACAAATTTGATTCGTCCTGTCTGCAGAGACGTAATGTACAGAGACACACTATTTAGATATGCAGGTAATGAGACAAGGAAGATCTGGAAAAGTTGTTTCTGTTTTTATAATTGACTTAGTTTGTATCGCACAGATGTGATCCAGAGAAGCGAACGCAATGCCACAGACTTGGCCCATATGCCACATACAGGCAGCACACATCTAACATAGAGCAGGAGCTGCGATGCGACTGACTTGGTCCTCATATTACAGTAAGGGCACATGTAACATACATAACAGACCATTAAAGAGACAATTCATTGTCTTCCCTTTCAATGTCAGGTATCTTTGTCACCATTCCAAACGGCTGGTTTTCCTGCACTGGTACATTTCAGGCCAAATGTACCGTAACATCATGCATGTAAATGCATTGCAATTTTTACATCTTCATTTGGAGAGCCAATAATGCCTGTCGGTCAAACTTTCCTAATGAGATGGATGATGCTTTAAATCTCGGGTAAACTGTCCCAATTCTATCATGCAAAGCTTGAATCCAGACACTAAAATCAAAGCTAAGGGACTGATACATTGGGTGCCCCAAATCCGCAGCTTTACAGGGTACAAAGTCTAAGCACGCCTGATAAAATTGCGAACTCAAGAATAAACGTGAGTGGGTTACATACAGTCAAGTGTTTGTTTTGTTCACCAAACTACATGTACTACTTTGTGCATACTAGTTAAATTGTACTGTTAAGTTTCCATTTGTTGTTAACGTACAACTAAGAGGCAGCAAAATAGTTGAATTCAACATTTCAACATTTTGTTTACTGGAGGCGGGGTCGTAATGGACTGCCAATTTGTTATAGGTAAACGGTGATAGCATGATTTTTCCAACACAGTCAATCCTTTAATTTAGGTATGAGTAACAGCCATTGTGAAGTAATTATACTACTTTATCACAAAGCTGCCATGCTAAGTACTGCTGTGATCTTTTTCACAATTGTGAATTATTTGGAATGAGCCAACTTAACCGCCACCCACCCATATACCTGAAAGTAAACAGCGTGGTGAAGATTATGTGCTACCAATGTGCCATATTTATATTAAGGTGTTTTGCATTGAATGATTGTGTCTACAAAAACTTACCTGAAAACTTATATGTTTGTCGTAAGCTGCCCAGTAAGCAAAATGCTCACAGTTATTGAATATGAGATTATATCCTCTTTCTCCAAGCCGGGACTTTGCTCTTCGAACGATTTCGCCACGCGAGAAAGGGCTGAAATTATTCCAAAATGGTATATTTTACATTTCATACATATATGGGCAGAAGATTGTCAGATTTTTTGTCTGTTAATGTGCATCATGACTTACATAGTAATCAATAGGAAAGGTGCATTTACAGGTAAGTACCCGAATTGAAAAAAATCGTTGAAATCGGGAATCCAAAGCATTGCCACTTCGTTGTTTCATCCTTCCACAAAGAACATATCCTTCAAGTCTCAGCTTCATCTGAGGGACAGTTCTGAAGAAGTCGAAAATAGCAATACCACACAAAAAATCATAAAAAATAGAAACAAGAGGACTGTGACAATCCTATGCTCAGCTGACATGTACATATATCCTTACGATGTTTTAAGATTTGCCCCCAAAAAGGAAAAAGGAAATTCACAAACCAGAGGGCTGTGTGAACACCCATGCTAAGCTGACCTAGACATTCATCACACTTGCAGCCCTGTGAACTTGGGAAAGGATTACGGTCACCCATGTTCTGAGTAAGTCTGACCTTTATAGAAGAACACTGACATGTGCAACATCAAGGTTCAAGTAGTTCTCAAGTTATAGTGAAGAGTAAAATTGATGTATGTTGCACTGTGACCCCAGAAACGAGGTTAAGGTCATTCATGTACTGTCTAAGCATGACCTTCATACAGAAACATTATCATCTGCAGCATCATGGTACTAACTCAAAACAGATCTGAAGTTATCAAGTAAACAGTAAATTTCGTATCACTTGTTCTGTGAATTAGCATTAGAATGCCCATTGACTTACATAGTAATCAATAGGAAAGCTGCATTGACCTATAAGTATCCGAATTGAAAATCCTTAAAAATCAGGAATCCAAAGCAGTGCCACCTAGTAAAAACTTTGTTTGACCCTTCCACAAGAACATATCCATCACGTTTCAGCTTAATCTGAGTGACGGTTCTGAGAACAAGTGAAAAATAGCAAAACCATAAAAAAAATTATAAAAAGTTGAAAAATATTGCAGCGCCACCTGGTGAACAAATTGGGAACTAGGTGTCTCTGGGAGTGTCTATGTACGATATCAAAGCAATTGGGTGAGCAGTTTCAGAGGGGAAGAGTTTTTAAGGTTTGCCCCGATAAAAGAACAAAAGATTCATAAAAATCGATAGAGCGTAACCATTTAAACACTTTTGGGAGAGATCCACCCAAGGCACATCCACACGAAATTTGAAGTAAATCTGGATGACGATTTTGGAGAAGAAGTCTAAAATGTAAATTAGCATTAGAATCCCCATTGACTTACATAGTAATCAATAGGAAAGGTGCATTTACTGAAAAGTAGCCAAATTAAAAAAAATCGTGAAACATGAGGAATCCACAGCATTCCCAAATAGTGAACGATATTGTTTGACCCTTCCACAAGGAACATATCCACCACGTTTAATCTGAGTGACGGTTATGGCAAAGAAGTAGAGAATAGCTATAACACACAGACACACAGACACACAGACACACAGACACACAAATCATAAACAATTTGTAAAAATTTGCAAGGCCACACACACACACACACACACACATACACAAATTATAAATAATAAGAAAAAATTTGCAAGGCTACCTGGTGAACAAATTAAGAACTAGGGGTGCCTAAGTGTCTTCCTGTTTATATCAAAGCAATTGGGTGAGCGGTTTCGGAGAAGATTTTTTAAGATTTCTCCCCCCCCCCAAAAAAAAACCTGGAGCATGACTATTAGAAGAAACCTTGTAGAAACTCACCCAAGGTACATTGCCACAAAGTTTGAAGTTAATCTGGATGACAGTTTTGGAGAAGGAGTCGAGAATGTGAATTAGTATTAAAATGCTCATTTACTTCCATAGTAATCAGTAGGAGAGCTGCATTGACCGATAAGTACCCGAATTGAAAAAAATCGTTAAAAATCAGAAATCCAGAGCATTCCCACATAGTGAATTGCTTTGTTCGACCTTTCTACAAGAAGCATATCCACCATGTTTCAGCTTAATCTGAGTGACGGTTCTGGAGAAGAAGGCGAAAATAGCTATAAGACGCAAAAATTCATAAAAAAATAGAAAAAGATTGCAGCGCCACCTGGTGAACAAATTAAGGACTTGGAGTCCAGGGAGTGTTCCTGTGTGATATTAAAGCAATTGGGTGAGCGGCTTCGGAGAAGAAGATTTTTAAGATTTGCTAAAAAAAGAACAAAAAAGTTCATAAAAAAATCCAAATCCAAATTAGTACAGTGTCATTACCATAACCGTAGTCCTTATGAAACAAATCCAAGTCCATTCCGACCAAAGGCAATGTTCCTTGGTATGTATAGCCGAAACACATAAATTTTTAGTTTGTAATTACCCAAAAAGAGACCAAAACGTATTTCAGGAAATTGGCTTGAGGTCTTGGACCAGTAACCCCTCAAGGTCGGGTCAACTGATCCACAACTTTTGATCGAGTACTGAATACTGTTGCTGTGTCTATTGGATGTTAATATCACAGGAGCAGAACATCCCAAATTAAGTCCCATCATCATTTTGGATAGGAAAATACTTATCAACTGTGAGTTTTAGAAAGGCACTGCTACTCTAGAAATATTTTAAATCATGTGATTACTTTGTGTATTTTTGGAGACAAATTTGGCGTGGAACGGTCAATCATGGAGGTAAGGTACACAAATGCACCTGTAAAAAATCTAATCACATGCCCCCCCCCCCATTTTCTTGGTTTTAACTTGTTGCTACCGGTATAAACTGGAGGCAGAATGCCAAGGAAGTTGCAGTTTTACGTTTCAAATAGGAGAAATAAGCCAGCGAATGTCGCAATTTTAACATGTGAATGCCTTAGGCCTAGGTTACTGGTCCAAGACCTTGAATAGGTGCAGCTGTCATGCGCTTATAGGAGCGTACAATTCATGAAAAGGGAACAAAATTTCCAGTACATCAGAGAATTTGCAAGCACAGTTCCTAACTTGTTGAAAATGTCAATAAAATTCAGAATTTAAAAAGGTACTAGTTGCAACCACCTAAAATCACTGGACCGTGACCATTTGAACAAACTTGGTAGACGCTCACCAAAGGCACATTCCCACCAAGTTTAAAGTGTATCTGGCTAAAGGTTTCAGAGAAGAAGTGGAAAATGTGAATTGTTGACGACGGACGGAGCACCATAAGATAAGCTCAGCTGACTGACAACTCAGCTGAGCTAAAAATCTAAAAACATCAATGGAGCGCGTCCATTTGAACAATCCACTAGAGACCATTCCTAGGTGCATTGCCACCAAGTTTATAGTCAATCTGATTCACGGTTTCTTCGAAGAAGTCAAAACTGTGAATCGGCATTAGACCGCCATTCACTTACATAGTAATCAATAGGAAAGGTGCATTTACAGGTAAATACCCGAATTGAAAAAAATCATTGAAAATCGGGAATCCACAGCATTGCCACTTCGTGAACCATTTTGTTGGACCCTTCCACAAAGAACATATCCCCCAAGTTTCAGCCTGATCTGAGGAACAGTTCTGAAGAAGTCGAAAATAGCAATACCACACAAAAAATCATAAAGATTAGAAACAAGAAGACTGTGACAGTCCTGTGCTCAGCTGACACACACACACACACACACACATATATATATATATACCCTTACGATGTTTTAAGATTTGCCCCTAAAAAGGACAAAGATATTCATAAAAAATCCCCCAAAATCAATGGAGCGTGTCCATTTGAACATTCTATGTACAATGCCACCAAGTTTAGAATCAAATCTGACTATCAGTTTTGGGGAAAAAAGTAAAAACTGTGTAGTACCATTAGACTGGCCATTGCCTTAGTAATCAACAGGAAAGGTGCATTTACAGGTAAGTACCAGAAGTGAAAAACCGTTAAAAATCAGGAATCTCCAGCATTGCCACCTTGTTCGACCCTTCCATAAAGAACATATCTCCCAAGTTTCAGCTTAATCTGAGAGACGGTTCTGGAGAAGAAGTCGAAAATAGCAATTACACACAAAGATCTTTAAGATTTGCCCCCCCCCCCACCGCAAAAAAAAAAAAAAAATCATAAAAAAATCCAAAATCCACTGGAGCGTGACCAATTGAACAAAATTTGGTAGAGACCCACCCAAAGTACACTGCCATCAAGTTTGAAGTGAATATGACCGACGGTTTTGGAGAAGAAGTCAATTGTTGACGACGGATGAAGGATCATAAGATTAGCTCAGCTACTTACAAGCCAGCTATAAAGTTCGGTGAAAACGATACTTTTAAATTCAAAATTTGTTCAAAATCAGGAGCTGCCGGTAGCAGCATATAGTGTACTCATTTTGTGTAGATTGCGTCGAAGTGCAAGTCCAGTAAGTTTGAAGGCACTCCAACGTGCAGCTTTGGATGAACGGAAAATAGCTAAAACTCACAAAAATTCCTAAAGAAATAGAAAAAGTCTCAGCGCCACCTCTTTCACAAATTGAAATGTTCGGGTGTCCAGAAAGAATTGCACACGTGCTTTCGGAGCAGACGAGTTTTAATGATTTTACCGGACAAATCCCGAAATCGCTGGTGTTTCATCATTTGCTCTTGATAGAGAACCATGGCGATAACATCCGCATCCCTAGTAGTCATTACCCTATTCCGCAGTCCGAAATCGTTACTCTCCATAAACTAACCTGTCCTTGTCTAACCTATATACATATGGGAGTACTATTGTCCATATTGCACACGTTCCTCTATAAAATTTTGACATAGGCTGTATTAGTCCAAATAAATTAAAGGGTCTTCAGAGGGTAACTTCTCAGAACATGTTTCAGAGCCTTTTACCCGTACATGTCTGTCTGTTTGAGCGGTCCTCGTCTAAGCTATATAATCAGCAAAGACAACACACATAAAAATAAATTTTGAAGGTCTACAAACAATTAAGCTCTATTTCACTGCCAACCCAGAGTCAATGTCTCAACGTAATGTGTCAGGTTTGTGACGTTTGAGGAAATACTGTCTATTTTGCGATTTTTTTAAAATCTTGAGTAAATGTGCATTTAGGCAAGTCAGAAAAGAATGAAAGTCATTAGCATTGATGCCAAAAACAGGTTATCAAAACAACTTTTCTTAACAGGATTTTAAGTATATTGTAGGCAAACATGCAACTGTCGTAGGCCGCTGCTTGCTACAGATAGCCCCGGGGGGTTAAACTTGACAGAAAACATGTAAGCCTAAAATGTCAGAAAGTGAATTTAAAACAGAATGATGCTAAAAGATAAATTTAAGTAGCAAAACAGACAAGTCTAAAAACTTTAAATTATTGTAGCCAAACTTTCTAACCATCCCGGGATATTTGCAGCACAATTTGTAGAAATATTTGATCAAAAGTACATCTTTGAATCCTCTTGACTCAAGTTTATTGTAAATAAATTTGGTTCTAGATGCAAAGTTCTGAAATATCGAACAAATACGACCAAATCCCTATTGCCTCACATCGTTATCTGTAGGAATGCATGTAAATGTGAACGGAAAACAGGTGGACGAAGGGTGGCTGACTATCCTGAAAGCTCAGCTGACTGAGAAGTCAACTGACCTTAAACGCAACATTCAAAATGACAGATGTAAGAAGAGGACCGTGCCAGTTCCTGTGCTCAGCTAAACTTGCATACACAAAACTGAGTGGTCCTGTGAACTTCGAATCAGGGCAAGGGTACTGTTTCGTCAACATTATCCTGCATAAATATCAAAGCATTTCTTCATCAGCCTAAGCCCTACCTCAAATATTTTTCAATGTGTCAAGTGAACAGCATAATTCATGAAAGTGACCCTATGACCACTGGAAAGAAGTCCAAGTTACTCATGTACAGTGCAAAGTGGGCTCGTATAGAGGGCCACCAGCATCAAATTCCGAGATCAAAACGTTGCAAAGTTTTCAAGTGATCAGTTAAGTTCACCAAGTGGTCTGTGACCTTGGAGATCAGGGTCATCAATGTACTGTGTTAGTCTTGCACGCATACCCAGATTATGTCACCATGCAACTTGAAAGCAATTGGCCAACGTTGTCAGAAGAGATCTAGAAGATTTTGAAAACATGAGGGCTATGTGAACAGCCCGCATCACCTGACCGTGACTTTCAAGCCATAATAAGTCCCACACCAGCCTTGGGTAAGAGGATTTTTGGACAGGAAGTAAACCGTGGAGATTTCACTGCAATTCCTATTGACTTACACGGTACTCTGTAGGAATGCATGCATAAACTGACAAGTACCAAAATTGAATATTTCGTTAAAAATCTGGAATACAGAATGTCACCACCTTGTGAGCAAATTTGAGTGGTCCTCCCACAACAAGGAACATCTCCATTATGTTTCAGGACAATCTGAGTGACAGTTATGGAGAAGTCATAAATGGGGAAAACACACAAAAAGTTCGATAGAAGTAGAGAAAACATTGTAGCGCCACCCATTGAACAAATTAGTTGTGGGGGTCCCCAAAAGTGCCCTTTTGCAATTTCAAAGAAATTTGTCAAGCAGTTTTGGAAAAAATTTTGCATTTCGCCCCCCCTTCAAATCAACAAAAAAAAAACAAAAAACAAAAAACAAAAAAAAAACACACAAAAAAGGAAAAAAAAAAAAAAAAAACACAAAGAAAAAAAAATAAAAACTAAAAATAAAAAACAAAAAAATAAAAACTAAAAACAAAAAAAAAAAAACAAAAAAAAAAAAAAAAAAAAAAAAAAAAAACAAAAAAAAAAAAAAAAAAAAAAAAAAACAAAAAAAGCCCCACAAAAACTAGAGCGTGACCATTCAAAATAACTTAGTTATCACCCACTCGCGTTATACCCCGAACAAGTATTAAGTGAATCTAATTGACACTTTTGGAGAAGTCCAAAATGTGAATATCCAGTGCAACCCCTTTAACAAACATAGTAATCAATAGGAATGCATGCAGTAACTGACCGGTATCCAAATTGAAAAAAAGGAGAAAAATCAGGGATCCAGAGTATCAGCACCTAGTGAATGACTTTGTTAAATGTCTCCCACAAGCTGCGATTCCACAGAGTTTCAGAGTAACATGAGACATACATATCAATCACGGTGTTCAAGCCTGTCAATCATGGAAGGCACACGGGTATATCACTGTCACAGTCGGGGCTAGATGCCTTTTTCTCACAAGTTATTGTCTTTGAGAGATATTTCAGTTTACAAATACAAAAGTCATGTTTATCTGGTGCTTCATAAATTGGTTGCAAGAATAAGTTTGCATCTCACTGTACCATGCATACCTTATTTCCAAATAATGGTAATATCCCTCTTGCGTGTATAGACTGCTGCCCGTATCTCTCCAGGCGACACTACGGTTGCTAAGACAACCAGGTATTCAGTTGTGGCGAGAAATTAATATGCATGCCCCGTATTCGTGTGACAGTTTTCGTGAAGACCTCAAAAAAAAAAAAAAAAAAATGATGCTGAATAGTGACCGAGAACCCCTCGGCCAGGACGGATATACAGCCAGATGCAGGGACAGGTAGGTGATGACAATACCCCTCCGGTAGGTCAAGATTACTTTTGTTTGACCTAATGACACAGCTTTGAGCAAAGATTTCATCGCGAGGCTATTTTTCTTCAATGCAGCAACGTGACCTAAATATGTTACCTAGTGACCTAGTTTTCACTAGGCGTCCGAGGCATCTTTAAAACCAACTGTCATAAATAAATGGTGCAGTTACAGTGACTAATTTAATATTCGAAGATATCATGGAGCCCCCATTTTCTTCAATGCAGCACTGTGACCTAAATATGTGACCCAATGACCTAGTTTTCGATAGGCATCTGAGGCATCTTTAGGACCAACTGTCATAAATAATTGATAAAGGGGCATTGAATACCTTTATATATTGTGTTAACGCCATTTTTTCTTTAATGTAGTACTGTGACTTAAATGTGACTTATGGACCTACTTTTCGATAGGCCGACAATACCCCTCCCGCCTAAAGGCTCAGGGGTAAAAACGAACAAAAATTCGTTGAAGTAGATATAAATCGCATCGCCACCTGTTAAACAAATTAAAGTCTGGGTGTCCCCATGCAATTTTGTAGCAATTGGCTATGCAGTTTCTTCGAAATTTTTTTAACTTTTGCTAAAACAAAAAAAAAAAACAAAACAAAAAACAAAACAAAACCCCCCCCCCCCCAAAAAATCACTTGAGCGTGAACATTTGATCATATTTGGTATTAACCCACACAAGGTTTATCCCCACCAAGTTTGAAGTAAATCGGGCTAACACTTATGGAGAAAAAGTGATTATATGAATTTCCTTGCCCTCCTCATTGACCTGCATAATAATCAATAGAAATGCAAGCATTAACTGACAAGTGCTCGAATGGAAAAAATTCGTTAAAAGTCAGGGATTCATAGGATCACTACTTAGTGAACAAGGCTGTTTATCCCTCTCAAAGGCTACATGTCCGATGTGTTTCAAAACGATCTCAATAAAGGTTCTGGGAAAGAAGTGGAAAATAGCCTTACCATAAAAAATTTGTAAATATAAAAATAATATATATATATATATATATATATATATATATATATATATATATATATATATATATATATATATATATATATATATATATATATATATATATATATATGTATATATAAATTGCCCCACTTGTAGAACAAATTATGGTTCACGGATTCCAAGAAGTGTCCCTGTGTAATTTCTAAGCAATTGGCTGAGGGGTTTCGGAGATTATTTAGTTTAAAAAAATGACAAAAATAAAAAATCAATAAAAAATAAATAAAATGATCCACAAATCATTGAACCATGACCATTTGAACATACTTGGTAGAGACCAACCCAAGGTACATATCCACCAAGTTCCAAGTGAATCTGGGACACGGTTTTGGAGAAGTCGCATGGGAATCGTGGACAGATTGACAGACGGACAGACACGACGATGGACCATACTATTACGTCAGCTGAGGTTTAAAAAAAAAGATTTATTTGACCATTGTTTGAAAAAACGTGACAGATACTCACCAAAGGTACACCCCGACTGAAAGTACGCTTTCAAAAAAGCTGATAAAAATAGCAAAAACCGACAAAAGTTCGTAAAAATGGCAAACAATATCAGCGGCACCTGTTGAGGAAACTAAGGTTTAGGAATCCCCAGAATTGTCCCTATGTAATTTCAAAGCACTTAGCCAAGCAGTTTGTTCGGATATTTTTTCAGCTTTTGCCAAAAATAACAAAAAATTCATTAAAAAAAACATTGAAGCGTGATTATATAAACACACTTCGTAGAGACTCACCGATGGTGGATCCCCACCAGCTTTGAAGTCAATCTGGCTTATGGTTATGGAGAGGAGGTCAAAAATATGAAAACTGAACCGACAGATGGAGAACGGACAGATGGAAAGACGACGGAAGCCTAATAATCTTATCAGCTCAGCTGTCTGACAAGTCAGATGAGCCAAAAAGCAAGCACACCGACACACACAGACACACACACAGACACAGACACATAGACACACAGACACACACACACACACACACACACACACACACACACACACACACACACACACACACACACACACACACACACACACACACACACAGAGTTGTCCGGTGGTTGGTGCCAGCACACCAGAGACGCAAAGTTTGAATTCCACAGTCAAGATAACTAGCATATATCACGGAATCTGTGCTTTCATAGTTCATAATGAAAAAAATAATTTTCACATATATTCAGGAGTCATGTGAATTCTTGACTTCCCACTTTGAAACTCATTGAAATGCTGAAATACGTTTCACGAGTAAAAGGCATTTCACTGTTCCAAAATTATTTCTTTAGTTTCAAAATTCACGAAAATTAAAAGGGCACAATAACAGTTGACAAACAAGTCTGCTCCTCCCTCCATATAATCACTGGCCAGTGTTTACGCGTGCATCCTGATAGGAGAGCACGCAGTCCAGCATTTCTCCAGTGGATATGGCCATATCTGAGCTACTTACTTGCGGATTCTAGTCTGATGGACTGCTTTAATCATATCAACCTGTTGAGGCTAATTCTATGTGAGCGGCGTTCATATTTAAGATACAGGACAACAGAATGCATTTTTGGGGAACAAAGTATAATGCATCAATTAAGTTCAACATTGTCTCTGTGACAGTCGCAAAAAAAATCCAAGTGGCCGTTCGCAAGATTTAGGGAAATTAAGGTATTTTTTTTTCAAAATCTCACGAAAGTGGTCTCATTTATACTGTCCTGATACAATATCAGGGGATAAGCCTTGACCTAAGCTGATAAAGCTGTTATTTAATTTGCAATAATAAGATTTATCGTGTGTTATTATAGGGATACATCTACCGCCATGTAAATGAAACTTAAATTCAAGTTTGGATAACTCTTCAAGCCAATATCAAATATCAAACCCTCCAAAGATATCCAATCGTATCATCAGTTTATCCTAATAGTTAGAATGTTTGCCTGAATATCTACAATGCTTACCTGGTGATGGGAGTCGCACCCAGAACATGTAAAATGTTATTACTGAAAAAAAAAACACACATTAATTTGTGAAAATTACAGATTGCACTAACTACAAAGAGAGCCATCAAGCTACTCTGATTATACATGTAAAATGTTACAACTGAAACAAAGACTAATTTCTTAAAATTGCAGATAGCATTAACTACAAAGAGAGCCATCAAGCTACTCTGATTATACATGTAAAATGTTACAACTGAAACAAAGACTAATTTCTTAAAATTGCAGATTGCATTAACTACAAAGAGAGCCATCAAGCTACTCTGATTATACATGTAAAATGTTACAACTGAAACAAAGACTAATTTCTTAAAATTGCAGATTGCATTAACTACAAAGAGAGCCATCAAGCTACTCTGATAATACATGTAAAATGTTACAACTGAAACAAAGACTAATTTCTTAAAATTGCAGATTGCATTAACTACAAAGAGAGCCATCAAGCTACTCTGATTATACATGTAAAATGTTACAACTGAAACAAAGACTAATTTCTTAAAATTGCAGATTGCATTAACTACAAAGAGAGCCATCAAGCTACTCTGATAATACATGTAAAATGTTACAACTGAAACAAAGACTAATTTCTGAAAATTGCAGATTGCATTAACTACAAAGAGAGCCATCAAGCTACTCTGATTATACATGTGCATTAACAATGCCATCATAGACTCTATAGATGATGAAAAAAACATTTATTAATGTTTACGTTTCTCTGTTTTGACCTGATTTACTGTCACCAGCAGCTTTGTTGCACATTTGTCAAATACTTCCTTAAACTGCACCATGTTGTATATTATGAGTGAAAAATATATACAATAATATATATTTATAAATTCTAGGACGGTCTTAAGTGAGTCTCTGTTTAATAAAATATGACTTGGAGCAATAACATTTGCTAAAATGATGTGGATGGAGAGCTGTGGAATGATTAAAAATAATAAACAATCTGATTCAAGAAATAGAGGATTAAATGCCGAATAAAAAGGACTAATAATGTTCAATGTCATGATAAAAATAACAATCTTATTTCAAGAAATAGAACATTAAATGGTAAATAAAAGGAAATAAAAATGTTCATTGAAAAACATTGTAAACCAGTTGTACAACATGTATCCAGTTTACAGAATATCTGTCCTTCACAGCTAGAGGGCAAACTTTCCAAACGTGATACAAATCATAAGACAAGTTCATGTTTCAGGCTTACGCGTAAAACTTTTTGGCAGACACACACAAAGTCACATTTAAATATTTTCATATGCATATAAAAAAAGTGTGAGTTCGGCCATTTAAATATTTTCTTCTTTATTTCCTATTAGAGAAACTGGATGCAAGTGGTCACATGACTAAGTATGGCTGGTATAAATACCTGAAGGGGCTGGCTGCTCTTCAGCCAGCCTGGGGTTGTATTGCGGAGTAAAGATTGTATTATAAGGCTCGTCAATACAAGATTTTATTTTCTTACAACCCCATGTTTGCTCTTCTCTCTGATTTGTTTTGTTTTATTTAGTTATTTGGCCCCTAAGGTATTCATTTTTCATTTTCTAAATTATCCACAGCATTTATATACTGTTTATGGCATTTTTAGATGACAACTGATCTCATTCATAAGTTGTATTGCATTTATTTATAATCAAAACAAAAACTTCTATTTTAAGGTCTCTTTGAAACTCAAAATCAATGTTATGGCCTTTCCTGGATCCTCTCATCAAAATCTACGCCAAGCGACTGCTTAAGTGATAACTCAAGTTCACATTCAGCCATAATAGCTGTACACTGCAGTGAACTTGAGGACCACGAAATGCACATCCATCCCTAAAATCGCGGGAGTCGATATGTACATAAGTGTTCTTTTTGTGGCGCTTCATAGTACATTAGTGTTCTTTTTGTGGCGCTTCATAGTACATAAGTGTTCTTTTTGTGGCGCTTCATAGTACATAAGTGTTCTTTTTGTGGCGCTTCATAGTACATAAGTGTTCTTTTTGTGGCGCTACATAAGGTTCTTGTGGATTATGTGAAATTAAAGCGAGATAATGGCATTATCTTCAGTTGCGGGGCGTAGTTTGTACTGATTACCATAGTAACAAGAAGAGTGGAAGAGGCAACAGGGACTTTCAGATATATTGTTCTGCGTGGTGGCAGCACCTGTTCAACCAATTAATGAAGCTGAATTGTTTTCCCCAAGTGTCTCAAGCAAATGGTGGGTACTAGGGGTAAATTACTTGCTCCACGTACCATATATGTAGTTCCACCTATGGGTAACATACCCCACTCTCTTGAGAAACGAGATACTTAAACTGGCCTCTCGAAACTATACATTGTTTCTTTACTTTCATTCTTGTTGGAAGAGGAAAATTCTCTTTTTCATTTATGAGCTCTGATACCCGTGGTTACCCGCGATCATTCGAAAAAGTCACCACCAAAAAAATGTAATACAAAATGACTGCCATTAAATACTGACAGAAAATTGAACAGAAACTCTACCCTTTGACGTTAATTCTTTCCAATGTGCTCCCTTTGATGACGTCATCCAAATGATCCTCACGTATATGCGCCGTATTTTTACTTTTCTGCGTTCCTGGTGGCCCACTTCTGTGTATGACACGTTCACCTCCTACAGCAGTAGTTCCAACTGTATAGCTATTCTTGGCTAAACATCGGGCAATTAAATTGCTAGAAGTTATTTTAGGGATAGCTTTGACGACTCAAATCAAATGTAATTGGAATGACAGTCATACCGCGTAAAGGCTCCGTTCTTAACTTAGGCATGCTGTACTGACAAGGTTGATCCACAATCTTCATGAAATATATATATTATATATTATCGAGAAAGTTAAGCGAAAACGTTTGCACGGCAATCAGATTAACATACACCCGAGTTCGGCCAAGCATGCGAAAGGACAAAATTAAACAAGAGGATCATGATGATCCTGTGCTCCGCTGACTGGGATCTGCTTTTGCAGTATTGGAACACATGGACTTCAGTCTAGATTTGTACAGCAATATACATGTATGTAGGGTGGTAGCAAAGTTTGTCCTTAAAATAAATTTTGCGGAAGTACGGAAGGACGGACGAACGGACGGATAGACGGACGCAAACGGATTCTATAAGCTCTGCTGATGGTAGTACATGTATTATCAATTGACAAACCTTGCTGTTTCAATGGCTGCCGGTGTACAGTGGCGGCACTCACTTACAGTCACAAAGTCTGATATCGCATAACTTCGTCAAAAAGTATCATATCCACATTATTTTCCCAAACTTTCATTGTCTAATGTCCCACTATATTTTGATAAAATTTTAAGCAATTTCCCCCTTCTGTTCTGGAGAAGAAGTCGAAAATAGCCTTAACACGCAAAAATTCATAAAAAAAACGGAAATAATCGCAGCGCCACCTGGTGACCAAAATGAAAACTAGTTGACCCCAGGTGACCCTATGTGCAATATCAAAGCAATTGGCTTCGTAGTTCTTGAGATGAAGAAATTTTATTTTTTTTTTCAAAAAATAAATTAAAAAATTCATTAAAAATAGAAAAATTATTGCATCATCATCTCCTTTGCAAACTTGGTTCACCTGGGCAATATCTATGTGCAAAATTAAAACATTCCATACAGCGGTTTTTGAGGAGAAGTCAAAAGGGTAAATACAATAGTGTAATATATGCACTGTATTGCCATATATATATATATATATATATATATATATATATATATATATATATATATATATATATATATATATATATACAGCTGCAGCACTTCCTTACAGTTGCGAAGTTTGTTATCCCATAACTTTGCCTAAAATTAACATATCCATATCATTTTCACAAACTTTCATTGTCTAATGTCCAACTATATTCTGATAAAATTTTAAGCAATTCTGTTCAGCCGTTCTGGAGAAGAAGTCGAAAATAGCCTTAACAGGCAATAATTCATAAAAAATAGGAAAAAATCACAGCGCCACCTGGTGGCGAAAATAAGAATCAGTTGACCCCAGATGACCCTATGTGCAATATCAAAGCAATTGGCTTCATAGTTCTTAAGATGAAGAAATTTTAATTTTTTTTCAAAAAATAAATTAAAAAATTCATAAAAAAATAGAAAAACTATTGCATCATCATCTCCTTCGCAAACTTGGTATAGGTCCACCTGGGGATCATCCATGTGCAAAATCAAAACATTCTATGTAGCGGTTTTTGAGAACAAGTCGAAAATATAAAAAGTCTAACGATAGACGGACAGACGGACGGACGGAAGGACGGACGGACATACGGACGGACAGACGGACGACGGACGCAAACGGATTCTATAACCTCTGCTGACTCAGCAGAGCTAAAAAAACCAAAACACTTTTCTCACAAAAACTGGAGTCAACCAATTTTACTGGATGCAAAAAAAAAAACGATCTACATGAAATGCAAAGCTTACCAATGTACACAGCAAAGTGAGTATATCCTATTCTTTGAAATTTAACCAAATCGCCTCGTTCTAGAGAATCAATTACTGACTGGTTTGAATGAAACAAACCACCTAAGGACGGCATAAAATTCATCTTGTCGCAAAGTTATAATTGTTACGGCTCTCCGAGTGCTGATTGTGAAGTTGATAGGATCCAGCACTTGACTGTCCTGCAAACAGAACCGATGGACCATGAATTTAAGGTCTGTGAAAATGGTTAAATAATCGTAGCATTTAGGTAAAATGTTTAAATGATTGACACAAAACTGTCTGCGCGTGAAATCAACAAAATCATGAAATCTCCCCGATACGAAGCATAGGCTCATAATTACATCATATAGTTTCCTCAAATTGAACTTTGATATTAAACATCAGCTGTTTTGGTCCCACCAGGTAAGGTTGTGTATATACTGTAGTTCGCTGTGGGCTAATATTAGCGCCAAGTAAATCTGGAAAATAAAAGTCGCATAACCACTGCGTGCTTTTATTGCAGAAATGTGATCGTCCCTTCAAGACAGCATCTGGTTTTGTGCAACATGACTGAAAACTGTCTTTATAACAAGGAAATTTAATGCTTTGGGGGCAAAAAAGAAGGGTCTCAGAAAGACAGTTGGGGAAGATTTCAAACTTTTGGAGGGTAAATCACATCACTGTTATTGAACTGCCTCGGCTTCCTGCAAAAGTGATTTTTTTTGGGGGGGGGGGGCTCACAATGATATGATGCTAATAATCATGAACACATAGACATTTCAAAAGCTTAAAATCGAGCACACACCTACACTTCCGCCACCCCCCCACACTCACTCACACACCGCGCCACCCCCACCCACTCACACCCACACCAAAGAGACACGATATAAAGATTTATTAAATGGTGTAAGTACATTATCTGGATTTACATAGCAGGAATTACAGGAAATTCTAGGTTTTTTGGGGGGCTTACTTTTGTATTGAGAAATACCATTGTTCTCATTGCGACCTTTCATATTGTCAAAATGGTGTATCTGTGAAGTGTTCGTAAACCCTACAAATGGATTAATAATAATAATAATAATAATAATAATAATAATAATAATAATAATAATAATAATAATAATAATAACAACAACAATAATAATAATAATAATAATAATAATAATAATAATAATAATAATAAAAATAACAATAACAACAATAACAATAACAACAACAACAATAATAGTAATAATAATAATAATAATAAAAATAATAATAATAATAATAATAATAATAATAATAATAATAATAATAATAATAATAGTAATAATAATAAAAATAATAAAAATGATGATGATGATGATGATGATGATGATGATGATGATGATGATGATGATGATGATGATGATGATGATTTTATTTAAACCCCCATGTTTTTAGGACAGGTGCATCGAGAAACTAAAACATATGAGCCACAATTACAAGATCACGGCCACCACACACTGCTCCTGAGAGTAATGACCTTAAAACAATATACAGATTATTGTAAATGTAATAAATATCGTGACTGACATTGAGCCGAATTTGTTTTACTGATGATGGAACTATCTCAGAAGTGGAAAAAACATTATGAATTACGAGGAATATTTTGATCCTTTCAACAAGACGTTGGGACTCTCGTGTTTCATATTGACGCTTGATATTGTGCAATCTCATCGACGGGATCACACAGGAGTCAACATGGAATAATTTAAGAAACTAGGAAAGATGATTTGCTGCATAGCAAATCAGTGTGTGTGTCTTCAAAGCATATTAGTATGGCAATGTACAACTATTCCATAACACAAGAGTACAAGTTGGAATGGCATCTCTATCTATTATATCTTTGAAGTTATTCAAGATTTTAAATTTCAAATGGTCCAAATTTGCATAATTTTTAACATCTTCATTTTTGTGTATAAAACGGCCAAACTCCTTGTATGGAGGTACAATCATGCCAAGTTTGGAGTTTCTATGTACAATAGTGTCCGAGAAAAGTGTCAGACAAATTTGCTGGTAAAGAGAGAGAGAGAGAGAGAGAGAGAGAGAGAGAGAGAGAGAGAGAGAGAGAGAGAGAGAGAGGGAGAGAGAGAGAAAGAAAGAGAGAAAGAAAGAAAGAAATAAAGTTTTGCTTGAAAGCAAATCTGTCTGTGTGCCTTCAAAAGTTGTAAATATTAAATGCTACAACTTTCATCCTGTGGTACTTCACATTACATTAAGCTTATGGCTGGATGCAAATTTCTGAGTCCAATTGGCCTTGACCTTTGACTTTTACAGGTCACATGTAAATTGCACAGTGTTACAATTACGAGAATTTAAGCCCAACATGAACCAAATCGGAGTAAAATTGACCAAGTTATGGCAAGATGAAACTTTCGAAGGGCCAAATGACCTTGACCTTTGCCTTTTTTAGGCTACATGTTCTTATAAAAATATCCAGTGTTGCAATACCTACAATTTGAGTCCAACGTGATTAGAATTGGATGGAGATTGGCCAAGTGATGACTGGATGAAACTTTCAAAGGTTTTACATGTGACCTTGACCTTTGAACTTCAGAGGTCACATGCAAATTTAAAAATGTGCAGTGTTACAAAAGCTACAATTTGAGCCCGACATGATCAAAATTGGATATAAATTGACCAAGTTATGGCTAGAAGAAAGCCACCATGAAAGTGGCCTTTGACTTTGAAATGACCTTTGACCTTGAGAGGACCTCTACCTGAAGTGAACCTTGACCTCAAAAATGACATTTTGGCTTAAAATTGACCTTTGACCTTGACATGACCTTGACATTTGAGATGACCTTTACCTTGCTATGATCGAACTCCTATACAATCGGAACCACATCTACTATAGTGTATAAGATATTGAACTTTTAAAACTTTAATTAGCCCTCATTTGCGTAATTTTGAAAAGCATGACCTCTCATTATAAAAAGGCCAGACTTTATCCACAGAAGTATAATTGTGCCAAGTTTGGAGTTTCTACATATAATACTTTTCAAATGAAATGTCGGACAAATTTGCCGTTAAAGAAAGAAAGAAAGAAAGAAAGAAGAAAGAAAGAAAGAAATAAAGAATTCCTAGAAAAACAGAAAAGTTGGTGTTGACACACACACTTTAATCACGCTTCTTAGTGGTCAAAGTACCATGGACGAAAAGGGGTGTGTTTTTAGCAGGCGCTACAACAAAATGACCGGAGAGAGCATTTCTCTCCCATATATGGGAAGATTATTCAAAGGGACGCTACCTGTTTAATATTTAACGTTTACTGGTCTGTCACTTCAGCATTTTGTGCTCATGAGAATTGAAAATTCACAATGCACACCATATTTGCAACACGTCTGAATCCTGGACTCTTACTGCAAGTATTCAGCGAGTGAACATTAATTTCGCAGGTATCATCAAATGGCATTTTGATGACAATTAGTTTCCCGGAGATGAGCTAGAAATATGTCTAGAGTGTGATTGCTACACCGGAACATATTCGAATAACTTAAAAAAATTCCAAAAATGAAAAAAGACAAAACATACAAAAGCAACAACAACAACAACAACAACAACAACAACAACAACAACAACAACAACAACAACAACAACAACAAAACTAGAAAGGAAGATTTGCTTTACAGCAAATCTGTCTGTGTGCCTTCAAAAGCTGTAAATATTAAATGGTACAACTTTTGTGCTTAGGTTCTTGACATTGCATTAAGCTTATGGCTGAATGATATTTCCAAGTCCAAATAACCTTGACCTTTGACCTTTGACCTTTAACCTTTACAGGTCACATGTCAAATGCAAAAATGTACAGTGTTACAATTTCCACAAGTTATGTCCAACTTAAATAGAATTGGATGGAAATTGGCCAAGTTATGGCTGGGTAAAACTTCCAAAGGTCCAAATGACATTGACCTTTGACCTTTAGAGGTCACACGTAATTTTTAAAATGTGCAGTGTTGCAATACCTACAATTTGAGCCAAACATGATCAAAATTGGATTAAAATTGACCAAGTTATGGCTAGAAGAAAGCCGCCATCGAAAGTGGCCTTTGACTTTGAAATGATCTTTGACCTTGAGATGACCTCTACCTGAATTGAACCTTCACCTCAAAATGATATCTTGGCCTAAAACTGACCTTTGACCTTGACATGACCTTGACATTTGAGATGGCCTTTACCTTGCTATGATCAAACTCCTATACACTCGGAACCACATCTACTATAGTATATAAGATATTGAAGATTTAAAACTTTAATTACCCCTCATTTGCATAATTATGAAAAGCGTGACCTCTCATTACAAAAAGGCTAGACTTCATCTATAGAAGTATAATTTTGCCAAGTTTGGAGTTTCTATATGTAACACTTTTTAAATAAAATGTCGGACAAATTTGTCTGGAAAGAAAGAAAGAAAGAAAGAAAAATAGAAGGAATTCCTAGAAAAACAACATGTCTGTGTTGGCACACAGACATAAAAAAGAAAAAAGGAATGAAAGAAAGACAATATTTTTGATGGTATGTAATGATATATAAACTACCACAGACTAAGTCATCATTCTTTTCCATTTCATTCTCATGAACCAAGTAGTCTTCTAAGCATGATACAACTTGTAGATGTCAGTCTATTCATATTTGTGCATGCTTTGTTTACATTGAACACTGACCTGGCTGCCTGTGGCTTGTACGGTTTCTAAACTTGCAACTTCACTGCAAGGAAAACTACAGCTTCCTGTGGTTTTCAGTTGAATCTGTTATATCTTACCCTATTAATTAAGTAACTCATTCCATACCAGTCCCTTATTTTTCCGTACATTTACTTAGATTAAGATGACAATTGCATATTTAAATTCTTCATGAAAATAGCTTTCATTCAAGTACCGACATGCCTATAGTCTTAAGTCAGTGGTTCTGACACTGCCTGGCAAGTCATGCTGCAGCTGCCCTTGCGGCAGCTGCAGCATGACTTGCCACGCAGTGCCGGAACCACTGACAAAGGCCTTCACCATAGTCTGGAATGAGTTAAGTGTTGTTCCAATTTTCTAAGTTACGTCTTGTCTGTCTTGTGTAAACATGGCAAAGGCAGTCACACATGGCATTCTGTGTGCTACTCAGAGGCACACATACAGACAATCATGCTGCCCGTAGCTTGATATCAAACCCAGGCTCTCTTATCTGGGCTAAAAGTATCAATTACCAAAGCGGGCCACAGAATCTTGACTGATACAATCTTCAAAGCCTTTGGTACTTCACATTCCATTATGCTTATGGCTAGATTTAAAAAAAAGGCCTGAATGAGCTTGACCTTTAATCTTTAGGCATTGCATGTAAAATACAAAAATATGCAGTGTTGCAATACCTACAGGTTGGGTCCAACATGGTTATAATTGAATGAAAATTGACCCAGTTATGGCTAGAGGAAAATTTCAAATGTGTGAAAATGACATTGACCTTTGACCTTTAGAGGTCACATGTAAATTACAAAAATGTGCAGTGTTACCAACATATTAATCGAAGTTGGATTAATTACCTGTACCTATAATATTTTTGGAGATATTCAAGATTTAAATTTTCAAATGGCCCTAATTTGCATAATTTTCAAAACTGTTGAACCTCTTTACAAAAAGGCCAGGCTTCATGTATGGAAGTATAATCATGCCAAGTTTGGAGTTTCTATGTATAATACTTTTCAAATGAAATGTCGGACAAATTTGCCTGTAAAGAAAGAAACAAAGAAAGAAAGAAGAAAGAAAGAAAAAAAGAATTCCTAGAAAAACCGTATGTCTGTGTTGGCACGCAGACATAATTAGATAAATAAATAAATAAAATAAATAAATAAATAAATAAATAAAGATAGATAGGCAGACAGACAGATAGACCAACAAACAAACAAACAAACAAACAAACAAACAAACAAACAAACAAATAAATAAATAAATAAATAAATAAATAAATAAATGAATGAATGAATGAATGAATGAATAAATAAATAAATAAATAAATAAACAAATTAGCTGTGCACATTCTATGGAGGTACAAATGTACAGCTGCATATATTTTTTGGGAATGTAAGGTCTCTATAATTTCGAAAGCAGATGTTTTATTTCACTCAGTAACCGACAGAATACTACAATAATGCCTAGCTTTACATGAAATGTGATACTCAGTGATGAATCATGAAAATAATTTTTGGCAGGGTCAGCTCATCCCATGCAGTACATAACACTTTACTTTTTTCTGACACGATATTGCGCTATCAACGCATCTCCTACAAATGCATAACGCTTTACTTTCCTTCTGTTACACGATATTGCGGGGTCAGCGCATTCCATGCAGCACATAACGTTTTACTTTCCTTCTCTTGCGCGATATTTATATCTTTAAACATATTTTGGCTCATAATTTTCGTCAAGGTATAGATGGCACTACTAATATCGCTTCTGACCTTCTCCACAATCTTAACAACTTTCATGAAGATGTATCCAACATGTCCACATATTACATAATAATGCAGGAGGCGCCACCATTATCGAACTCGACCTAGATTTTCATACTCTTGATAAGTCCTGAAAGTTATATGGGACTATCTTAGAAACTGCAGACTGTGATCGCGCTCACAAGCAATACGTTTACGGTCAGACGGATAGACATACGAATGAACGCATCGCCTGTGCAAAGTGTTGTCAGCGGAGCTAAAAATACCGTATAATAAGCGAAAAGGCTGGATAATTTTTAAGTCGTCATTTGTAATGTTGATGCTGATAAAAAATAACTTTTGATACAAACTGTATTACGATAAACGTAGCGAAAAGGCGCCCTGTACACATGAATATTTTTAAAAGTAAGTAATTCTAATTCTTGATGCCTGGGTGTCATGAATAAGAACTTCAAATGTTTATATAAACTTCAAATTCCTGATATCACGAAGTACCTAACAAATGGTAATTTTACTAAACCCGCTCCCTATACTGGCAGCTATTTTGACATGAAGATATCTGTAATTCCACGTTGTATTTCAAAGAGATATTTTTCTAATTCTATAGTTGTTTTCTGGAAAATAACACATGACTTAAAGTAACGCAACACTTTCATAACATAACAGTCTTTGCTGCTTCAGCATCTAGGTCATATTGATCTCTATCAACGCAACAACGTTCGTAGATCATTGTATGGTGATGATAATGATAATGATGATGATAATAATAATAATTATTATTATTTTGTTGCCAAAAAGAGGTCAATGATGACCTATATGTCACATGCAAAATACAACAATCAGGGTATTTGTACATACAAAATACAATGGTATAGAATTAATTTTTTTACATGGAATGAGACCTAGACCAAGACTATTCTAATGACTTTCTATGATATAATTTGCCTTTCCTTTCCCTATCTCAATGTGAAGTTGTGAAGTGAAAACGCAAAAAGCTAGGAGCCCCCCCCCCCCCGAGTCGAGCACCTAATAATAATAATCAATTAATACCTGTTTTAGTCTACTTTTCCTTTCTCAATATGTTGTTTCTTTCTCTCGCTAAGCTATTGGATGAACCATGAAGATAGGTTACAAGTTGGTTGTCATGGCCCTCGGCTAATGTTGTTGTTTACACATGCCAACCTGAAAAAAAAAAAAATTAAAGCGTTGCATCATCAGGGACACGTCCCTGGTATCGTGTATTATTATCCAATGCAAGAACAAAGCGCACATCCACATATCATTATCTCGCCTTGTGACCCGGCTGCTCAGTGTTCTCGCTGACAAATATGGTTCCCTGTTGCTCTGGAAACCAAAAGATCAAATTACAGTTAAAATGTTACCTCAAGAGCGACAGGATCCAATGCGATTTCTCAGCCTGTATGAGTGTGTCCTGTTCCCCGTTAAGTCTTTATATGTGTGTCCCGTGAATGATGCTTGCTCTCATAAGAATTCGATTTCCGAGAAATGGCAACAAGTGAAATTTCCACAACTTTCGAAACCATAGACGCTCTGTGTTGTTTGCAGAATGTAGGCAGATGCTCGCCGGCCATGCTTAGCTCTGGAGGCACTTGGAGGGTCCAGGCTCATGGTTTTCCCAACTTGCATGGTTTTCCCGAAAATAGGACAGAATTATGCATTCGCTGCCCTACATTCAGCCTCTACCTGATAAATCAACATATCAGTTGGGTCAAGTGGACAAGTGCCCGGTAGCCAGCATGCATGTTTTGTTGGTCTACTTTTACTTTCTCAATATGCTTTTTTTTGTACGAGCGTGTCAGACTAAACGGCGAAAAAGGGACTACTTATCCAGTAATAATTACCCATCTATGTAGCACTCAGTTCGATTAGTTATAAGTTTATTTGTGTGTGTCAGTTATGTGTTTTGTGGCACGGTTGCAATCTTGAAATGTAAGAATGATGCAATAAAATATGCATGTCCGTATTGTATCAAGGCAAAGGACGCTTATGGGGGTGGGGTTGGCGGTAAGAAGCATTGGCCTACTGCACATTTATTAAAGTGTGTGTCTCGACACACACTTTTCTGTTTTTCTAGGAATTCTTTCTTTCTTTCTTTCTTTTTAAAGTGTGTGTGTCAACGCACACTTTTCTGTTTTTCTAGGAATTCTTTCTTTCTTTCTTTCTTTCTTTCTTTTTAAAGTGTGTGTGTCAGCACACATTTTTCTGTTTTTCTAGGAATTAAAGTGTGTGTGTCAGCACACACTTTTCTGTTTTTCTAGGAATTCTTTCTTTCTTTCTTTCTTTCTTTCTTTCTTTCTTCTTTCTTTCTTTCTTTCTTTCTTTCTTTCTTTCTTTCTTTCTTTCTTTCTTTCTTTCCTTCCTTCCTTCCTTCCTTCCTTCCTTCCTTCCTTCCTTCCTTCCTTCCTTCCTTCCTTCCTTCTTTCTTTCTTTCTTTCTTTCTTTCTTTCTTTCTTTCTTTCTTTCTTTCTTTCTTTCTTTCTTTCTTTCTTCTTCTTTCTTTCTTTCTTTACCGGCAAATTTGTCCGACATTTCATTTGAAAAGTATTACACGTAGAAACTCCAAACTTGGCACAATTATACTTCTGAAGATAAAGTCTGGCCTTTTTATAATGAGAGGTCAAGCTTTTCAAAATTATGCAAATGAGGGCTAATTAAAGTTATAAATCTTCAATATCTTATATACTATAGTAGATGTGGTTCCGAGTGTATAGGAGTTCGATCATAGCAAGGTAAAGGTCATCTCAAATGTCAAGGTCATGTCAAGGTCAAAGGTCATGTCAAGGTCAAAGGTCAATTTTAAGCCAAAATGTCATTTTTGAGGTCAAGGTTCACTTCAAGTAGAGGTCATCTGAAGGTCAAAGGTCATTTCAAGGTCAAAGGCCACTTTTGGTGCTGGCTTTCTTCTGGCCATAACTTGGTCAATTTTTATCCAATATTCATCATGTTGGGCTCCAATTGTAGCTATTATAACCTTGCACATTTTTTAAATGTACATGTGACCTCTAAAGTTCAAAGGTCAAGGTCATTTGGACCTTTGAAAGTTTCATCCAATCATAACGTGGCCAATCTCCATCCAGTTTTCATCATGTTGGACTCAAATTGTAGGTATTGCGACACTGGACATTTTTATAAGAACATGTAACCTCAAAAAGGCAAAGGTCAAGGTCACTTGGCCCTTTGAAAGTTTCATCTTGCCATAACTTGGTCAATTTTACTTCGATTTGGTTCATGTCCGGCTCAAATTGTGGGTATTGTAACACTGTGCAATTTACATATGACCTGTAAAGGTCAAAGGTCAAGGTCATTTGGACTTTGAAATTAGCATGCAGCCATAAGCTTAATGGAATGTGAAGTACCAAAGGACAAAAGTTGCAGCATATAATATTTACAACCTTTGAAGGCACACAGACAGATAAAAATAATCTTTTCCAGTTTCTTTCTTGCTTTCTTTCTTTCTTTCTTCTTTACCAGCAAATTTGTCCGACACTTTTCTCGGACACTACTATACATAGAAACTCCAGCTTGGCATGATTGTACCTCCATACAAGGAGTTTGGCCGTTTTATACAGAGAAATGAAGATGTTTAAAATTATGCAAATTAGGGGCATTTGAAATTTTAAATCTTGAATAAATTCAAAGCTATAATAGATAGAGATGCCATTCCAACTTCCACTCCTGTGTTATGGAATAGTTGTACATTGCCATAATTATGTGCTTTGAAGACACACACACTGATTTGCTATGCAGCAAATCATCTTTCTTAGTTCTTTATTTAAAGTGTGTGTGTCAGCACACACTTTTCTGTTTTTCTAGGAATTCTTTCTTTCTTTCTTCTTTCTTTCTTTCTTTCTTTCTTTCTTTCTTTCTTTACAGGCAAATTTGTCCGACCTATCATTTGTAAAGTATAACACGTAGAAACTCCAAACTTGGCACAATTATACTTCTATAGATAAAGTCTGGCCTTTTTATAATGAGAGGTCAAGCTTTTCAAAATTATGCAAATGAAGGCTAGTTAAAGTTTTAAATGTTCAATATGTTATATATTATACAGTCCATTCCACCGAACCTGAACTCTGGGGGTCGTCTCATTAGTTGTGACTACAGTGCCGGCGGGCCAAACAGCCTATCACTGACATCTTTGCCCTGCCACTCAACCCGGCTGCTTTAATTAGTGGTGTTTGTAAGCAGGTTCACATGGGTGCTGCTGTAGCCATTTATATGGGTTTTATTTTCACTTTTGTAGCCTCAAATTATTGGATTTTATACAAAATTATCCGGCTACAGGGACACCGTTTTGCTGTGGAGCTGGCCCTATTATGTGTCTGCCACCCCACGAAACACACATGACCAGTGACAGTGAATGATTGGTATCAAATGGCCAGCTTATTCCAAAGTCCTGGCAAGTGTAACCACATCAAAATAAACCCTACCCTTTCCTCTTAAGTTTATGTGTATTTTATTACCCCCAATAGATTTCACTGATAATCTGGAGCCTTTATCAACATTGTAAGACCTTTGGGACATTTTTACAGGGGTGTCACATCTCAATTAAACTGCAAACAAGCCATAATCCTGGTATATATTTTACAAGATGTGACATCAAAATGACCCTTTGAAAATGCGGCATCCCTTGACTCATTCAGGACAGAAGTCTTCATTTACTGTCAGTAAAATTTGTATCAAAGGGATATACTGAGTATTCTTATCTTTAAATAAGGGGGTTCTGATTTAAAATTTCTGACAATCATAATAGAATATAATATCTGCTCATAATTTGTGATATTCTGACCTTGTTTATTTGTTTCACACATTGTATTAGCAATGCAAATTTGAAAGAATTAGAAAGAGCATATCCTTTGGGTTCATCACTGAATGAGTTAATTTTGTCATATAAACATTGGCTGCATTGATTGAATAGCTATGTCTGTTTGGTAATTTAATTATAAGTTAAGGTTTTCTTTCTGGACACCAGTCAGTTCAGTGGCTCTTAGAAAGAACATTTTGGGCTACATTATTTATATACAATTACACAGTCCAGGAAATGCTCAAGATCCCTGGTCATGCATTCTATCATGTCTGTGTGCCAACACAGACATACTGTTCTTTCTTTCTTTCTTTCTTTCTTTCTTTCTTTCTTTCTTTCTTTCTTTCTTTCTTTCTTTCTTTCTTTCTTTCTTCTATTCCAGCAAATTTGTCTGACACTTTTCTCGGACAATATTATACATAGAAACTCCAAACTTGGCATGATTGTACCTCCATTCAAGGAGTTTGACTGTTTTATACAGAGAAATGAAGATGTTTAAAATTATGCAAATTAGGGGCATTTGAAATTTTCAATCTTGAATATCTTCAACAGTATAATAGAGATGTCATTCCGACTTCTACTAGGGGGTTGTTGACCATTGGCACCTAATCACCTAATGAATTAAAAATAAAAGTTGTTGCAATTTGAATTATGCTATATAGCACCATTAGAAATTTTAAATCTTGAATAACTTCAAAGCTATAATAGGTAGAGATGCCATTCCAACTTCTACTCCTGTTTTATGGAATAGTTGTACTTTGCCATACCAATATGCTTTGAAGACACACACACTGATTTGCTATGCAGCAAATCATCTTTTCTAGTTGAAGTGTGTGTGTCGACACACACTTTTCTGTTTTTCTAGGAATTCTTTATTAAAGTGTGTGTGTCAACGCACACTTTTCTGTTTTTCCAGGAATTCTTTATTTCTTTCTTTCTTCTTTCTTTCTTTCTTTCTTTCTTTCTTTCTTTCTTTCTTTCTTTCTTTCTTTCTTTCTTTACCGGCAAATTTGTCCGACATTTCATTTGAAAAGTATTACATGTAGAAACTCCAAACTTTGCACAATTATACTTCTATGGATAAAGTCTGGCCTTTTTATAATGAGAGGTCATGCTTTTCAAAATTATGCAAATGAGGGCTAATTAAAGTTTTAAATCTTCAATATCTTATACACTATAGTAGATGTGGTCCCTAGTGCATAGGAGTTCGATCATAGCAAGGTAAAGGTCATCTCAAATGTCAAGGTCATGTCAAGGTCAAAGGTCATGTCAAGGTCAAAGGTCACTTAATGCCAAAATGTCATTTTTAAGGTCAAGGTTCACTCCAGGTAGAGGTCATCTCAAGGTCAAAGGTCATTTCAAGGTTAAAAGCCACTTTCCTTAGTGGCCTTCTTCTAGCCATAACTTGGTCAATTTTTATCTAATTTTGATCATGTTGGGCCCAAATTGTAGCTATTGTAACCC
Source organism: Hermodice carunculata (assembly GCA_964020975.1). Lineage (NCBI taxonomy): Eukaryota > Metazoa > Annelida > Polychaeta > Eunicida > Amphinomidae > Hermodice > Hermodice carunculata. The sequence continues at coordinate 29,254,115 of OZ026623.1, forward strand.
TGCATATTTGAGAATTCATGTGTGACCTCTAGCGGTCAAAGGTCAAGGTCATTTGAACCTTTGACAGTTTCATCAAGTCACAACTTGGCTATTTTCTATCCAATTCTAATCATGTTAGACTCAAATTGTAGGTATTTCAACACTGCACATTTTTATAAGAACACGTGACCTCGAAAGGGCAAAGGTCAAGGTCATTTGGCCCTTTGAAAGTTTCATCTTGCCATAACTTGGTAAATTTTCATCCGATTTGGTTCATGTTCATGTCAGTTTAACTTCTACTAGGGAGTTCCTGACCATTGCGCATGTAATGAATCTAAAACAAAAGCTGTAACAATTTTAATTATGCTAAATAGCACCATTAGAAATTTTAAATCTTGAATAACTTCAAAGCTGTAATAGATAGAGATGCCATTGCAACTTCTACTCCTGTGTTATGGAATAGTTGTACATTGCCATACAAATATGCTTTGAAGACACACACACTGATTTGCTATGCAGCAAATCATCTTTTCTAGTTTCTTTCTTTCTTTCTTTCTTTCTTTCTGTCTTTACCGGCAAATTTGTCCGACATTTCATTTGAAAAGTATAACACGTAGAAACTCCAAACTTGGCACAATTATACTTCTGAAGATAAAGTCTGGCCGTTTTATGATGAGAGGTCATGCTTCTCAAAATTATGCAAATGAGGGCTAATTAAAGTTTTAAATCTTCAATATGTTATATAGTATACAGTGCATTCCACTTAACTTGAGCTCTGGGGGCCGTCTCATTAGTTGTGACTACAGTGCTGGTGGACCAAACAGCCTATCACAGACCTCTTTGCCCTGCCACTCAACCCGGCTGCTATAATTAGTGGTGTTTGTAAACAGGTCCTCATGGGTGCTGCTGTAGCCATTTATATGGGTTTTATTTTAACTTTTGTAGCCTCAAATAATTGGATTTTTTACAAAATAATCCGGCTACAGGGACACCATTTTCCTGTGGAGCTGGCCCTGCTATGTGTCTGCCACCCCACCAAATACACATGACCAGTGACAGTGAATGATTGGTATCAAATGGCCAGCTTATTCCAAAGTCCTGGCAAGTGTAGCCGCATCAAAATAAACCTTACCCTTTCCTCCTTTAGTTTATGTGTATTTTATTACCCCCAATAGATTTCACTCATAATCCACAGCCTTTATCAACATCGTAAGACCTGTGGGACATTTTTACAGGGGTGTCACATCTCAATTAAACTGCCAACAAGCCATAATCCTGGTATATATTTTACAAGATGTGACATCAAAATGACCCTTTGAAAATGCGGCATCCCTTGACTCATTCAGGACAGATCGAAGTCTTCATTTACTCTCAGTAAATTTTGTATCAAAGGGACATACTGAGTATTTTTATCTTTTAAATGAGGGGGTTCTGATTTAAAATTTCTGACAATCATAATAGAATATAATATCTGCTCATGATTTGTGATATTCTGACCTCTTTTATTTGTTTCACACATTGTATTAGCAATGCAAATTTGAAAGAATTAGCAAAGAGCATATCCTTTGGGTTCATCACTGAATGAGTTAATTTTGTCATATAAACATTGGCTGCATTGATTGAATAGGTATGTTTGTTTGGCAATTTAATTGTAAGTTAATGTTTTCTTTCTGGACACCAGTCAGTTCAGTGGCTCTTAGAAAAAACATTTTGGGCTACATTATTCATATACAATTACACAGTCCAGGAAATGCTCAAGATCCCTGGTCATGCATTCTATCATGTCTGTGTGCCAACACAGACATACTGTTCTTTCTTTCTTTCTTTCTTTCTTTCTTTCTTTCTTTCTTTCTTTCTTTCTTTCTTTCTTTCTTTCTTTCTTTCTTTCTTCTATACCAGCAAATTTGTCCGACACTTTTCTCGGACACTATTATACACAGAAAGTCCAAACTTGGCATGATTGTACCTCCATTCAAGGAGTTTGACTGTTTTATACAGAGAAATGAAGATGTTTAAAATTATGCAAATTAGGGGCATTTGAAATTTTCAATCTTGAATATCTTCAACAATTTAATAGATATAGATGTCATTCCGACTTCTAACAGGGGGTTGTTGACCATTGCGCATCTAATGAATAAAAAATAAAAGTTGTAGCAATTCAAATTATGCTTAATAGCACCATTAGAAATTTTAAATGGTTTAAACATATTTTATTGAAAAAAGCGATCGGGAAACAGGCTCTGCCTATATAAATCCCTCTCGTGAAGAAATTTTAAATCTTGAATAGCTTTAAAGCTATAATAGATAGAGATGCCATTCCAACTTGTACTCCTGTTTTATGGAATAGTTGTACTTTGCCATACCAATATGCTTTGAAGACACACACACTGATTTGCTATGCAGCAAATCATCTTTCCTAGTTTCTTTCTTTCTTTCTTTCTTTCTTTCTTCTTTCTTTCTTTACCGGCAAATTTGTCCGACATTTCATTTGAAAAGTATAACACGTAGAAACTCTAAACTTGGCACAATTATACTTCTATAGATAAAGTCTGGCCTTTTTATAATGAGAGTTCATGCTTTTCAAAATTATGCAAATGAGGGCTAATTAAAGTTTTAAATCTTCAATATGTTATATACAGTGCATTCCACCTAACTTGAGCTCTGGGGGCCGTCTCATTAGTTGTGACCACGGTGCTGGTGGGCCAAACCGCCTATCACTGACCTCTTTGCCCTGCCACTCAACCCGGCTGCTATAACTAGTGGTGTTTGTAAACAGGTTCACATGGGTGCTGCTGTAGACATTTATATGGGTTTTATTTTCACTTTTTTAGCCTCAAATAATTGGATTTTTTACAAAGTAATCCGGCTAAAGGGGCACCATTTTACTGTGAAGCTGGCCCTGCTATGTGTCTGCCACCCTACCAAACACACATGACCAGTGACAGTGAATCATTGGTATCAAATGGCCAGCTTATTCCAAAGTCCTGGCAAGTGTAACCACATCAAAATAAACCTTACCCTTTCCTCCTTAAGTTTATGTGTATTTTATTACCCCCAATAGATTTCACTCATAATCCACAGCCTTTATCAACACCGTAAGACATGTAGGACATTTTTACAGGGGTGTCACATCTCAATTAAACTGCAAACAAGCCATAATCCTGGTATATATTTTACAAGATGTGACATCAAAACGACCCTTTGAAAATTGGGCATCCCTTGACGCATTCAGGACAGAAGTCTTCATTTACTGTCAGTAAAATTTGTATCAAAAGGATATACTGAGTATTCTTATCTTTTAAATTAGGGGGTTCTGATTTAAAATTTCTTGACAATCATAATAGAATATAATATCTGCTCATGATTTGTGATATTCTGACCTTTTTTATTTGTTTCACACATTGTATTAGCAATGCAAATTTGAAAGAATTAGAAAGAGCATATCCTTTGGGTTCATCACTGAATGAGTTAAGCTTGTCATATAAACATTGTCTGTTTGGTAATATAATTATAAGTTAATATTTTCTTTCTGGACACCAGTCAGTTCAGTGGCTGTTAAAGAAAACATTTTGGGCTACATAATTCATATACAATTACACAGTCCAGGAAATGCTCAAGATCCCTGATCATGCATTCTATCATAAAAGTGTGTGTGTCAACACACACTTTTCTTTCTTTCTTTCTTTCTTTCTTTCTTTCTTTCTTTCTTTCTTTCTTTCTTTCTTTCTTTCTTTCTTTCTTTCTTTCTTTTATACCAGCAAATTTGTCTGACACTTTTCTCGGACACTGTTATACATAGAATCAATTTTACTTCGATTTGGTTCATGTCCGGCTCAAATTGTGGGTATTGTAACACTGTGCAATTTACATATGACCTGTAAAGGTCAAAGGTCAAGGTCATTTGGACTTTGAAATTAGCATGCAGCCATAAGCTTAATGGAATGTGAAGTACCAAAGGACAAAAGTTGTAGCATATAATATTTACAACCTTTGAAGGCGCACAGACAGATAAAAATAATCTTCTTTTCCAGTTTCTTTCTTTCTCTCTTTCTTTGTTTCTTCTTTACCAGCAAATTTGTCCGACACTTTTCTCGGACACTACTATACATAGAAAGTCCAAACTTGGCATGATTGTACCTCCATACGAGGAGTTTGACTGTTTTATACAGAGAAATGAAGATGTTTAAAATTATGCAAATTAGGGGCATTTGAAATTTTCAATCTTGAATATCTTCAACAGTATGATAGAGATGTCATTCCAACTTCTACTAGGGGGTTGTTGACCATTGGCACCTAATCACCTAATGAATTGAAAATAAAAGTTGTAGCAATTTAAATTGCTGAATAGCACCATTAGAAATTTTAAATCTTAAATAACTTCAAAGCTATAATAGATAGAGATGCCATTCCAACTTCTACTCCTGTTTTATGGAATAGTTGTACATTGCCATACCAATATGCTTTGAAGACACACACACTGATTTGCTATGCAGCAAATCATCTTTCCTAGTTTCTTTCTTGTTTTCTTTTTTTTCTTTCTTTTTTTTGGGGGGGGGGACTATGCATGGTTACATGTACATCTATTAGCAAGAGATCGAAGTTTTGCCAAGTATCTTGCTTATGTTCTTGATTCCAAACAAAGGGGATTTTCTGAAGGTTTACAGGTAGTTGGTTATGTGTATATTAATACTATAATTTATGTTTAGAGTAAAAATGTACAACTTTTGTCAAATCATGTCAAGTGAACAGTTCGTCCCCATGAATGGACATGCCCTGGACTTGTTATGAAGTATTTCTTGGGGTTGTGTTTGTCTCATCTTGCCAGACAGAACTTTGTGTAACACTGTAAGGTGACCCGAGGCTCAGTGGCCAAGGATCCGGACAACAGACTTTGGTACTGTGGACGTCTTTAGACAAGTGTTTTCCCTCCCTCAACATTATGTTGACCAAAGACAGTAATATATATATATATATATATATATATATATATATATATATATATATATATATATATATATATATATATATATATATATATATATATATATATATATTTATATATATATATATATATATATATATAGATATATTATTTTTCTTTCTGTCTTTTTCTTTCTTTTTTTTTTGCAGAACATAAACATGTATGAAACCTGACCCAAGGCTGTCCAGGGCACCCACTGTCATGTATTTTTATTTCAGTTCAAGGATGATCGAAAATATGTATCATCAATGTCATGTGTGCACTGGCTGACCTAGCTGGAGCTAATAATACCCTGGACCTGTCAGGTGTCATCTGGTCTTGGGCCTCTGGGCTGTGTGTGACATGGACATTCCGTCCAATCTCAGTGGTCCCGAGGCCCGATACCAGGTAAAGGTAAGAACGCAAATAGAAGCTCCTCGTGACATTTAGGAGCTCTTTTTTAACGAAAAGACTTCAAAACAAAATGTGGGAAATAATGACCGATTCAGCGAAGTCGTCACACCTGAAATTTTGAGGCAAAAAGTGACTGAGGCCGTACCGAAGGCAACTGGAGAAAATAACAGGTGGGCTGTTGGAGTGTGGCGGGATTGGGCTCTGTGGCGAAATAGGAAGCCATAGACATTAAAGATTCGTATGGTTGCTGGAAAATGAAATGCACTGAACATGTTGTTGGTGTACATGCAGATGCTCATTGAAAAAACTGCTCTTCTGTTTCCTGCTTGCCTGATGAGTTCGCTTCTATGACATAATTGTGCCATTTCATCACAAGTTGTACTGATGGGCGTGTTGTTTGGTTCGTGGAGCACGCGCCATGTAGGGAATGAACTTGGTGCAATCGTGTCATGAGGAAAACTCCTCGCAGGCTAAGAGGAACGAAAAGCAAGACTCTGATTGGTTCATTTATGATATAGGTCAATTATTGCATTCTAAGTCTAATAATACCTCAGGCCCGGCATCATATGTGTCTGGGGTAATGTGCTCTCAGGTGGCTCCAAATCAAATGTGATTTGCATATACCCCGGTTTGGTTTGCACGCTCTGTACCAAAACCAAAAATCACCGCTTACCGAAACAGTTTCTCACATTTAGGCCCTCACTTGTGGAATGTTCTCCCCGAAAGTTCGCGGCCTCTCTTCAAATCTAGATATTGGGACCATGTTAGATCTATAGTCACCTGACCTTATCACCCCCCGGTATCGACCCTAATGCTCCCCCTTATCCCAGTATCACAACCATTGTGTATATTTCATAATATTTTCATGTATGTTACCACTATGTATATATCATATATTGTATATTTATTTTTAGTGCAGGGCCATGATGGAAACTAGCTTTACCTAATCATGTATTACCTTGGGTAAATAAAGTTATCTTATCTTATCTTATCTTATCGTTGGTCTCACATGGTGAAATAAAAGCATGCCATGCATCAGTAGCTCTTCCACACAGTGGAGCATTCATTGCTCTCTAGCTTCGGTTGTTGAAATAGAGATATCTGTATTAGAAATACAGATATCTCTATTTTGTCATTTTATACGGATATCTATATTTATAATTCAGATGTTTGTATTTCTTATACAGATATCTGTATTTCTAATTCAAATATCAATGTTTCTAATATAGATACCCGTGTTTTTAGTGTTATTCAGATATCTGAATTGGAAATGCAGATATCTGTGTTTGTGAATATTTGCAGGTTTGGCTTGCAATAGTGTTGGGTATTATCATTATGTGTGTGTTAACACAGCAATATTATTATGTCTGTGTGCCAACACAGACATATTGCTTTTCTAGGAATTCTTTCTTTCTTTCTTTCTTTCTTTCTTTCCTTCTTTCTTTCTTTACAGGCAAATTTGTCGGACATTTCATTTGAAAGGTATAATAGGTAGAAACTCCAAACTTGGAACAATTACACTTCTATAGATGAAGTCTCGCCTTTTTATAATCAGAGGTCATGGTTTCAAAATTATGCAAATGAGTGCTAATTAAAGTTTTAAATCTTGAATATCTTGTATACTATAGTACATGTGGTTCCATGTTTATAGGAGTTCGATCATAGCACGGTAAAGGTCGTCTCAAATGTCAAGGTCATGTTAAGGTCAAAGGTCATGTCAAGGTCAAAGGTCAATTTTAGGTCAAAATGTCATTTTAAAGGCCAAGCTTCACATCAGGTAGAGGTCATATCAAGGTCAAAGGTCATTTTAAGGTCTAAGGCCACTTCAAGGTCAAAGTCCACTTTCGACAATGGCTTTCTTCTAGCCATAACTTGGTCAATTTCTTTCCATTTTTGATCATGTTGGACACATATTGTAGCTATTGTAACACTGCACCTTTTTGAAACGTACATGTGACCCCTAATGGTCAAAGGTTAACATCATTCGGACCTTTGAAAGTTTCATCCAGCCATAACTCGGCCAATTTCCATTCAATGCTAATCATGTTGGACGCATATTGTAGGTACTGCAAAACTGCACATATTTTTTGAGAACATTTTGTAAGAACATGGAACTTCTAAAGGGCAAAGGTTAAAGTCATCTGGCCCTATGAAAGTCTTATCTCGCCATAACTTAGATTTGGTTCATATTGGGCTTAAATTGTGGGTATTGTAACACTGTACATTTTTGTAATTACACGTGACCTGTTAAGGTCAAGGTCATTCGGACTTTGAAATTTTTACCCAGCAATAAGCTTAATATTATGTGAAGTACCAAAGGGCAAAAGTTATAGCATTTTATATTTACAACTTATGAAGTCACACAGACAGATTTGCCTCGAAGCAAATCTTCTTTTTCTAGTATTATCAATGATTTCTTTACTCGTTAATTCTGTATGTCAACAAAGACTTTTTGTTTTCCCTGAAAGTTGTTCTCTCTTTCCTTCCTCCCTTTCTTCTTTCTCTCTTTCTTTTCTTCCCTCTTTCCTTTTTTTAGTTCCGTGTAAATGTTGTGCTCATTTTTTTTTCGGACACCATTGCTCTCCGAAAAGTACCACGCTTGGCAAGGCGATTGACCTAGTAGTGAAAGGAATCCTCTGGTTTTGAATACTCATCATGTTGAAAATTATGCGAATTAGGATCATTTGAAACTTTAAATGTTTAATATCTTCAAAACTAGTATCGGTACAGGTAGCATTCAATTCAAAGATTTGTGCTCTGGCATTGTCAAAAAAAACTACCAAAAAGATGTTCATTTTAAATTGATGCAAATCAGGGAAATTGAAAAGTTTAAATATTGAATATCTTTAAAGTTGTAAAAAGTAGATCCAACTTCATAACTTCGCTCTATATACGCACCCAATCAACACAATCAAGAGTTGTACAATTTCAATCTATGCAGAATAGGGTATTTGAAAAATTTAAATGCTGAATATTTTCAAAAGCATTAAAGATAAGGGACCATTGAAACTTTAACTCATTAGTTTGCGGTATAGGCGGGTGGACAACAACAAAAAATTGCATGATTTTGATTTATGCAAATTAGCGGCACCACAAAACTTTAAATTTGTAAAATCTTCAAAAGTATTTAAGGCGGGGAAGCACCTTTCCAAATTGATCTGTGGTATAAGTGGATTCCAATCGACCACATCCAAAAGTTGTGGAACTTTAATTGATGCAAGTTACGGGCACTGGAAATTGCAGAATTTAAATTTATGCTCATCAGGGACACGCGAACAAGTTAAATGAAGTAGTGGTATCCGTCATTCCTTAAAAGTTTAGGTTTGTATTATAGTATCGCCCAGTAAAGCTTGAAAGCAGAGAGATTTGCTTTTGAAGCAAATCTTATTTTCTAATTTTTAGCACTTGTGTGTGTAATCCAAATAGAACATGGACATTACGTTCCACACTGTGCAGCATTTTCTGTTCCACAAATATTGTCAATATAACATAAACATGGAAGTACCCTAACATAATTTCGTTTTGTCATTCGAATAATCGCAGCCTTTCCCAAGACAAGATAACATAAAACAAATCTGACCTTATGCACCCAAATTGGACATTTTATCTATATCGGAGCTTTCTTTTCTCCTTATTCTTGCTGCTGATACTTAGCACATTTCTGGGTATTATGACGTCATTTGTCGTGATCGTTCAGATGTTAACGGCGGTGTAGCACTATACGTTGCAGGAGCACTTAACGGTGCTGCCGAACGTTGTATAAGTAGGCCCTAGGCCTACCGTAAGGTTTAAACAATTTTCCTTACAATATTGCTATTATCCGTCAAAAATGGCATTATGTATGTGTGTTCTTTATTCGCTTCCATTCTCTGAAGAGATACATTAAATTGAAGAAGTTATTTACAGCAGTTATAGTTAGCACACATTACACAGCAGATATAAAAGTATATCAGATTATAATAAGAATTATCTTCAAATTACAATGACATTATTAGTTTAAGTAATAAGAAGGCTTATAGGATCAACACCTACTAAATGACTAGTATCAAGTCATCAGTACTTGTACACAAGAATAAATAATACAAATGCACTGTAATTGTCTGGATCTTTCAGCCGTCACCCTTATTTTGTACATGATAGCGATTATGAAACCTTTAATTGGAATAAGATTAGAGAAAAAATTAGTATATATTCCCACAAATTAAGTTCACCTGACTCTTCGAAGGTAAAGATCAATACCCACAATAGTCCCAGGCCTAAGGTAAGCCTATTTGGCCAACGTTAGAACTGATAATATAAATGCCCAACATCATGCGGACTATTAATTTCTTGCACAAATCTAAGTCTGTTGAATCTGAATTACGAGACACTCTTTAACATTAAATGTCTAATGACATTGAAGAATTATTGCACAACGAGGGAGGAGTAGAAGAAAATGATTTAACCAAAACAATAAACTTTGAGAGTTTTGAAATTCAATATCCTGAAGCAAAGACTAAGTACTACAATGTTGAAGACAAGGTACAGTTTCTAAATAGCAATGGGGATATCTAACGATACTTAGTTTGAACCTCGAATCAAGCAGTGCTGAGTGCAATGAGATGATTAAAAAATAATTCAGTGGAACATAATGTATTTTTAATGTGATATGCTTACAAGAAGCATGCCTTGCCGATTACAGTAATATTGAACAGTTTAAGATATCAAACTACATGGTATATCAGTGTTCTATAAACGATTGCTCCAAGAAGGGTGGCATAATAACATACATTAAGTGTGATCTTGACATTAAAGAACAACGCAACCTAAATAAATTTGTAATTTCGGAATGATTGTTTATTGAGAGATGACAACCATAAAACGATACAAATAAGTGACATCTATTGGCCACCCAAAGGAAATAATAAAAAAAAATCAATCGATTCATTTTTAGACGAATTCTGTCCCATTATTACCGAAATGGCTCACGGCACAAAAATCTAATATTAGCTGGTAATTGCACTATTAATATCTTAAAAAATTAAATCATAACACTCAATACCAAGAATATTACGCTTATATCACCCGACAAAGTTTACTCTCCGATATTACGATTATATCACCGGACCTAGTTTACTCCCCAATATCACGATTATATCACTGGACCTAGTTTACTCTCCAATCTTACGATTATATCACTGGACCTAGTTTACTCCCTAACATTACGATTAGATCACCGGACTTAATTTACTCCCCAATATTACGATTATGTCACCGGACCTAGTTTACTCCCCAATATCACGATTATATCACTGGACCTAGTTTACTCTCTAATATTACGATTATATCACTGGACCTAGTTTACTTCCTAATATTACGATTAGATCACCGGACTTAATTTACTCCCCAATATTACGATTATATCACTGGACCTAGTTTACTCCCCAATATCACGATTATATCACTGGACCTAGTTTACTCTCCAATATTACGATTATATCACTGGACCTAGTTTACTCCCTAATATTACGATTAGATCACCGGACTTAATTTACTCCCCAATATTACGATTATATCACTGGACCTAGTTTACTCCCCAAAATGACGATTTTATAATTTTGTTCAATTGACTTACTAATTGCCAGGAAACGTTTGCAAGTTTTGGGTCCCTTACTTTTTTTGTACATATTTAATGGTATTGGACGATCTGACCTGTGATGTCCGTATCTTCGCCGACGACACCGGTACCGGCATACTCGAAATAGTCCAAAATCCAAATGACTCTGCACACCACTTATATAACAGACTGATAATTATTCACCTTAGGATATATTATGACACATGGTTTTTAAGCATTTTTTCCACTAAAGCTAACAAACCACCTCATCCCTCCATCCTCCTTGGTGGTTCTGCCATACCAGAGACAGATACCCATACTCACATCGGCATTATTTTAGCCAGTAATCTATCTTAACATGCGCATGTCACACGCATCACAAACTTAGTCAGCGTCCTGCACTACTCTGAAAATTTAAATGTAGGCTACATGTATCACGCACAGTTCTCGAGATATCATATTCGTCATTGGTAAGGCCAATTCTTTAATATGGTTTCGTACTTTTCGGAGTATGTGGGTTGGGTATATACGATTTAATTGAGTCGATTCAGTCAAGATATGTACTGGAGCACTAGGACGGTCATTACATACTGAGCTGTCACACGAACTTGCTTGGCCAACGCTAGCCAATAGAAGGAAATCACACTCGGGCCAAATGGCCAAAAGCCCTTTGAAACTATCTTGAGACAGCCTCTTGGCTAGATGAAATATTTGCATGGAAATTATGTGGGAAGGTGTGCACTGGGAATTGAACTTTGACGGTCATTTCCCATTGAAATGACCTTGAAGTATAAATAGCATCTATATTCTAATATCTGGCCACATTTACTCCCACAATTATGTGCACATCTGCCTTGAAGTAAAATTGCATCTATATTCTTATATCTGGCCACATTTACTCCCATAATTATGTACACATCTGCCATCAAAATGATGACAATAATTGATCAGTTCGGAATTTCATCTCTGCGGCCCGGGTTCAATTTACAGCCGGAGAGTGAAAGTGAAAAGAGCTCCTACCACTCTGACTATGCACGGTGGTTTTCTCAGAGTCCTTCGGCTTCCTCTACCAACAGTTGGGTGCAAAAGTATGCGCCAACATCTGTGCCATGGCTAGTTATTAATAAAGGCTTGGCCTGCCTCGCAATCCATGTAAAAGATATGGGTCTATATCTTTTTAAAGGCCCAAGAAAACTTGACTTTTAACCTTTAGAGGTCACAAGTAAATAGAAAAAAAATGTACAGTGTTACTATATCCATAATTCAAGCCCAAATGAACCAAATCAAGTGAGAAGTGATATAAATTGGATCAACATTAACCAAGGTATGGCTATAGGAAAATTTCAATTGGCAAAATGACATGGACCTTTGATTTATAGAAGTCACATGTACATTAGAAAATGTGCAGTGTTCCAATACCTGCAATTTCAGTCTAACACGATTAAAATTAGATGACAAGTGACCAAGAGATGGCTGGATGAACATTTCAAAGGTTTAAATGACCTTGACCTTTGACCGTAAGAGGTCCCAGGTAAGTTTTAAAAAATGTGCAGCGTTAAGAGAGCTACAATTTGGGTCCAACGTGGATAAAATTGGATGAAAATTGACAATGGTTATAGCTGGATGAAAATGTCAAACGTCCAAGTGACTTTGACCTTAAGAGGTCACATGTGATTACAAAAATGTGTGGTGTTGAGATGACCTGTACCTGAAGTGAACTTTGAGTTTCAAAATGACATTTTTACCTAAAATTGACCTTTGACCTTGACATTTGAGGTGACCTTTGCCTTACTATGGTCAAACTCCTATACACGCGGAACCATATAAGATATTGAAGATTTAAAACTTCAATTAACCCTCATTTGTATAATTTTCAAAATTATGATTTCTGATTATAAAAAGGCAAGACTTCATCTATAGAAGTATTATTGTGCCAGTTTGGAGCTTCTATCCATAATATTCTCCGAGAAAAAAAAGGCGGAAAAAATTGCTGGTAAAGAAAGAACGAAAGAAGAAAGAAAGAGAGAAACTAGAAAAGAAGATTTGCTTCAAAGCAAATCTGTCTGTGTGCTTTCAAAAGCTGGAAATATTTAATACAACAAATTTTATCCTGTGGTACTTCACATTACATTAACCTTATGGCTGGAAGCAAATTTCAAAGTCCAAATGACTTTAACCTTTGACCTTTATGGGTCACATGGAAATTGCACAGTGTTACAATACCAACAATTTTAGTCCAACATGAACCAAATCGGATGAAAATTGACCAAGTTATGGCAAGATGAAACTCTCAGAAGGCCAAATCACCTTGACCTTTGCCCTGTTGATGTAACATGTCCTAATAAAAAAGTGCAGTGTTGCAATACGTACAATTTGAGTCCAACATGATTAGAATTTGATGGAAATTGGCAAAGCTATGACTGGATGAAACTTTTAAAGGTCCAAATGACCTTGACCTTTGACCCTTAGAGGTCACATGTAAGTTTCTAAACTTTGCAGTGTTACAATAGCTACAATTTGAGCCCAACATGATCAAAATCGGATAAAAATTGACCACGTTATGGCTAGAGGAAAGCCACCATCGAAAGTGGCCTTTGACCTTGAAATGACCTTTGACCTTGAGATGACCTCTGAAATGAACCTTGACCTCAAAAATGATATTTTGGCCTAAAATTGACCTTCCATCTCGTGAACTTTGACCTTGACATGAACTTGACATTTGAGAAGACTTTTACCTTGCTATGATTGAACTCCTATACACTCGGAACCACATCTACTATAGCATATAAGATATTGAAGATCTAAAACAAATTAGCCCTCATTTGCATAATTTTGAAAAGCATGACCCTCATTATAAAAAGGCGAGACTTTATCTATAGAAGTATAATTGTAGCAATTTTAAAGTTACTACGTGTAATACTTTTCAAATAAAATGTCGGACAAATTTGCCTGTAAATAAATAAATAAATAAATAAAGAAAGAAATAAAGAAAGAAAGAAAGAAAGAAAGAAAGAAAGAAAGAAAGAATTCCTAGAAAAACAATATGTCTATGTTGGCACACAGACATAATAAAGAATTTCTGGCAAAAATAGTATGTGTGTGTGCCAACACGCATGCTTTTCATAGTTAAGTTATAAAATTTCATTTTATGCTGGCGAGTTACGTCTGGTATTTGGGGAGTTGAAACCAAAAACCGTCTTCCATCCTAGTAACATGACCGAAACACGGAGGCATCCGTAACAATGACATGTTGATTAATACGACACGAAATCAAAATGTGTGGCGATGTTCAGATGTGACGCCGCACTACTACGGCCAGGGTAGACAAATATAGCACATCCGATCGGCGTTGCAAGCGAGCCACAAGGCCCATAAAACAGAATAAATAGAATCTCACATGGGTAGGGGCGAAACGCTGTGCTTCCGGCCAGTCGAGAGCACATTTGTCGGTAACATTAATTGTTGACCTGCGGTCACTCGTGAAATACTAACGACAAGATGTGCTCTCCCGTGACAGGAAAACATCGTATTTCACTCCATTTCACGCGACATTTTACACATATATTTCAAAATTCAGATGAAACAGGGTCGGTATACATGGACGTTATGATGTAATATAACACATGCAAAACAGAGATTAATATATCTTCTTTGCGTATCTCAGTCTGATTTAATAATTGAACTTTATCGTAGGGACTTTCTATTTTGAGGTCGTTTTAGCTGTCATGAGATACAAACGAAATCAGGGTGTAAAGTACTGCAGCGACTTTTTCTGGTAAACCTCTAAATATCAATGTCCTGCAGTGACTTTAATTATATTTTTAATATTCAGTGATTTTAATTATATTTCTAATATTAAGAATTTCAAAAGTAAGAGGAAAGGGTTAATGGCAGTAAAAGTTGCACACTAGCTAAATTGTAGTTATTTGTGGATGGGTGATGGAACCATCTTATGTAGTATTTACTGTAAGCAGTTCAGATGCACGTGGGTCATTAACAAGTCATTAATCACCACACAGCGAGAAGCCAATAAGACTGTGAAAATACGTTCTGGTCGTTAAATAGTCATTTAGTTATTACCTGATGAAGGGTCAACAAGGCATCTGGTCCATCCTTGCTTATTTAGTCATGAAGTCGTAAACATCGCATTAGGCTATTTGGTAAACCAGACATTCAGATATTATTATAAACATTGAAGTATTTAGTGAAAACAGGTAACTGGTAAAAATATACGTTCTTTAAACAGTACGAGACTTCACTGGCGCTTCTCGGTGCTGATCTAAGAAAGATTACATGAGTCCATTAGTCATTGTCGTAATGAGTGTATCATCAAAACAGAACCCACGAGAGCATATTGGTGACTCAGTAAAGGTGACGTGTATTCTACACAAGCTATGTACATCAGAAATAAACAGCCTTTCTTACCATCTTGGCCACTGAGCCGACGTGTTCGGTTGTCTCTCCCCTGCTTGCCTGCGCGACTGTATTATTTTATTATACCTGAACTATGGAACAGTGAATCTTCTGAAGTGACGCGAGTCAGCGCGTTTGCAACAAGCACATATGGTTGGCTTGAAGCGAAGATGGAAAACAGGATAAAGATACCGGCACAGACAAAGTAGTGTCTGGTGGTCGTGTTTGCGTTCAATTGTTGACGTGATTTTTCACGCGATCGGATCTGAAGTTAACAAATCGTCAGATTCAGTTCAGAGTTAGGAATGGCGCAGTCGTCTGACCCTATTCCGAGTGGTCTGCATTTCTGGAAATGTATTAATAGAGGCACTGCAAAAAAGTGCCTTCCATGGTAAACATGACTTTCCCATTTTTTTGAGCTCTGCTGACCAAAGGTCGCACAGCTTATAGCATCACTCATGTAGGTCCGTCCGTAAACGTTTGGTGTGTGAGCGCGGTAACTTTAAAAGTTTTGATGTTAGCCCAATACAACTTGCAGGACTTAAAGGATGTATAAAGATCTAGGTTCCTTTCGACATTGGTGGCGCCACCTGCAATATTATGTAATATAGGGGTGAAAATGTGAAAACCTTGTGAACATTCTAGCATCATTAATTTTCAATGGATCTTCACCAAATTTGGTGGGATTGTGCTGGAGGTCAAAGTCTAAGTTACCACTGATACTAGTTGCGTCATCTATGATTTGACAGAAACCATGAGCCAAAATGTGTTTTAAGATATAAAATTTCACACCTTGAAAAGTAATTGGAGAGGTGTCATTCCAATGTCATGTCATAGGTTTTTGTTGTAGGCACATCCAATGAGCCAAAGGCAAGTGCTGTAAAATATAAATCCTGATAACTGGGGACACACTAGAAAAAAAGGTTGAATACCTTCAAAACTATTATAGACAGGTAAGCCTTTTTAACTTCAAGTCATAGGTCTGTGCTGTAGGCGCATTCAATGGACAACAAACTAAACTTCTATAATTTATGCTTATTAAGGTCGCATGGAAAATTTACAGTTGAATAACCTGAGACGTATTATAGATAAAGGTGTCATTTCCAGTACAATATCCGGGTTTGCTTTATAGGCAACTCCCATGGCATGCAAACAAATTTTAACTTTTTCAATGTGTGCTAAATTCAGTAAAATACCCGACAATACACATCCCCACGTCAGCTGTTAATGTATGCAATGACCCATGACCTGTTGATATCTGCATGGCCAAAATTTGCTTACTTCTGTACTTTTAATGCTTACTGAAAATTTTTCTACACTGTCTTGCATTTTATCATTTTTTTTCAAACCATATCTACCGCACGCACACTCATGCACTTATAATCCCAAAGGCGGCCGCCGTATCTCTGTTGAACACGCACAAGAACCTTAGCCAGTTGCACCTCTTTTTTATTTCGACACTATACCTTCTCCAGATTTACCAAAAACATACGCCTGATCTGAAACAACATAATATTTTATACAAATTTCAGTAAGATTTCCAAATGTAAATGGCTTGTAAAGATATATGCATCGCAATTCCAAATGATACCTACTTCAAACACAGAGGCCCAGGAACAGTTCTCCATACAAAACAACAACAACAACACCAACAAGAGGGCTGTGTGAACAGCCCATGCTCAGCTGATCTTGACATTCATCACACTTGCAGCTCTATGAACTTGGAAAGGATCAATGTCACTCATGTTCTAAGTAAGTCTTCCCTTTATACAAGAACACTAACATTTGCCCCCAATAAGGAACAAAAAATTCATAAAAAAATCCAAAAATCGACTGAGCGTGACCATTTGGGCAAACTTGGTAGAGATCTACTCAAGGCACATCAACACCAAGTTTGAAGTAAATCTGGCCCACATTATTTAAGTTATAACCATAACATGAAATTCCCATGTTAAACTCTCCTATTAAAACTTGTGTTAAGATTCTTGAAAAAAAATCATAAAAAAATCCAAAAAATCACTGGAGCACGACCATTTGTACAAACCTGGTAGAAACCCACCCAAGGTACATTGCCACCAAGTTTCAAGGTAATATGTATGACGGTTTTGGAAAAGTCGAAAATGTGAATTAGCATTAGAATGCTCATTCACTCCCATGGAAATCAAAAGGAAAGCTGCATTGACCGATAGGTACCGGAATTGAAAAAAATCGTTAAAAATCAGGAATCCGCAGCATTCCCACATAGTGAACAAGTTTGTTTGACCCTTCTACAAGGAACATATCCACCATGTTTCAGCTTAATCTGAGTGACGGTTCTGGAGAAGAAGTCGAAAATAGCTAAAACACACAAGAATTCATAACAAATTAGGAAAATATTGCAGCGCCACCTGGTGAACAAATTAAGAACTAGAAGTCCTAGGAAGTGTTCCTGTGTGATATCAAAGGAATTGGATGAGCGGTTTTTGAGAAGAAGACTATTTAAGATTTTCCCAAAAAAGAACAAAAAAAATCATTAAAAATAAAAAAAATTACTGGACCATGACCATTTCGACAAACTTGGTAGACACCCACCCAAGGCACATCCCCACCAAGTGGATCTGACTGACGGTTTCGGAGAAGAAGTCGAAAATGTGAATTGTTGACGGACGACGGAAGACAGACGGACGGAGGACCATAAGATAAGCTCAGCTGACTGACAAGTCGGCTGAGCTAAAAACCAAAACCAACCCCCCCACCCCCACCCCCCTACTTTGATATACCACTTTAAAATATAAAAGAGCTTTGTGCGAGATACATGAAAATAAAGACACCGTCTGAAAGTTCATAGATATACGCACATAGACAACAATCCATCAAAAAATCAAATGACCACGCTCCCAAACAACGGAGTGTGTCAAGTTTTAAGGTGTCTGTAATTGTTGAAGGGATGAAAAAGATACATGTGAAGTCGTTTAGAAGCAAGCTGTCAATAAGCATACACCGTGCATAATATACTCCCATCTGGTAGCAACGTTACTACATTACCTTTGGTAAACGATAAATTACTGAATACAAAAAAAAAAAAAAAAAAAAATGGCAGCTACTCTCTACACACAGGTTATTGATTGTATGTACAATGGCATCAATCTGGAGAAGCTTAAACTAAAACTAGCCAAACAATACCACGGAGAAGAGCGCTATTTTTTCAATTGCTACGAATGATGATCCATTTAATTGATGCAAAGATAAAATAATCACCAGATAAACGTTGATACAAAAATCATACAAAGTAAATGTGACTGCAAAAGGATCATTTAATGTGGCTGTGTTGGTGGTTTTCATGTGAGGAAAGAATACGATGCAGTTAAGAAACAAGGCACAAACTAGACAGATCGGGTAACGCAGACGATCTTAAACATTGTAAGTTCAAATAATCCCAAGCAGGACAGAAGAGTACAAGGCTTCGTTAAATTTTTCTCTTCCCTTGAAAAATTGCAACAATATTTATAATGATCACTGGAAAGGCGATGTACCCTTACATTGAATCTACTCATTTCAGAATTCTTCAGTATGTTTCCTCATAAATAAATTGTGTCTGATTTTCAAAGACATTCAAATATATCGCCAACCATAAAATGCATGGGTTTTGTAGACAGATTCAGAGATTTAATTTTCGTCCATGAAACGGTGACCCTTCAATATGACCTATTGACAAATTTGGTAAATGCAGTGACTCAAGATTAGAAAGTCCGCAAAACAAAAAAAGATGACAATGTTTTTGAAGGATTTCTTTTCAGATGTCAGACAATAAAATATTTCAGGCAGCTAGATGTTAAGCGGACAGAACTTGTGTAATTGAACAAAATATCCCGTACCCGAAGAGTGCCGGATGAGCAAAACTGGAAGTTTTAATGACACAAATATCAGTTTTACTGATATTCAAGACTAATAGGCAACAAGATGAGAAATGTTTCATGTTTAATTGAGTGAAATAGTTATTATAAAGAGATTGTTTTTTTTTTCAGTTGTTTAGATACTAGTGGAAGGGACGTCAAATTTATATTTTCATAATGGTAATGACAAATCCCCAATACTAACACTTATCTACGTTGACTAACTGGATAGATATCTTCATGGTCGTTTGAATACAAAGAGTCAACCATCACATATTTCCGACTGATGTGGACATTCAAAAGCATGAGTACACTTGAACAGCAAGGCACATCTGATCTTATCACAATCTTGCTCATCCGTCCGCCTATACACTACCAATGCTGATCACAGTCGGGGAAAAGAGATACCATATATGTTGGGACATTTAAACATACCCCAACATTTTCTGTAAACTCAGCTGACTGACAAACCAGGGGAACCAAAAAGGGAAAGGCCTATACCTTGTCTCTTTTTATGTTTAGCGCAAGTGATCAAATTTGGGTTTTTGGTTCTTAGGCCTATATGTTTTGACAAAACTATACTCTGTAGTTATTGAAGACTATTTCAAAGGTTGAGAGGACCAGTTTAGAATCACCAGTTGCCCTTTATGAGTGACTGCGTGTCTCAAGTCAGGAGTTCAGGTTGCTTCTTCACATTGGTATTTAGGAGACAAATGTTGATGTTTTGGTAAATCTGGAATATCTAAGCTGTAATTGTTGGGCTGAAATTTATGAGTATGAGTAATGTTTTTCTGACCTAATTCATACGTTTGCACCCATGCTCAAATGTTTGCCATTGGGACATACTGGAAAGGTCGGATCACACACACACACCACACACACACAACACACACACACAAACCTGTCATGAGAAAAAATAGCAAATTGTCGTTGTCATCACATTGAAGAACATTGCATTCCAAACACCATGGAATTTTACACTGACGTGTGGGTGAATGAACTGTGACTATTCTTGTGCGATTACTACATGTCAACATTTGCGTATATCATCAGCGCAGCTGCAAAAAGTGCAATCTGGTAAAACCGTCACACAATTTCTAGTATGCATTGCAACCCGCTTCTTGACATTGATTCACGAGATCAATGCATGTACAAGAATCTGGATGCGAAGACGAAACTCATTGAGTAACCGCTTGTCAGTTTTCGGTGGAAAAAGCAAATTATTTGCAGTCTTCTTCAGTTCTCTCATGACAATGATTACCACACACGCATACACATATACATACTGATGAATAATACATTCTTTGCTCATACACTGGAATTGCCCGTGTTCACATGGCCGACCTCCTGGTGCTTGCTTTGTGCGGCACAAAGCACCATATGCAAAGGTTGTATTTTTTTGCTGACATTTACATTTAGTAATGGGAGGCAGATGTACTACCGCTTCAGCCAAATTGGATGGGTGATTTGTCCAACCCGCATCCCTTCCAGACTTACATGTAGGATCAAGCTATTTAAAAACAAAAACAAAAACAAAAACAAAAACAAAAACAAAAACAAAACAAAAAAAAAAGAAAAAAAAAAAAAAAAAAAAAAAAAAAAAAAAAAAAAAAAAAAAAAAAAAAACAAATAAAAAAAAAAAAAAACAAAGAAAAAAAACAAAAAACAAAGAAAAAAGAAACAAAAAAAAGAAAAAAAAACAACAAAAAACAAAAAAAAAACAAAAAAAAAACAAAAAAAACAAAAACAAAACGAAGAAAAAAAAAAGAAAAAAAACCAAAAAAAACCGAAGAAAAAAAGAAAAAAAAAACAAAAAAAAAGAAAAAAAAAAAAAAAACAAAAAAACAAAAAAGAAAAACAAAAAAAAAAAAGAAAAAAACAACAGAAAACAAAAAACTAAAAAAAAAAAACAAAAAAAAAAAAAACCAAGAAAAAAACCAAAAAAAAACTAAGAAAAAAGAAAAGAAAAAAAAAAACAAAGAAAAAAAAAACCAAACAAACAAACTAAAAAAAGCCACCCCCCCAAAAAAAACCCAACCCCCCCCCAAAAAAAAACAACAAAAAAACGGCCACGGTTACTGATGGGGAATGCTGGTTTATTTAGTTCATTCTTCAATCTACAAGTTTTGCTGTATCTAACTTTGGATTGTAATCGTAGGTTTGGAATTTATGAATGTGGGTAATGTTGTTCTGAACTATTTGGTCGCTGGATAGTCTGTTACCTATGCATCTTTATATTTTACATTGTAGCCACCGCCATATGTGCAGTAAAAATAAGAATATATATTCTCTATAAACGCATTTTCAACACTCCTGGCTTTTCAATGAATATAATGCTTTCAAGGTACTGCCACACCTCAGGAGATACTGGACGGCATTTCGACTTGCTCAAGATCCATTCAGGAAAGTACATATTTTCCTAGCAGCAGAAAAACTTAGTGATGTCTTACATGCTTGAAGATAAAAGCAATAGTGATTATCTGCTATGAACCATTGTGGGATACATACATTGAAAATTACATTCTGAAGCATCTGTTTGAATTACCTGTGTTACGCATCTTATGGCTTTTAACAAATGAAAACTACATCCGCCTATACATTATCACATGCAAGGGTTATCCAATAGACCTGTTCATACCGACTTGCACCGAACGTTTTCGGACCCTAATATATTATGCATTCCATTGTTGGCTTAATTGTCCAATCAGCAAGTGACCCGGTCGGGCCCACGCCCATATATGTTCAAAACGGATGCCTCAGCTGACGCCAGTGATTACAGCCTGGATTGTGCTGAATAGTGCAAATCTTTTACCTAAAATCTCATCTCACATTGGTGGTGAAATGTGCATTTTTAGTTTGCTGAGGGTTTGGGTTTTCATTAAACCCAAGCACATCTGGTGTTTCACTTTCTGATCACTCCACGTGTAATCCGGCCAGCGTGGTTGAGTGCAAAATGTAAACAAAGTAGGGTGCGCTTCCCGAAGTGAACCGAATAAACCCGAGTCCTATGAACTGGTCTATTGGAACTTAAATGTGCTGATAAGAATATCATACTAACACATTTTGTCACTTTCCCAATCGAGTTGGTTCAACATTAATGCCTTTTCAGGTCAGGATGGTTAAGTTTTTCTTCATAACAATATCGATTTTTTTTTCATCTGGATTAAATTCTTACTGATTGAGAGAATACTAATCAGAGTAAGTGATTGGATCATTGTTTAGCCACTTGTTTCCATTAACCTATTACATGATTTGGATTTTGTAAAATATTACTAAATTTCCTACCCTTGAAATGAAATTGAATGAGATTGTACGGAAAACTTTCCAAACTATCCCCTTGTCCGCCTACTTGCTTTTCTAGTTTCATAATGAAGCATTATTCTTTATTTTATATGTACGCTTTATTTGTTCAGTGTGACTGGTACATACACGTAAGAATGAGTTTCTGAAAGGTTTCTTCTTTTGTTTTTATTGTTATATTGTGTAAGGTTAACATAAAATTCTGTGATAATTATGAGCGAGACATATGTAAAAGAGGTAGCATTACACAGGTCCGATAATATACTATGCAAGATCTCTACACAAATAATACCTTTGGTTCCTCGTGATTCACAAGCTGTGGTTTTATGTAAAATTACATTAAAGTCCGTCATGAAACATGTTTTGCGCTGTAATTATCTCAAATATTCCTGTCTGAGTCGTTCGGAAACGTGGACATGCCATGTCTGTAAATCACATTTTGCAACTTCTTTCCCTGCTTGAATTTGCATTTATTTACATAGTCATATATTGGAATGATTCCTGCGTTTTCTTTGTATCTTTTCAAACAGCGACGATCCACCCTTGCAGTGACGTCATTAAACACGTGGTTACCATTGTCATCAGTACATCCAACTGCAGGCAGTGAAAGGGTGGGTCGTCAAGACGATTGGTCATTCCACCTACAAAGCATCGACGCGGGGACACCCGGTCACATATTCAGAAACGGCACCGGCAGTCCTGTCTGAAACACAAGTATATCAAACAAATAAAATTCTTCCTGTCTGCAGAGACATAATGTAAAGACAGGCAGGTAATGAGACGCTGAAGATCTGGTGATGCTGTTTCCGTTTTTATAATTGACTTGGTTTGTATAGCACAGATGTGACCGACATGAGCGCACGCAATGCCACGGACTTGGCCTGTATATCACAGGCAGCACACATGTAGCAAAGGGTAGGAGCAGCGATGGGACTGACTTGGTCCACATATTAATTACAGTAAGCACATATGTAATATACATAACCGGCAATTTAAGAGAAATTTATTGTCCTACCATTTAAGGACAGGTATCTTTGTCACCATTCCATCGGTCAGTCCACACGGCTGGTTTTCCTGTACGGGTGCAATTCATGCCAAACATACCGTAACACCATGTATGGAAATTCAGTCTCTGATTGCTTTTTCACATCTTCATATCGAGAGCCAAGTTGTGGGAAATATTGCAACCATAATGTCTTTTGGTCAAACCAATCTAATGCGATATAATTGCTGCTTTTAAATGTCGTGCGCACTGTCCTGATCTTATCATGCGATGTTTGTAGCAAAACACTTAAATAAAGGCAAAGGGACAGATTCCTTGGGTGAATATGCCCCAAATCGGCAGTTATACAGTGTACGAAGTCTAAGCACGCCTGATAAAATTGCAAACTCAAGAATTAAAAACCTGTGTGGGTTACAGTCAAGCGTTTGCTTTGTTCACCAAACTATATGTACTATTTTGTGCATACTAACTTAATTATGCTGTCCAGTTGCCGTTGTTTATTTATGTTGACGTACTTATAAGAACCGTCGATGGTGTGTGCGTGTGTGTGTGTGTGGGGGGGGGGGGGGTATGTTCACTGTTGGATTTTGATAAAATTAGCAAAATATTTCGTGCAGCATAATGAAGTCTTTTTGTAACCTTCAAAATTACATTCCTTTTTTTATTTCCAATTAATATCTCAAGCTGCATTGGCCCAGGACTTTGCGCCCTTGAAAGCATGATATTTGATGGTACAAGGTCCTGTTATATATATATATATATATATATATATATATATATATATATATATATATATATATATATATATATATATATATATATATATATATATATATATATATTTACAAATACAAACAGGTGCAGCAGTATTGCATCCTTTGTGTAGTTATGACGAAAATGAAAATGAAAACAAGATACACCCATATATATATATATATATATACATATGTGTGTGTGTGTGTGTGTGTGTGTGTGTGTGCAAGAAGAAAAACTCAGGATCCAGTTACTCCCTATAAGAAATATGCATGTGTATATACCCATACCCACAATGTATTTTAAATATATGGTATGGTTGTTATTTGAAAGTTTGGCTATGTACTACTAAGTAACCCTAATTGTACGGAACACTTTGTCGTAATTGGTTATCTTTATGTGATTATTAAGGCAGAGGCAGCTGGGAACCTCAGGTTGAGTTGATTTGACCAGGCAGGTTGAGCTGCCCGACTGTTGATTACTGTATTGCATGGGCATGGAATGGGTTTCTTCTGGCTCATTTTTCCCCTTAATAAAAAGTTGTTTGTTTTCAAATGTTTACTCATTTTGGTTGGACTGTGAAGCATTGACAGGAATATTAGCAAAGGTCATGTCAGCTGAAAGTGACAAGATATTAAAGCAGCAAAAATAGTTCAATCTTTCAACATTCTGTTTTGGCCACAAGGGTCGGGGTCGTAATGGACTGCCAATTTGTTATAGGTAAACGGTGATGACGTGTTACCAACATAGTCAAACCTTTTAAATTGTAGGTATGAGCAACAGTCATTGTGAAGTAATTATACAGCTTTATCATCAAGATTTCATGCAAAGTACTGCTGTGATCTTTTACACAATTGTCAATTAATTTGGAATCAGCCCATTTACCCCCCCCCCCACTCTCCCATAAGCCTCAATTTAAACAGAGTGGTGAAGATGTTTGTGCAAGCAATGTGCCATATTATTAGGCGCAATGGTGTTTTGTATCGAATAGTTTTCTTTAGAAAACTTACCTGAAAACTTATATGTTTGTCGTAAGCTGCCCAGTAAGCAAAATGCTCACAGTTATTGAATATGAGATTGTAACCTCTTTCTCCAAGCCGGGACTCTGCTCTTTCAACGATTTCGCCGCGCGAGAAAGGACTGAAATTATTCCAGAATGGTACATTTGTATTTATCTACATATTCAAGAAGGGAGACAGGCAAGGAAGTAGCCATGCAGCTTTCCGCCTTGTTGTCTGTTAGTGTACATCATGAAGAGACCCTATCATGTTATTGAACGTGCAAGATTTCAGACAAAAAGACAAAACCAAACCGCATGGGACAAGAGCAGACCAGCCCAGAAGACTTCATTTTGCACATTAATAGGTTTCCTGAACAGTTACATTAAAAGAATTTGAAAGTGAAGCTAGGGGACTGTGACAGGCCACTGCTAAGCTAACTTTGCATGCACAGACTGAAGTGGTCCCGTGGTTTTCGAAATAATATCACATGACCACATTCTGCTCTCTTTAGCACTAACAGCATTGTCTGGAATATCAAAGTATCCACTCACACGGTTTTAGAGCCATCATTTTTTGAGGGAAAAAGTGACAGATTCATCATTATTGCCAAGATGTAAGCACTATGCTAGTTTGATCTTTCACGGTCACTCAAGGTCAAAATGAACAATAGCAAAAGAAACCCAATACGTTCTGACCAGTTAGTGCTTTTACTATCTTGGGCCTTCGATTCATCATTACCAGACAAAAGCCGATACGTAAGTTTGACATTACATTGTGACTCAAGATCAAAGTTACCAATATCAAAAGCAACCCCGTTGATAATTTCCTGCAAGTGTTTAATAGCAACCATAGGCCTGGGATCTAAACTACAGAAATACAAGCCGATGTGTATCTGTATGCTCACAATGCTAATATGTGTATGTACCTGCCCAATAATTTCTAAATTCAAAATTTGGCAAAAATCAGGAAATGGCAGTGGCACCATGTAGTATACAAGTTTTCCAGATTAAGTTCAGGTACACTTTCACCAACATGCCGTCTTGGATGAAAGAAAAATAGCAAAAACGCACAGAAATTAATTAAAAAAAAAAAAGAAAAAACCGGGGTCTCCTAAAGTGTGAATATGCAATTTCAAAAGAATTGGCCAGGCGCTTTCGGAGGAAACAACTTTAAATGATTTTACCAAAATAACCCCCTTAGTGGAAGTGACTGGAGGCTGCCAATACATTGGTCTTGATAGAGATCACGGAAGATATATCCCCACCAAGTTAGAAGTGAATCACGCTGACTATTTTCGAGAAGTTGAAAATGTGAACTACCGTTGCAATCCCCTTAGACTCAAATTATAAGCAACAAGAATGTATTCATCAACTGTTAAGTACCCGAATGGGGCTAAAAATCACCACGTTGTGAAAAGGTTTATCTGATATATCCAGAAAGAAAAACTCCTTAAAGTTTCATCACAATCTGAGGGATGGTTCTGCAAAGGAAGTCAAAAAGCACCAGACACATTTCTCATGACAGGTGTGTGTGTGTGTGTGTGTGTGTGTGTGTGTGTGTGTGTGTGTGTGTGTGTGTGTGTGCAATTTCCAAAGCAATTGCTCAGGCGGTTTTAGATTATTTTTTAAAGAGTCTTTCTAAAAGATCATAACAACTTCAAAAATCTTTACTGCGTGACCATTTGAACAAGCGTGGTAGACACATCCCCAAGATAAATTGAAGTCAAGGTATGTAAATGTGAACGGAAGACCGAAAGATAAAGGACGGCTGACCATCCTGAAAGCATAGCTGGATGAAAAGTCAATGGACCTTAAAAGCAACATTGAAAAGTGCAGATGTAGGAAGAGGACTGTCCTTGTTCCTCTGCTCAGCTGAGCTTGCATGCACGAAATAGGTGATCCTGTGACTGCGAATTAGGGCAGGGTCACTTTTTCTTTAAGACCATCATGCAAATATATCAAAGTACCTCTTCAAGAGCCTAATACCTAGCTCAAATACATTGCAAGGTGAACAGCAAAATCCAGGAAAGTGACCCTATGACCGCGGGAAAGAAGTCCAGGTTACTCATGTACTTTGCAAATAGAGCTCACATAGAGAACCACCAGCATCAAAGTCCGAGATCAAAGAGATTTGAAAGCAATTGACCAGGCGCTTTCAAAACAGAGAATTATAGAACATTTTGAAAAACAAGGCGGCTGTGCGAACAGCCTATCTGTTTAGCCGACCAATGCATTCAGTCCATAACAAGTCCCCCTCTAGCCTATGGGAATAGGATTTTGGAGAGGAAGTTTTTCCACTGCAACCCTCCCTTGAATTACTTAATCAGTAAAAGTGCATGCATTAACTGCCAAGTACCCAAATTAGAAATTTCGTGGAAAATTAGTGATCCAGAGTGTGACCACATTGTGAGCAAATTTGATTGATTCTCTTACAATTTACGTTTCGACTAAGTTTCAGAACAATATGAGGGACGGTGTTTGGAGAATTCTTAAACACACACAAGTTTGTTAAAAATAGATAAAAAATGCACCTGTTAAACAAATTAAAGTCTCGAGGTCCCCAGAAGTGACCTTATGCAGCTTCAAAGCAATTGGATTTTTGAGGAATTTTTTTGATCATTAGACCAAAGCTAGTAAAAGCTCACTCAAGGTACACCCCCACCAAGTTCCAAGTGAATTTTATTCACACTTTTGGAGGAGTAGTCGAAAATGTGAATTTCCACTGTAGCTCCCATTGGCTTACATGGTAATCAATTGGAATGCATACATAAACTGACAGGCACCAAAGTTGAAAAAAAGAAAAAAATCGTAAAAACTGTGCGATCCAGAGCATCAGCACCTAGTAAATACCTTTGCTTACCCCTCCCATAAGCTACACTCCCACCAAGGTTCAAAACGATTCGAATGCGGTTTTAGACAAGGAGTCAAAAAATGGCTAAAATTCATAACAAAAGGAAAAAATGCAGCGAGACCTGTTGAACAAATAAAATTCTGGGGGTCTTCAGAAGTGTTTCCGTGCAATTTTGAAGCAATTGGTTGTGCGGTTTCCGAGATATTTTAAAGTTTTGCCCCCCCCCCAAAAAACCCTTAAATTATTTGAGCTTGACCATTTGAATACACTTGATCGAAACTCAAACAAAGTACAACCCCAACAAGTTTGAACGAAATCTGGTCAATGCTTTTAGAGAAGTTGAAAATATGAATCTCCATTGCAATACCCGTTGCCTTACACAGTAATCAACAGGACTGCATGTATTAACCGACAAGTACTCGAACTGAAAAAATTGGTTACAAATCAGGGATACACAGTATCACTTCTTACTCAGCAACTTTGTTTATACCTCCCACAGGCCACATATACGCTATATTTCAGAACAATCTCAGAAAAATCTCAAAACAATCTTAAGTTCGGTTCTGTAGAATTTACAAATAGTCTTAACACACAAAAATTCGTAAAAAGATTGCTACGTTAAACAAATCCCAGCACAACTTCTTGAACAAATTAACGTTCCAAGAAGTGCTCCTGTGCAATTTAAAAGCGATTGGCTGAGCGGTTTCGGAGAAGATTTTTTACGCCCCCCCCCCCAAATGTCCCTCACCTAAATAATAAAAATTACACAAATCATTGGACGATGACCATTTGTACACATTTGGGAGAAACCCACCTACGGTACAACCCTACTTAGTTCCAAGTAGATCTGGATGAAGGTTTCAGAGAAAAGGAGAAAAATGCCCATTACAACTCCGTTCACTTGTGGAAAAATCAATAGGAATGTATGCATCAACAATAAGTACAAGCCTTTCGTTATTTTTTATTAATAAAAAGACCAAAAAAAAAAAAAAAAAAAAAAAAAAAAAAAAAAAAAAAAAAAAGAAACAAACCAAAAAAAAAAAAAAAAACAACGATGGATAGTAACGCCACCTAGTGAGCGGCTCTGTTTGATCCTGCCGCAGGGAACATTTCCACTAACTCTCAAGAAAATCAAAGACACAATTTTGGAATATAAGTTGAAAATCGCAAAAACACACAAATCCGCGAAAAAAGAAAAAAATGCAGCGCTATCTGTAGAGAAAGTAAAAACAAAATTGAGGTCTGTTATTAAAGGTTGATAAAACAAAAAAAGAAAAAAAAAATCCGAAAGCCATTTACATGAAATTAGCAGAGGCAAACTCAATGTACATCCCCACCAAATTTTAAGTGGATCAGTGTAACCGTTTTGGAGAAGTCGAAAATGCCAATTACCACTGCAATCCCTGTAGCAGTGCCGAGTAATTAAAAAGGGACTGTGTGCACTGACCGTTAAGTTCCCCAATTAAAAAATGCGGTAAAAATCCAGAAAAAGTAGTTCCACCACATAGTGAACAAGTGTGTTTGACCCTTTCACAAGTTATAATCTCACTTAGTTTCGGTACAATCTGAAGGTCACTTTCAAAGAAGCTGGCGAAAATAACTAAAACATACAAAGTACGTACAATATGGCAAAAATATGAGCCACATGTTGAGGAAGCTAAAGACTGGGAATCCCCAGAAGTGTCCCTGTGTAATTTCAAAGCAATTGGCCAAGCGGCTTGTTCAGAGATTTTTTAAGGTTTTGCCAAACTATAAACCAACAAAAAAAAAAAAAAAAAAAAAAATACCCCCCCCCCCCGAAAAAAAAAAATGGTAATATGAATATCCTTCGTAGGGACTCAGCAAAGGTTGATCTCTACCAACTTTGAAGTGAATCTTGCTTACGGTTATGCTGAGGTCTAAAATGTGAATGGTGAGCTGACGAAAAGCTGCCGGGCAGATGAGCACACGGCGGACTCCTGACTATCTTATCGGCTCACCTGACTGGCAAATAAGACGAACTAAAAAGCAAGTCGTACTTATACCATTGTCCGGTGGTTGTTACCAGCACAAGACAGACGCAAATTTTTTCATGAATTTCACAGCCGAGATAACCAGAATCCATCACGGAATGTGTTCTTTCGTAGTTCATAATGAAAAAAAATACTTTTCACAGATCTCCAGTATTCATGGAACACATTCTTGGCTTCCCCTTTTGCAATTTATTGAAATGCTGAATAAAGTTGCACGAGTGAAAGGCCTTTCACGGTTTCTGGAGCATTTCTTTAGTTTCAAAATTCACGAAAATTAGAAAGCCACAATAACAGTTCACAAAAAGGTCTGAATATCCTTCCCAGTGACAATTGACCTGTGTTCATGCCCGCATCCTATTACAAAAACACGAACACGTACAACTATTTCTCAACTTGATCTGCATACATCTGCGCTCTAATGACTAATGAATTCTGGTTGGAATGCTTTGATGATTTCAACCTACTGAGGCTAAAATTGTATAAGTTACATTTCATATTGAAGTTACAGGAAAGGAACAAGACGTATTTTGGAAAACAAAATGTAATACATCAAGCAAATTCAACATTGTCTCTGTGACAGAAAAAAAAGTGAAAAAGAAAAAAATCCACGTGACCACTTGCAAGAATATTTACAGATTCAGGTAAATGCCTGCCTGGATATCTATAATGCTCACCTGGTGATGGGAGTCGCCCCCAAAACATGTAAGATGTTATAACTGAAACAAAGATATAGTTTCGAAAATTACAATTGTATTAACTACAAAAAGAGCGATTACGTTATTGTGATAAAACAAAGACACCTGCTTTATAGACCACATACATGTTGAGGATATACTTTGGCAAATGTAACACGCTTTAGCTTATTCACGTCAATGTTAAAATGTCATCGTGTTACAGGAGTCTGCAAAAAGCGTTTGCTCAAAGAGTAGAAATTTGCACAATTTAATTCCCCTTAACACTAACGGCTGCCATGTACTCTAACAACGCATCATAGGCTCCATAGATGATGAAATAAATTTTTCACAGCGTTTTATGGTTCTCATTTTTGACCCAATCTGTTGCTGCCATCAGCTGTGTTGCACATTTACCCAATAATGCCTTTGACTGCACCATTCGTATAAGAATAATTATGAGTAAAAAGTGTATATTCTACTCTATACTGCTAAATTGTGGAACAATTTTAAGTGAGGTGTCTGTATATTTTCGTCATTATCAACATGATTTTATTGAGTATTCACAAGCCAGTAGATAATATTTATACAAGTACATTAAGATCGGAATACAATCTATAACTGAAGTGTTATATTGACCGACACATCCACCTAAACGACGCAGATGCAGATACGTACACTGCTATGAACTTGAGAACATCGAGGTACATGTACCCTTAAAAACGCGGTAGTCAATAAAGACCCCAGCAAGTGCTCTTTTGGCGGGGCTTCATGAGGTTTTTGTGGTGAATGTGGAATTTAAGCGTAAAAAATGCCATTTTCATTAGTTGTTACACATAGATCGTACTGGTCAATATCGTTACAAAAGGACTGGAACAGGCAATTGCAAATTGAACATAATAATATTCTGCATGGTGGCAGCACATGTTTCCGGTGTGAAATGACAATTTTGACCAACCAATGAAGCAGAATTGTTTTTCCCGCAGGTGTCTCCATCTGCAATAGGTGGATATCATTGGTAGGTTACTTATTCCACGCACAAGATATGTAGTCCACCTATAGGTAACATACTCCATTCTATCGAGAAACGAGATAATTAAACTGGCTTCTCGAAATTATCAATACATTTTTTCTTTACTATCATTCGTGTTGGTAGTTGAAAATTTTCTTTTCACCCTTGAGCTCAGATACCCGTGGTACCCCGCCTTCATTCGAAAAGTAACTGACATGTAATAGAATATGACTGTTCTTAGATACTGACAGAAAATTAAACAGAAAAAAATACCCTTTGACGTTAATTCTTTGCAACATGCTCCCTTTGATGACGTCATCCAAATGATCTGCACGTATATGAGACGTATTTTTATTTTTCTGTGTTCCTGGTGGACCACTTCTGTGTATGACACGCCCCCGTCCTGCAACGGTAGCTTCACGTATAATTACTCTTGGTTAAATATCGGATATATAATTGCTAATAGGAATTTTAGAGATAGTTTTGATGACTCAAAACAAATAAATTCGAATAATAGGGAGCCACCCCGCGCAAATGATCCGCCTTTGACTTAGGTATACTGTACTGACAGGCTCGATCCACGATCTTCATTGAAAACATATACACAGTAGAGCCTGGCTGTAAGCCCACCTCTGCTAAGGGATCACCTGTGTTAAAGGACCAGGCTCAACATTCCCATTAGCATATTTTAGTTTAATCATACCTGCCTTAAGGTACCACCTGTTAGAAAGGACAATATTCACAGGTCTTGTGGGTGGTCCCTTAAGGCAGGTTCTACTGAATATATATATATATATATATATATATATATATATATATATATATATATATATATATATATATATATATATATATATAAGCAAAACCATTTGCACGGCATGGGCATTGTCACCCATTTTGGGCGAGAAAAAAGTTCACAAAGAATTTAACTAGGCTCTGAGTGTAAGAGTATCTGTCATTTGCATGTTTGCGTCTGTGCCCCAGAGATGTAGGACGCCTGTCATCACTTTTTCATTAGTGTTTTCCCTTTCTTAGTTTATTCGTTGTAAAACAAAAAAGCCTAGCTGATGAATATTGTCAAAATAAATGAGGGGGCGGTCACAGCGCCAAGCTAGAACAAGCCAGGCCGCGAAGCAGTCATGGAGAGAAGTGAAGAAAGGGTCTTTTAATGTTCGCAGGGTTCCGGACTCATTCGCTCGGCGGCGCTGCGGTGCCTGTCAAAAAATAACACAGCCAGACTATTGCCACCCAGAGCACCCAGATATACTTTGATAGCACGTGTTGCAGCTGGTCTACGGCCGGGCAACAGTGTCACAGGACCATGAACTGCGACGGCAGCTGTGGTACCGAAGTCTGGGCGACAGCCAACAAAGGAACAAAGTCGTAATCCTTGTTGCAATGTACATTTTATGAACTCAGTCGGGCGACAGCCGATCAGGGAACAGGTACTCTTTGATAACAAGGTGCTGTGAACAGTAGCACTGAAGCGTTGGCAATATGCAACTGCGTAACAAATTTAAGTTACCCAGGAAGCCCATCAAACAAGCTTGCCCATTGGCATTGGAATTAGAACAGCTTCTGCTCAGCAGATCATAGAAGATGCAAGTAAACTTTATGTGTTAAGAGTATATTGATAATAAATATGAAAAGAACATATTTATCTATTTTAAACTAATGTATTCTACATGCAGCGTGATGCAGTCTGCTATGCAGTCCCTGCGAGTAACTTGCAGATTCAGTGTCGTTTCTAACATTTGGCTGTATGATGCAACTTGAATTTCGACTTTGTTCCGCTGTTAGATGTCGCCCACACGTCTGTACCACAGCTGCCAGAGCAGTTCATGGTCGTCCGACACTATTGCCCGACCGTAGTCATGCTGCAACATGTATTACCAGAGTGCAGCTGCTTGATTTGGATGGCGCTTGCCTGGCCGGTGTATTTTTGTGACCGGCACCGCAGCGCCGCCGAGCGGATGCGTCCGGTACCATGCAAAAATTAAAAGACCCTTTCTTCGCGGCCGGGCTTGTTGTAGCTCGACGCTATTACCGTCCCCTCATTTATTTTAATAACATTCATTAGCTAATTTGTTTTGTAGCGAATCAACTAAGAAAAGGGTCTTAAGAAAGACTACAACATTTTCATCTGCTCAACTATAAGGATATTATGATTTAATCTTTCTATGAAGACTGATTGGTTTCGCCAATGTCCTTTGGAAGAATATTTGAGGCATTTTACGGACAAACCCAGACCCTTTGAACCACCGTAGATGTCAACAAAAGGGTATATTCGTTTCAACCTCATGTATTAAAATTATACATGTAACCACTGTAGCAGAAATAGACAACCTCTTTCTGTCCTGTTGGTCTTTGTACATATCTCATTTGTACATGGAATTTGGCTACAACTTTTCCTTGGGTCTTACCTTATCCCTCATTTACCTTGATGTACAGGGGAGTTTTTCAATGGATGACCCTGTTCGCCAATTGAGACATAAAATATGTTTAAGACTATCGACATTTTTGTTACATTTGCAACTAGCCCAAACATAAAGTCAGATGGAGGGCATCACATCTAAAAAAAAAAAAGAAAAAAGAAAACAAGGAGACTTTGATAAGTTTGCACTTTTAGAAAATGACCAGTCTGTACTACCATCAAATTAACATACATCCAAGTTTGGCCAAGCATGCGAAAGTACAAAATTAATAAAATCGATTTTCTCACACAAATTGAAGTGAACCAATTTTTACTGGATGCGAAAAAATACAATCTCTATGAAATGAA
Organism: Hermodice carunculata; assembly: GCA_964020975.1. Classification (NCBI taxonomy): domain Eukaryota; kingdom Metazoa; phylum Annelida; class Polychaeta; order Eunicida; family Amphinomidae; genus Hermodice; species Hermodice carunculata. Next base: position 29,288,733 of record OZ026623.1, read on the forward strand.
AGACTTACCAATGTACACAGCAAAGTGAGTATATCCTATTCTTCGAAATTTGACCAAATCGCCTCGTTCTAGAGAATCAATTACTGACTGGTTTGAATGAAACAAACCACCCAAGGTCTGAAAAAAACTCATGTTGCAGCAAGGTTGTAGTTTGTACGACTCTCCAAATGATGCTTGTGAAGGTGGTTGGATGCAGCACTTGACTGTCGTTATAATACAATCACCTCCTGCAAAAAGAACCGACAGACCATCAGCTGACGGTCTATAAAATGTTTAAATAATTGTAGCATTTAGGAAAAAAGCTTTAAATGGTTTACACAAAACTGTCTGCGAGTGAACTCAACAAAATCCATGGAATCTGCCCGATAGAAAACATAGGCTCATAATTACATTATATGGTTTCGTAGTTTGAACATGGATATTAAACATGAATTGCTTTGCTCCCACCAGGTAAATTAATTTTTGTACTGAAGTGCGCTGTGGGGTATTATTAGTGCCTAGTAAATTCGGAAAATAAAGGTTGCATAATCAGATTTTACCACAAGGGGGCATTGCTGACACAAATCTTTCCCACAATGCTTTTTCTTAGGACTGCATCAGCTTTGTCAGGAGGTCAAAGCTTCATCTGCAAGCTCTTCTTTTTAAAACATGAATAAGGTGAGTTTACATCAACAACAAAAATATCAGTATACTATAGTGTTTGTCGTATACTGTCATTACAAACAACAAAACCACTTAACTTAATAAAAAAAACAAAACAAAAACAAAAACAAAAAAACAAAAAAACCAAAAAAAAAAAAAAAAAAAAAAAACCAAAAAAAAAAAAAAAAAAAAAAAAAAAAGAATTTTGAAACAAATTGAGAGAGAATCAGTCCTACCATTGAAGTCTATGAAATGTGTTTAAACTAAGAATCTAAATTGGATCAGAATCACCAGAGAAATAGTGCCATCTTACAACGACCCAAAAGTTTACAAACCCTCTACCCCGCCCCCCACTATGTAAACATTTGATTCAAAAGTAACAATATAAGGTACCTGTACTGAGGGCCTTTGGCCTGTGCATTTGAATGCTTTAAATCTGTTCCTACAGATTTTACTGGTCAGTTTATCATGAAATGTAAACTTCTGCTCTACTGTTTAACATGTTTAAAGTAGTTTTCTTCCCAGTTATCCACACATACTCAGCTGTACGGTACAGCTGAGTATGTGTGGATCCAGGATTTGTCAAGGGGGGGGGGGGAGCTGAACATAGCAAGTAAGGCCGGTGGTCCGGGGGCCGCCCAGGCCCCCGGCGGGTCCAGGGCGGAGCCCTGGGGGGGGGGTTCAGGGGGGCGGAGCCTGCCGAAGCTCCAGGGTTTTAATGCATTTAAAGGGGGCATAATACTGCTTTTTTCTGTCAATAAAATACAGTGGCTCCCCTCTTACAAGGCACTCAAAATGCAGCCAAAAAGTGGCCTTGTAAGAGGGGTGGCCCCTTCTAGAGGGGGAATATATATAATAAAATGGTACACTTTCTGCATAAGAATGGTGACTTTTCAAGAGGAGTGGCCTCTTTACAATGCATGGCGGGAAGTAAAATAGCCTGGCTCCTTGCGATTCGCCACTCTGGGTTATGCATTCACGTTGGGAACCAGTCTTCCAGCACCCGACGGAGTGTGCTGCAGTATTTGCTATTGTTTTTGTGCCTGTCAGCCTGAAGATCTTTGATACCACGTTGATTAATCGACTCTGTGTCTTTGAAATTTAGTGATGTGGAAAGCTTGGACCAAAGATGTAATAGGTAATCCCCCCTTTACTTTCTCGTGTGACCGGAGATGACCAACAATTTTTGGAGGCGCCAGAATTTTTTTCTTTTAATTTTTTTTTTTTTTTTTTGATTTTTTTTAAGGGGCCGGGGGGGGGGGGGGCAGGGGAGCGCGCTCCCGGCGCTCCCCGCTAAATCCGCGCCTACTCAGATACGGTACGGTACGTATCTCCTACTGTATTTAGATGCCCCATCGTTTGATCCCCCCCCCCATGTTTCTGGGTCTAAAATTTTGATGCGATGTTATTGAAAATGATATATTTTTATGATAATTTCCCTGGGAATGTAGCACTTGACAATGTTCAAATTAATACTAATTAGGTAGACAATTTCAGCATACCCCATTTTAGTTACATTAAAAGAAATCTTGCATTGCTAAATTTAGAAATTAACAGCTATCCTAGGTGCGCATTTCACCTATTTCATGTAAAATGCACTGAATTAGGGTAACTGCTGACCTAGACCAAGCTTTGACTGAAACTACTATCTTTACGGTAGACTTTTTGGTACCATACTTTTTTTGGGGGGGGGGGGGGAGGGTAGGACTGCCATGTAAGTTCATAACTATCCCTGGACTAAGTAGCTATTTCGTTCACTTTTAAGTAATACCGATGTGTTAAGTGTAACCACTCTTTATTTGCTTATCCCCCCCCCCCACTTCACAATAGAAGGGCAAAGAACAAAACAATGAATGGGACAGAGAGGATAAAAAAATCGTGAAAACACAATGATGATCCTGCATACAAAAAGATTAGAGAGAATCAATGAACCGGAACTGAAAGAGTTCAGGTCATAAATTGCGCAAAGAGTAAGGCAATGTCGTGAGAGAAAACAAAAGCAAAGCCAATCATCTGAAGCTTTCAGCAGTGAACCCGAGAATACCAAGGCCACATATTCTACAGTATTAAAAGTTGCCTTTCCTTTTAAGAGACCGCAATCCCGTGGGAAAGCATTACACAGACCTTCAGGGTTCTCTCAACGTCGCCCACCAAGAGAAAAGGAGTTGTTTCAGGCCTAACAGAGAGCGTAAGCATAAATAAACCTACAGAGATATCTTTTACCACCATCTTCTCCAGGAAATCCAGGCATACCTTCCGAGGTCTTTGCAGCTGTTGAGAAGTTTTATTTCCAACCAGACATTGTATATGCCATGCCGGTTATGAAAGATGCAATGACAGTCTGGATCGATGGACAAAAACAAAAACTCAGAAAGTATTATCTTACGGTGTATCTGAAATAAGCATTTTACAATTTTCACTCCTCTGCATCTTACACACAACTTGTCGTTTTTGAAGTTTTGCAAGCCGCGTCCCAAAAATGTGTTGCTTCTTAAAGACACACCCAATGCAAGGGCCATTATCACAAAAAATCAACTAAAGTTAAAAACACTTGACACAGATTATGCAGATAACTGATGGTACAGAATCCTGTGTTGCAGCGACGATTTGCATCCCAGCTGTTGGAAGTGTGAATGCACAGACTGCTCTAGATTGAACACAATCCAGGAGCAGCACTAAGCTGAGATGTGAAAAGATGTACACTGGTACGTGGAGCAGCACTAAGCTGAGATGTGAGAAGATGTACACTGGTACGTGGAGCAGCACTAAGCTGAGATGTCAAAAGATGTACACTGGTACGTGTGTGACCAAGACGATAGTGGTAGGCTCATGAAGAAAACTGAAATTTAAGGCATTGGAGAGCTATGGGATAAAGTAATGAGTGGGTTGGTACAGTTTCAGGAGCATGTTAGAGTTAAAAGATTTCGAAGCGCGGCATTTGAAAGTGAAAAATAATAATAAGAAAAGCAAAATAACAACAAGAACAAGAACAAGAACAAGAACAACAACAACAACAACAATAATAATAATAATAATAATAATAATAATAATAATTAAAAAAAAAAAAAAAAAAAAAAAAAAAAAAACCAACCAAGAATGGAATAAGTAGATTTTGCGATGGCCTACTCGTATGATTACCAGAATGAGGTTCAATGTGCACTAACATACATTGCCATTTTTTAGACAGTTAAAAGAACTTAAACCTTTACCACATTACATGATGGGCCATTGAAAGTGGTGTTTTTTTCACAGCTTAACACACGTAACGCATATCTGTTGGCCCTACCAATGCAAACTGTTTATATCAATTTTGAGAAGTGATAATAATTGTTTATTTGGGTGCTTAATTTTACAAACATGATAAGTCCCCCCGCCCCTCCAAAAGTTCACAGAGCCTTGCAATCAAAATTTTAAAATCAATTTCTTTCCTTTTTTTCTGCGTAACATACGTAGCGCCGACAAAGGGATCTGGTAATTTGTTTGTTTTCAAATATACTGAATATCTGTAGTTACCTACACTTTCCTAATCCTTTGAAGAAGACATAACCGACGCTTCAGTGAAGAAAAAGGTTTAGAAGGCAAAGAACTTAGAACGAATTCTCTGCAAAATGTTTCTAAATGTAACACACGTTACGGGGGAATGGCCCTTTATCAAGTTTTATGAGAGATAGATTTGGTTAGTGAAAATTCTAGGTGCCGTGTTAAAGAACTCAGCAAATATTGCAAAGGAAAAATTAAGGGGATGGAAGTGTTTATGATGTCGTCTTCCTTTAAATATGGTCTATCATTGTCTTTCGTAATTTTAATTAATATTGCCAGTTTTTTTTTTGGTGTTTATGGGGTTTCTTGAGAAGGATGTAAACAGAATAATTGAATAAATTGTGTTTCTTAGCGTTTAAAGTAAAATGGGCATAAAGGGGTGTGTTTGGGCCCTATAACAAACGGGCTGGAGAGAGTATTTTTTCCATTCCATGGGAAGATTATTCAAAAGGACACTTCATCTATATGTAACGTTTACTGGTCATGGCGCTTCAGTATTTTGTACTCATGAGAACTGAAGATTCACAATAAACATCATTATATTTACAACAGGTTTAAACCCTGGACTCTTACTGCAAGTATTCAGCGAGTGAACATTAATTTCCTTAATATAACGAATGAGATTTTGATGACAATTAGTTCGAAGGGGTTGACTTAGACAAGTGTCAAAAGTGTGATTCCTAGACCGGAACATATTATTCGACTAACTTAATAAAATTTTTAAAATAAAAAAAAAAAAATAAAACAAAACAAAACACACACACACACACACACACACACACACACACACACACACACACACACACACACACACACACACACACCTATATGAATAAATACGATATCATACAATAAAATAGAATTAAATAAAATAAAACACTTTTCTCTGTGGTAGTAGGGAAGCTTTTCCTGCAAAAGACACCATAGTCAATCATTTGTAGGGCTCTCTACGGTCAAGTATATTATCAACACAAAATGATTCGAGACAATTTACAACGTACAATAAATTGCTTACAAAGTTGCAAGTCCAATACCGTCCACAACCTTGCACATTCTATGGAGATATAAATGTATATCTGCATATCTTTTTGGGGAATATGAATAAGGTCTGAAGTAGATTCTTTTATTTCACTCTCAGTAACGGACAGAATACATCAATAATATTTTTCCTGAAATGTGATGCCAGTAATGAATCATGCGAAGAACTCTTTGCGGCGTCAGCGCATCTCATGCAATACATGACGCTTCACTTTCTTTCCGTTGCACGATATTGCGGGGTCTTTTTCGTACACGATATTTATATTTTGGCTCATAATTTTCGTCAAGGTGTAGATGGCACCAATAGTGTCACAGGCAACTAAGATTTTGACTTCCTCCATAATCCCAATAAATTTCATAAAGAGATATCCAATATGTCCATATATATTACATTACATTGCAGCTGTGCCACCAATATCGAACTCTACCTAGATTTTCACACTCTTGATAAGTCCTGAAAGTTATGTGGTGCTAATTTATAATCTGCTGACTGTATCGCGCTCTCAAGCAATAAGTTTACGGACGGACGGACGGATGGACAGACGAGTGATCGCATCACCTCTGAGACCTGTGGTCAACAGCGCTAAAAATGTCCGTATAATTAGCGAAAAGGCACCCCTTAGTCATGTATAATTTTCAAACCGTTAATCGTAATTTTGATGCTACTGAAAAAGAACTTTCGATATAGACTCTACATTACGATAAAGTAGCGAAAATACGCCCTATACACGAATAGTTTTAAAAATAAGTAATTCTGTTTTTTTTATTTCTTTATTTGAAGTACCCAACAAATGGTAAAACCGCACCCTATACTGGCCTATACTGGCAGCTATTTAGAAATGGAGATATATGTAATTTCACTTTACCTTTTAAAAGAGATATTTACTATTTCTATACCCATTTTCTGTAAAGCAAACACATACATTAAAGTAACGCAAGACTTTGATAACGGTCTTTGCTGCTTCAGCATGCAGATCATACTGATCCCAATTAACGCAACAGCGTTCGAAGATCATTGTATGGTATAGACCAAATGTTTTACATGGGCTTAGAGCCAGACCAAGGTTATTTTTAATCACTTTCTATGGCGACATAATTTGGCTTTTACTTCCCAATCTCATTGTGAAGTAGTGGAAAGCCCAAACCTCTGAGAAACCAGCATGCCGTCAGAGTGACAGAAACTCTTCACTTGTTCCCTGGCGGAGAATCGAACCGGCCGGGAAGGCGAAAAACGAGCGTATTGCCTATCAACCGACGGTCCGGCGTGCAACCAAAAATCATTCTGCCATGACACACACTTTCAACACATCATCGCTCCTCAGTGCCTCGACATTCTGGATGTGTTCATTGTCTAGTTATAAATTTCGCTTACTTTTGGAATTGAATTGTAATTTTATTTTCACAAATGTACATACAGCACCATAAATTAAAGATATGCGAAGAGGGCTCCCAGAAGAGAAGACTCATTGAGCTGGGTGTCGCTTTCTAAATTATCAACATATTGTTGCATAGAATTATCTTTTTTTTTCTTTTTCTTTTTTAAATCGTGAATTTAATCGTTCAATAAAATGTAGCTTGGTTCTTGCTAAGAATGTTCACGCGCTTTGGTTTTCCTACATTTTTGTACCAGTTGATGTCGCAGCAACGCAAATAATGTTGCCATAGCAATTCAATTAGATGGCGTATAGCTAATAAAATATCTCTATTTGGAAAAACAACGTATATTGTACAACAGATTTTGCATCACCTGTCTACGGGGTCGAGCAGTTTATGTAATTTTTTCCTGTTTTGGTCCACTTTTCCTTTCTCAATATGTTGTTTCTCGCGCTAAGCTACTAGATGAACCGTGATTATATATATAGAACTCATATATGAACAAAGAGCAAGTCTAGCCTACTTATCTTACCACATAATAATAATTAATTAATACCTGTTTTAGTCTACTTGTCCTTTCTCAATAAGTCGTTTCTTTCTCTCGCTAAGCTATTGGATGAACCATGAAGATAGGTTACATGTTGGTTGGTATAGCCTTCGGCTAATGTTGTTTACACATGCCAACCTGAAAATTTTCTTTAAAGCGTTGTATCATCAGGGACAGGTCCCTGGTATCATGTATTATTATCCAATGGATGAACAGAGCACCTCTACATATCATTATCTCCTCTTGTGACCCGGCTGCTCAGTGTTCTCGGTGATAAATATGGTTCCCTATTGGTTTGGAAACAAAAATATACAAGTACAGTTAAAATGTTACCTCAAGAGCGACGTGGATCCAATGCGATGTCCCATCCAGTATGAGTGTGTCCTGTCCCCCGCTCAGTCTTTTTATGCGTGTCCCGTGAATGATGCTCGCTCTCATCAGAATTCGATTTCCGAGAAATGGCAACCAGTGAAATTTTCACAACTTTCGGAATCATAGCCGATCCCTGTTGTTTACAGATTGTACATGTTTCCCGGACATGTTTATAAACACTGGAGACACTTGGTGAGGGGGTGGTGGTTTCCCTTACTTGCATGGTTTTACCGAAAATAGGACCGAATTATCTTTTCGCTGCCCTACATTCAGCACCTGTCTGATAACACAAATCAAGCCCTCAGTTGGGTCACATGGTCAAGTACCCGCGGGTGCCTACATGCATATTTTGTTATATAATGACTGATCTGGTGATTACCCATCTATGTAGCACTCAGTTCGATTAGTTATATATTTATATATGTGTGTCAGTCATGTGGTTTGTGGCGTGGTTGCAATGTTCCAAAGTAAGAATGACACAATACAATATTATTCGTGTTCGTATTGTATCAAAACCACAGAGGACTATATATTTGTGTGGGCAATGGGCAGTCAGGCCATATCGGTGAAACCTCGAATAAAATTATGTATTGTTATGTGTGTGTGTGCTAACATAGATATAGGTCCTGCCCCCCCCCCCCCCCCCCGTTTTGGTCACCAAAAAAAAAAAAAAAAAAGGAGAGGAAAGGGAGACGGAGAAGATAAACGATGTTGGGCTGTCTGATATAATAAGACCAAAAAGAAGTACATCGGCCTGCATGGTCAGTTCTAGTTGCCAAGTGAGACCAGAAAGTTGCACAACCGAGCAGCTAGCATACAGCATGTTTCGATATGACCACTTTGAAAGTGCTGCAGAGGCACCCCAGAGAGGCAGTTGCATGTCAAACTGCTCCCAGATGTAGAGATGGCTGCAGCACTTGACTCCCCGGCCAGTGCCCTGGGCAGGATCAAATTTAAATGCAAGGGTCAGTGAGTGTCATCTGGCCCAGATGCTCCATGCGGCAACCGGGCTTGTTCTTGTGAACGATGCACGTGGGAGTCATGACCTTAGTTTGACATGCAATGATCTAATCCACACAGTGACACATTTGCCTGATTTAATGTTAGGCCTTAATAGAATTGGTATTTGCTATAAATATGGATCGTTTTCGTATAAAGGAGCCAAGACTTGAACAGATAGGGTGCCAAGAAACTATGGATGGACAAAAGGGTACGAACTATGTCCCAGTATGTGCAATATCCTGCACGCAGTGATGAAGCTGTCAGCATCCAAAATATTACCATCCGTCTTTGTATCTATAATTGTCATGTAGTGGGCGAGAGCAACATAGAACGCCACAGAAGTGTTGAGTTTTGGCCCAAAGGTTCTCACTAAAAATGCAATAAGGCCGGAATTATCAATCAGTGATTTTAATGTGGTATTATCAAAATAAGTGCCGTTTCACAAAATGATAAATCGAAAATAACTAGAGAATTTGGTTGGTCAGCCTGCGCTAATACATTATGCTATTCAACGTTTCGTATAGACCCCCCAATAATAATAATAATAATAATAATAATAATAATAATAATAATAATAATAATAATAATAATAATAATAATAGCCATGCGACTCTGCTTATCTGCCATGGTCCTGCACAATTACTAATGGCTAAATAGGCCTAACTATTAAAAACACACACACACACAAAACAAAACAATCCAAACCTCCTTCACATATTGTGTTCGGCATGCCCATAGTCCTCTGCCTGTGACTCCTCACAAAATACTCATTGGAGCCCTGAAAATGGCAACCTTACTCTTCCCATTAAGACGATAAATAACTTGCCGTTGTCCTCCGCTCTCAATTAGGCACTCATGTTCTCTATGACCCTACAATGCACACATGAGAAACTAATAATTTAACTTGAAAGGGAAGATTCGCAGACCAGCAAATCTGTGTGCCTACAAAGAAAAATTGTTGACTGTGTAGAAGTTGGAACAGTATTTCTATCTATTATAGCTTTGAAGATGTTCAAGATTTTAAATTTCAAATGCTCCTAATGAGCATAATCTAAATTGCTTTTTTTTTCCCGATTTTTGTTTAAAATTCATTAGATGCGCGAGGGTCATTACTCCCCAACTAGAAGTTGGAATGACACTTCTGTCTATTGTGATTTTGAAGATATTCAAGAATTAAAATTTTAAATGCTCCTGATTGGCACATATGTAATATGAAATGCTCCAAATTTACTCAATATTCATAAGGTGCACAATGATTAATAACATAAGTATACTTGAATTGGCACCTCTACTATAGTTTTGAAGATATTTAAGATCCTAAATTTCAAATACTTCAAACTAGAGTATTTTAAATTGTTATTACTTTTGTTTCATCTTCATTAGATGCGCTATGGTCAAAACACCCCAGTATAAATTGAGTGACATTTCTATCTGTTATAATTTTGAAGATATTCAAAATTTTAAATTTCAAATGCCCCTAATTTGCATAATTTTGAATATCATCACTGTTCTACATGAAAAGGTAATTGTTCAATATGGAAACGAAAGCTAAACCTGAAAATGTATAATAAACACATTTTATGTATATCGACAGTGAGTCGACCTATAGTTTTCAAATAGTGTCTTGTCCATTTTCTGTCAAAAACGCGAGCAACTAGAAGACAGTATTTAACAATTTGTGTTTTAAAATGTTTGATACTTATATTTCTAATTTGATCACGTAGATTCTATGGGAGTGTGAATATTATTTAATTTCTGTTATAATAATGTATGTTGCATGCACAAAGCTCGGTTTCCACAGACTATGGTATGATTTTTTAATGTCTGTGTGACAAAAAAGTGCACAAGAGGCTGAGGAAGGCGATCTCGTTCAAGAAACTGAGAGTGTAATCACTTCACTTCATAGTGATACCACAGAGGTGACATTAACTTCAGGTCAAACTTTCCCTACAGCAACTTTTTCTAAGCCAGGCACTGGCAGTAACCGTAGTCGTACTCTTCATGCTACATCAGTTTTTGGAGACAAAACTCAAGAACTAGCAGTATCCAGTGCACACACTGACAGCGGTGTCCAGAAACCTGCATAATTAGAGATAGGATATGTTGTGGCTTGTCGCATTACCCTCGACAGCGATGAACTGAAATATACATATATTGAGAAACATTGTAAGGTACCCTCAGGATATTTACTTCCGAAACAAACAGTCGCAAAAGGGAAAGAAAAGAATCAAAGCATTCACAGGTCAATTTAAAAGTATTAGGCCTATGAGACATACCAGATAAATGCAACTGCATGTACTGGTCGACTAGAACTAGTATTGCAGTAGGTACAACTTTGGAAAATGAAAGTAGGATTCTCATTACGCATGCCATATGCCATGGAGCGAAATGTGTATGCAAATACACCCCAAGAATCTTAATTTATGTAAATATGGGGAACTTGAAAAGTTTAAATATTCAATATCCTCAATACTATTTAAAGTAGATGTACCATTCCAGCTTTAATTCATACGTCTGTACTATAGACGCACATAATTGACACAGGCAACAGTTGTACAATTTTTATTTATGCAAAAAAGGGCACTTGAAAAAAATTAACGCCGAATATCTTCACCAATATTATAGATAGAGGTACTGTTTAGACTTTACTCCAGAAGTTTGTGATAAAGGCGAATCCAATGGACAGCAAAACAAAGTTGCATAATTCTAATTTATGAAAAAATTAGGGGCATTTGAAAACTTTAAATGTTCAAAATCTTTAAAAAGTATTGAAGGTACAGGTACCATTCCAACTTATATTCATTTGTGTGTGGTATTGGCGCATCCAATCGAAAGTTGTAGAAGTTTAGTATATGCAAATTGAGGGTATCTGAAAGCTATGAATGTTGAATAGCTTCAGCATCATTCGATGTAAATGTGTCATTCAAACTTTAATTCATAGGCTCGTGCGATAGACGCAACCAATGGACCGTAAACAAAAGTTGTGGAATTTATGTCATCATTTTGATGGTAGATGTTCACATAACTATGGGAAAAAGTTTGGCCAGATATCATGATAAAGACACGTTCTATACTTCAAGGTCATTTCAAGGCCAAAAGAAGGTCAAATTTTAATTCCCAGTGCATATGCTGCCCACATGGATATACTCATCAGATATAGCATCTGGCTAAAGGGCTACCTCAAGAGAGAGATCGATGGGTATGGAGGTCCCAGTTTTGAACATTTGGCCCCCAGTGTGATTACTGGCTATTGGCTAGCGTTGGCCAACTAAGTTCGTGTGACAGTTAGGTTACTACGATTGTCTTACTGCTCCAGTAAATATCTTGACTGAATCGACTCAACTACATCGTATATACCCTATCCCAGATATCGAAAATTACGAAACTATTTTGAAGAATTGGCTTTACAAATGACAAATATGATATCTCGCGTGATACATGTAGCCTTCATTTAAATTTTTGGAGTAATCCAGTACGTTTGTGATGCATGTGACATGCGCATCCTAAGAAAGATTCCTGGCTAATGTAATGCGGATGTGAGTATGGGTGTCTGTCTCTGGTATGGCAGAACCACCAAGGAAGTTGGAGTGATGAAGTGGTTTGCTAGCTTTAGCGGAAAAAATGCCTAAAAGTCAGATGCCATAATATATCCTATTGCTGAATAATTATCAGATAGTTATTCAAGTGGTGTGCAGAATCACTTGAATTTTTTTACTGTTTCGAGTATGTCTGTGTCGGTGTCGTCGGCGAAGATACGGACATCACAGGTCAGATCGTCTACAATATCATTAATGTATACAAAAATAGTAAAGGACCTAGCAACTTATAAACCTACCCTGGCAGTCAGCAAGCCAGTGTTGATCAATATAACTTTTGGGGACTTGCAGGGCAATGAAATGTGCGGAAATGACATTATATATCAAAATATCGAGCTACAACGAGCACACGCTGTATTGCGACATGTAAAATGTGTGGGTAGATTTTTCTACACTTTTCAAATTGTCATATCAGATATATATATATATATATATATATATATATATATATATATATATATATATATATATATATACATATATATGTATATATATATATATATATATGTATATTTATATATAAATATATACATTGTAACCTTTCAATTGTGGACACATTTGGGACTGGGAAAGAGTGGCCACAATTGACAAGTGTCCACATTAGACAGTGGCTGAACTTGTGCGACATCTAGGTAACATGAACATATATATATATATATATATATAGCAAGCATGCACATATACAGGGGCAATAATTAACCCTTTTATTCATCCTAATTAGAACTTCCGCAAGGTTTAAATATGCAGATTTGATACCAAACTAAGTAAAAAAAACATAAAATAAAACGTAATATAAACATAAAATGAGCTGAAGTTCACAGATGTTCATGGTTCTGGTGAACTCTGATTGAAGAAATGTGTAATTTGCAAAGAGGATTTCTCAAAAGTGGAGCCGTTGGTCCATCTATCTTCTCCGCTGACTTTTTCGATATGGTCCTAAAAGCTGTTTTCTATTTTAAACATTGTACTAAATTACGCCTGTAGAATAATAGTTTATGAAAAGCCCGTAAAAGAGATAGGCAGCTTTTTTTATAATAGGAAAGCATACATTTATAGTTTAACCAAGATATCATATTTTGGGAAGTTGCATCTGGTTTTGGGGGAGTTAAGACCCAAAGCCATAAATCCATCCTAGTCATGTGACCCAGACACTGTTATAACTTTATTGTGACGCATCAACAGCAATGTCGTAGTGCATTAACTTGACACGAAATCAAATATGTGCGGTGGAGTTAAAATGTGAAGTGGCACGACGACAGGCAGTATAGACAATTCTGTCATGACCACTGCATGATCATTAGGAATTCATGCAAGATTGAAACATGATATTCCCATATCAGTGTAACTCTGATCCCTGTATCAGTCCAACGTGTTCTACAAAAGTGAGCCCAAAATGGAGTCTTCTGTTGAGTCTCAAGACTAAACTTCTGAGGGATGTCAAGTTTTACAGAAAGAAGACTCACAATCAGCAGCTCTTGCTGATGCCTTAGTTACTCTCACCATGGCAATACATCGTCTGAATGAAAGACTTGATGGAAGCCCAGCCATGTTTGGCCCTCCATTTGTGGACTGTCTACTAATAGAAGAAGCCCTAACTATAAAGATGACTCCATGAGTGACTGTGGTGATATTATTTATGATGATGAGAATGAGAATAGTGCGTCCGAACTCATGAACACTAATTTGAGAGATGAGGACAGTGTTTCTCAGGCCATCATACCATCAGACAATGATGATGCTGATGCTGAAGCATTGGTAGACCTGCTAAAGCAATATGGCGCAGAGGATGTCGCAGGTGGTAAATTGTATGATGAATAGCTTGCCAAACTAATAAACAAAATGTTTTGCACCAGGCTTCGAAACACAACAGCCAAGCCAAAAGTGATGCAATTAAAAGACCCGAGAACTGTGAGAAGCTGGTTGCTACAAAACGGAAAGCAGCAATTTACAGAAAAGCAAATTAATTTGTTGCTGAAAGAGATGGCCACCTCTGCAAACTACAGAAGGCACTAAATAAGGTTATTATTCCTGTTGCACGTATGGCGGACATGGTCCCGAAACGGAACAGCCTCGGCAAGGATGAAGGAGCTGACCTCAAGAAGCTTTGGCTTGATGCTCTCCCATTGTTTGCACGTGCCAAATATGAATTGAACATTCAAAGAAAATATCTGATCAAACCAGAGCTAGGGCTGTAGAATGCTGCCTTCTGTTCCCTTGATATGCCCTTCACCCAGTGGCTTTTTGGAGACAAACTATCCAAACAAGTGCAGGAATTTAGAACCGAGAATAGGCTCAGACTCAAAGTCAGCCCAAATCAAAGAAATTTCAATAAGAAAAGCAATCATGCCTACAACACCTATAATGAGAATGCTTGGAAGTGGCAGTCAAAAAACGTCTGAGGCAGGGGGAATCCCCCCGCCCCCAAAGAGTCAGGGCAAGGTATCCAACAGACCCAAAGAGGAGAACAACAACTACGTAGACATTTTTATCATCAAACTTTTTCATTCATATTCTTAGAAGCTTCTGATGAAATTATTTTGACCACTTGGCGTGGTTGCCAGATTAATTTTGAACAGAATCCATTTCAATTGAGACCACCAAAAGAAGCAGTTTTTGACAGTAAAATAAAATCATATTGTAAAATCGGAATTGGACAAACTTCTGTTTCAAGGGGGTCATTGAACAAGAAGAGCACTGTAAAGGAGAATTCGTCCCAAAATTAGTTACTAGACCTAAAAAATCTGGTGGTCATAGACTAATGCTGAATTTGAAAAGCATCAATCAAATGTAGCAAATTTTAAATCGAAATTTTCCAGTCTGTTGCTACTTCATTAACAAAAGAAACATATATAGAAGTTTGCGATGTAGTTGCTGCCCACTATGTGACAATGGCAAAACAGTTTAGAAAATATTTGCTCTTTGAGTTTGATGGGAACTGTATGAGTATGCTTCATCAACAAATGGCCTGGTCTGCACACCTCATATTTTTACAATGCTAATGAAGCCTGTGTTTGCCACCTTGAGATCGAGAGGCTTTATACTTATTGGTTATATTGACGATATATAGATACACAGCCCTCTGGCCTTGAAAAGCTAAAACTAGCAATCGCAAAATTCTACAGCTTTTGCAAAGCTTAGGGTTGGTCATTAATTGGTCAAAATCGAACCTAACCTTCCAACAAGCAGCATTATTTCCCGGCTATGCGTTAAATTCATGTGACATGACTGAACATATGGTCGTGGATAAGATGGAGTTTATTGGCAAAGAATGCCAGAAATTGCTTGACAAAGGCCCTTTCCTAATGAAAGAAGTGGCCCATGTGATGGGAGTGATGGTGTCATGTTTGCCTCAGTGCAACATTGACCAATATTCCACATACAACTTGAAAATGAGAAAACATATGAACTCTAATGCGATAAAGGGAATTTCCAGGCAAGCATGTTTATCTCTTATCGGGTCAAACAAGACTTGGCTTAGTGGGTTTAAAAAGGAGGCAAAGATTATAAGCCATATATTTTAAGGCCCTTCTTATTTACTTTGAAATGCATGCGCAATAGTAGCAAGCAAGGCTTGGTCAACACACTGAGTAGAACTTCACATGGATAGGAGTGTTTCCTGTCAGTACACAGCACATTTGCCTGCTACATTAACTCTTGACCTGTCGTCACTCTTGAATAATAATGACAAATGTGCTCTCCCATGACAGGAAAACATCTTTCTTTCTTTCTTTGTTATGTCGACGCAAAAGTTCATAACAGTTAAGGATGATGCAGTTAATATCATCATCATCATCTAGGCTGAAAGCGAAGATGTAAAAAAAGGGTAAAGAAACCATCACAGACAGAGCAGTGTCTCGTGGTGTTGTTTACGTTCAGTTGTTGATGTGACTTTCCACACGATCGGCTCCAAAGTGAACAAATCACCAGGTTCAGTTCAGAGTTTGGTACGGTACGAAAACGCCTGATGTTATTCCAAGCAGTCTACATTTCTAAAAATGTATAAATAAAGGCGATACAAAAAGTTTTTTTCAATGGTAGACAGGACTTTTTCTTAAAAAAAAAAAAATTGTGCATGACCCGTCTGATCGTAATTGTTTCCGACTATATGGCCACACTTTAGTAGGAGTGGGTGTTGAGGGCTGCTTAGTGAAGGTAAAGAGACAATGACAGCTTTTTATGCATTTCTAAGTGTAACTGTCACACATTGGTTGTTTTTTTTTGCTTTTAAATTTACACGTTATTTGTGACTACCGGCAACACCAAGTATACCATATGAACTAAAGTAACATTATCGTTCATGAATGTAGTTAACGCGCGTACATCCCTATGCGTTTCTTATCAGCGCAGTTGCTATATGCTGGCTAATAGGGAGAGGAAATTTGCGATTTCTTGGATTCCCACTGCAATAAATTGCAGAAGTTATGAAGGTCATTTGCCCTCACTTGATGACCTACAGGAATATACCTTAGCCTGCAGCATGTTGTGTAACATGTCATTGCCAAAACTAAAGAGCTACCATTGTCAGTGCCTGCCAGTACTCAATTGCAAACATACCTCCTGTGCCTGATTGCGATAAAGTGCATGTTTACTTTCCTATTTTAAAAGATCGCAAAGAGTGACAAGTACGCCTTGTAAATTTTCACGTTATAAAGTCTGGAAGGGAAATCTTGTATGGCGTCTCATGGACCTATTTCGTCATAAATTGGTATTAAAGTAGAAAGGGCATGATTCCTAAAGCTTCGCCACACAGAGCAGGTGTCAGGCTAGATAAAAAGGGGTGTATGTGATAAATATTCCCTGTATCAAGGATAAATCGCGAGTGTGTTTTGTGGCTGTATGCGTTTCTGGTTCCTGTTCACAACCAGAAACGCTGGCTGGATATGATAGCGTCCGAATAATTTTGTATACAGGATTTGTAAAGAGACAGAAGACAGTTGATCAAATTTAAATAAAATGTTTCTCTGGGACCTTGAAAACAAAGTGAATTTCACAGGTGTGGTGTTTTAATATGGTTCTTGCAGAAAATCATCATGAATAGGACAATATCCAAAACGCTTGGCTAATCAGATCGTATTACAAAGTCTGGATCGACATTTGTATATGCAAGATGCAAATGCTGCATTCATGTTAACTTGTTAGTCCTGAAAATAACCATTTTCGAATCGTTAGTTCATTCTAAGAATATTTACTGAGAATCATC
The DNA here is from genome assembly GCA_964020975.1 of Hermodice carunculata. NCBI lineage: Eukaryota > Metazoa > Annelida > Polychaeta > Eunicida > Amphinomidae > Hermodice > Hermodice carunculata. The sequence continues at coordinate 29,306,044 of OZ026623.1, forward strand.
ACATGTAAAGCAACACCCCACATGCACACAGGACAAATTCATAGACTTGAGTGGATTTTAGAGAACCACAAAATACTGAGTTCTATGGAAATATTTAAAAAGTCTTTCTATTCAACTTTAAAGATATTAACAAAGGGGTTTCAGCGAAAAACAATTTTCAAAACGTAATTAAACTGAAAAAACAGAGCAACCTCTATTATTGCCCGCAACATGACCAACTGAAGAAATACCAAAGGGACCTGAGCAACAGAACTCCACTAATCTTTCCCCTGTCTGTCAGTTTTGTTTGAAGAAGTAATTATTTATGAATTCTTTAGAGGCAATGGATGAAACGCAAAAAATATCCCTAGTAGTTCAGCATATTGAAAAAGTAGATGCACTTAAAGGTGCATATACCAACTCTGATAATGATTATACATATGCTTAAGAGTGGATTGAAAGAAAAATTGTACTGTATTTATCAGTACAATAATATTCACAGCATTAATCAATCACAAGTCTCAAAATTGAGTGCTGCAGGAATAATTAAGCTGCATGTATAAACGGACAACATATGCCAGCCATAATAATGACTAGTAGTATTTATATTCATGATAGAAGCGTTGTGTAAGCTTAGCTGACTTACAGGTCAACTGAGCTAATATTATGGATGATCTTGATCTACCATCATCACGCACCTGGTTGTCTGTATGTATCTGCAATTTGTATTTGTGACGTTTCCAAAACCGTAGGTTAGGTCCACTTGAAACATGGTGGGGATCTACTTTTGGTGGGAAAAATGTTCGAACATTTTCTATTAAATCAGTTAGATATATGTTTTGAAATTGCAAGAGACACTCCTAGAAAACCCTCCTTAATTTGTCCAACGGGTGTTCCCGCAATTTTTTTCTATTGTTCATGCATTATTGCGTGTTTTCACTCTTTGACTTTTTTTGTTTTTACAAACGCTTTACCAGATTGTTCTGAAACTCAAAAGGTTCAAACATATTTGTTCAGTAGGTCATAACACTTGGCGTCCCTGCTTGGTTCAATTTTTTTATTCGGGCTTTTGTTGCTCAATTCATACAATCCATTCGATTACTATGCAAGCCTATGGGAATTAGAATGGGAATTCAACTGTTCAACTTTTAACTCAAAACAGTTACCCATATCACCTTCAAACATGATAAAGATGTATCTTTGTTGAGATTCTGCGACCTTTTTACAAATGGTCATACTTCAGGTTTTTTTTAAAATTAAATTTTTAACGATTTTTGTGGTTAACCTAGTTTTGACTCTTTCGAAAAAAAAAAAAAAAAAAAAAAAAACCAAACTCCACATAGATTTGTCCCAAACTTTGAGCAAGTATTGCTCGCCTGGGGGTTAAAGAAAGTTGTTCACTAGGTGATTATATTTTAGATTCCCGATTTTAACGAACGTTCTGATATCTTGTTTCTGTCAGTGAATGCATGCCTTCCTGTTTGTAAGCAAGTTAGTCATTGGGGATTGCAAAGGAAATTCACATTTTGACATCCTCTCCAAACCTGTCAACAGGATTCATTTTTAACTTGGTGGAAATGTTCTTTGGGTGGGTTTCTACCAAGTTCTTTCAAATAGTCACTTTCCACATATATTTTTTAAGTTTTTAAATTATGTTTTTGTTTATTTTTTTGGAAAATAAAATATTCCTCTCTGAAAAGCTTGACCAATTTGCTTTTAAAGTGCATAGGTACACTTCTGGTGACCACGAAACCCTAATATGTCATCAGCCAGTACTACGATTTGTTTCTCCTCTGGTAAAAAAGTTTGTGTTTTCTCTATTTTTGACTTCTCCAAACACACGATTAAGGTTGTTCCAAACCTCAGTGAAAATGTAGGAGAGTTAAACGAAGTTGGTGGTGATAGTCTACATCCCACCTTTTAAACTCTTTTTCATTTCTGGTACTTGTCGTTTAATGAATGCATACCTGTTGATTGCTATGTAAGTCAATGGAGATTGCAATGGACACACAATTATTGCATGTGTCACTCCCCTGTTGTTATTGTAATAATAATAATAATAATAATAATAATAATAATAATAATAATGATAATGATGATGATGATGATGATAATGATAATGATAATGATAATGATAATGATAATGATAATGATAATGATAATAATAATAATAATAATAATAATAATAATAATAATAATAATAATAATAATAATAATAATTATACTAATACTGATTCTGTGAGAGGGCAAGTAATGCCTATACATCGCTCCTGAATACAGTCTTTAGGTAAAAATATCCTTGGATGCCTTATGATCATACAATTGTAGATGATTTATCCAGAACTTGTCCAATCTGTTCTTCAAAGAATTTACTGAGGGTGCCTCCACTACTCCACTATTCCAGTTGTTTACAACGCGTTGGGAAAAGAAATGGCTCCTCACTCTACTGCTATTTCTAATTTTGTTAATTTTATGTTGATGACCTCGAGTTATTGCTTGTCCTACAATAGGTAACATGTTTTCCCAGCAGGTATCATATAGTCTATGTGTATATTTGTACATTTGAATCATATCCCCCCGTAGTCTTCTAAATGGGAGAGTTGGTAATCTTATGTTCTTCAGTCTGTTTTCATAGTCTAGATCACTCAGGCCAATTACTTGTTTAGTGGCTCGTCTTTTCACTCTTTCCAGTGAGTTTATTTCATTTGCTCTGATTGGATTCCACACTGATGAGGCATATTCCAATTTTGGCCTTATGATCCATTTATAAAGATATTGAAAAATATCTTTGCTAATGTGATCAAAGGCTCTTCTCACAATTCCCACTAGTCTATTTGCCGCTGCAACAATATTTTCACAATGCTTGTCAAACAATAAATCATTATCTATGTAAACTCCTAAATCTTTTTTCGCACTCTGTCTCTTTTAAAATTACCACATCTTGTCCTGTACCCATGGTGTATTTGTACTTTTGGGAGTTTTTTTCAATATGGAGTATACAACACTTCTCCGGGTAAAAAGTAATTGCCAGTCCTGTGACCATTTAGATATAGCATTAATATTCCTTTGTATTTCAGAACAGTCTTCCTCCGTGTTGACTTTTCCATATAATTTTGTGTCGTCGGCATAAATTTTTATACCAGTTTACCACCTCAGGTAGATCGTTGATAAAGATCACAAAGAGCAGAGGGCCTAGCACACTACCCTGAGGAACACCACTGGTGACTTTGGACCAAGATGAAAATTTTCCATTTACACAGAGTCGTTGTTTCCTTCTGATCAAAAAGTCAGTAATCCATCTGCCTATGTCTCCTTTTAATCCATAACTCTGAATCTTGTAGAGCAGTCTAGTGTGAGGCACAGAATCAAAAGCCTTGCGGGAATCACAGTACAGAACATCAATACCGTTGTTTTCTTCCACCATTTGTGTCCATTCCTCTAAACTTTTTAACAACTGTGTCATTGTGGATCTCCCTGGTAAACATCCATGTTGATGTTGTGTAAAGAACTTATTTTCATTCATGTGATACATTATTTCATCTCGAATTATTGATTCTAAAATTTTACAACAGACCGAATTCAAACTAACCGGTCGATAATTTTCTGCCTTGTGTTTATTGCCTTTCTTATAGATAGCAGTGATGTTTGCAATTTTCCAGTCTTTGGGTAATATACCCCCATTTATCGATTTGTTAAATATTACAGTCAATCGTTCTGCTAGTTTATCCCATAACTCGTAAAGTAACTTTTCATGTATTTGGTCTGGACCTGGAAATTTATTCGGATTCAGTTCTTTTGGTTTCTTCTGTACCATGCCAACATCTATGACCAGCTAATCTAATATTGTTGCACCAGTTTTTTTCTCTTATGTTCGGCATTTTCTGTGTATTTTCAACAGTAAAAACAGTTTTAAAGAAGGAATTTAAAACTTGTGCCTTTTCTTCGTCCGAAGTAGTCTTACAGCCTGTTTCAACTTTTTCTGAGTCTGGTATGCCCACCATAGTCTCCATCTAAGATTTCACATACCTCCAAAATGCTTTGGGGCTATTTCTGGCTTTTCCTGCCAATTTCTTCTCAAATTCTCGCTTAGCCTTTCTAGTGGCCCATCCAGCTTGGTGTCTGGCCCGCGTTAATGCTTCATAGTCTTCACTGCTTTTTGAACCAGATTCAATAAATCTTCTCCATGCAGCATATTTCTTTTTCACTTTTCTTAATGCAGATTCATTGATCCATATTGATTTAGTTTGTTTTTTTCCACTTTGAATCTTTGGGATATATCTGTCACATAAATCATGTAGTTTACTTTTCAGCATCTCTCAACTTTCTTCCACACTTTTTGTTCGAAAACATTCTGACCAGTTCATGTTCAACTCATCTTTCATTGCAGCATAATCACCTTTGTAATAATTCATCCTTATTTTATCTCTCTTCACTTGTGTGGGAGAACCTATCATCTTATATGTTAGTGCACAATGGTCGCTTTTTCCAGTAGGTGGGAGTACTTTTATGTCATTTACATGTTCCTCCTTGTTTGTGAAAACTAAATCAAGTATATTTGTTCTTTGGCCTTCCCTATATCGAGTTGGCTCCATCACATGTTGACACAGAAATGCATCTCTGACGCTTTCCATGAACACACTTGCCACATGCTCTGGTTTTTGCCTACAACTGCCAACCTTCCAGTCTATTTCTGGAAAATTAAAATCTCCAACTAGCATAATGTCCGACTGTGTTTGCTGACCTAGGGCTTCTATTAATTTATTTAAGTTTCGTGTATTTCATTCGAGTTATTCGGGCTTCTATATACACATCCAATGACATTTGGTTTTTGTTGAATTTTGATTTCGGCTCATAACACTTCATTGAACTGATATGTATCTATATCTGTGCATTCATATGGTTTCAATTCATCCTTGATATACAAACATATTCCTCGAACTATCTTCTTTAGTTTTGCAAACAGCATATATCCGGAAAGTTGTAGTTCACAGGGTTCAAGCTCATATTTTGCATTTTTGGGTCTAACTTCAGTTATTGCAACAATATGAGGTTTCTATTCAGAAATGATTTGTCGTAATTCATCTATTTTATTTCCTAATGAGTCTGCATTAGTATAGTGCACATTTAGTAAATGTTCAGTCTTTTCATTGTCCTTGTTAGGAATTATTGCTGTGATATGCTTTTCATTTTGACTATTTTTAGGGCCCAAGGAGGGCCCCGGGCCCTGAATACCCAGCGTCCCCCATCAGACTCCTTTTCTTGCGTCTGTTTAGCTTCCAGCACTTTAGCCTTTATTTTCTCTCTCTCTTCCTGTGAAAGGTCATTTACTACACTGATGTTTTTAAACTTAGCTTCTGCATTCCTGAGTTTGGTGAGACTAGACATGATGTTACCTTTATTCTCTTTATTCTTCAGTGATACTTTCAAAGGTCTTGGTTTTGCTATATCCTCATTTTTCTTTCCTAATCTAATCACATTTTTAGTCTCAATATTTGGAAGTTCTAGAACATCGGTATAAAATGCCTGAAAGAATGATTCGTCCTCCTTCTTTCGCACATCTTTATCTACACTTTTGCTTACAGACCTGTGGATAAAAAGATTTTCTTCTCTTGATACTCTTGAACTATCCTCAATCTTTTGTTCCAGTATTGTCTCTTTCACAATTTTCTTCACACTTTCATTTTTCATTTGCTGTACATTTACATTTGTCTGTTGCTGACCAGCTTTTATTTATTTTCTTTGGCACTTCATTCGTACATGCAGTTATCTTGTTCACCAATTTCTCTTCTAAAGTTTGGAATTTTTTGTCCATCTCTTCCATCAGTTTGGACAGAGGACTTTCCTCTTTCTTTGGTTTTTTTAACTCATCCACACATTGTGGGCAATACCAGAAGCAATCAGTTCTCTCCAGTGTCTGATATTGCTCAGCAGTCATGTCTATACATTTGGCACAGAAGTGCCTCTTACATTCACCATCACTTTCAACTATTTTATCATTGTCATCATCATATGTCCTTTCACACACGTGGCATATCCAACTTTCATCACCACACTCACCCACATTTGACTTTGTAGATGTACTCGCAGCCACACTGACACTACTCTTTCTGGTACTGGCCCCTCTTTTGGGTGCATCGTTTTTCTTAGAGTCTACTTTTTTACTTTTTGGTGATTTCTTATATTTATCCAACCATCCTGGCATGTCCCTGTTTATAAGGTAAGTAAAAACACCTTACCAGTTTGTTGATTCCTCAGTTTGTTGTTACAGTTTTGCTCTTAGCTTGAAAAATTTCGAGCAAAACCACAACGCTACTGAGTGATATTAGGTGAACAATGATTGTTCCGCACTGAATTATGGGTAACGTCTCTGTCCGCAACCAGTCACGTTGCTTTGTTTACAAACGTCGAGTCCCCAAGTGCACCTTCTAACCATCCAATGCCACAGTAATCAAACAGATTTGCGTTGACTATGTCCTTAAATTACTGAATCAGGCAAAATCCAATATTCGTGTCTTTTTCTGGTTCCAACACTGCGTTAAAAACAATTTTGAGCACTTTTATACAGAGTTTGTAAAAGCCCCCTCCATCTTTGTCAACGGGAACCGGAAATCTGTAAAAACTGAAAAACATAAGAGAAGGTTCTTGAATGAAGACAGGCCAATGGTTGTGCTTGTGGAGCAGTTTACTTGTATTCCGATAACGTTCATATTATGCTTATGTAATGATGTGAACGTTTAAACATAAATTTGCCCCGTCACATTGTATTTTAATGTGCGTGTATTGTGATAGGGATCAGGTATAGCCGTTTTGTAGACTTTACACAATTTCGGAAAAGGTTGATACGATGATGGCGAAGAACATTTGTTGCAATATTTTAAATTCTGTGCAGTAAAAATGCAAAAATTCTCTGTTTCCTATTCTCCCTTCATGAAATTATCATTTGGAAATTGGCACTGTATTTCGCACCTTGTAGTATGTTTTATTATATTTATAAAGTATTGTAGTCCTTTCACTGAAAGGAAAGACAACGGAAAAACGAGAGTGTCATATGTGAAAGATAATTACCTGCATTTAAATGCAAGACTGCATGAGTAGATCGCTGATCTATTAGAATCTTAATATTATATGCTGAAAGTGAGTTCGTTGTATGTCAGTCATACAACAGTGACAGTGTACATTGAAGCAGAGGTATTTGGTAAGCTCAAGTACAATTTAATAGTTTAGATGAAATAGATGCACAATGTTACGCGACAAGAAGGTTAAGATTATAACATAAGCAATACAAATAGAATGTCACTTATCAAGATCAAATCATGTTTCAATTTATAGAAAACATGACAGCAGTACGTCACTGACGTTTTGAATCACTGTTGTGCCAGTTTCACCATTGCCCTGCAAAAAATACAATATTTTTTTTCAATTCAAAGTGATTGTACTTTTGTCCAAGGCACGAACTGTTGCGGTGTTGGAGGGGCACCTTACAAGTCAACCTCGTATTCACCAATAAACAGCTCTTTTAAATATGATATCTGAAGTTGACTGCCCCCGGTATCATAAAGTGTACAGATGGGTGCCATTTGAGAACTCCCATAAGTTTTGCAATTTCGTAATGAGTGATCTGAACATGAAACATCACCTAAATGTTGAAAAATTGTGCATGTTTTAATTGTAACCTGAACATCTCATCGATTGCCTATCAAGAAAACAGACAACGCCTAACACCTTTGTGCCAAAGTCCCTTCCTTAAACATGGTGTCAACACTGATCTACAGCAACCGGTATTTTGAAACGTAATCTGTTGCATACATTTAATTAGATATAAGTCTTTTCAAGGTGCAAGTGAAAATTACAGGGGAACTCTAACCTGGACAGCATACCAACACTCAACATCGATTTTCGGCGATAAGACAAACGCTTAACTAAATAAAAGATATGATCTTTTCGGATCTAAATTGCAAAGAGTAATGGTATTTCTTAGGTGGTTCCTTCTGTTACGCTGCCGAAAGCATTTTCTTAAGTAACACACACACACCTATATATATGCATGTTTATATATATATTTTTATATATATATGTATATATATATATATATATATATATATATATATATATATATATATATATATATATATATATATATATATATATATATATATATATATATATATATATATATGTATATATATAATTTCAACATGTAATGGTTAATCCTCGGATGAATTGTATTATTGTCAGTAGTACATGCTGCTTATGACCATCAGGATTTATAATGGAACCTAATGGAAATACAATGACATTATAAAGATCCAACATACTTTTTTTTTCGCGCTGTTCTTACTCAAAGGCAAACTCAAAGCCAAAGAGAGGAAGATAGATTACTAGAGTAAACAATATTTTTGAAAATAGCCTTCGAATTACCTGAGCACTTCGTTGATTGGTCTTTAACGTGTTATTTGTTTGGTGGATACCTACTATGCAAGCACAATGTTTGCAAATTGTTACACTAATGCCTAGAAAAATGCATAAAAACGCAAGGCTTTGGAGTACATTATATAGTGAAGAGAGAATCAGTGGAAGGCAGACTGACACAAAATATAGATTCTGTTTTTCCAAAATGCTAAACCAGGAAAAAATTGCTTTAATATTGAACAATAATAAAATGCTAAAACAAAAGCACGCTGCATACAGAATATTGGATGGTACCAAATGTTTAAACCTAAAAACCAGAACCACACATAACAATGGCTGCTTAGTTAGGATGGAAATCACACAGATGGAGCAAGCGATGGATAAGAGATATTTAGCCAAGAGGTTTGCCCCATGCACTTGAGATACGTAGTCACTAATAGACTGTTCTCCATACACTCGATCACTTTAACCAAGAAACACATATGTAAATGCCAACAAGATTCTTTGCAAAGGGAAGACATGCTTCAAAAGACATATTTGCAATTGTCTTACGTCTTTGCAAGTCTATGACTAGACCAGTACTATTTTAAGAAATGCACCAAAGTGCAACTATCCAGAAACCGACTTGAACGGCTATTTTTTCTATCAGCATACAACATTCCTCATTTTTATGAACTACAGGGATACACCTGGTAAATGTATGCCAAAGGCAGCATATCTCAATTTGATCCGTGTACAGAGTGTTTAAATTGTAAGTACAGTTGATTTAAACGTATTTTATTTTGACAAAGTACACAATATAATACATATGAAAATTATATGCAATTGGGAAAGAGGCCGTGGCCCTATATAAATCCCTCTCGCAGAAGACGACGATCACAGGACACTACAGGACGTACAAGACGCACGGGAACAGAGAGAAGAGGACAAGCACGGACGAGACATACAGTGGGGCATAAGGTTGTATTGTACTGGTAGTATTAGGATGTCATTTTATCTGCAATTTGGACCGGGGATAAATTGATTGTACCGTATAGCAAAAACAAAACGAAAATAGAAAAATGTATTAGCCAACACCAGAGGGGCTGAAACGTTGAGTGGCGGAGACGAAGTCATGAACGGATGAAAATATTTCAATATTTTCAATAAAAGAACAGTTAGGGGACCCGTAAAGAACTGTTTGTAATGTAAAGGGAGCATACTGTGATATAGCAGTATGTAGGTTAGACCGAGGAATTGTGTATTTAGAACAATGAAAAAAATAATGCCACGTATCTTCGTTAGATGAGCCACATGAACATTTCGCAGTGTTCTTAACACCAATCTTGAAGAGATGTGAATTTAACTGACTGGCATCCAAACGGAGGCGTGTATGCTGAACAGCTAGGAATCTATTACCAAAGTTATACAATTCATCAAACTTTATAGGTCGGATCACCGGTTGAGTTATACTTGATTTAAACTTTTGAATAGAGTCAGAATTCCGTATTTCTAGAGGTAGTTGATTCCATAGCCGAACAGTTGAAGGAAAGAAGGATTTGTCAAAAAGGTCGGTCCGAGCTCGGAAATGAGGAAGATCAAATTGCTGGCGTGTGGTATAATTACCTGTATCAGGAGAAGCGGTAGAAAGGATAGTGCATAGTGCGTCCGGTACAAGGTTATGGACCAATTTGTACATAAGAATCAATTTTGAAATTTCCCTGCGTTTGGATAAAGTTAACCATCCAGTTTCTTCATATATTTTAGCGGTGCTGGTCCCATGCATTGCTCCAGTGAGAATACCAGCAGCATTTAATTGTATACATTCTAGTTTTTCTTCATCTTGGACCGTACAGCCACTCCATACTTGACTACCATATTCCAGAATAGGCCTTATGAAAGAAGTATAAATGGTTTCCAGTGTTTTCCTATCTAGAGTGAATTTCAAACTCTTCATGATATTGATTAATTTGGAGGATTTGTTTGATATATCAGTAATATGGTCAGACCATCTTAAATCGGAACGTATTGTCACTCCAAGATGTTTATGATGAGCCACATCTTGCAAAATATGACCCTGGAAAAGAATTGGGGGGTGAGAAGGTGGATTACTTTTTCTGGAAATAAGCATAGAATCAGTTTTCAAGGCATTGAATGTGACTAGCCAATCTTTGGACCACTGGTCAATTTTAGATAGGTCCATATTCATAGTTTGAGCCGCAGTGACAGGATTATCAATAGTTAGATAGAGTGAGGTATCATCAGCAAACATTTTAATGTTAGATCGAACAACGTCCACAATGTCATTGATGTAAATAAGAAACATCAAAGGTCCTAAAACTGAGCCTTGCGGAACGCCTGCACAGACTTTACCCCAACTAGACGACTGGCCTTGGATGACTACCCGTTGGTGACGGTTATGCAAATAGTCTGAAAACCATTCAAAAAGAGCTCCCATAATACCAGCTTTCCTTAGCTTATGGAGCAGACCAGCATGCCAAACTTTATCGAATGCCTTACTGATGTCCAGAAAGATAACACGAACCTCTTTTTGCTGATCCACAGCTAGACATAATTCGTGGTACAGTAGTAGTAACTGATTAATGGTGCAATCTCCCGGCATAAAGCCAGATTGATGGGCAGATATAACAATATTGTCTCGAAAGAAATTGAAAACATACTTAAAAACTATTTTCTCAAATACTTTTCCGGTACAACTAAGTAATGACACCGGCCTATAATTGTTGCATAAATTATCAGGGCCTTTTTTATAAAGAGGAGAGACGTTTGCTTGTTTCCAAGCTGTAGGGAATTTCTTTGTCAACAGCGAAAGATTAAACAATTTTGTGAGTGATGGAGAAATAGCAGGTGCCGCTTCCTTAAGAAGTTTTGCACTTATTCCATCGGGACCAGAAGCTTTGCTCGTGTCAAGACTTAAGAGTGTTTCAAGAACTTCTGTTTCCGTTATGGTTATGGACTCAAGGGTAGACTCTGGATGATCAGTGATTTCAGGTAAAGATGCAGAGGAGAAATCAACTTTAGATTGTTCAAGAAAGAAAGCATTAAATATTTCGGCTTTTGACAAACTGTCTGGAATATTTTCACTATTGTGAAGAAGAGAAGGTATGGATTGTGACTGGTTTCTATTCATGAATTGTTTCACTGTGCGCCACCAACATTTACTCGATCGACTGGAACTATTTAAATCTGCGCGCAATTTATTATTATAATTTTCCTCAGCAAGTTTCAGTTGGTCTTGATAATGATTACGTAATTGGCAAAAAGCATTCCATAAAGCAGGTTCGAAATTTTGACTCTTTGCCTTGTCATACTGTCTTTTGACACGACGCTTGAGTGCCCGGAGACGGGAATTGTACCATGGTAAGTCGGATGGTCTAACTTCAATATCTTTATTGGGAATACAACGTGTAGCAGCTTCCATGAATAATTTAGACCAGGCATCACAACATACATCGATATTATTAAACACGAAACAAGAAGTCCAGTCGACCTCTGTAAGATAGGTATTAAAATGATTAAAGTCTGCTATGCTATAGTTCCATATACGACGTTTGAAACATGGATCTTTCTTTTTACGGAATAATAGATTAGCTGCCACAACGCAATGGTCACAATTTGATATCGAAGGAAGCACGCGAATTTCATGTAGATAATTAGGAATATTTGAAATTATCTAATCCAAACAGGATGCTGAGCGTTCGGTTATACGGGTAGGTCCATGTACATGCAGAGTCAAGAAATTTGTTCGGGAAAATTGATCAAGTTTTAACCCAGACTGTGTCAGAAAATCAGCGTTTAAATCGCCAGTCAATATAATATTTTTGATACCTGTACTATTCGCTAAATCAAGACTTTCCTGAAGTTTATTCCAAAAGGAAACCATAGAATTTGGTGGTCTGTAAACTACGCCAAGTAAGAATTTGTTATTATGAAGTCTAATTTCGCTCCACAGGAGTTCTATATCAGGTAGCTCCAGATCATTTCGTCGAGATACATGTAGAGATTTGGAAACATAGAGAGCAACGCCGCCACCAACAGCATTCGGGCGGTCTCGTCGAATAATCTCATGGTAGCCAGGTAAAGTAAGATTGTCAGCAGGAGAATTGGGAGTAAGGAAAGTTTCTGAAAGGGTGATTATGTCAAATTCTGGTGCAAGATCTGTACGAATGCACCTCAACTTGTCTACAGACAAACTACGAATATTGGAATGACAGAAAGAAATGTCACATAAATGCTGTCCAGGGCCAGGGTTCAGGTGAACATCGCCAGCTAGAAGTATTAATAAGGGACTTAAGGCTATAATATTAATAATTCTAAGTTGGCGCCGGTAAAAAATAATGTAAAGAAGATAAAACAGAAGTATTTTCTTCTTCCTACCTGAAGAATTCAAATTCAAGATAATTGCTGCAAAAAATAAGTAAGAAAACACGTGGAAGCTGAGATTCACAATTGGAACAAATCGCGTTTGTAGCACAAGTTCAGTGTCACAAGTTGCAAAAATGTAAGAAAAAAATAAAGGGTCCCACATAGTATGATATAGATATTTGCACAACACCTTGGACGTATAACGAGCTAGTTCCAATATGACATTTAAACTGATAACCCATGTCAGCTCGAAACATAAGAGATATAAAAGCACAATATTTACTATGAGCATTAATCTGCAATATATAAACACGGTGAATACAGTAGAGGAAACATAAATGATGACACATTTTTCAACGTAGAACCAATGAACTAGACAAAACGTATATGTAATTACAGGAATATACACAAACACCGCTCCAGTGCTTAAACATGAAAAATACAAGTAACTGCTTGACATGAATTGTTTTGCAGTAGATGCGGCGGTGGACAACATTTTCCTCGTAGCTAGACACACTGGCCGGCGTACCACGTCAAAATGAGAGTAGACAAAGTTTGACATATTTGTGTTATCCCATACACAAATTTTAGACATACGTATAGCATATGGATAGGAAATATGCGTGTACATTGGACCACAAACATCATATGCAGTTGTAAGCAGTGTGTAGTCCTCTAATATTATCATAAACTTCGAATTGAAGAAGGCGTCCAACTCAAGCACAAGTATTTGTGTCCAAGCGGATTGTGCAAAAGTGTGTATGATTAGCAGATAAACAGCATAACATTTATATTCCATTGTTTGGTCAAAAACCAAGCAGATCCACCCAAAGTACAAAAGCAGTAAAACCCAGGCTTGTGAAGAGAATACCCCAACACATAAAGATGACACATAACACACAAAAACAGATCTTAAATTAGAACATAACCTAGAAGCGTATGAACTTCCAAAATGTAAGTACAGTTAAACATACGGCTATGTATAAGATACATGTTGTTTCTTTGATATTGGTCATTCGATCTAACTTGCTCCAAATGTTGGAAAACCTTATGTTCCAGAGTGTAAATTTCATTGTCTGCAAGATTGCATGTGAGTAGCTGCTCCTGTGATCTGAATGATGCTGATGTCACAATCGTCAATTTGTTGTTCTAGGGATGTAGTGTTTTCAAAGATACCAAGCGACCAAAGCTAAATGTTCCACATATCGCATGGAACTTAAATTTGAGATTTTTAGATTTGAAAGGACTTGTAAATGATAGGTCGAGATACTGGTAAGCAAATTCTGACTCAAGTCAAGCTCATGTAGCATTGAAGACACCGCAGATGTATTAAAGACATCCATTATTGTCTTAATATAGTTATTACTGACGTACTGCACTGAATGGAACGCAAAAAGAGTATTCCCGCCAAATGAAATAGATCTAATGAATCGGAAGAACAGGGGTATGGTTGTCAAATGTAAATTATGGCACTAAACGGCATAGCCTCCACAGAGACATTTAATAGGACACTTAGCGAGAGAACATAAAAGTTCATCATCCGAATATATCAAACAATCTATATTGATTTTCCACAATCTATGTTTCCATTGCATACATCAGAGGGATGGACACATGGTGGTCCCTCCTTCCATATGAAGTAAAATGGGCAATTGATCGTGCTTCATCTGTGCCACATGGGCAGTCCCTTATTGTGTCGCAAACTCGCCTCATGGACACACAATATGCATTGGGGCCCTTAAACCTTCTGGAGCATTGCACTGTACTACAATGGTCCAAACGCATGCCATTTGCACACGGAATAACGATTCCCCGTAAATTATATTCAGATTCACACAAATAAACTATATGGTAGCAGGGCGATCCAGGTTCGTTTAAGCATGGACACCAATTAGGTATTGAACAGTTGGGGGGGGGGGGAGTTCACAAGGGAAAACCCTATGCTCATGCTTGTGCCACCTACTGTAAATGATTTTTCAGTTGTATTTCCCATGTTATCTTTGTTTACACCACAGATTTTAATACACTGACTGTGCAAATAATTCCATCATTTTCATCATCACAATCATAAAGTCTATTGCATAGAAGACAGACAAGAATGCATCCACCTCGTTTACACTGAAAGTGAAAGGGTTTGACAACAAGATGGTGCAGGGATTTTGCCATTTGTCGTGAAGCAGATTTGAGAAAAAATAATTTCATCCATTGCCAAGCATAACAGGTCCCTACAATCATTCACATCATTGCATACATAATACTGTGGCATGCAAGTTTTGTGAAGACACTGGAACTGCCCCAGTTGACAGTGTTCGATTATTTCAAACATACGCTCTCGGTACAGATAGTGTGGCGTAGTATATTTTGATATGGCTTTGCTGACGATATCAAATCTTATGGGAGGTGTCAAAGCTTTATATCCTTTCTCACAATTTCTTCTTTTCGTTTTTCTTAATCTATGTGTTTGTGACTCCATCATACAATTGACAGGGCGGAAGGTTTTTTCACGTCCCAGTAGGAAAAGAGGTTTATTGTTGCTACAGTTATGAAAGTCATTATATCTTCCTTGATGTAAATTCACACTGGGTCCAAGTAAAATATGGTCCATTATTCAAACTCCTCAATACATCTTTGGTATAAGCTACTTATTATATGACCACATTGTCAAGGTGCAAGTTTAGGCATGTGTCGCTCAATTCCGGCTCACCTTTTGCATAGAGACAAGCTCTTAAGCTGTTGCGCAGGCAAAATGATGGGGTAATCTTGCTAGATTGCACACAAGTAGAAATCTGTGCAATTTGACGTAATATCGAAAGAGGTCACGTAGGACATTTAGACGGTACAATGTATATATGCATGTGGCCGCATATCCAATACGAGTAAGGCATAGATAAACCATAAAGCACTAATCGACGCAGCAACTGATCAGAATGTATGGAAAATCTTGATCACTGGTTAATAATGAACACAACTACCAATCCAGTACATACAAAAGATGATCCTATTTGGTACAAGAGGATGTATCGCATCGAGCGTTTGAATTATGCACTGTAACCAATTTAATGATTACATGAGATATTGGAATAAAAATCCTATTTCAAGTATGACCACCTCTTTCTAATTTCGATAAGGCAATAAACATGGCCTTCTCTAGATTTACCGAAATCTTTTATCTGAAACAACATAATATATTATTTATTTTCATTTTCAGTTTTTGCAATCTAAATGGCTTGTAAAGGTAATTGTATGTCAATTTCAGACACCTGCTTCAAACAAACAGGCCTACCACCAACTTTCAATATACAAACAAAAACCACATTGTTGGTACATGTTGATAGAGTTTTATTTTAAGAGCAACATGTGTCAATGCTGCCTTGATACGATACGTGCGAAAATTGGTAGATATACCATGTATAATATTAGACAGTTCGGAGCAAGATATACGTAAAAAAAGACACGGTGTAGAAGTTTATGGAGATACTGACACAGACATCAATTCATCAAGAAGATCGAAAGACGACAGTCCAAAACAACATATTATTTGAAATTTAAAAGTGTTAAAAATTGTTGAAAGTATAAATTAAAAGATCCATGCCAAGTCATGTAAAAGCGAGTAGTGAAAAAGTCTATGTCATGCAGTATAATAGTATCTTGTTGCATTTCAAGAAATTTAGTTGTACACGTAATTAATTCTGATAGTGAATATCGCCATTATTTAATTTTTAAAATGTGCATTTTGTACACGCATCATTCATCCTCTAATGTGATGGCTATCCAGAAGTTGACATGAGCGTGAAATATATGAGGAATATAATAATACAAACTAGGGCTTCCACCATGCCAATCATTAGTGTAAAATTGTCAAATCCCCTATCTGGTACATCTAAGTTTTGTTATTACAAATATATCATTAGTCGGAAGCATTATTCTAATTATATTTATGTACTGTGTACACTGATTTCAGTGAAGCAACCACGCGATTCAGATAAACCGGAATACACGGATTATAAAAGAAGGGATTCAGTGTGGAATTAAACGGCGATGTCAGTAGAGCTGTCCTCAAAGTTTTTGTAGTGTGTGGTAACATGACACCAGAGCCACTAACAAATGCCATGACAGATACCGGCCAAAAATTCAGAAGTTGACATGCACGTGAAATGTATTGAATCAATAAGTATTTCCTGCAAGAAAGACAACTAATACAGTTAAGCATTTATTACGAGTGGTGCCGACAGACTGTCTTGCACTCTCTCTGTCCCTCAGAAGTAACAAGCCATAACCAGCGTGAATAAAGCAGTGAGTCATACTGCTGTAGACTAGGTAACACCTATGGAATTTCCTCCATACTTTCCATACAGAATTTAATTTGATACAAAAATAAAATTTATTTTTCATAGATAGCTTCACCACACAACAAATGAAGTCCTTGCATCGCTAATATACACAAGACTGTAAATAATAAACTCCCACCTGATTTCAACTTAAATATATTACCTTTGGTTACTGATAAATTACTGAATACGCAAACAATAGCAGCTACCCTATACTCACATATTATCAATTATATGTACAATGACATTAATGTAGAGAAGGTTAAACTTAAACCAGCCAAATGCCACGACGGAGAAGGGCGCCATTTTTAATTGCTCTGAATCATGTGCCATATAATTCATGCACAGGTAAAATAATCGCCAGATTAACATTCATACAAAATTCAGACATAGCTAATGTGATCATCAAAGATCCTTTCATGTTACGTTGTTGGCTTTTATGTGAGTACAAAATGTGATGCAATTAAGAAAGAAATCACAGACTAGACAGAACTGAATCTTCTCAGTTGTAAGCTCTCCAATATATTTCCTCATAATCAATTGCATCTGCGCTTTTAAAGGCTTTCAGAGATATCACCAACGATAAAATTATGATATTTGTAGACAGGTTCAGAAATTTACATTTGAGCCCATGAAACACTGACCTTGCAATATGAACTATTAACAAATCGACTAAATGCAGTAACGTGAGGTTTGAAACTGTGCAAAAAGATAAATATGACAATATATGAAAAGGAATTTTCTTCAAACGTAAGAAAAAGAGTTATTGCAGACGGCCTAATTATTTTAAACGGATAGAACTTATGTGAATAAACAAAATACCCCACACCCATAGAGTGTTTGATTAGCAAAACTGGAAAGGTTGCATTACAAAAACGTTATTTTTACCGATATTTATTCTAATGGGCAACAAAATGAGAAACCCTTTGTTTCATTGATTCAAATAGTTATTATAAAAAGATAAACCTTTCAGTTGTGTGGTCCCATGTGGAAGGGACGTCCAATTTGTATTTCCACAATTAATGACATAAGCACGGCACTGACAATTGTCTGGACATTGATAATAAGAGCAGACCTCTTCATCCTCGTTTGAACACACACAGTTGTGTCTACCATTGCATATTTCCAGTTGATATGGGTAAACAGATTCATGCCCACACTTGACCAGGATACATCTGAACTTAACCCTTAAAGTGCTAATCACTGCTATAGTCGTTTTCTCATTACTGTTAATCATTGAATGGTTAAAAGATTCAAATTCCTCATGAAGATACCTTTCATTCAAATACCAGCAAGCCTAGTCTAAAGCAAAAAGTAGTCTTAGTCAACAGCTTTCCTGGGGGCACTTTGCGCGCAATGCGCGCAAAGTGCCCCCAGGAAAGCTGTTGACTCAATCTGAAATCAGCGCTTTAAGGGTTAAAACAATCTTGCTCATCCGCCACGTCTATACAGTGCCCATGTGGATCACACAGTAGGATGAAAGAGTTACAGCAGCTGTTTGGACATGTAAACACACACAAACATTTCATATACTTACACCAATGCAAATGTCCGCACCAGGACATACCGAAGAGGTCAGATCATAAGTACATACAGCTGTCCTGAGAAGAAAATAACAAATTGTCATTGTCTTCACATTCAAGGGCATCGCATTAGGAACACTGTGTAAGTAAAACTGATAATACAGAAAACGTGCTCTGTTAGGCATGTTTTTCAAAAACAACGAATTTTCAGATGCAAATATGTGTATGTGCATGCAGAGTGGTAAATCCCAGAAACGAATGCTGCTTTAGTTGTCATCATAAATTCTCATTGGAGTAAAATAACGTGTATACACAGAGACACCTAAATGTATAAGCAAAACAAAAACGAATTTGAATGAAATACAAAATTAAACTTGACTGATCTTTGCCAAGTATTTGTTTTATGCGTGAATATACTACAAGGCATTGGTCTACAGATCACACCTATTAGAAATTTGTGTTTGGTTGCCTTTTCATCAATGCCGTCTTTCGAAGCATGATATCTGTTGGCAGTAATAGGGTATGAAAGCATATGACTGTGTCACATAGCAATTGTACATGAAAAATATGACTGTCTACACATAGCAATTGTACATGAAAAATATGACTGTCTACACATAGCAATTATACATGAAAAACAATGGAAACATATTTATGATCGCGTTTGGACATACATATTGTTAAAGTCTTTCCATAAAGAAGCATTGTGGAATATCTTTCCTGGTATGAACTTTTTTACCTTTAACTGAAATCCGATTGGACGGTTTGCAAACTAAAAAACTGTCATATATAAAGCTTTTCTATGTTGGACATTTTCAACAAAAGAAAGGTACTCTTGAAAATGTCATACTCAGTAGTCATTAGGGGTCACACTGTGTGGAGTTGCATAATCTTGTGCGGTACAAAGCAGCAAATTAACACGTGAATCTCTGAGTGTCTGTTTTTATAAGTGAAAGATTAGATCATAGTCATTTAGACAGGTGATGGTTTCAGAGCACAGTCCGTTTGACAGGGTTTGGACACAATGCTCATTAGTGGTCAATTTGTGTATCTATATGCAGGATATTTGCATTGAAATTGACACATTGGGCATAACTATTCGTTTGAAGGTTTTTTGTGATCCTTTTTGCCAATTCTTGGGTGGAACTGTTTTTTTTTATTTGTCATAGGTGAACACTTTTATCTTTTTGTTAGGTTTACTATCACACAGGTCACAAGGTTTTCATTTGTTATGGTAGTTAAACTGGCTGTTTTCTCATTGGTAAGTGGCTTGCATATTATATTCTATCACTTCATACATCATTTGTAAAGCTGTTCCTAATATATCGATGGAAACCTGTTTTCGGGTGTAAGGAACCACCACTTACTAGTGGATAAACCATTACCTTAGGGGAAAGTGGAAAAAGATGGCATCAACATATCCAATACCTCAAGGGAATTGGAGCTATTGGCGGAATGTGGGAAATGGCTAATAAATTCAGTTAACGATGCTATGATTATTCAAAATGACAGTAAAGAGCTTCATTTATGGAGTAAGAAATGGGGAATGGACTTCAATGTCTCAAAGTGCAATATCCTGAGTGTAAATAGAGTTCAAAACACTGTTCAATTCAATTACAGCATGGGGGCGCTCCCCTTAAGCCTGTCACTGCTCAGAATGACTTAGGGTTTGAAGTTATTTCAACGTTAGAATGGACATCCCATATTAACCAAGTTTGGGTTAAAGCAAACAGAGTTATGGGTGTGATAAAAAGGACATGTGGTTACAGAGCTCCATCAAATGTCACAAAACTATTGTACTGTTCACTTGTAAGGAGCTATATTGAATATGGCTCAGTTGTTTGGAGTGTTTCTACCAAAAATAACTTGAGGAGACTTGAATCCATCCAGCGTCGGGCTACACGTTATATTTTAGAGTACAACGCAGTGTGCCATACAAAATTCAATTAGAGATGCAAGCTTTTACCTCATTCATACAGGAGGGAAATATCTGACCTGGTGTTTTTATTCAAAAGCTTGAACGGCCACCTACAACTTGATCACCCAGCTCTCTTTCCCACACGCTGTCAAACCCGTAACCTTAGATCCTCTACAGATAACCTGAAACTAGAGAATAGCCGTTGTAACACAGAAGCTTTCCAGCATTCTTATGTAAACAGAGTGAAGCTTTTGTGGAACAACTTGACCCCCCCCCCCCCATATGAAAACTCGCCGTCACTACCAGTCTTCAAAAAACGCCTCTCTGAACATTACAATAGACTTTTCTCAACCACTTTCAATGATGAAAACACTTGTAGCTGGGTGAATAAGTGTAGATGTCAATCATGTAGATCTTAACTTTCTTCATACATGCAATATTAAATTTTAGTACCGTACCTGCGATTTTTAAACTTTCATTTAATTAATTGGTATTTGTCAGACCTTTCACTTGTTCATTTTTCATATCATCTACCATCTTATCATTATCCCATACAACATTAGTAGTTCATCTAGGCGTGTCAACTTGCATAGGTGATGTCACCTTTTTGACACATCCTCATTAGCATTATTTTATGTTTTATGCCATGTATTTTATCCTGTCTAACGATGTACACATGTATTGCTGATATAAATAAATAAATAAATAAATAAATAAATAAATAAATAAATAAATAAATAAATAAATAAATAAATAAAAAAAATGAATCCACAAAAAGAACTGGTTTAAAACTACCAGTTGCCTTCTATGGGTGACTCTCTATCTCCCGCCAGGAGTGAAACTTGTGCTTTATATTGGTATTGAAAGGAGAAAATTGATATTTTTGGAACTTGATTCTTTGCCTTTTGATATCCATAACTTTGCTGTCATTGTTGGATTGGCCTTTACGAATGTAGGTAATGTTTTATTGAACTATTAGAAGCAAAGTGCTTCTTAAAGTTCAGAAGTGCTAGCATCGAATTGATCAATTGAAACCACTACCAACTTTGTTGGCAATTCAATCAGGAGAGAGATGTTTTCCTTCTTACTGCATTTTGTATTCGTTGACTGATATATAAATATATATATATATATATATATGTATATATATATATATATATATATATATATATATATATATATATATATATATATATATATATATTTAAATGAAACGGTTGGTCAAAACATAGTAAAGTTATTGGTATGTCTACCTTGAACATTGGTATTTCGACCTAGCCTGTTTGTTAACTGAAGAGTTTTGATGATGGATGTCGGATTTTCCGTGCAGCATCTCTAGCATAGTGAAAAACTGTTGTCCTTGTCCGTTTTTCTATGGCAACCAGTATTTCTATCTTGACAGTGTGACATCTATCCTCTTTAGATATTCGCTGAACAATGTATTGCTTGGTGCATATGTAAGTCTTGCTCTAATATATGGTTATGTTCATGTCGAAGAACTTGCAAAGATTTGGAACGTTTTAAACTTTTGACAAATTTTGAATCTGATATTAACACATAGTGGTCTCAGTATTATTTGAGGATGTAAAAAAATATAGTCCATCAAAATGATCGTGTTGCAATCTCCTGCTATCCAGAACTCTCCATATGGCATAGACTTATTAACTATCGACGTTTTACCTTGCGGTAAAGAATTGATATATGGTCAAACATCTATAATATTTCTTGTTTCATTTTCTAACCTATTTTCCTCCATCATTTTAGAAAATATTTTAAAATCTGCACTAAACCCTCAAGGCCAATTATTTCACAATTACATGGAACCTTTGTACATATCCCTAGACGCCAATGGGTCAACGAGGTTGTGCTTTGAGTTGTTTGTCATAAATTTTTCAATATTTCTAACAATTTATACGAGTTCACCTTATAACATAGCATTGTTATAAAAGGCAGCATATCATAAGGTATGCTGGGTCATCTTGGGGCTAAGTGAAGGTGTAGTACGGGTCATTTGAGCTGAGACTGTGCGTGGAGTCTCGTATTTAAGGTTAATGATAAATCCTAAAGGTTTCCAACGTCGGTAGATATGCATCTAACGTGACTTTCTCAGTTGGGTCAACTTTGGCTTTCAGATATGGTAACTACTGTGTGCTGTTGGATGTTTATTTTATATTCACCCTCCATCCATTATTAGAGTCTATAACAAATGTGCGTGAAATGCATAGATCTTCATGCGCAGGTTATTCAAATGTGCAATGATATATTTATAACCTTAAACATTATGTTACAATTTCTACAAAATTGAAGTGAACGTTATTGTGAAAATGAGCAAGACTTAGAGGTAAAGGTATCTACCACAGATTTTCTCGTCTAAGAGGACCTTCATAAATTCGTGATGTAGCAAGCAACTGGCACCCCTAAACCCGCAAACATGTGTCGATCAAACATTGAACTTTGCGTGTACAAACGTAGATAAATAGATAAGATAGGTAGGCAGGTAGACAGACAGACAGATAGATGCGTGTGCACCAGAACCAGCCATGTGATTGAAATAAACATCTTTCTACAGCTGAGATTTCAAATTGATAAAAACTTCTTGAGATTTTGGAGAGAATTAGACAGTGTCATCACCATATCCAAACCATAGTCCTAATAAAACAAATCCAAGTCTATTCCGACCAAAGACAATGTTCCTTGGTATGCATAAGTAAATGACATAGATTTATAGTTAGTCTGTACCCAAAAGAGTCCAAAACGTACATTCAAATGTCCATAGGGTAAAAAACGCCATGGTTAGTTCTAACATGAGAAGAATGCAAAAATTTTTGTTTAAAATTATAGGCCTATTTCAGTAAATTGGCTTTAACAGGTGCATCATTCATGTGCATATAGGACCGTACAATTCATGAAAAGGGACCAAAATCTACAGCACGAGAATTTGCAAGCACAGGTTCCAAATTTGTTGAAAGTATCAATAAAAATCAGCATTTAAAAAGGTACTAGTTGCAACCACCGTCTCAACTATGACCATCCTCCATAGAAGTACACAAAGTGACACTAACATCAACATCAATCGATCAAAAAAGCCCCCTATGCCTAAAAGGACCATCAACAAGAATTCAAACAACATGATTATACAATTTGATGTGTTTTAGACATATAGCTAAAGGTATGATGTTGTTTTAAAGGAGACAAACTAAAATTATTTCAAAAAGATAAGGTTTTTAATGTGCAAATAGAGTGGTAAAAATTCAATACAGTGTCAAAATTTGCAAGTACACTGGTTCAAATGTTAAACATCGGCCATAAACAAGTGACATCAGGCCTCAAAACAGCAGTCAAATATTGCAAGAACAGCAGTCAAATTGCATTACAGTAGCCAAAAATTGTAAGCATAGCAGTCATATTTCAACTGTGGTTTCCCGAGGTATTTTTGAAAGGAAATTTAAAATGTTCAACAGAGTATAAAATCCCACAGGCCATCTATTGAGTCATTAAATAAGGCAACAATTTAAAATTTAAAAAATGTAGTATGCCATTGTAAATCATCTGCAAGTCAGCTAAGCATAATGTACATTTAAGTCATACTTCTATAAAGTTCAAAAGGTCAAAATGTAAAATAGTCTTAATTATTGTAGCATTTTACCACATTTATCAGAGAAAGAGTTAGGTTTTATGTTAAGAAAGAAAGAGAGAGATCCATTATCTTGAAATTCCTAACGGTAAGTACGGCTGTCTTCCATGTAACAGTTCTAAATTTTTTCATTGACATTCAGATATAGGTCAACTTGTTAGTCGGCTGATTTAGATGCTAAAGAATACGAGAGAGAGAGCGAGCGAGAGAGAGAGAGAGAGAGAGAGAGAGAGAGAGAGAGAGAGAGAGAGAGAGAGAGAGAGAGAGAGAGAGAGAGAGAAAGAGAAAGTCAAATATGTATAAATTTACCCATTTTTGGAACGTAACGATGTACCAGCTGCACATCAAACACTTTGAGCAAACCTGACATGACTTTCACAATGACAAACTATATTCATCAGAAAATTATAAAAACAACATCAGTCCCACTTCATTTGGAAAACTTACTGCACTGTTATATGTGCCGAAAATGCCTGAATATTCAAATTGTAAGTAAAATATATTATAGTTCCATGAAAAGAGTAGTGGGCAACATTTTTCAATGATAGTGATGATACCAAACCAAATACCAGCTCAACCTTGTCAGATCCAGTATCATTTACGAAATAGTAAGACATGCTAGTGTTCATCGTCAGAAGGATCCACGACCAACAGTAATGGTATGAAAATGAATCAGAGTGTCTTCTACCTGATGTGGAACAGGTTACCAACATATTGGTAGTGGGTTAAACCAGTTTTAGGGGATCCCAATCATCCCACTTTGGAAAACACCCACATTCATTGCAGTAGGCCTAAGACAAATATGGCCTTTAATTTCAATGTGCAGTTACAAAAGGTAATTACATGACCAAAGTTTACAGACATCTTCCAAACAATGACAGGACAATTAAGAATTTTAAGTAAGACTACTATATTTACATTGGAATCGCGTAACATGTCAAACTTAATAGTTAAATACCGAAACAAGGTTTCCACGTGGACACAACAGAACCAAATTTGATGATGACATTATATTTATTAAAAAACACGGATCAGTTATTCCAAGTTCCTTTCTGAATTAAAAATACAACACAAGAGGCTTAAAATTCATTATAAAACTATGACTTACATGAGCTGAGTGAGTATTCTTTAAATTTTGTCAATATATCCAAAAGGATGAGAAAAGAGAAGGCCTGTAATGTTCAACATGATGCCCGAGAACTTAGCTGATCTTTATTTCCTTTTATACTTGTTGTCATTTATAATGAATTTTAGTTTTCCAGTAGAAAAAGTTTGATCAAACTCAAGGTTAAACAATCTCAGCCTCAACATTACCTTAGGAAAACACATTTCTTTGTGTTTTACTGACACTAAGAAAATACCTGATTATGTTCATAGAAATCAACATGATATTTTGGTACAACATATGTATATTTATCTATAAACTTAAGAATTTTTTTAAACCTTATTTTAGAAAACCACTGTTTACTAAGTCTGCCTAAAAGTGATTACTAAGCCTGCCTAAAAGTGATTAATGTCTATCAGCAAAAACTTTAAAATCAGTTGAGTTTCTTGCGAAAGCAATTAGTCTTGAGAGATAGACACCATAAGCAGGATTAATAGGAACATTACTACTTATATATGGATAAGTCACTATATCAAATTAATTGGAATCATCTTTTTATAATACACTTTTGATTTTAATACACCACCATCATTGAATGAGAGTAGATCTAAAAGTGAGCATGTTATGTTCCATTCAGTAGTTTCTTTTAGTTCCAGATCACTAGGATCAATTGATGTAACATAATCCCTTAAATGTTTGTTGTTGACACTTAGTAAATCATCTGTATATCTGAAAGTTAGATTAAATGATCTAGCATTGTAATTTTAAAGAGAGCATTTAGTATTACATCGACAAATTATTTTCAGTAGGTGATAGGACATTCTTTCTGTGTTATGGTTTAAAACGATTCGAACGGATTCCTCTGTCAACTAACTGGGTCAGTTGCTTTGAAATTGAGTGTGGAAACGTCTGGTCACACATAAACTGTATTTTTTTAACCAGGCGTTGCATCCAGAGTTTGTATTTTTATTATATTGAACCTTTACGAATCTAGTTGTAGAATTGTGTTGAAACTTGGCTTTAGTACATAGTTACATATGTTTAAGCCTATTTGTCCACTGTATGGCATCAGTGTTATGTCAATGGTTTACATTTTTAAAATGAGAAAAGTAAAGATCAACAGGAGCACCATTCAGCGTGGTGCCGTATGATTCTACAATAAGTGTGTAAATGTACATTATCCGCATATCATTCATTTTCTATCAAATGGAACGGTCTTTAAAAATGGGAACTATACCATGTCATGGTATGCTATCAAATCGTTTTTAACGGACTCTTCAAGTTGACATATGCCTGTTTATACACTGGCAAATTTTGAATTTCGTATACAATGTTGCTATATTGTTGTAAGGTAACTCATTGCGAATTGTAATGGTACTTCACCATGTTTAATTCTAATCCCAACCTCTCAGACAGATTCACTTTTAACTTGGTGGAGGATGTACGCAGGGAATACCATGCTGAGTTTGTTTAACCCTTTCCCCCTGAAACCGACCAAAACCGGCTGGTGGTCAAATGTCGTCTGCTTCAGTGTTTTCAACTAATTTCAACAGTTATGAAAAACAATTTGACTGAGAAATGAACATGAGACTTATCAAGATCACATGCCCCATGCCAAGGAAAGCTGTTGACTTAGTCTT
The DNA here is from genome assembly GCA_964020975.1 of Hermodice carunculata. NCBI lineage: Eukaryota > Metazoa > Annelida > Polychaeta > Eunicida > Amphinomidae > Hermodice > Hermodice carunculata. The sequence goes on from OZ026623.1 coordinate 29,332,945, forward strand.
AATTCAAGGGGGAAAGGGTTAATTAATCACGCTCCATGGCTCCATTGACGCTTGAAGTTTGAAGAGTTTTTATTTGCACAGTTTTCACCTGCATCTTTGTTATCCCATGTACTATTTTTTGCTAATTGTTAACATATGCTGGAAATTACACAATGATCGGAACATGCAGCAGAGGTATTACAAAAATACTAGTGTACATGTATGTAAATGTAATGGTCTCCAAAAATGCGAACTAAATCCACGTGAGACTTAGTGGAACTGTTCTTTATTCTAGTTTCTGGCATGTTTTTTCAATGGTCAGCCTCCTGTTGCTATTATATTTTTGTGATTTTGTTTATCTTTTGGGGAAAACCTTAAATATCATCTCTTAAATAACTTGGCCAATGAGTTCGAAATTTCACAGAATGCTAGGATGCTTTGCGGATTGCATTCAGCAAAAGTACGTTATTCTGCGCAATATTTGTGCTCTAAAGAAGCCTAGTATGTGATTTCAGAAAGAAGTTTGGTATTTGTATGAAAATATAAGGCTGATGATATTTACCCCTTAAATGTGAAAAATAAGAGACAAGTTCCATATCATACTTTGTGACCATATTTGCTGATGTCAGAGTTTCCACGAGTAAGGGGCACAAATGCAGGAATTCACTGACCGGTATGTGCCAGATTTTTTAGTGACATCTTATACAAAACACAAATGTACAGCCGAATGAAATTCCAGAGTACTACCAATAAGATGAATTTAAAGTGATCATTCACATTTCTGATAATCGTAATGAGGCAAAGGGCCCTTTATGGTAACGTGTACATGATTTGTGAAATCAAAGTTAGACCAAGTTCATTTTATAAATGTTGCCTACAAAGCTAGATGATCGTATGCAGCAATGTACACTTTACTGAAATTATTATATCTATAGAACATTTAATTTACACCATCTGTGCTGTGTTTTTTTCACTGATAATAGAGGAACCAAAATGCAGGGCCTTGGTTCTTTCTTCAGATGATAAAGACGAATGAATGATATAATACAGTTATTACTGCATCTGACAAGTGCATTGTGAAAACAAACTCTGACAAACCCGGCAGGCTTTAGTCCCAGATACACAAACATAAAGATGCTGGGTGAAATATAAGGTTCTGAATGCCAAAATATGCCTTCCACCATGAACAAAATGCCAAAGCACCCCCCCCCCCCAACAGTGTATACAGAGGCCTGGGTTTATGAAAGTAATACCATGAGGGAAGAGAAGAAATGCATGAATAGAGCTACACAGGTACACAGCCACAAGAAATATATGGTGCACGTGATAAAGCTTCTGCACAGAACGTGTCAATTCCTTCCATCATTTTTGTGAAAGCCATAAAAATAGCTATTTTCTTAAACGGAACATAAAGCCCAGCATGATACTGGAGCTGTATGTGTAATTTCGTGGTCGACTATCGTATTTTCAAATTGACGTGGATATTCGTACACTTTGTGCAGTTTAAAACAACAACTTTACACATGAGAGAAAACCTTTTTAATGCCAAATAAAAACACTCTAAGTCAGTGAACGGAAATATAACAGAAGAATCCCAACAGTCCGTTATACATAGGACACTTGGTCTCACTAATGCTATTCACATTAGGTTCTTTTGCCTTCAAATTAAATTGGGGATCACGTCATTGAGTCGGCAGGTCTAAACTTTACAACAGTAAAGATATAAAAGATTCGATGGATTCCCCTATGGAGCGGACCTCATGGCTCATCTCTGGCTACTGCACTGACAGTTACGTAATGCATGGCAAACTGTGCACTTAGGCACATGTCAGTACAGTAGCAGCGCCACCTATTGGCAAAAGATTCCCCTTATACTTGGTCACTATTTCGAGTCAGTCAGGAACGTTGCGAGCTGCCTGGAGTAGGCACCTGCTCTTCATATTTGCCAGCAGTCCTCTCAGTGCGATCCAACACTAGCATAGTGGAGGCAAAACGCGACTGGATGGCGCGAAAAATCGCCAACCGAATTTTGCTTTCTCAATATGCAAGGGGTGTATCATTAACATATCCAAACAAGGCTTGTTCATTAGGAGTACTCGTTTCAGCATTGAGAGCCAAATATCAGCACGAGAGATAGCAAGTGTAGATATAAAGTTGTCCTTTGCTGATACGCAACCTGTCGTGTGTACCAAGTGAAGCCCTATGATAGCATATGTGAATAATTGCAATTATTTATGCCAAGCCCAACACATTATTTTTAAGGGACGTCGTCACCGCCGTTTCGTTTTGAAACTACATTTGTTATTTCACAAGAACATTAATTGAATTTGATGGTCTTACACTGCCCTCTGACACAAAGTAAGGTAAAATATTGTGAAATGCAAATCTTGTCCCTAAGAAAGCAAATATTCATAAACAAAAATTAAGCTAACGTGCTCTACCTTTGACCATAGGTGGTATACTAAGAGAAATAATCCTTAAAGTTGCAGTTTAGGCCTTTTACCTTCAAAACCGTGTGAAACGTGGATTTATAAATTTGCAAGAATCGTAGAAGTAAAAAATGATCTAGTTCCTGCTTCTTTCATACATACCTATGTTGAATAGATAAAATGTTTGAAAAAATAATGCCATTTATTTTGAAAAAAAAAAGTTTACGTGATTTAATGACCTTGATATCAGTAAACAATCGGGCTTGTCAATTAAATGTTACACATCAATAATCATTTGAACATTCAGGACTCACCGTAATAGAGCTCTCTGCGATATATCCGGAAACTTCCGTTTACAGTGACGACTCAAGCATCGGGCCACTGAGCAGCAAAAAAGTTGACGTCATTGAATCGTAAACTACTCAATCGGAGTTGTATACTTAAGGATTGAACTGTGAATTGCGAGCCACATGGACGAAATGACTGTTAGGCTATTTGCTGCGTGAACCACTGATGTTGCTCATGCACAATTGTCTCAACAGCCCTTTCAGTCATTTCGTTTGTGTGAATCAATATGTCCTTTATGAAAACACTGCTCTAGTAGAAGGATAGCTCCATACCCCTAGTACATGAAAGGCCAGGTTGGGTACGATGGGCGATGATGCTGGACTGCATGTGTGCCTGAACATACAGCTGCTCGTTTCCAGTTCTAAAGGAAAGTTTCCAGCAATGTGGGCATTACATACTTGTATTTATATTTATCTTAATAGATATCCACTTAAAGTCTGCCAAATAACTGCTAAAATCTTACTAAATTTACTCACAAGTTCGTAGTAGTGGGAGTAAACATGTTACACAGAACCATCATAACAAATAATGACGTCTGACAATAGTCAAAGACACTTTCACATGAAATATACTTCTTGAGAGAAACATTTTATTGAATCGATCATTTGCTTCTCGATTTAAATAAGCAAGAATGAGAAACTTATTGTTACCAATAAACGTTAAATGCTGAAAAGATCATCGTTAAACACAAAGTAGAAAAAGGTATGTGACTAGACCGGCAAATGTATCAAGAATTAATGATAGCAGTGGTATGGCTTGAGGTTCCAGGTTCCAGCATTTAAAGACTCAACAATTAACAGTGACAAACTTAAATGTGCAATTCTGGAAACTGGAATTACACACTGTGCCGGCTGCCGGCGTTAATGTTTGATTTGACACTGACAAAGGATTTATTGATTCCAGGGCAGCACGAGGCATGACTGCAGTAGAAGATACAGGCAACCAAGATACTGGAGGGGCTGGAGCCACATGTTCACAGTCACTGGGTTTGGGCGCCCACAGTGCTTGGGTCATGTCATGTTGACAAAGGTAGCACCGCATTAATGCATATATCCGTGCACAATGTGATTCACCTTTGTAGCTCATGACCTTGTATTCATGAGGCAATGACGTGAAGGAAAAAAACCAGTCTCGCTAATGTTAAACTTGGGACCGAATGTATCTATTACTGTTTTCCTGATTAATTGATGAGGCTACGTTATGGTATACTCATGTGATTTGTTTACCCCCTGCAAGAAATGCTAAAAGCTTCTGATACCTACACCATGCTACTATCGTGGGTCCTTTCTTTTAAGATCATACTGTAATTATGAAAAACTTTGTTAGGTGAAAAACATGTGAAAAAGACTTCGTATTTGTGTGTATCTCCAGTGACAGACCACTTGTATCGGGCGAGAGCAATGTTGTTCTTGCCGAGAGTCTTATCATTGCCAAAAATAAAGGACATTCAGTCTGACAGTCCCCATCACTACAAGATACTGGCCATTTGATGATGGAAAAGCAAGTTTCCTGCCTGTGACCTGAATACAAAGAACGTAGTTTAAAAGAATTATTTTTAGTCATACGAGATTCATGGAATGTTGCATGGTAAAGCATTCGGGATAGCGTTGGTGACACTGGTTGGGACATTTTCGGTTTTCGCGAGGTTAGAGCAAGAACAAAAAGATCTACCAGTGTCACCAACATGATCTCAAATACAAACCATTCATATTTTTTTCATATACCTTTCAAAGTAGTTTCACAGGAGAAAAAAATCTGAATCGAGAGGTTTCCAACTTAGGTCGTTATTTTGTTAGGCAAAGAAGCCGAAACACGCATACATATCCATACGCAGCGACATTTTACATCTACATTGATTCACTGTCAATTAGTCCTATTATGCTTAATAAATACAGTTAATGCACGTGTGCAAAACAGGAAAGAAGTTCAAAAGATAACGGTTTTTCACTGTTAAATTATCCATGGAACGAGGGAAAGAAGAGCAGGTGCTCTGGAGACACAAGTTGTGGTCCTGAAATTAGTATGGAACTTTGTCCAGCTGCAAAGCAGATGTGCATTAAAATGTAATGGCTGTCACTGTCAATGTCCGACTCAATGATGGGTTACAAATACGTTGCCACAGAACAGAAAGGTAATTGTAACTAAAAAGGAAACATTTGTGATGGTGCCATCATGAAACAGGCCACTTCCACTCTTTGTTGGTAGAACGCTGGACTGAACCTGGGGAAGCAGTGTCAATGGTGGTCTAATGATGGTCTAATGATGGCCTTAGTAGGCCTACTGGTAGGCTAACTACTACTACTGCTGATGTCGAGGACAGCTGATGCTGGTGGAAAGCATACTGGGACAAGCATATTTGGTGGCCTGCCAGCTTGGATATTGGAAATGTTCTGGTCTTGCTCAATGGATATTTAACTGCTGCACTACAGCATTTCTCCGTTTGTAAACAATGTCGTCTGCTTTTTACAGTTTTTTAATGAATGAAATTCGATAGTAGTGAGGTGACGATGTTTTCGTATTGAAAGTATTCCCTCAGATGCCATTTGATTGGATGGTCTTTATATTGTGTCACAATGAAATTCTAAAGTGATAACCAATAAGATTTCCTAAAAACCTTTTCCACAAAAAGTTGATTACAAGTTTTTGTCCTACCACAGTAAATCCCTGTATCTATAAATATGTACGTGAAAAAAAATTAGGTCACGTATCCAACATAACGTGAAAAAGGGTCCATGAGCAGGAGTCTAACCATGTACCATATTGCTGATACCCTCGGGAAAGAAAATATCATGGTCATGGGGCCCTCCAAACTTAAATGCTGTTTTGTTTGAGCAACTAAAGACAACCAAGGCCTCACATTTCAGCAACATTTTCTACAGATACGGGATGTTTAAAAAGTAAAGGTTAACTTCCTTCAATGTTGCTCGGTTCACACCTCTTTATTCCTTCATCAAAATTCGATTATAGAAAGGCCACCGTGTCTCAGACGTTTAGTTATCTCAACTTGGCATTTGCCTTTAAAACCCTTCTTTTCATTATAATTCTGACAACATTAATTAGTCTGTCTTTGCAATAACATGGTTTACCTTATCCAGTTTTATACATTCTACATTGCAGTGTTTCCTGGTATCAGGAATCCAAACTTGGCCGACCCTTTATCTTTTTGCCACCATCTTTCGCCTGTTTACCTCTTTTACCCTCTTTGTATAAATACATTTGGCTTTATTGTGTTATTTGCTGTACATTTCTCTCAAAGGAAGGATATTTCATGCAGTGGTCAATTCTTATAAAGTCCATGTGTAGCAGTGATGCACATGTTTCCTTTATGTATTATATAAACATTTTAATAATACAAATGCACTTATTTACTATATTAAAATAATGTTTCCAAGCCAGCAATCATTTGTTTGTCATTGTTGTTGAAATTGGTCAAAAACATGGAGGCAAAAAGGTGCAAGCAAAGGTAATCGTTGCATTATTGCCTTCTTTGTGTCGATGACGTTTGGCCTACCAAAATTACATGAGTGCAAGGAGTGTATAACACATTTTTCCCCTAACCAGCACATGACGTCTATACAACGGTGGATTGTGGTTGGTTCTATGTCGGCCTGTCAAAAAACATAAAAGCACCCAAATCCAACATCATACTATAATGGCTATGTAGCCTTGTGCTTTTGTGTAAATATGGTATAATGAGGTACGATCCAGAATCTAATTTTGCATTAGTAGCTTAATAATTAACTTCAGATATTATTTTCAGGGGCCTATGGCCTTTGATAAATGTAGCATTTGGAGCTACAGTCACATTGAGGTTTATCCAACATTGATCCAACGTCAGGGACATGAAATGTACTTGCATTTTACACATGTGAAAAGTATTTTCCGAACAAAAAAATAATTTTTATAATGTATATCAGTGGTGTAGATATATGAATGGGTTCATGGGGCACCTCTTCACGATGTATTAAGTGTAGCATCGTATTTTCTGTGCACATACAGGAAACCAATCTTAACATTTGCTTTTGTATGCAGTATTTTGGCTTAGTTTCATGTTTATGTAATGGCAGGACTTCATTAATAGAATCTTTACAAAGACGAGGTGATATTGCATTGAGGAGGCTACGATGTAAAATTGATAATTATAATATTTAATCACCGCCTAGTGAAAACTAGGAATGTTATTTCGTAAAATTTTGATGTTTGAGTTCATTATGTAACGTATTTCATAGCATTAGATTTCTATGATGGTAAAAAACTGAAGGATTTCAGCAAATCGACTCTTACTAATTTGGCACAAAAAAGAACAGAAAAAACCAAAAACAATAAAAAAAAAACAACAAAAACCAAAAACCAACCCCCCCCAAAAAAAACAAACCAAAAAAAAAAACCCCAACCCACCTTGATATGTATGACGATGATGGATGACTGATCCTTATGAAGATCCCCAGGACACCACATTATTTAATTCTGTCTCACTGATTCTTGATGCTTGGGATCATTATAAAGAAAAGTTCTGTTAAGTTCGGTGACACAAGCTTCATGTTTGCTGACGCGCTGTAAGCTAAAGTGCTGGTAATCAGTATGCTTACCTTTTCAACTTCTTACTATATTGTACGTAAAAAGTAAGCAGAATAACATGTGAGCCATATAATCCTTATTGCAACCAACCATAATTATATTAAGTTTGATAAACCAATATATTTAAAAAGATAAATATATAAAAATTAATGGAAGCAGTGGGAGGAGAAACGAGTTACAGAACAATTTATATACGCAGTAGGTAGTATTTATTTGAGGGAGACAGGACAAGTAATACATTTTAAATCTCGCCTGTGTGCAAGATATCAATATTTTACCTTTGGATATTAATGTTGATAAGCTCGCGAAGATATAGAAGTCGAATTAGTTTTTCCAATTGTCAATGCTAAACGAGACATGACGTACATGGTTTTGGCCTGCATGCCATCTCCCTCACAACTGCCCACAAGCTGTACTTTCCCAAGAGTTTGAGAAAACCCTTGCATGTCGTAACTAAACAACTTATCTCTCCTCCTCTCTCTCGTCATATATGTCTGTCCACGTATCCATGTCACTGACCCGCACAACAGAACAATGCACGGACATAGACGTTCACCCGTATACACAATCCCACGTAGAAGTTCACACATACTCTTATATGCTCCCATAGGACCTACATATACACTTAGGCAGACATTTAATATATACATCCAAAAGATCCAAGTGTGCTTCCATGAACAGCAATATGTACATCCAGAGTACCAACATATAAACCTATACAGAGACAGAATTAAACATAGACACTTGCGTGCACCCGGTATAACAGACCCACACAACACTTGCATATATTTTGTGCATCTTGTGCTGAAATACATGGACGAGATGTCCATTTCCCGCGTAAGATGATAGTGCCTCAGGAAAAAACCAATAAAATAGAAAACCTAGTATGGTGACCAGAAACAAAGTTGAAATGGTTAATAAAAAATATCAGATTATTCTGGGGTGCTTTCAGATGTTCGCAGTAGAGTAGAGCATAATGGCACTTTGCAAAAGGAGGAGTGCCTGTAAATGCTTTACTTTTAATTTTGGTCGTGCAGCAGTGGTTTCCGAATTATGTATCCATGGCTTGTTTGCCTGTATAGCTTTGCGCAGACCACAATCCACTGAAATAAATATATTGGATACGTACACAGTCGTTGGAAATACCCATCATATTACTTTTTATGGTCAGAAGGTGGTATTTGTAAAGTGGTTTGGTCAGATTGGTGTTTCTTGACATTCTAAGTGTAGTGATGTCAAATTCAATGATATCGGTAAAACATGCCTTTTGTATGCTTTCATTTTAGTTGAGAATCAATTAAATTTAGTTTGCTGAAACGCTTCAATTATATCGTATTTACACGTATTAATGCAAGACGTATTTACAGAAATGAACAGGCAACCATATGTTGACATTTTAACCATACCTATTTCCTATATGCAGCCGTAATACTATGCTAGCTTGAATTAAAGTATGAGCTCAGAGGTCAGGTAACTTTAACTGTTGATTGTATCGTGCACAGCATGGTTTTCTTTCGCCAGTCGTGCAACTAAGCAAGATCTTCGTAAAGTTAACAGGAAAACCTGACCCAAATTTGCAGATTTCTACCCAATAATAAGGGCAAAATAAAAAAGTGCCAAGAAATAATCAAAAGAAATTAAAATAAAATAAATAAATAAATAAATAAATAAAAAAAATGGTCTTGTATCTACGTTTGTGTGTATTGAAATAGATTTGTAAATTCCACAAGCAAATGCAACGGGTAGATTAATGACTTAAGCTATAGGTTTTGATAGATTTTCTGACATTTTTTTCACAGTGTTACTAAGGCCCATAATGGCAACGTGCTTACGTTTGAAGCGGGCCTTTAATGATGACCTGATCTGCAAAAAAAATATTTGCCGTGCGACAACGGTAGCCCAATGGTTACCATTCTTACGTGTAGCATACTGATTGGTGCATAGTTCCATATTTTTCTATAGAATCAGTATTCAATAGTACTCCCAATCAGTGAACAACTTCGGTTGAGGTCAAATCAAACAAATTTCAAGTGTGAACACGGGTTTGTGAGAAAATAAGGGTTGAAGTAGATGTAGTAAACAGTTGCAGGCAGGACTTCGAATACATGCATGTGCATTCATATCTCTAGACTAACCGTCCTAGCATATATTTGTGCTGAGCTGTACCGTCTAGACTCGCTTATATATCCAGGATTACCTTTCTAACACGTATTCTTACTGGTCTGTATGATCAAGAACGTATATATACATGCATATACTTGTCTGAAACATGTTAATGACCCACTTCTTGAATTTCGTAGTGTAAGTCAATACTCCATTGTTCACTTCAACATATTTTCATTTGTAATTATTATTTTTTATTTGATGGATGGAGTTTTTGCCTATTTTGTGGTTTTAAGAAATACCAGTACCAATACTCATAAACTTCAACCCAGTCCATGAAATTAAGTGCAACAATAAGCGCAAATTACATGAAGAAAAAGGCAGAGATTTAAGCATTACCAAAAAATCAACATGCATGTTTTCAAGGCTCATGTATAGAAATAAATTTCACTCCTGACTTGAGACAGGCAGTCACCAATAAAAGGCAACTCGTGGTTTCAAACCTGTCCCCTCAACCTCTGAATATTTCTTCATTAGCTGTAACCTTTAGTTGTTTTTTTTTCTCGAAATATACAGGCCTAACAACTTTAAACCCAAAATTTATCACTTGTGCTGTAGCTAAAAAGAAGTGAAATAGGTCTCTCACTTTTGTTTCCCCTGACGTTTCAGCACAAGAATAAGTTGGGCGTACATTGTGTTTGTGACATTGATGGATATGGAACATTACGAAAACGCACTACCTCCATTATAACTATATGTCGGGCAACACAAAGTGATCCATAGTATTTTTTCTGATTACAGGCTTATAGCTTTACTATCTTGTTTCTCTAAGTTATTCGAAAGAGTTATGTATAACCAATTATTTGATTGTCTGGAGAAAAATGACATTAGATATCAATTCCAGTTTGGCTTCAGAAAAAGGCATGGAACAGAACTTGCCGTAAGTTTTTTAACATAGACAATATCAGAGGCTTTAAAGACAGATAAATATGGATTAGGCATGTTTCTTGATCCATCCAAAGCCTTTAACACAGTCAATCATGTTCTATTCCTTGATAAAATTGTTTTACTGTGTAATTCGAAGGGTACCCCTGGATTGGTTCACTTCATATTTATTTCATAGATCCCAATTTGTGTCCTTTCAAAATGAAATATCTGATGTTATGGATATCTGATGTGGAGTACCACAAAGGTCAATTTTAGGACCTTTCCTTTTTCTACTTTACATCAATGATTTGTTTCGTGCTTGCCCAGATTGTTTCATTCTTCTATTTGCAGATGACACGAATTTGTTGTTTTCTGATATCAACATAATTCCACACAATTTTCAGAATAATTTTGTCTTAAACTTAAATATACATTTGTATTCTATATGAGAGAGACACAATTTATTTACCTTTGCTTGTGGCAATGTTTTTACATCTTTTTCCATGAAACACCGTGGCACCAAGGTATTGACTCAGATACCATCAAACCTTTGGAAGAAAATGTCTTAACCTGTATTTAAACAAAGTTACAAACATTTTACTGGTTATCTTGAGTTTAACGGTTGGACATTGAATTGTTCTACATGTATTTTATGTCAAAATGATTTTAAGTCGTTTGGCCCTGTCTGTGTGGAAAATTTATGACTCATATATACACATGATATAGATTTATTTGTATGACCTTACCTATAAGCCTACTGTTTTCTCATGGATGAGGGTATATATAAACCCAGGCAGGCTTCGACTTACAATCTTTTGTTATAATGTATGTTCAGCTATGTATCTTGATGAATAAACCTATCTATCTATCTATCTATCTATCTATCTATCTATCTATCTATCTATCTATCTATCTATCTATCTATCTATCTATCTATCTATCTATCCATCCATCCATCCATCCATCCATCCATCCATCCATCCATCCATCCATCCATCCATCCATCCATCCATCCATCCATCCATCCATCCATCCATCCATCCATAAGCATAATATATCGAATAGGTAAGGACAAGGATATGCACATTCATAAATCTCAGTCCAGCAATGAGAGCAAAGTTAAACACTGCAAATGATGATATTCAAAAATTACGAAAATATCAATATGCATCGTTGCAATAGGATCGTTACTTCTCATGGGCAGCATGAAATATGTAAACATTTCTAAAGCCCGCCCAAAATCTTTACAGAAGTAGAAAGACACATTATATTAGTGAAAGACATATTCTGTGATCATAAATTACGAGTATATATATATATATATATATATATGAATAACCATTTCACACTACAATATTGTTTTACCACCTGTTCTGATTAGCATTACCCAACGTTTTATTTTCGATTCTATTTTTTGTTTCGGGCATCTCATCTTAAATGTGCTCTATATACTTAGTACTTACATCCAAACTTTATTGTTTGCTTGATAAAAGTTTCTAGTTATCTTTGGTTATAGAAATTGGACTCCTACAAATGCCTGTCTTAGCAAAGAAATGCTTCAAAACTGAAGTCCGGACTGAATTCAATGTATTGAACTCTGCAATACGTCTATTGAGCCATTGACATTTGCAGGCAGAAAACTCAGATGTGACATAAGAAATCACCGAACTACATTTTTCCAAAAAAAGAAAGTCTCCAGTATTAAATTAATTTAGTGATGTCTGTAATTGTAAAGATATTAACTTTTTGCTACTAAAAAGCTTTTCATTATTCGTTTTGATGAATTTGGGGTTTTTGATTCTACCTTCAGTACGTGAAGTAATTTAAAATTTATAGTCAAATTTTCGCCTATAATTGATAATCTCCTTTAAAAGTTAACACGTTTAATGTAAATAGAATCAAGTCACATAATTATCATTTAGGAATAGACAATGTGTTGATGTTCATCAGAAGGCATAAAAATTACAACACATAAATTCACAAACGAAGTGCAAAAAAATCAAAGCACCATCTTGTTAAGCAAAGTTAGATTGTGGATTTTTAAAGGAATGTTTTTGGAAATATAAATGTATAAATAATCCCAAGTGACTGTGTCGTGACAGTTTGAATAAACATTGGAGAGACCCAGCCAAGCTACATTTCCACGAAATTTAAAGCAAATTTGGATGGCAGTTCTTAGAGAAGAAGACAAACGATTGACTAATGACGCATTATTGACAGATAACGCAAGACATAGTATCTTCTAACATTATCTGACTGACCGATCACAAGAAATAAAAATGTATAAAAGAGGCATCGACTTGTGAAAAAATGTGAGGAAGACCAGCGGGATACTAGAAGTCTGAAGCATAGAAAAAAAGGCTTCAAAGCTTTGCACTAGCACACCCTTGAGCAAAATGTAAATGTGATTTTCAGGTGGAAAAAATATTGAACATACAATCGTACTGTATACAGCTGTGTATCTCATTTAACCAAGGGCTGAAAGTGATGGAAGGAACAGGCAGTATTGTGTTTCTCTTAGTCACACAGTAAGTAGAGTATAAAGCCTGCCCTAAATACTGTGCAGTATATAATGCAGAAATGCACATATAGAGTCAATAACCTGCACATTTCCATGGTATATTTCAAACAAACAACAAATCATAAAATCGCACTCTTTCAAAAGACTATAGATAATTTTGAACAAACTTGAAAAATACTATCGACCAATTTTGAATCCAATCAGGATCAGTGGCTTGGACACGACATTCAAGCAAAAAAAAAAAAATCTCTATAATAACCAGTGACTTGATTTCATTTTAAATAAGCGATTAACAGTGAATGTAACCGCCATTACATAATTGAAGAGAAATATGCAATATCACTGGATGTCTATCAAGTTCAAGTTCATTTTAAGTTAGTTACATTTTTGCTTGTACCTCTAACACGCATACACATGTATAGCAGTTGGTATGAAAGCCTTTTCTGGTTAACTTCAACTTCAGGTATTATTGACTTGTATGCAGCTCAATTTTTAATGTGTGTTTTTTTCTTGTTTTAACCGCGGCCTATAAAATGATGTTCAGTTTCTAGAAAAATACTACGTCACTATTGTCTCCATTATATTTGGTGCTCATATGTTGGAGAACAGTCTTAATTCATCCTTTAGTCTTCTTTACGTGCTTTTCATGTTTCATATGTCAGCTTAATGTACACATGTAAATGCATACAACTCATTCGTAGCTCAGCTGACTTGTCAGTCAGCTGAGCTTTTATGAGGGTCCGTCGTCTGTCGGTCCATCCGTCGTCTTCCACAATTTATATTTTCAATTTCTTCTGAAAAACCGTCAGCCAGATTTACTTCAAACTTGGTGGGAATGTACCCTTGGTGAGTCTCTACCAAGTTAATCAAATGGTCACGCTCCAGTGACGTTTGGATTTTTCATGATTTTTTTTGTTTTTTGGGGGGGCAAATCTTAAAGAAAAATCTTCTCCAAAACCGCCCACCCAATTGCTTTGATATCCCACAGGAACACTCCCGGGGACTTGTAGTTCTTAATTTGTGCACCAGGTGGCGTTGCAAAATTTTCCTATTTTCTATGATTTTTTGTGTGTTTTTTTGCTAACCTGGTGGATATGTTCCTTGTAGAAGGGCAAACAAAGTTGTTCACAAGGTGGCACTGCTGTGGATTCCTGATTTTTAACGATTGTTCCACGTACTTGTCAGTCAATGAATCTTACCTATTGATAACTATGTGAGTCAATGAACATTTGAATGCTAATTCACATTTGACACTTTTCATATATTTTAAGCAACCAAGGCTGAGTGGCTGAGTGTTTTAAAAGAATGAATGAAAGAATGATGCATGGTCAAAAGTTTGGCATGCTGAATGTAAGGCAGCATAAGCAATTTTACAGAAATTTGCATATCTAATTACAACAACTCACAATAAGTAGTGTGTGTTGACGCATATCAAGTGAAAAGAATATGTCAAGTGATTCACTAATACTAATTCTTGAGGTATTTTGATGTATTTTGACATGCTTATTGGGCCAGAAATTATACATGCTTACAGGTATGGTAGATGGAAGGAAAAATTGTAACATTGGTTCAACCAGAAGGGTTTGCCACTCATTGCCATATTCACTCATGTTCTATGGGGTGTGATAAGGCTATGTTACTGTTCAGTAGGTAAAAAGTGTTTTCGCGAGGCTTGCGAAGAAGAATGTGTCCCAATTGGCCAACAAGTGGCCCATTATGTCACAGATACATCCGTTCCTAGTCTCATATGCATAACACCGTCGCATGATACGCACACGATATTTACACTGTTGGAGGAAAATTTAAAATCATGCTCAGTAATCGTGATACTATATGCTAAAAAGGTTATATAAATGAAATATATAGGAAAAAGTCACAAGTGATCTTTCGTGTAATGAATATGCAAAATGTTTTTACACTCTCACAAGTCATTTTAAACTCAACAGAAAGTCTACATTCACTAGTAAAAAAAGCCGTATATCCAAATGCATAAATACATCTGGTAAACAACATTTTTGTTTTATTTGAAGCACTTGGTCTTTTAAAAAACTATAATGTTCTCATCATAAAGCAGGGTAGGAAAGCCTCCCAATCATAGATTTCATCATTCAAACATCAGGTGCTGAAAGGACAAATCACTTAATATGAATCTGTCTTGCAGAAAACATAGTACTCATGCATGATGGTTTAGTATTAAAAGTACAAATATTTTCATTTAGCACCATGTATTATTTTCTGTGCAGCCGTCGACAGCTCTTCTGATAGTACAGAAAAACAAGATCCATATTCATTAATTCCAAACCCAACAATGACAGCAAAGAGATTCCAGACTTGCCAAAGCATCAACATTTCTATTCCAATACCATTGTGAAGAAACAAATTTCACTCCTGACTTGAGACAGGCAGTCACCCATAAAAGGCAACTGGTGGTTTTAAACCGGTCCTCTCAACCTTAGAAATATTCTTCATGAACTGCAGACACTAGTTCTTTTCCAAAATGTATAGGCCTAACCACCCAAAACACAAATTTTATTACTTCTGCCAAAAATAAAAAGAGACCTGTTAGGCCTATCAGCTTTTAGTTCTCCCAACTTGTCAGTCAGCTAAGTTTACAGCAAAAGAGTAAAGTAGGCCTACATCGTTTTTGTGATATTTATGAATCTGGAACATAATAAACACACTATACCTCCACTACAATGGAACTAAAATGATATAAATTGAAAAATTTGATAAATGTTTTTGAAGAATTTAAAATATTCTGGATTAGGGTGCTATATTGGACACCTTTTTTTGTGGGAGCATTGGCGTAAGGCTATGATGTGGCTCTCCTTGCTCCTATAATTCTGTCTATGAAAAGTATGTTGACAATTTGTTCATAATTTGCGAAAGATTATAACGTATTACTTTATACTTCAAAATCAGAACAAAAGGGTCTTCGACGCATGCAATACATATCCTGATGTTGTTTTAGATGGTTCTACTATTCATAAAGTAAACACATTTGAGCATTTGGGAAATAAGATGGGAGGAAATGTGCTACAGAAAGTATAGAAAAGTGTGCATGAAGCTTTCAAATAGATATGAATATTTTGATGGTTGAATTTGGTTAACATTTTTTGAAGATTCTAAATATTTATTGTGTTAAATATATTGCATGCCTCTATATGGCTGCACACATTGGGACTGTTTAAATAAACAAGTTCATCGGTTCTTTATTGCATGAAAAAAAAGAAGTTCGGTTTGTATGGAAAATCGCATATAGATGTCATAATGATCGTTGCCTTTAATTTGTGAAGATTTACCAATAGAGAGTCAGATACATAAACTTTTCTTGTTTTTTTTTTGGAAAAAGTGATTATTACCTTTGATGTTGTAAATGTATGTGGACAACTCTGAGATGAAGCCAATTGGCAACTTGCAATTCTCTGAATTATATATGTTCGAAGCATCGAGTAAAAAGATGTACTTTTAGAAATTTTGAGATATTTCAATAACTTGACCATGTAAATGATACCAATCTATATTGTTTGGGCAGGTATACTGTTGATTCAGCAAGACTTATTCAAGAGCCCTGCCTTAGCCGTGATGGTAAGCTTATCTCTATCGTAACGCGACAAGAACTAAATGAAATAATTGAAATAATATGTACTTCCTAGATGACTTATGACTTTTGTATTGATATGAATAGTGGCCCAATAAATATATAGCCATATAATATACTAGATCAAAGGACAATAGTATCATGCTCTTCTCTTTGCCTAGTATACGATCAGCGTCTTTTGTGCTTGTGCTTGGTTGTTGTATTTATATTATTTCTTTTATTTTATTCAACATTGTAAAAGTGTACCTTCTTCCTTCTGCGTACGAATATATATATATATATATATATATATATATATATCTATATATATATATCTCTATATATATATATATATAATGATGACAGATAAACAAAATAAAAACATATATTCGTTTTCATTCTAATCACGCTTTTCAGTTTCCTAAGCATTGCTGTTGCTGTGGGCCCCTTTGGCTGTAGGGTGTTCATCTTGTTTCTGAGAACCACATGGGGTTAACTGTATTATCTCTCCAGGGCGTGTTGATCAACTGCCTGGAGCTGCGGAAAATCTCAAGAAATTCTCGGATTGTGCAACATAAAAAAATAAAGTCTGATGTTCAGTTCCATGTTCCATGCTGGAACAGAGCAACGGTTCATTCTCAAATCATAATAGCCCCGCACATACGCCTTACCCAGCCAGTCAACTAACAGAAAAGTTTGGATAATGATGACACACGCCCCCCCCCCCCCTCAAAAGTTTACATTTGCTGTAGTACACAGACAGCAGACGTTGTACAAGTGTAGCACCTGCAGCCCAAACAAGGCATTTCAAAATAAGAACCCATTCTCAGATCACATGGATAGCGACGCTTGTTTTTAGCACAATGTGTGTACAAAAAATGCAGCAACAAGCACACACATTCGCCACGTCTTACAAAATATCAACAATCGTGTCTTAAATCTGTCAGGAACGTATTCACATACATACGGCAATTTGAATAAATGCACTCCCTACACTTTAATGTACGAAAAAAAAAATTCATAAATGTTACAAATTTAGAGAGTTTTGATCTTGTATTTGTGAACATTTCACATTTTAAGATGATTTGCTTTTTGTCGTTAGTACATGAGAACAGTCCTGTATATGCTGGTCGCGAGGGATACAGTGATTTTGTCATCAGTGACATACAAGTTATTGGTCCCTTTTCTAAGCCCTTAGTATATTGTTAGAAAATATTGACTGTTTAGAGCCAAATACCCTGTGACAATATATATACCTTGAAGTACATCCATCGTATGATGACATGCAATAAATAAGTGTTATTCACACCAAAACAATTGCAACGACAATGTATTGCTTGACAATCGGCATTCACCGTAAAATTGCCAAACAAGCCTTTATTACTGCAATCTTGGCCGTGTGTGCGAGTACCTGCATATGAAACAAATCTAATCATAGGTGAAAAGCTACCAAATTGAAAAGGAACTGGAAATTAGTCTATCTTTACCTGCCATCAGGCTGTATGCGCTACAACGTGTGGATGTCTATTATTTGATTTATTTGATTTTTTTATTTTTCAACCAGGGTCGGTGGCTGAGTTCCGAAGCACTCTTCTCCCGCCAGGCCCTGGACGGTACAATGGAGTTACATTATATCTGAGTGAGAATGCAATTGGACATATATGTATAAGAGTAACCTAATTCAGTGAACAATGAAAACATTGATGATGAAAATTAATAAAAGTACACAAATAAAAGATGTAAAGGAAAATCATACGACAAATATAATGATACAATATATAACCCCCCCTCCAAGCAAGATTTAATATGCCTAGACCACATAAACTGTATCACAGAAAGCTGGGGACTGGAAGGGCGGGGATGAGCACTCAGATTAGGACAAAAATTGGGCTGTTGGATGGTGAGTCCACACTTTAAAAAGGACGAGGGAAGGAGCATTTCTGTATTCTGGTCAGAAGGAGTTCCAGCTCACACAACCCCTGTATAAGATACTTTTCTTGTCAGCATGAAGTTTGGGTTTTGGGATAAATAGCGAGTTATTAGTACCAGCTCTGATGAGGTAGGGAGGTGTAAGTGAATTTGGAACAAAAGTAAGGGGGATTTCGGTTATTTACTGCTTTGAACACGAATACTTGGGTGTGTAGGTCACGTTCTTGCTGTACGGTCTGGCCGTTGCTCATGGAGTAAAGTGAGGAACATTGGTATATCTGTCCGCTTTATGCATTACATGGAGGGGGTGGTTTTGTAGGATCCGTGATCGGTGCTTAAGCTGGCAGGAACAGGTATCCCAGACAATAGCAAAAAAATCAAAATATGACATTATGGGGGACTACTACACAATGTCCAGTATGACACTGGCCTTTTTTTTTAAACAAAAAGAGCCAGTGTGTTGGGAGAAGATCACGGCACTGTCAAGCCAGACACCTAAGTACTTGAATGTAGACATTCGCTCAATCGAACTATTGTAAATAGAAATATTCAGAGGAAGGAAAAACTAACACGTTTATCAGTGCCAATGAGCTTAAAATTGATTTCTAAGTATTTAAAGTCAATCTGTTGGATTTGAACCAGGGGGATGAATTCTTTATATCGGTATCAAGTGTGTTTTCCAGCACATATAGAGGAGAAGCTGGTGATCCTCGAGAGCCAACGGCCTTTTTGGATCTACAAAAAGTATACAACAGCACTTTTATCATCAATATCAAGTTGCATCTCATCTAGAAAATGCAGCAAGACACTGGTGTTGGAGTGCTGCCTCCTAAAACCTCATCGGTTTGTGTAAAAAGTTGGTGTCCAGTAAGGAATGTATGAAATTGATCATATACTGGTCTGTCGAGTACTTCTAGTTTAACAAGAAAGACGGAAATGTGTCGAAAGTTCTTTACGCTATGTTACTCAGTCTTACCTTACAATCACAAAATGGTATTACATTCAGAAATATATAATGCCAAATCGAAAATAGTTCTTAGATTTAAATAACAGTGTTCTCTTCATTTGGTACGTTGAGAGACAGGAAAGCTTGATGTCGGGGAACATGTCGGCACGTATTAAGCTGTACTCAGATGTTTGTGTAGAAACTTACCTATGGATATGACAGAACAACCAAATCGGAAACAAAATAAAACAAATTCATTTTATCCGTTTTAAAGGCTCACAGTACAAACCTGAAATAGAAATAACGTATAAATATACAACACAGAAACAGTTTGTTTATGGTATACTGTAGTTCTAGAAATGTTCGCGCTCAACATAGTTTCGCGTTCTTCGCACTGGTACTTGATACGTGAAAATAAGATGTGCCAAAATTAATTGACATAATGAAAGGTTACATATAGACAAGCCTTGTTGCGCGAAATTACATGTAAAATACGGAAATATTTTCTCATTTACGGAAAAACAAATTTGCACAAAATTAACCGCACACGAACATTTCTAGAACTACAGTATGTTTTTCGAGGTAGCAACATTTTATTCAAACGATGTTTGGGTGCGTTTTTGCATCCCTGCCATTTCGACGCTATATTCCTTTTATTTTCTGAGAGGATTATAAGAAAGAATAAATTGTGTCTTACTTGTATGGAAGGAAGGGTTTTCCCGGTGTGAATGAATTTGAGTCAAATGCGTAAAAGTAACTATTGGCTATAAACAATGTTTTGTGTACATTTAGACCACACTGTCCACTGGGTGTCGGGCAAAATAAAGTCTACTATTTTAACACTCTGATACAGTTCTTTTGTTTGGGGTACAATCAATTTCCATAGGGCTCCCCAGCTCTAGAGCATATTTGTAAAGTACCGCCCGGCGCGGAATCCATGTTTCTTTGACTTAGAGTCTATTAATAATAACTTCCACATGTTTCATGACATTTCCATCCGTAGGGATGTGATCCTTTTTTTTTTTTTTTTTAAATTTTCTAAACATAACATAGTCTTAAAAATAGCTGGTGATGATATCTAATGATCAACTACAGAGAATAAAAAAATAGATATATGAAATGCTGACACCAAGCTTTTGCTGTAAGGAGAGGAGGCCATACCGAGCTTTTGCTGTCAGTAGAGAAGGGTCATGTATGTTTTATTCTAGGATTAGGTTGTATTCATCTGGCCGGTTTATTCA
Organism: Hermodice carunculata; assembly: GCA_964020975.1. Lineage (NCBI taxonomy): Eukaryota > Metazoa > Annelida > Polychaeta > Eunicida > Amphinomidae > Hermodice > Hermodice carunculata. Next base: position 29,353,526 of record OZ026623.1, read on the forward strand.
TATATAACTTTAGTGGTAGGGTTCAAAACGTTAAAAAATTGATGCTCAACCAAAAGTATTTCTGAGAGATGATGTCAAGTGTGACAGCCCACTTATGATTTCATCCACACCGGCAATGCACCCATAAGTAGTACTTGCTCAAGGGTCAGAGCAACATCTTTGCAGGTGATCCTCACAGAGCTTTCTTTCTGTCTCTCTATAATAACAGTGTTTTTGTTTATGGGCGGCATTTGCATTTTTGTAGGTTCATTCAGTTGTATCGTGTGCACATGATCTTTTGATCACATTTTTGATGCCATAAATAAAAACATATCCTAGTCTGCAGACCAACGTTCAGTTGGCCGCTCTGATTCACTGACCCTTCCAAGCAACTCATCATCAAGCATATAGTTACCATGCTTTAATTTACAATTTGGCTATCTGCGGGAAAACGGATCCCTACTTTTATAAATACTGGGGAGTGAAAGTGAATGTAGCCCGTCCTACACAACTATCTGTTTTGTTCAACCATTCAAATATTCATGTTTGATGTTAATGATAATGGACTATTGACTCAGTATATGTTCCTAATGCTCCAAGCAGATCATGCAGCAATGTGATGCCTCTTATTGGGGCTCATAAGTATAATTCTGTACTCGTAGTTGTGATCTCCACATGGATTAATGACATACACACACATACATACAATTAGACACACAAGCATATATATAATGTGTATATGTATGTGTGTGGGTGAGTGTATGTGTGTATGTATGTATACATGAAGCCATGTACCGCTACCGAATAAAGACAAAGTCTTGCATGTCCAGCAATGAATAATTTCTAATCTAATACCTAGATTAACCTCATCTGGTGAGTACAGTACTAATAAGCTAATTGCTGAGAGATTTAGCTTCACAAGACATACATAAAGTAAGTAAATTCTATAACTTAACCAGCTCTATGGTGTGGAAAAGCGAGTATGCTACAGGGTAAGATAATCATTTTATGAACTGTATAGGTGTCTCAGATATAATAATAATAATAATAATAATAATAATAATAATAATAATAATAATAATAATAATAATAATAATAATAATAATAATAATAATAATGCGTTGCCAGGTTAACATAGGCATCCACCAACATATATTTACCTTACTAATGCACTAATCGTCAAATACCGAATGCATAAATTCAACTCCGCTATATTTCGCCATATATTACCATTTTAAGGGTATTGAGAAGCTGTATCATATCACAATTGGTGTAATGTACATAGATAACACTCAGCGACATGAATCATCCATATTTCTCCCTGTTTGCATTGAAATGCCTTTGTATGCCATGAAGACAGCATGCACCCTAAATAGCCACACATCATCACATGCATAAGGCATATATGCATATCAACTGCTAGATTAACTAAATCAAGTAAAAAGCAGCCTTCGGCACCCTATCGTGAGCTTTAGAAAAATCAACAAAAATAACAAATAACTTATTTTTTACAATCACTATAATACACCAGCAACGTAAGTGTAATAAAATGATCTATGCAGCCTGCTTCGGCATTGCGTCAGTTTGTTTACTGTCATGGGTAAACTATTGAAGCAGTGTAGTAGTAAGCCATGATCCTGGAATTTTGGTGTGCCATTGCTGGTGCTCAGTCTTCTTAATCTTTTATAATAATTTTGGTTCCTTTACTGTAGAACATAGTTAGCTTAGCGTGTGCCCACTGCGCGGGGTATCTCATTGTGAACACAATCTTTAATAGCATGGTCATTAACGTAATCCAGCGACAGGGCAAATAACTTAAAAAAATCCAGGGCTGCTCCTATCTGGGTCTAATCTGTTATTTGGTTTATCATACTTTTATACCACATGCAACTCTTCTGCATGGTCTGCAAGACTATCAAGAACAGAGATTGATACATCATACACAACATCATTTTTACGTTACGTGGGTATGTACCCATAGACCAGGTCGCGTTTGGCATTACGAATTATGTCCAACGGAAAGAAACTGTGGCACATGTGTAAAGATTCTAAAATAATGATTGTTGATGTTTTATACGTCAATCATCCCACTGCGAAGGTTTATTCATACAGAGAGACAGCTGGGTATTAAAATAGGATCTCTGTAGCGTGTCTAACCAAATTGTAACTGCAGTAGGTAGCATTGAGGTTGAGTCATACAACCAGTTAAATTCATTTCCTGCATGATAGCACTAGTAAAAAAACCTAGCCATACGCTATCGGTATATAACTGGTTGACAACTTTCAGGAATGTGAACCATCCATATGTGCCCTGATTGACAAGAGAGTTTGTATTTGTATTCTATTAAACAGTACATGCCATACACAGGCACGCGTCATCAAATACATCAGGCATACATACAGTTATATTTATTTCTATGAATGGTACCATAACCATAGCATAAATGAGACATAAAGTGCAGAAATATAATTAATGTGCTACTTGCACACTCTCCACTTACCATCAGGCAGTAAATGTCATATGTGATTGTTCTAGTGTATATCTGTTTGAGTTCCAACATTTGACATTTATGAATAATATGACTTTATTTGAACAGGTATGGAATCTTAGTAAATAAGTTGTGCATTCCTGCAAATACATACATATGAATATCACAGAAGGTTTCTGTGAAAATACTATGTTAAGTCCGGGCAGCAGTAGCATAAATATGACAAAACAGGATGACACTTTAGACCTTCATGAGCACAAGTCGTTCATAAAAGAGTAATATTGAGCACATATATCCCTAGTGTGTAATTTATGTGCCAAATATTGCATTCATTTTGAATCTTTTATGTCGAGTGTGCATGACAAGGAAATAATTAAAATGAGACTATGCATATGGTAACAATGAGTGACCTATATAAACAGCACTCGATTTACACTGAGAGTAAATATTTGGTAACATGAGGTATCCGCTTACCTTTTGGTATACGCACAGAGAACATGCAATATCTTACAACATACTTACACCAAGGTGATCTTTGTAAGGCAAAATACATTGACGAGCTACTTGTTCACTACCCCCTTACAATAAGACAAACTGAAATTATATGTGATCATTGTAGCATAAAACTATTCCCTAGTTTCGTGTTTGACATAACGAATTATGTCAAAACATGAGGCAAACTATACTTTCTTGTTAACCATACATAAAATGAAGGATTTCAGAAATTCTAAATATATTCAATACTCACTCCCTCTGCAATAACGTACATGCGAAAAATGGTAAATATATTTCAACATTGATTGACATATAAGAGTAAAGGAAGTGCATTTCTGTAAGCAAGAGCCATATCTTGAGATGGTGAAAAACAGCATTTACGTTTATAAGGCTTTTAGTCTTATACCACATTTCCCAAGCAGATGAAGACTGATGTAATTGTAAAATGTATTTAACACGTGAAGGGAGCTGTGGGACTCCCTTCCAAGACTTAAGTTTGTGGCATTACTTTTTACGTGTTGTTTACAACAAACAAATATTAAAGCATTCATATATTTCGTAAACTTTTATTCCCTGGTCTGTTGTTCTGGTTAAGAAAATATATATGGCTATGGACGAGATTGGAAAAACAGACCCGATTCTGACTCAATACTTTCAGACTAAGACTGACTAAGTGCACCAGAAATTTATGAGGCTTCGATTTGCACAAAAAGCTATGCATTTATTCCACTGTGCTGGTATCTCGTTGGGAATCGCATTATAACAGCAGCAACACCAATTATGATATTGGGTACATCAAGGTATATCCTTGCCAATTGTACAAGTTCAAGCACACACCTAGACAGAAAGACAATGAAAATGGAGTCTGTCCAACTGACTTGGTGATTATAAAATGTTGTAGTGATGTGTATATCGTGGGAAACAGGGACAAGATTACTTATTTGCTGAAAGTAGTTCTCGAAGCTTCAGACGCTTGTTTCAAGTGCATACAGGTAAGCTGTGCTACCATATTCATACCGTTTAACGCCAGTTTCGCCTTACTGTGCACATACAAGTTTTAACTGTGAGCAAAGTTACCTTCAGGCTTTCCCCTAAAGTTTGTAATATGACATTAGTTTTAGTTGCATTCAAATAAGAGTCTGATATGCTCTTACATTAACTGAACAATTTTGTTGAGAATCGCATTATAACAGGCCCGCTATGTTGTTTCCCCGGCCCAAGTTAACCTTCCAGAAAAGTTGACATAAAATACCGTGTTTGAGTTGACTTTATCACAAAATAACAGCACACGACGGCCACTTTCTTGATAAAACCGTACAATCAGGGCTATGCTATTTAACCACACAACAGTAGCAGTGCAGCTTTGCTGTTTCCCCTTTCCAAGTAAACCCTCCAGGCAAGTTGGAATAAACTGCTGTGTTTGAGTTGACTTTACTGCAAAATAACGGCACACGACGGTCATTTTCTCAATAAAATCTTTCAGTCAGGGTCGATCAACTTTTATTAGGGAAGTAGGCTTGAAACTTTATTTTTTTAAGTTTCATAAGATTTATTTGGGGTGGGGGCCTTTTCAGCAGGGCAGGGTCGGGTTACCAGAACAACACATATATTTTTGCTAGGCCTTGGGTAACTTAGCCATTAGTTGAAACATGTTAAAACAATGAACTTGAAAGAAATTACCCATGCTTTTGAATATATATTATGTCAGTATCAAATTTCATTGTGTTAGGTTTGTCTGATTGTCAATGAAAAAATTTGAAACTGTTACATGGAATACAGCTGCTCACTGTCTCTCTCTCTCTCTCTCTCTCTCTCTCTCTCTCTCTCTCTTCATAAAACCTAATTCTTTTTCTGATAAATGTGGTAGACTTTTACAATAATTAGGACTGTTACATATTTACATATTTTGACCATTTGAACTTTATGGAGCCATGAATTAGATGTACATTTTACTTAGCTGACTTGCAAATGGCTAACAATAGCATACTACATTTTTTGAATTCTAAATTATTACCTTAATTAATGAATAATCGGATGAATTGTGGTATTTTGTGCTTTTTTGAACATTTAAGGTTCCTTTTAAAAGTACTTCTGGAAACCCCATTTGAAATTTGACTGCCATGCTTACAATTTTTGACCAATGAAATGCATTTTGATTGCTATTCTTGCAATTTTTGACTGCTGTTTTGCGATTTGAGATCTGGTGTCACTTGTTTATCGCTGATGTTTGACATTTTAACTACTGTACTTGCAAATTTGGACCCTGTTTGGATTTTGACGACTATATTTGCACCTTAAAAAGCTCTTTTTGAAATACTCTTAGTTTATCTCCTTTAAAACAACACCATGCCTTTAGCTACGTGTCTAAAACACATCGAATTTTATAATCATGTTCTGCGGATTCTTGTTGATGGTCATTTTAGGCCTAGGGGGCTTTTTTGATTGATTGATGTTGGTGTTAGTGTCAATTTGTGGACTTGTATGGATGATGATCATTTTTGAGACGGTGATTGCAATTGGTACTCTTTTAATGCTGAATTTAAATAATATTTACAACAAATTTGGAACCTGTGCTTGCATATTCTCTGCTGTGCTGCAGATTTTGGTCCCTTTTCATGACCTGGACGGTCCTATATGCACATGAATGACGCACTATTTCGAGCGAATATACTGTAATAGGCCTATAATAAAAACAAATTGCATTCTTGTCATGTTGATACTAGACATGGCTTTTTGACCTTATGGACCTTTGGATGCACGTTTTGGACTCTTTGGGTACAGAAAAACTATAAATCTATGTGATTCAGCTGACCATACCAAGGAATACTGTCTTTGGTCCGAATTAAGTTGGATTTGTTTCATTAGGACTACGATTTGGACTTTCGCCCATATAATATAATTTGTTGCATTTCTTTGTTTTCTTATTGAGTCTGGATTTGAACTCATCGACATTAGCAGAATTTTGCACATGAACATGTGGGTTGTTCCAAAGTTTGACTGTGGTCGGGGAGAAGGATACATCAAACAAATAGGTTTGAGTGCGCACTGAAGAAAGATTTTGGTTTTATCATACTTTAGATTTTGTAAATAAATGAGGGCCAATCCCTGCAGAATTTTGTCACATAAAGTCTGTTTACTTTGGTACAAGGCAGACATATGCATGATTACATCCATAGGGGCTTGTTTCGTGACTACAAAATCTGTTTTTGGCCCCCAGTCTGTGTTTAGGGTTAGAAGGGGGTCAACTAGCATACTATCTGGAAAACGGGTCATCGCGGTTCATGGTCTCTGCAGAGTTGAATACCGGAATCACCTCAATAAAACTTGTTTCAACTCTGCAAAAATATTTTTCTACTGATCGATATTATGAAACTATCCCTGTGTTGTACATATATTATATCCTCATGCAATAAATGAGTTGAATTGTATTAAGAATCCAAAATCAAATTTTGCCCTACACAACAATAGCGCCATTCCGTAGCATGGATCCGTTGTTAAAGTTGGTAATTCCACTTTGTCTGCACATACAACCTCACCAGTCCGTGTCCCATGCACAGTTTGAATATACAAAACTGTTCTCTGAATCATTTGAACACATATAATCTCTATTTTTGCATGAGCCACGGATCTTTGAAGTTGTTTGTGCCCTGATAAATTTAGGATCTATGTATATCCGTAAAGTTTATCTTTAAACAGTTGTTTAATTGGGACAAGACAAGCTTTATATGATCCTTGCTTATCATGAAACTAAAAAATAATGTTAAAATATTAAACATGAACTATTGATATGTCTGGAGGAGACCCATATAAGACTATTTTATGGGATGCAACAGGTCACTCAAACACGCCATTCAGAGTTGTCGTTCTACCCCTTTGTTAACACAAAATTGCTTCAATAGTAAGGATTTATTTATCAAACCCCCAAAGCAGCGTTTGACGACATTGTGAGTCATCCAAAGTTAATGAATAATCAATGACCATCACTTATCAAAATCTATATCCAAATTCCGTATAATTTCGAATCCGTCGAAAAAGGACAAGTACACATGAACGTGACCAATTACTATAAGCTCTGAACATTTATCAAGCCATGCCTCTGCCATCAAATCAAAACAGGCAATGTCTGTAAAATAATAATGACTGTTATGAAAAATAGAAGCGCGAAACAATTTTCAATGATGTCAAAGAGACTGCACCAAATTCCGTGTAATTCAGTTTCAACCATGAACAAAATTGCCAGCCATCAAACGGGCCATTCACAAAGCCAGTCACATCAAGATAGACATTCACCAGACATAAACATAGTATGAAGAAAAGCATGCATTTCCTGACATGAGAAAGGTGCTAGCTAAGAGTTAGTAGTAGCTTAAATCAATTTGACGCATATAACTCTCAACTGTAAGAGGTATCTTGCGCCATATAAATTCCCGAGAACAATCAATACTCTCTCAAAACCTCAACTATATATTTCATATCAAATTCGCCTTATATTTGCGTAATAAGGATTCATCTTAAATCTACAAAGTTCCAAAATATATATATTTTTTAAACTTGAATTTTGAATATCCCTGTTGTTTAGCAGTTTATCAAATAGAAGTGACTTAGCTACGAACGTCTTTCCAAAATGACATAATTTCAGTTGTTATCTTCAATTTCAATGTGAAAAGGAGTTTTGGTTCTGGAAAAAAAATAGCGTTAACAGAATCCTGAGTGAGAAATTAATTTGGGTTGTAATTCTATATAGCATATAAACCGTTTGAGTACTCTTACCCCCCCCCCACCCCCAAATAACTACTTCTCTAAAGCTTAATATTCATGAAGAATGTTTCTGTAAAATGTCCACTTTTGCTGAAATTCCCTTTGAACAGCAGTTATATCGTCATTTGACATAATAATAATAATAATAATAATAATAATAATAATAATAATAATAATAATAATAATAATAATAATAATAATAATAATAATAATAATAATAATAATTTGATTCAAACCCACGAATTCGAGAAAAAAAAACCCAACATAATACATCGAGATAAGCACAATGAGACTATAGAAGTAAAATATACAGAAGTGAATACAAGATAAAGCAGGATATAGCGTAAAATTAAAAAGCTTTAGTGAGCAGTGATACCAGCATATGTTCTTCTCCATACTGTTTATTTTTCATGGTGCAATAAAAATTTTAAGGAGTCGACGACGCCGTCTTGGTTGTAAAAATGCTTGGGTCTGCAGTTAGGCCGACTTCCAAACGCTAGAATCCCTGGAGAGATTCCACTTCCAGTAACGTGATCTAAAAGTGTGCCTGTTGCAGCTGAACCAGTTAAAAATATTCTGAAAGTCAATACCAATTCAAGTCACGTACACATGTGTAAACTTTAAAAATACTATTCTATTGTATTCCATAAGTTCTTAGGAAACATATGGCTTTGCTTGAAGATTACATGCCTATTGCTATTGAGGTGTCACTGGTCTTGTTCATTTGACGAAGACTATCAGTAAGCAGGCAATAAAAACGCCATCAAAGTTTGTAAAAAAAATCTTATTTGCGTACTTTACCTTACCAGTCATCAATTGCTGCATGTATATTTGACATCGTTAAGTTTTCTTGAGAATGAACTAAACCTCTTCTTCCTCCCCAAAGGAAAAGTGGTGTATCTCTCTCTCTCTCTCTCTCTCTCTCCCTCTCCCTCTCTCTCTCTCTGTCACACACACACGAAAATATAGTAAGGTATGTGGTGACTACATAAGTATGTCGTTTGTATATTTGTATATTCTGTTTACCGAGCTGCCTTCCCGGCTGAACTATCGTCCTTTGCTGCATTGGTCATCTTGATAGTTGCCTGTTGGCCTGTCTAACGGTGGTCTTTGCTTCAAGAGCAACTAAGACCAACAAGCAGTCTGATCCTTAGACATCATTCGAACAGGTATTTGTCCATCTTCCGTTTTTAATCAGTCTGGCCTTCATTCCGCCCATATGTCCATCTGTATCCACAGCCCACATTTTTGAGCTGTTCTTCAGATGTTTGAAAGGGCCTCTAGCATGTTTCGTCATATAATTATGCATCTTCAATTTTTAAAAAAAATTATGATTTTTAGGCATAATTAACATTTCCGAATCCACCATGCTAATTGCTCCTAAACTGCATAGGAACAGAACCTTTATACCATACGTTGTTCAACTGATTGTGCTACATTTTTTTTTCTAATTTTTGTGTGATGAATATTTGTGTATGCTCGTGCTGGTTTTTGATTTCTTGTCTAAAAACTTCAATCGGATTGGTCTATGACGCGACGGAAATTTAGCTGATGAAATGGTCATACAAAGTTGTTCTCTAGGTGATGATACCTCGATCCCGAATTTTTAATGAGTTGTGTTTTCAATTCGGGTGCTTGTTAGTTAATGCATACTCTCCTATTGTTGCTTAATATGTAAGCCAATGGGGATTGACATAGTACTTCTCATCTTTGGCTTCTTCGAATCCGCCCACCAGGCTTACGTCAAACTTAGTGGGGGATCACATTTGGAGATAAATAAGCATGTTTTGGTGACTCTTGAATTCTTATGCTGTCATTGTTGCATTGAAATTTATGTATATATTGTTAATGCTTTTTCTGAACTATTACATGGATTCATACCAGTTTGATTCAAATGGTTATGCTTGGACCCAATTTTTAGTTTTTTTTGGCTATTTTATTTTTCAGTTTTAGTAACATTTTTGAACACCACTTCGAAACTGCATACCCAATTGCTCTGAGATTGCACAGGGACAATTGTAGGGCAACCTGGATTTTACTTTATGCAACAGGTGGGGTTGTATTTATAATTCTTATAACCTTTTACAGGGTTAGGTATTTTAATACTCAATGTTTGTCTTCATGTTTTGTACTAATATTCGAAAATGATGGCATGCAAGACATTTGACCATAGAAAAGTTTTTTTTTTTTTAGGAATTTAATCTAGATGATTATAAAAACAAATACCCATACCCATTTCATAATTCTCCTTATAATTCGAATCACCATGGACATACAATTACTGGGGATCTTTCTATTGTACCAAATGATGCACTACATAAACTTATTTCAAAACAATCTAAATACCCCGAAGAATAGAGAATTGATTGTGGTAAAGACAGGAAAGGGATTATGGAAGCTCTCGAAGGATTTGCTAGAAATGGGCAAAAATTATTTTTTTATTTAGATCTTACATATACTTGAACATAGAGTGAAGTGAAAAAGGAATATTCTTACAAACAGAACGAGGCAATTAGATACAACTACCACCATATCCTGTACTGACAAATCCAGCAGTTGTTCAGTGCCTGATAAATATGCTATTACACCATCTGATATTGTCATTTAATTTTGATTTGTATGTTGACATTCACAACTTGATTTCTGCAATGCACATTTCAATATCTTTGAGGGCATTTTTACCACCAACTTGTGTGGGCTAGAATTTTAGGTGTAATTGTATGTCGTCTGCATAGAAATGGTATTGGCTACCATACTTTTCCAAAATGCGAGCCAGTGGTTTCATGTATATGGTGAACAACAAAGTCCTCAGCACTGATTCCTGTGGGACACCACACTTCATACCAGATTTGATGGATGTTATAGCCTGGGTTGTTACTGCCTGAGTTCTGTGTTGTAAGTATGACTGGAACCATGGGAGGGCTGTTGCAGTTACACCTATGCTAGATCAGAGTCCCTGAAGTAGAATGGTGTGATCTACGGTGTCAAAGGCAGCAGATGGGTCCAATAGTACTAAAAGCACGACTTTTCTTTCATAAAGAGCCTCAAGAATATCGTTTTGTAGTTTTAGTAATGCGGTCTTGGTGGAATGGCCTGACCTATAAGCTGATTGATATTTTTCCAATAAATTGTTAAGGGTCATATGATTTGTGAGCTGTGATGCTTCAACTGCTGTCAATAAGTTTTAATACAAAGGTAAGGGTTAAGCCTGAAAATTTTGAAACACTGGATCCAGTGAAGCACTCTTCAATATTGTTGTTATGAAAGCTTCCTTCATTACGTCCGCAATACTCTCAGTGGGAAGAAAGGTAATTATAAGTTGAGTAATTACTGGAAGAATTCTTCACTGCACGTTTTCAGGGGTCAGGTTTGTATGGGAGCAAGCGAGCATGTGTTGTCCATCACCTAGGCCTGTAGACCAACTCAAGTTCTCCCACATGTATACGAAAAAATAGATGAATCATTTGGTATAATTTTGAACAAACATCAACAGTTTTTTCCTAGTAAAGCCTAAACTTTTCTCATACACATGCCCCTTTGCCCAACCTTTGTCACTTTCCAAACTGGATACAAATCCCTAAACCATCGCTTTATAGCAGGTTCCAAATTTTCTTCTACTAAATAGTGCAGAAAAACATGACCCATATTCATAAATTCCAAAAACAACAATGACAGCAAAGAGATTCCAGAGTTACCCAAGCATCAACACCCATCTTTCTATGCCAATGTGAAGAAAAGAATTGATTGTCTGAAGGCTGAAGGCTCACTAAAACGTACATGGATTTTGATTTAGTTATTGTGGTAAAAGCGAAGCAACTTGGAGCAGTTGAATGGTATAAGTAACCATTTTCTTATAAGCAGATTTTGTCTTGGAAATTCTCCACTTTACATACATGCAGTATTATCCCTCCGCTCTTGGCGACAATATGAGCTTAAAGATTTACATGTTAGTTTCTTAAATGAATCAAACCTTGATCCAGTATCTAATCGTTTGATCTTGGATTAAAATCTGAGTTAAATCAAGAATGATTTAATAGAATAAAAATCTTTTAATTCCAAAGTTCATATAACTGTGAAGAACAAAGAGTTATTGATACTGCAATTTTAGATAAAACAATAGGCCAACAATTCAGTACTTCAAGACCAAAGGGCACATTGACTTTAATTTTAGGATTAAACTCAGGATCAGATCACACTCTGTGAATATGGCCCCAAATGATTAAATGATTCTACAGAATATGATAGGGAATGTAGATTTCTAGATATAGTGATAGTAGTGAGTTATAGTATTTGATAAATGTGGAGATTTTGAATTTAACATAGTAAATCATCATCACATGGAGTGTTTCATTTCACTTGGGCCAACTTATGGGGTCTTGCATCAAGATTAATTGCCTTTACTAGAGTATGCACCGATTTTGGCATCTTAAGACTCTGTTAATTTACTTTTGTTTAGAAGAAATGTGAAAAGGGTATATTTGAAAATGATATTATGAAACGACTGTCCTTGACCCTTCTTGATAAAGTGTAAATTTGTATATAGATATCAGGTGAATATAAGTTGTTGTATAAATGATTTAGTAAGTAAATAAATCTAAAAATTGTGGTTGTCATTTTGTAAAATGTCTGTGTATGAGCCAAGCTACCACTACTAACGTTTGTTGGTACCAGTCTGAAGTGAGGATATGAATGTTCTCCTTCATAGTGCATTTCATATGCATGCAGTGAGATATAACTAATTGATAAAGTTTTTGGTATGTCTACAGGTAGATTTTAGATGTGACTTGTTTGAGACTGACGGGTTTTGATCATGGGTGGTTGTTATGTGCTTGGATTTTGATGCTGTTTCTCTAGCATTTTTGAAACTGCTGTCAGATTCTGTCTTTCTTAATAGTCATTATTTTTATGTTGTCAGAACCGAAAACGTGTTTTATCCTGGTGCATTTGTTGTTTATAATTTATACAAATGATATGCACATAGCCACAACAAAAGATTAGTCTAATCTATATGCAGATGACATGACTTTGATAAATTCTGTATGAACTCTGTTTCTGATGACTTTTCTGAATCAATAAATATTGAACTGGATAAAGTGTGTAGTTGGTTAGCAGCATATAAGCTCTCATTGAATACAGCAAAAACTTAATACATGATATTCCAGTTTTCACAAAAAATCATTTTTCACTGTATTAAAAAAAAGACGATAGTTCAATTTCAGGACAATGACTGCCTATCATCTTTACATATTGGATGAAGATTGTTATGCTTGGCAGATATTCAAGTCTTACTCTAATATCTGGTGTTGTGCATGTTAGTAGGCTTGTCGAGATTTGGGCGGGTTTCGCTATTGACTGATTTTCTACTGTGATATGAGTATCAATGATGTCAATGGTTTTGACTTCTCCAAAACTCTCAGTCAGATTTACTTCCCACCGGGTGGTGTACCTTGGGTGAATCTCTACCAATTGTGGTCAAGTAGTCATGCTCCAGTGATTTTGTATTTATTTATTTATTTTTGGGGTTTAGTTTTTGGTAAAATCTTTGTATAAATCGTTTTCAAAACTGTGTCTCAAATAGCTATGATATTGGACAAGGACACTTCCAAGGACTCCCAGACCCTATTAATTTATCTGATGGCGCTATGATTCTCTTCCTTTTTGTAAACAAAGTTTTGTGCGTGTTTGTATTTTCTTGATTCATTACGACTTTTTTCCCAAAACTGTGTTAAATCATATTAAAACTTAGTGGCAATGGAAATGTACCTGAACTTGATCTTCACCAATTTCTTTCACTTAATGGTGGTCCTGTTATTCTAAATGAAATGAGCAACTGAATCAGTATGCTGTAAGACCAACAAAAATGGTTCCACAAAAGAGAAATACTTCAACTAGGCCTAATATCTCCAGACGTGTTGCAAAACGCAAGCTTAATGGAAGAATACATCAACATCATCATGATTTTTACAATAGTGCATGGAATAAACGGAATTACTTACCTACTAGTTTGAGTAACCATCCAGTGCAGAGAGTGAACCTGCGTCATGATTCTAGACCTGTAGATTTGCCATATTCTGCTCTTATTCATTCTAGGTCTATCATATGTGGGATTTATTCCCTTCAGCAACCATATTTTGAACTTAAGTAACTACACACTTACCATCTTTAACGTTATTTTAAGACAGATTATTCAATTCCTCAGTATGTTGGTTGGAATATATTAAGCACCTGACTGTTGGTGACACTTTTTTAAATGCTTTATGTACAAGTATGAGTGTATTGTAACGGAATAAAATGTGCGTAAATCAGCGCGCAGCTGAAATGAAAAACTTTATACAGTACACTACAAATTTAGTGGTCTTCTACGCTCATAAATAATCCGGTAAAATGTTTAAGATAGTAACACCATAGCAGGAAAAGCAGTTCTTAAAAACAAATTGATTTACCACAGGAACGGAAACTTCCAGTGCAGTGGTGTCTCTTGTATTCTACATATTCAGATACTGACCTGTGGTACTCACGCAAAAAGGGCAACTGACGTGACCTTTGAAATAAATTTTTATTGACCACAGACTTTCAATTTATTCAAAACATATAGACCTAATCACTTTCACAACCCAAGTTTATCACTTGAATCAAAGATTAAAAGAGGCTTTTTAGGCAAACCATGGTTTTGGTTCTCCAGACTTGCAGTCAAGTCTATTAACAGCAAAAGAATAAAGTCAAATGGGCCTTTATTGTTTTCGTGATCTGTGTGAATCTGGGACATTATAAAAGCCCTCTGCCTCCACTGTAACTATGCAACCGAAAGCTCTGCCTAAAACAGATAGCCAATGAAATATTTATCAAAGTGTTAAGAAAAAATATGAATGACCCTCCCAAGAATGACACCAAAGTTAAAAAAGCAAAAAAGCAGAGATTCAAGCGTTACCAAAATATCAACATCTATCTTTCAAGACCAATATAAAAAAATACAAACATACAAAATATATCGATTTATTATTAAGATAATAAGTTCAGATGCAGGTACAAATTATAAATTGAATGTGTCTTAGACCAATTGAAAAATTTTGAGTCATATTCTAATAATCATATAAAACTGTGTATCCTTTCTTCCCTAGTAATATCATAGTTTCCATCGATCTTTTTCCGTATATGGGCTTCCCAACATATTGAATAAATAAAAATGTTTCTGCTTTATCTCCTGTCATTAAATTCAATGATCCACAAACATGTTACCAAAAATGCTTTAAGCCAAAGATGTCATCTAACCTGTGCCCCTTTTTCAATCATGCGGCACTGAAGTAAAGAACACTGAATGAAACAGGTTGATAAAACAATGTTTACAATATAAAATGTTTCCCAAATATGTGTACTTCTGAGGCTTGAGGTTCCATAATGTTGTTGACCTTATCCTATTTTCTAAAAGTCATAGAAATCCTTTCAGGAACTCTTGTGAGAGTTATCAAATTTTATTTATGCAGAGTATAAGGCCCCTGGGCCTCTTGTTTTGTTGGATTATTTAATATTAGCAAAGAGAATTAAGTATTGTTTGTTCAGAATTCAGTGTCTGTTTTTGTGTAGAAAAATATGTATGATGTCTTCGGAGGCAAAATATGCCTATTTTGTATAGAGGTCTAATACGATTTTACCACTATGCTAATCAATGACGGACAAGCTGTGGGTCTAATGGTTACACTTGATAGGATCTTCGAGAAAGTGTGTAAACTGTAAGCTCTTCTCATCAACATTTATTAATGGAAAGTGCATGGTTCAGAAAAAGTAGAAAAACAGTGTTTAAACTGCATGTCATTAGTAGCTTGAAAAGGTGTTATTCACATTTCCCATGATAACGCCATCACTAGTAAGGTAATGCCAAATGTTGATTACAAGATATGTATATTTCTTTATCCTAGCCTATTATGTATACTAAATTGTACGAAATTGAACACGTGATTACACTCGTAGTTTCAACCTAGCACTGTTTCACATTAACTTGTGTCTACGTTTTTGTATTTTTATACATAGCAAAACCACACTTTCACTTTCCCATCTCCCTATTTACTTGTTTGGGTGCTTCTTTTGCTCATTTATTCTGGTTTCTCTCTCCCCCCCCCCTCCCACACTCTCTGTTGATTAGCCATCCATTAACCCTTCTTTCTACCATTACACTGTAAAACTTCTCCAGAAATTGCATTTGTTTTAGAACCAATGGACTCTCTAGAAACGAGGGGAAGAATGTGTCAATATATAGAGGATATGTATATGATTTAAAAAAAAAATATTGAATGTATTCAATACTGTGATAAAGATCATAACGTCATTTTAAATTGTGCTTTCAGAGACGGTTGCAATTTCGTATCTTGAGCAGATTCTAAACATATTGAAGATGTTATTTTCAACACTTCCCCTTTATCTTATTGGCAATCGTACCCTGTAACAATTGGCCAAAAGTTAAACAATTTTAAAAGTTGCTAATGGTCTATTTTATACCTTAAACCCAGATCACTATGCATTTAAGTAACACTGTGCAAAGCTGTGACACAGTGATTGTATAGCTTTCAAAGTTGAACAGATTTAATATTCTAAGTTATGTCGACAATGACCAGAAAAGCACTTCCGGTCAAACAACTTTGGTTAAAACTTAATTAACTTGTCTTAAGGGTGCGGTACACTTTTACAGCACATACACAGAACACATGACTTCCTTCCAAATATTTTAGTATATACACTACACTTATAAATTGAAATCACACAAACCAAATCATTTTCTTAAAGTATACATTTGGATAATAAATTTAATGTTAAGAAGTTGAATTTTAATTGCTTGATTTAAAATTTTAATCTTACATTGACAAAAAAAAAAAAAAAAAAACCAACAAACAGAAAAAAGTTAAAGTAAAAAAAATAAAATAAATAATAATAATAGAAACAAACGACCAACTTTGAAATTGAAAATATGTTGAAATTAAATTAAAATTAAAATTTGCAGGAAATTTAGACCCCCATACGATTAGTGCTTAACATTTAAAAAAAATTTAAACACGGTTTTGGACGTTAATCTGCATCACAAACGAGATAATAAGTTTGTGTCTACAAATGGGTCTGTATTTATTCCTATAGATCTAGAGCAAAATCGTAGATGTATGGCAGCACAGTAGCATTTTAGGGTCAGAGAAAGAACAAGGCGTCTCATGAAAGCACAGAATAAATCACTCTTGACTCAAAAATATTCTGACAAAAAGCATGTGAAGATAATGCAGGTGTTACCGAGTAATCATAATTTATTTGAATCTTATTCAGGCAGATCGCTGCATTAAGACACATGCATGCCCAAGAGAGGTGGATTCTCAACAGGGCGCCAGATTCGTTTAATCCAACCAAAAGACAGGCATCGAATTCAACACTTCAGAGGTGATTGCATTAGGTTTTCCAAGTGATAATTACTGGCATTCTGGTAGCCTATATTTAAGTTTAAAGGTACTGCATCTAGGCTAACAGTGGAAACAGCAATAGGCCAACAGAGTACATGTGTCTCATTTGATGAAAAACTGGTGAAAGCACATCCTTTCTTGAGAGCAACAAGCAACAAAAATTCCTTGTATTACATTCTTTGTGTTCAAAGTGGCGATGGCAAAATAGAAACGAACGAATGTAAACAACACAACACTGATGCCAAAGGTCTAAGGGTCACAAAAGCAGCACAGGTGTGATTTTAAAAGCAGGTAATGCCAACCCCCCCTCCCCGTAAACCCCACCCTGATGCCAAATACTTTTCCAATCTATAATAAAAAAAAATGATTCATTTACAATGAAATTAGAAAATTATGACTCACACAAATTCTTTTGCCTTTTTTGTTATTTTTTTTGTAATGATTGCGTTAAGGAAAAACATGGTAAATACCTGGATAAAGTCAAGCTACTACGTTCCTTCTATCACAGATTTCCCACACAAAAGAGACTTTATACATTACAGTCTTTTATTTTGGAAATCCTCCTATGGGATTTCAATCAAAGGCAAAAGGAATGACACCTATAACGAGATACCACAGCGTTTCTACACTGATAGACTGTTAGTAGTATGCATATCCAGACGCCACTACATATCTTTGTTCATTGACTTGCATGTACAATTGCTGTGTGTAAACAGACATGTATTACCAGACCCTATTACTGTCTACAGAGAGCATTACTCGTCAAAAATCAAAATCTGGCAAGGAAATAACACAAGGACAACTACGCATAGATATCCGGTAGGTCTGATTTTTGGACCTTACCCATGTAAGCAATTTTCATTCTGTCCAACAAGAAAAAATCTATGGCAAATTACAGTACATTTTAATTTCGTTATTCACACCTTTGTTCTGTTTATAGACCTGGTTACAAATTACCATGCCTGTAAACGTAAGTACAATCCACTGAGAATATATGATGGAAACGATAGCAGTTTTCATTTCTGGGATTTGCCACTATGTTTAGAACGAATGCACATGTTTACCTCTCAAAATATTATGTATCTGGAATACATGCCTGCAAAGGAATACTTTAAAAGAAATCAATTTTGTCTCATATATGAATCATCTGTGTGGCCAGTGTCGACTGGAAGACATTTTGGCTCTTTCTCACTGTACACAGACTATGTTTTAAATCGGTGTTTTCGTGACAGTCGCATGTTGCATACGATGCTCCACCTGTTTGCTTATGGCAGATATTGCATTCGTTCATTTGAACTACAATGCTTACACGCTGAAGAACAAAAACCTTTTCCAGTGGAAATATCAAGCTCAGTGTGTACGGCCGTGACATTTTACGATAATAAGTCTGCTACACTTCAAGCTCTTCCATCCATTTCATGGTACATCGTTGGCCCTCTGTCCCAAAGAATAGCAGTGACTTTTGTAGAACTAGATCTACCATCCTCAGCCACCCTTTGTCAATCAACATATTGTGAAGTTAGAAATTTTTTTACTCCGAGCTCCCGATCTGCAAGTGTTATTTTTGGGCGACTGATCGGTAGACATAAAAATTTTAGCATCACTACCAACACAAACATAGCTTGGTTGAGAGTAATTCGCTCTGTGCAAGATGTTGAAAAAGTTTTGGTAAAATTTAGGTACGAAGTGGCTAAACTCTCGATATTTAAAATAGAAAAATTGTATTTCATTTCCCATGGCACATTCTCTTTTCCAAAAAAGGGTGAAACATCTGTCAATATTATATATAAACACGTTCTAACCTTACAGACAGACATAACACAAAGGTGGTATGTCTGTTTACATGGCGCTTTACGCGTAACTCATAATTTAAATGTTGTTATAAGAGATGGCCCAGTGACTTCAACTACATTATCAGACATGAAAGAATTAGCTTTAACTTCACTTGCACTCTTTCACCTGAGATCGATTCTCCTTAGTAAAAGTTTCTTAATAACAATAACAATGCAAAGGAACTTTGGAGGTTTGGGTAAAATACATATATCTGTAATAGCTCGAAAGTTGACCCACAAACACTTTGGCAGTGTTGCCAGAACATATAATTTAGGTTTTGCTAAACATATTTTAAATGTTTCCCAGGGAAATGTATTAACTAACTACAATAAAGTCCATTTGAATTTTATGTTTTTCCTAGCACCTGGCAGGAAATATGTAAACTTGACATTTCTTTCTCACAAATGGACGGGTCAAATAGATGATACGTGCAGACATGCTGGCTTTGTTATTTATGATGGGGAACCTTTTCCCACCGACAGAACTTCCATATCTGGACCGTTTTGTGGTACGTTTGAGGAGAGGATCAGAGTATTAAAATCAGGAAGTTCATTTGTTTCCTCTGGAATAGCGGTTACGTTGTTTATTTACATTTATGAGTCATATAATAAGTGGGAATTGCAAATTCTGGCATCATGGACATTGTGCGAAGGCATACTGCAAATCTGTACCAGAGATAGAATTTCTACACAGAACCTTGTAATCATAAGAAAACGTACCGTTTTGCCCTCGTGTAAAGAAATTAAAGAATTGGAGATTAATCGACGACTAAAGGGTTGCTACATTATTCAACAATTCCCGGATATGAGAAAAATGGTTATGCATAAAGCCAGAACGAGTTTCCGTTGTGCAATGATTCAAAATAACAGGCTGCCCTCATTTGGAAGAGATGTGATTCAAATCCATACTAACCTGCAAGGTCTATTATTTATACAAAAAACAATAAGGGGAATCCCTGTTTATGTATTTACACCTGGTTTGAGAAGGAAGATAATCCAGTTTGCAGAGGAAATTAGATATGATTATGGAATGTGTTTTATGAAGATTATTAATATAGCCATGTTGATGAGATCAATGCTCTGGGTTAAAGTAGAAACAGCAGAAGAATGTGAAAGTTTTCATATTAATCAGGGAGGAACTTACAAGCTGTTTAGTGCTAGTAAGATGAATTGCTTGCTGATATCTGCTCCAATACATCTTTTAAAGTTTGATTTTTTCACGACAATCAATGACAAAACTGCTCCTCACTTACATCCATGGATGGGTTATACAAGCCTACAAGTAAAAAATAAATGTTGTCCAGGATATGGATTATCTCTCAAAGGCTACTTTCTACAGACTAAGGATCCTGAGTTAAGACAATTAGTGAAAAGAGGACTTTATGGCCGCCCTTATCTTGGTTTTTTTATTTGGAAGTGGAAAAAAATCAACCAGGAACACTTTGAGTGGAAAGTGGATTCGGTCTATTCTGCACTTAAACTTGGTTTACTGTCGGCCTTATGTTTGTCATTTTCGTTACCAAGACATCAATGTAACAAAAGTGTACATTTAAATTGTTTTATCAACATTAGTTTAGTATCCTCTGAAATACTGACAACCAATTTTAGGTACGAGTTCCCTGACCTTATTGTTGAGTTCAGGAAGTTTGCAAAAAAACCACCATGGCGTATTTTTACCAACGACCATTCATACGTAGATGTAGCAGGGAGGGTCTATACATGGCGAGACTCTCTGAATTACTGCAAACTCTTGCACCAGGATGCATCTCTAATAAGTATAGGAACCAAATTGGAGCTCCTAATATTTCAGCAGTATGTTACCTTTCAATATGGATTGAAACCACAGGTCGTCATGTTGATACAAGCCTCAGTGATATTCATTGGTTTGACACAAAATTCAGTGAGTTTTACAGTTCAAAATTACGAATATAATTATTATACTGCTAAAGATGTGATGGCAAAAGATAATGCAATTTACAATATCATTATTGTATGTGATCATTACACTAACACTGCGTACTATTCATACTCACTTCACGCAACAAGCTTCGATCCAAAGAGTTGCACAATATGAAATAGCTTTATTTTACATCACTATGGGAGGCAAACCGCAGAGAAAATTTTGTCGAGCGATGCCGACATACATATTAATATGTTCTATCGGTGTTTTATGGCGTTTTCGCTAAGAAATGCACCATTTTGCCATGAAATGCAGACACGGAGTATTGACAGCGTTTCTTGGCAATTTGGTTGAGAAACGCCTAGGTAAGAATGGCAGGGAAACAACCATACTGTTTCTCGGCAAAAACACCGAGAAATGCCGAGGTAGGAATGGGCAGGGAAACGACTTCGGCAATTCTGGGCTAAATTGTGAGAAATACTCTGGTCGTTGTTCCTCTAATACTTGGCTCAGCTTTTCATGGCGTTTTCGCTAAGAAATGCACAGGTATGCATAGACTTAAAAATACCTTGGCATTTCTCTGGCTCCAGTTCAAAGTAGACCATTGCTGAGTAATGCCCAGGGATCATATTGTACCTCCCCAATTCTTGGCAAAACTCCAACATGTCCAAGTCAGTTGTACTTTCTCAGCATTTTGCTTTACCTAGTGTACATTCATACTTAACACAAGCATGTTTGACAATCCTAATTTTCATGAAGAAAATTACGAACAAGCACAGTGAATGCCTCGCATTCGTTATTTCTAACTCCACATACGTTCTGTTCATTGTAAAAATATATCATATTATATGCGTTTTTAATGGTGGGAAACTTTTTGTGCATAAAAAGGTGGGGCACATGTGCTAATTTTGGCTTGCGATAAGCGCCAATTCGGGGGGGGGGGGTAGTTGATATCACAGACCACTGTTATTTGAACAGGTTCTTGGCCCCTTGAAATGTTGTTGTTACATAATCTCACTCATTTGAACTATACACGGCAGACAAATTATCTCAAAGTTTGTGTCATTCAGATAACACAAGTTCGCAATCTCATAGCATCAAGGGCAGCATGAAACCAAAAGGTATCATATTGCACTTGTGCAAAAGTCTATATGTAATTGCGAGATGTAGGACGTAATGAAAGGATAGTAATGTTTTTTTTTCCTTTGGTATATTTTGTCATGTTCATAACAGTCCCTCTGGTGAAGGAAAACAGATACTGTCCATGTTAATACTGATTGGAGTAGCTACGCTTCTCTTTGGTAGCAATTGAAAAGTTCATGGACAGTTTATTTTACAGACAAATACCTGTTTTGGTGTTCTATTTTGTCACACAGCTATCGGCATTTGGGAATAGTTCTTGTATCAGTGACAGCCTGCAAACTGTGGTCGGTGTGTGTAGATCAAGAGTTCACACAAGTGTCCAACTTTTACATTTTCTCCACTGTTGAACCATTTATTCCTGGTAACTAATGATGGGGCAAATTGTCTTAATCACAGTTCCAAGAACAACTGAAGCCTATGTTGAACGAGATTTCATGCACCTGCAGTAAACCATATGTAATCCTGTTTTGCTAGCTGATACACCATTAGACCATGGCCTGATAAAAACATGGGTGATTTCCAAGGGGCGCTTCCGCTATATTGCCCGATGCATACAGGAGCCTGCTACTGACATTTATATATAGAGGCCTCGTAAAGGATTGTTTTAACCTGACTCTGGGCATAATGGCCAATTCCAACAGCGCCTCCAATAGTTTCTAATTAAACTGATTAGTGACTCTACTGCACCATTCATGTTACCTGCAGTTGGACAATTGAATTTCCATTTTAAGGGGGCTTCTTTATCAGTGCAGTCATCCTGGATATTACTAAATCTCCACTTTTAAGCCTTTCTATGAAAATGGCCTGAGTGAGCTCCAACAAAAGTCTTTACATGGTCTAAATACATGGATATTGGCTGATTGCAGAGTGAAGCAAACCATTGCAATGTCACGAAAAAGAGATCTACAAGTCAATCCATGACGATTTCAACATGTGTGGAACATCATTAAGAACATTGTGAAAAGACAGTTGGCTGTATCTATGATTTCACGGGCTACTTTGACTTTCAGTGGATCCAAAAGGGCGACTGGTGTATTGGCAAGTGTGGACACACAAAACCAAAATTCACACAATAAGGAGGCAATCTTCACATCTTTTGACTGACACAGTGATTTCTCCTTCTATTACACAAAATGCAGTTGAAGTATTCTGTTTTGCTAGTGGCCCTATTTCTCGCACTAAGTATCCAGCGCTTTTGCGCTACTTCACCACAAAGGTATATGTAACCTGGGTCACCTTATATTTGATATGTCTTTTAAAAATACTTGCTCACTTGATAGCAGTACAGGGTAATGTTAACAATACGGCAAATTTTATTGCCAATTTATCCATTAATTCTTTCATCCAGGAATGCTCGACCACTTACTGATCGTTTGTCTTCAGGGTTAACGGCCTTCTGTGTCAGTTTTAATAAAGCACTTTTTAGCGTTGTCTTATTCTTTTGTAGTGAGATTTGCAATTTTATTTTTTAATGAAAGCTTTAATGTTGTGCACATTGAATAATCATATTGCTGCAAGCCAATGTATTTTGGGCTAGTCATGGCGTTTTTCTACAAAACAAGTACCAATATGAAATTGATTGATAACTCGGCTTCCTCCTTGAGTCATCTTTGCCTTATGGCTTAACCACTTTGACTACGGACCATTAGTCCATCTTTCATACGAGTTACTTGGGACGGTATCGTCCCATTAGTGACCACAGGTTCTGGATTTCTAATGATAATCCGAATCATTGTTGGCAAAATGTGCCAAGTGGATCCCTATTTTGACAGATTATAATAGTGAATACTTTTTTCTTGGCGAGGCTTGTTGGGATATCACTGACGTCATTTGCGTTCAGTCGGAGTGTAACCTTCTCCTTATTCCAACTCTGACCCAGTACACTCACGTGTTTCTGTGCATGAGTAGCGTCCCTGACCAATAGGTGAAATCTGAGGGAGGCTTTGATACTAAAAGAGCTATTTCTTACAGGTTAGTCTATCTCACATACTGTTTTTTTCGGCAAGAGCAACGTCTTGAGTTAAGTGTGCATTACCGTTCAGGTCAATGTGGTATAAAAAAACATCCTTACCAAATAGGCACTCCCATCTTTTTCCCTGTGTGAGGTCCAAGAAAGCTACCTTTTTCTCCGCCATTCAATCAACACTCTATAATTGGTTCGCTTTTTCAAAGCATTTGTTAGGCATACTACACCAGAGTCAGCAGCTGGATCAAATATAATGCCAATTGGAGTTTTTGAAGCATCCAGGCTCTTCACTTCAAGGTGTCGCGACAACCAGAAAGGAAATGGCCAATCATCTTCCATTGGCTTAAGCATCACACAGAAATCCTCATCAACCAGGTTTTGTATTTTGGCATCATATATATTCGCTTTTCCAGCCTCTACTAGTTTTTTTTCTATTGAATGGAGTCTTTCTGTTCCCATTGAAGAGTTAACAGAAAAAAAATCTGAGCTGGTTTAGGGGTGTTCTCATTTGGATATGGCTGTCTGGTAAGAATGCTAATTACATATTTATTGACATGTTCAATCAATGCCGAATGGGCGAGTTGGCATATACATACTGATGATTTTGTCTCTCCTAAACAGTCTGTTTCAAATTAATTTTCAACTTTTTCCCTCAATACTTGTGACTTGGTTTGCGTGTGAGATATTAGACTTGTATCCAAAATCCCTAAAATCAAGGGGCATTTGTTTTGATACAGGGACTTGTGGGTTACCAATGGGGCATGACCCAAACTCCGTAACGACTGTAGAAAGTTAGTGCCGATTAATAAGTTAATTTTATCACCAGCTATATAACTGCAGTCTGACATACCAGTCTGGAGAAACCATGTATTAGTCTCATTGTAATAGACGGCAATTCAGTCTACATGCAAACGAATATGTTTAAATCATAGTGTGGATACCTGGTGAATATAATTATGCTAATTCTATGGGGGGGGGGGGGATATCGCCACAGATTGTTTTCACTGACATCTCATATATAACCTAAACATCCTAGTCAGTGCTCCCTGAGTTCAATTTCAGATGATAGTTTCTTGTTTCGTCTAAAACACCACCATCTCTGGCCAACTGGGTCTGTCGGTCCCTGGTTTGACAAACCCTTGGTTTCAGTCTGTCAACAAATTATTTCCTTACCAAAAAAAAAACTAATGCTTCAAGTGAATCTCCTGCGATCATAAAGATTATTATACCTTAAAGACTGGCAGATGTCCACAAGCTCAATAAAAAGGTTGCATAACTATGAATGCGTAACCTATGATGATCTCGTCTAATAGAGTGAGCATTTATTTCACCTGTATGAGAGCTAAGGCAAAAAGAGATCACTTTTCCTTTGCACATATTTGTACAAGAGTTTCTAATGACACACTAACTTGATGATAATTTCCATTATCTGGTCATTAAGCTGATGTAAATATATGTAAATTCTGAGGGTACATATCATGAAAATAGAATCAAACTGTATACAGTTTGCACAGATGTCTACAAATACTGAATACAGTCAGGCCGCCTTTAACTGTCACTTGATAATTCGGCACGCTTGAAATTCGGCAGCGATGAGCTTTGAACGGATTTCCCCCATTGATTTACTACATGATAATCCGGCACCCTTGAATTTCGTCACCGGCATGTTAATTGCAGAACAAAAGGGCTTTTTTCAATGTAATTTGCCTCTTTAATCCGCTACTTGATATTCAATGGAGCATATGCCTTGCAATAACATACCTAATTGCGCCGTACCGCATAATCAACAATCACCTGATGTGTTCCAAACAAGTTCCGAGTTGATAAGATGTTTAATTGTTCCTGCCTTAAATGATTAAATTTCTTTGCAATGCCCAGAATCCAATGAGGGATTTTGTGGTGACGACGTAGCAAAAGTTCGGCCCAGAGAAGAACATGTAAAAGATATGAAAAGTGAGCGCAGTAAACAAAAAAAGATTTTTTGATTTCTTTGTGCCAAAATAAGCTATTAAAGGCAAAATATGTCCAAATACGTGTGTGAAATATACATTAGGGTTGGGACATTTATGCCCGCTCGCTCCAGTAATTTTGAACATAACATTAATTGTACATATGGATATGACTACACTGAATAAAGTTTTTTTCCCTATAATTTGCACGTTTCGTTTTTAAAGTTTCATATGATTGGTAATACGTGTATGCGATTATGTTTTATTTACTCATTGTTAGGTGAAAATTTGGTCTCTTATGTTCTATATATCCTGGTAATTATACTGTGATTTGTTAATCTGGCAGCCTTGCTAATCCGGCAAAATGACCAAAAACAGATGGTGCCAGATAAACGCAGCCTGACTGTATATGTATATATATATATATATATATATATATATATATATATATATATATATATATATATATATATATATATATATATATATATATATATATATATAAAGTCACTTTAAATTGTAACCAAACCGGTCGAACTGAAGACATCTGTAGTTTGTGGGGGTGGGTAGGTGGGACATGTTATTTCAGATAAAATATGCATGCAATACCTGTTCGTATCCGTAGAAGAGTCCAGTATTTGTGCACGCATCGTGGTCATTCTGACAACTCTGCACTGACACAAAGAAGTATACAATTTCAGCTACAGAATGAGAATCTTAATTTTGAAAATCTAGTCAGTGGACACACATTCCATGGCACCCCAATCTAAAAAATTGATTACAGAAAAATTAGGAATAAATAGTAAATCTTGTACTTATTCTTTATACCCACCTTAGGAATATCATAGTGCAGTAGTATCAAGGACTGACCTTTCAAAAAGGAAATGAAGCTGTCGTGCCCATATTAAATGTGCCTGAGTGCACCATTTCATTGTATGTCAGGACAAAGCAACCCAGAACATACTTCTGATGGAACATCAATTTCTGTTGAGTCACGTTTTTGTGCATCCTTGGAAGAGATGATCGGAGGATACATGGTTGCATGACCATTTATGGTTAAAAGAGGTTAAGCCGGAAGATTTGTTGCCAGTGCGCAGTGAGGCAACGTTATATCAATATGACTCATTATTTTTTTCACAGCAAACCTATATATTTTCTAATTACCACATATCAATAGATTTGTTGCCAAGGTTTTTGTGGGACTGGAAGTTTTCAGATAGACATGCCATGCTGTGTACACCTTAGCTACCAAGAATATAGATTTTGTACCCCTAATTCTCTTTTCCATACCCAATTCCAACACTCTTTGAAGCTACAAGCTGATCACTGCGCACACACTCTTTCCCGGTTTTCATTTTCCCTTAAATACTAGAACAGTGTCCAGTTTCCTTTGCTTCATGGCACAAGATAATTGCAAAATTTCACTTTCTGTCACCCAATTTTCTAATCAACGTGTCAATTCAATATAGCCTTTTCTGAACATTGCCATGATTACCACATTGCTGTTTAAATTCGCAAAAAAAGCTTACTGGATAAAGCTGGTAAGACCCCTTAATCTATCGACTAGGGTCCAGGTCAAATGTGAGCGCTGCAGCTAAGGCCTGCAAGCAGAGATGGGGGTAAAACCCACCCTGCGAAATGGATTTAAGTCGGGTATCTTTATCTGAAGTGTACACAGCATGTATGTGTGTGTGTGTGTGTGTGGAAGAACGAATCGAATGGTGAGTTCTGCAAGAGAATAAATAAAAAGTCATAAAACTGAGCGGGTTGGGCCTAATCATTTTGGAAAAGAACTAGTGTCTGCAGTTAATGATGAATATTTCTAAGGTTGCGAGGACCGGTTTGAAACCACCTGTTGCCTTTTATGATTGACTGCCTGTCTAAAGTCAGGAGTGAAATTAGTTTCTTCACATTGGTATTGGAAGAGAAATGTTTATGCTTTGGCAAGTCTGAAATCTCTCCTGTCATTGTTGGATTTGGAATTAATAAATATGGATCATGTTTTTCTGTACTATTTGAAAATTACTTCATTGGCTATGTTGTGCTGTGGGCTTTGTTCTCCGACTCATAGTTATAGTGGAGGTATAGTGTGTTTATAATGTTCCAGATTCATAAATATCACAAAAACGATGTAGGCATACTTTACTCTTTTGCTGTAAACTTAGTTGACTGACAAGTCGGGAGAAGTAAAAGGTGATAGGCCTAACAGGTCTCTTTTAATTTTTGGCACAAGTAATGAAATTTGTGTTTTGGGTGGTAAGGCCTATACATTTTGGAAAAGAACTAGTGTCTGCAGTTAATGATGAATGTTTCTAAGTTTGAGAGGACCGGTTTCAAACCACCAGTTGCCTTTTATGGGTGACCGCCTGATTCAACTCAGGAGCGAAATTAGTTTCTTCACATCGGTATTGGAAGAGAAATGTTGATGCTTTGGCAAGTCTGAAATCTCTTTGCTATCATTTTTGTGTTTGGAATTAATGAATATGGATCATGTTTTTCTGTACTATTTAAATTGGTCCTAAAGGTTGTTTAGTTTCTTTTCAGAAATTGCTCCAAAATTCGCAGACGGTATGGTCAGAAAAAAAATCTTGGAAACAGCGTCTCTTTTGATTCAAATTTGATAGGGACGATTCATTTGTTTGTGAGGCCAGATACAAATTGAATGGTTGAACAAAAAAACAGCTCTGAGAAAATCATGTTGAATATGTTGCCAATTCGTATGCATTCAATTCACGTACAGTTTTCCAAATTTGGGGCCCAGTAAGTGGATTGTGCTACTTGATTTTTACATCAACAGAGAATTTCAAAGTAGTCGAACAATGGTATTGATTAATCTGAAGTGACCGATTCTTTCTTCTAAAGTGACCCATTCTTTTTTCCATGGTTAATGCTTTCCTGTTCCCTGTGAGTGACCCTTGTCAGTGGTTTACTTCGTTGGCAGGGGTTATGGGCTAATGAACGGTGGCTTCACTCGTTGTGGGCGTTTTACTTTTATGCTGAACTCGAAAGTGAAAATGTCCAGCTATAGCTTGCATGATACGAGCAAAAACCATGTCCTTAAGGTCCATGGCAGTGTATGTTAACCAATGCTGCCAAGTACAGATGCAGAATAATTTGAGTGTCTACTTTAGGCCAGCCTGGAAATATCTAAAGCAGGTGAAAATTCTCCCCTGCTGAACCTCTATCCACAGAGGGATATGAATGACTTTAAAAGGAATGCATTTGAACTATGTCTTTGTCTTCTGATTAGGTTTAAGAGGTCTATTGGCATAAAACGAACAATTGGCATTGGCAAAAGAGCATCCACCTCTACCTCTCTGCAAGTAACATGTGTTGGCAATGGCAGAAAGTATTCTCTAAGAGTTCGAACTGACACTTTCATGCCCGACTTCTGCTCCTCAAATAAGGGATAGTAGCTATAACAGAAGGTGATATTTGATAATTCAAGCGGACCATTTTTGTTCTGCAATCTAATCACAAAAATATGCTATGGCCGGGGGGGGGGGGGGGGGGGGGAGGAAATCTTGTCTATGCATCACTCTTCAATGTTGAGCCAGTGTGCATTTCAAGAATTTTTCTTCTGGTAGGTCTGCACTCTAAAATCAATAAAACTGGATTCTTTGTTCAACAAACTCTAGGGATGACGCCTGTGAATCTTTAGGAATGTTGGAAACCACATATTCATTAGTGCACCACAAGCAGTTCTTGGCCAAGTAGGTTGATTGGCTCTGAGTTTAATAAAACGTGATGTTTTGCTGGTATAGACAAGAGGTAATCCTGCGAAACCAGAGTATGATGGTCGTCATTGTGAAAGAAAGTAATTTTTTAAACCTGTTCCCCATCAACCAACATGATTGTCCATAATGACCAGTATATTTTCCCTGCGAAAACATGAAACCTGTTAGAACGAAAAGAATGACAATAATGTTCATCCTGGTGATGCTGAAAAGCAATCACTTCTGAAACCTGATGCTATACCACTACCAAGAAAATATTTACCACCATGGGTTTCTATAATCAAGGTCCTGTAAGCCAAAATAATGCGGGCACCCTGTGCTCAAATATATGGTAAACCGAAATTAAATTGCAACAACTTTCAAAAAAACTGTTTATAAGAGCCTAGGTATCAGGAAACATCATATCCAAAATCTATACCTGGAACACGTAATTTACTGGAATAGTTATCACTACGCTCCTGAATCATCAAGTCTCATTTAGTAAAAGCAGGAGAATAATTGGTGTTTCCCCACTGACAACACTGCCAGGTAATTCATGCCAAAAGTTTGCTCATTCATTTACAGAAACATTTAAAAGTTAATATTTTTGTTAACAAATTCGGTGTTTAGGTTAAGCCACCCAATTATATATTTATTTACAGCTTTACAGGTATAGATTTGGATTTGAAATATTGCAAAATTATAATAATGAACATTTTTGGATATTACAGTAAAACCTGTCCTTGTGGACACCTGTCTACTGTGGACACCTGCTTAATGCGGACAGTTTTCGCCAGAACCGAATATTTTTAAGTCATTTTCATATTGGTGATACCTGTCTACAGTGGACACCTGTCTATTGTGTATTGCGGACACTTTTTGGGGTACCAAATGCAAAAACAACCTGTCTATTGCGGACACAATATATCAATGCATTTTTTTGCAACTTGTTATGTTCCAAGTTGTAATGCCTGAACAATGCCGTGTATGTTAAGGTGGAATCAAAGACTAATTAATCCATTGTTCAGTGGCCTGTAACACATAATAAGCTCACTCAGCCAAGCAGTTAGGCTGCAATGCCTCAATGAACATGCCAGGTGTCTATGAGCACTGGTGCTCCTGTTGAGTGAGGTTGCTCACACTTTCTCTGTCTATCAAACAATTAAGCTCCATAGATCAATCATTAAGCCTAAAACAAAGGACCCGCCAAGACTCATGTGAAGTTATTCACTATTTGTAACAATGGCACATACAGTTATACTGTACACAAAGGATAGGATATCCCTGTGGTATGTTTGTTTCTTTTCTGTTAGTAAAAGAAATTACGCAAACTTTCCTTAGCCTGGTAGGCCCATACATACATAATTTTTCCCTTAAAAGATAAAAACTGTAAAATCCCAAGTTAAGATGTGTTTGAGTAAAGTGTCAGGGGCATAATGTACAAAAACTGAGAGCAAATGTACCGTGAGATCCCAAAAGTTCAGTCCCTGCCTATTGTGGACACCTGTCTATTGCGGACACTTTTGCCAGAACAACAGGTGTCCGCAATAGACAGGTTTTACTGTAGTTTTACTGTTAATCATCATTAGAAATTAACATCATTTTCATAAGATTTGTCCAATCAATGCTTACTTCTTCGAAATAGTTTGAGATTAACTACTGCTTGTCCCTAGGTAGCATGGCAAATAAACGGGAGACGTTGACTTAAAGAAGCACTTTTATATGTAAGTAGCAGTAAAGCAGTAAGCAGCCAGTAGCTTAACAGACCTGTATCCACTATCAGGACAACCTCCTCCATTGAACTTCGTCTTTGGCGCAGTGGGGCGCTTGGCACTCAGCCTATTGCAGACCCTTTCTTCATTGCCTCAGGATGACTTCACTGTCTGATAAAAAAATCCTAATTCTGGGGTCTACAACTGGTCACTGTTTGGCTTTGTATTTACATTTTCAGGTAATGCCCTCACTGGAAAAGTCCCATTATATATTGTGCATTATATTCATTCGACAAATAAATCTTCCCTTAACACCAATCACAAGTATATTTTGGACGCTACCTCTTCAAAGTGGCCAATTGAGTTGGCTGCCATTGTGAAAGCATTGAGTTTCCCACCCAATGCCAATGGTTTGTAAATGAGCTTTGGGGCGATCTTGCCGAGTTGGGGTGGGAAGAGGGTTAAAATATATGAGCCAAGGAAATAAGCCAGTGCTTGGGCATGGTCCCTTTTTGTCGCTCTATTGGTATGGGCGCCAACGCGCAAGACCATGGTGCTGCCCAATTGCAGCAGCAAATTCACATTCCCTGGATTATTTTCTCAATTAATTTTTTTACATGAGAAACACTTATTTTGGATAAATTGTATAGCATTTTTCAGGAACTATGATGCAAAACGTTTCCCCTTTTACACATCACCTCTTTTGACGTCAGTTGAATTTGTTACCTGGGCACAGCCGGCGGCACTTTTGGATATGTAAGATGTAAACATAGACCAATATGCAGGAATCATATTTTCTGATTACAAATTAAAAACATAATTACAAAATAATCAAATTCTTTGATCATCATTCTAAACATGAACAGTTTATTCATTTTGTGAGCTACAAAAGTCTCGTAAGGAGGCACCTGACGGAAAAACAAACAAGCAAACAAACAAACAAACAAACAAAAACAAAAACAAAAAACAAAAAACAAAAAAACGCGCAGATCGATCAATTAGCTTTTTATTAACACTATCTACAAAGCTGATTGATCACAAGAAAATTGCCTGTAATGACAATATTGCCCTCCTAACCGAGTCAGGTTTGGTTGCTATACATCAAATTTAATATAGAGGATCCAACATACAATGATGTGTATTGCCAGGATGGGTTTGGCCTATGTCCGCTGTGCCGAAAAAGTCACAAAATGACTTTTGTACTTAGTCTGAAAGATAAGCACCTAAAGTATGTCGCCAGCAAATATTGTTATATATATATATATATATATATATATATATATATATATGTTAGAAAATCGATAAAAAATTTAAAAGTTCCAGCAGACCAATGCCTGTGTATCTTTTGTTTACTTTGACATGGTAATGGTCCACGATTTTTGAAAAACCATCAGCCGTGCTGACCTGCCCCTGACAACGACAAAGTCACATGACCGCAGGAGAAAAAAGTTGCGGCATGCTTGATTGGATGCACATGTCAGTCGAGCAAGGACATGCCAAAGGCACTAGTGCCACTTAAACAGATATTTCTGTTTGCTATTACAGTGAGAGTTGGCGATCTAGAGGAGTTTTGCTCGATATGATTAATTTAAATTGAGCATAAACTGACTCATAGCAGTTGGCCAACTTGACAGGGATCCGTCATTCCGACTTCAAAACTTCTCAAACTTAACAAACCCAGGGATAGCACCAGGTGGCAGCATATACGATACAGGCTTTACATACGCTCCACATACATACTCCTCTTTCATATGAGTGGTTAACTGTCAATAGTAATCAGATAACTGCTACACGCCTCAATGATTCTAAGGGTAAACCCGTTCAAATAATCATATGTTGTTATTTTCTGTATCATGATAAATCAAAGTATGCCCAAACAGAATATTTTAAGGAATGTGACATTTTATGGACGAATACTTTGCCTCTTCCCCTATCACTTTGTGTGGAGACTTTAATGTGCAACTCCCTAAGTAAGTAAAACAGTAACTGGTTTAAGAAAGAAAAGGTTTAATGTACAAAGCCGCATTATATATGATGTTTTAACTTTCAAATGATATGGAGCTAGCTGGTTTTATGTTCAAACAATCACTTCTATATACTTATTCTTGTCCCGGTATTATTTCCGTCCCTGACACCGGAAACATGAGCGATCATTTGCCTGTTTTACTTACCATTAAGCTTACCTCCCCGTTGCCCGGTAAAACTA
Organism: Hermodice carunculata; assembly: GCA_964020975.1. Lineage (NCBI taxonomy): Eukaryota > Metazoa > Annelida > Polychaeta > Eunicida > Amphinomidae > Hermodice > Hermodice carunculata. Next base: position 29,387,102 of record OZ026623.1, read on the forward strand.
GTAGCAGACTAGTGCATTGGCCTACTTTCTCTATCCCACACTGGCGAAACCTGCTGCATGGAATCTTTGGGCGGGCGTGAATTCAATGGTTGAAAAACTTAAAGGCTGGCTGTGCGGAGCCAAAAATCATAAAGCATTTTTGATGTTGTCTTTAAGATTTTAAAGCTTTAAGGCAATCGTTAAGGAGTCCAAAGACTTTAAGGCTCTCTAGGAAAGAGTCTTTAAATAGTCTTCAACATGTTGCACCTTTAAGTTTGCTGATTTCCTTTAAGGACAAACATTCCTGGCCTGTGATTAACATGTCTATCCACAAGATCCCACTAAAAGTGCCTCTTATGTTTCATATGAAGCCCAGCAGAGGGCAGTTTTAAAATAATATTTTACTGTAAATGAATATTGACATGGCAGGATATTATGTCAGGTTTTTGATAATGATAGGGATACTGATAATTTTGAATAGCATAATAGACATTAATATATAATACCATTTTAATGTAAAACTGTGAAAAGTTTTTACATTTTAACGCCTGAAGGAAGGAACAATTTGGTTGCTAGTTACCTGCCGTAACGGCCGCCATCTTGAAACATGTACAATCGAGACAGATGTACTATCAGGCCAGAAAGCCCTTTTCAGGTGACTTTGGACTGTAGTGCATGAATGCATGGAAAATGCTAAAAAAGCCTTTAGATAAGAAAAACCAGAAGATTTATGCAGAGTGATGTTAATACCAGTTACCTTAGGCACAACAAATTATTTTTTTAAGATAGATACTTCCTCTTTTTCATACTCCTTAAACAAGCACTTATTCAAGAAAGTAAGCTCAGCACTTTGTGCTGCTCAGTTTGGTGACCAGTATGGAGATAATATGAATAGTGTCAATTTAGAACTTACAGAGGAACCGAAAATTATGAAGAAATTTGTTGAGGAACATTTGATGAATATATAAGTACCCGAAGTGAACGTGCCATGACTCGTGAAAAAATTGATGATATGCTAAAGGTTTTAGAAGGTAATGGCACACCGGGCTGTGATAGAGTAACTGTTGAGCATATGAAATGTGGCAACTCGAATTTCTTATGATTCCCCTTGCCCGCTCTTTACACCTGCATTTTTTTTGTAAAGTCATTCAAGCTGTGCTCCAGATAGGTTTTATTATTACAGCTGTCGAAAATCTTGACCCCCCTCCCAATTTTGCTGGGAATTATAGAGCAATTACATTAAGGAATGTCTATTCTAAATCTATTGAACTTTGCCCTCTCCCCGATGATACTGTAAATGAAGCACAATTCGGGTTCAGAAAAGGTAAAAGCACTGAATTCGGTTGTAGCTGCCTGCATGACATAATTTTATATTTTTACTCTTCCGGGTCACCACTGTTTGTATGTGGGCTAATGTCGCAAAATGTTTTGACAGTATCTCCCTCATTGGGTTGTTTTATAAGCTTTGCACTCATCTACTCCCTAATCGGTGGATGTACTTTTATTAATGATATCGGTCATTGAAAGTGTATGTTTAATTGGATAATGAGTGAAGCAGGTCTTTTTCTGTTACTGTTGGCACCCGCCAAGGCAGCATTTTGTCACCCAAGCTTTTTAATATTTTCGCTGAAGAACTTATTGTGAAACTTCGTGAATCTCACCTAGGTTTGAGGATCGGCGTACAATACACAACAGCTGTGCATATGCTGATCACCTTACCTTATTCACTAGCACTGTTCCTCATTTACAGTTCCTTTATTGACATAAGTCAAGAGTCTGTCTCCAGATGGCGCTTCTCATTTAAGGATGCGAAGTCCCCATGTTTTATCGCTGGTAAATCGACTTTTGTAGATAAGCATGAATGGTATATGAATAGATCTCTCCTAGTGATGGTTCACGAGCTGGATGTACTAGGCATTAGCTTTCAGCTTGAAATGAAACCCAGCCCTCATGTATCAAATAGGGTTTCAAAGCGTGGAAATCAATGTTTAGATTTTCTGCTGCTGGTGTACACTATCCTGGACTTTCATCAGATATTAAAACTTATATCCAGAACACAGTGGGTGTGCCCTAAGTTACTTGTGGTCTGAATTGTTTCAATCTGTGGCATAAAACTAAAGGTGCTCTTGAGATTGCTCAAAGCAATATAGTATAATCTCTGGGTCTTGGAAGGCGTGCTCGAACATCGCCGCTACTTTAAGCATTGAACATACCTAAAACTAACGATATTATTGGCCAGGGTACTGCCACAGTTACCCAGCATATTTTTCGCATTCAATCTCCAGTTATAGACATACAGGCTTACTTATGATCTCGATACTGCCTCTCTGTCTCAACGGCGTGTGGCGCATTGCTTGAGAATTATAAAGCTAGGTATGTCACCATATCAATTAAAGCTATCTGGTAAGGGCATGGATCGACCAGTCCCCCACTCCGCCAGAAAATGATCAACTCTCTACGTTTTGTACTTTATCATAGCGATTTTAATCACCCACGTGCGTCTCTTTGTCAGCTGGCCTTTTTTTCTTTCATTTTAAATTACCAAATCATTTTTAGGCTATGTGTGTTGTATGAAAGTATGCCCTTGGCCGGCGACAGAGGTGCGGAGGGGTCGGGTCGGCGAAACAGTCAGCCGCGGAGTATCTCAGAGGCTGTCTGGGCCACTGGCCGCCCCTCTGTGGCATGGGCATAGGCTTCAGATAGCCACAGTTCCATGGTGCGTACACTTTCTTTTATACTGATTTTTAAAAATTTTACTCCTATCTAGCCGTGTGTAGGTGCTCGCTCATTATTTTATCTGTGTTTCTTTACTTCTATCCTGTGTATCCTTGAATTATCTATGTTCTCTGACTTTTCGTATCGGTATACTAAAGGTTTGTACTGACTTATTTGTATTTTCAGTTCTGTGCTGACTTATGCGATTCGTATGCTTGAGTTTTGTAATTTTGTGTGGATGCAGTTGTATTTGGAACTGTAAAAATTTGTTTCTATAACTGGAGTTCCGTGTGTGGATTTATTTCGATGTATTTTTTTCTTTTCCCTGTGAGTGAAAGCTTAATAAAACTATCTAAAAATATTGAGTTAGTGAACAATGGGCATTCTTAGGGTGTTTGCTCCGAATCGTCTGCATTTACGACACTACCATATTTCAACCGAAACTTGACTCATCTTATTTAATTACTGAAAATGTGGGTGGTCCCTCTTAGTTCTTGTCCACACAGAAAGCCAAAGGTTTCTTGCGGTACAAAGTGCCCAGAATGGGTATGGCACAGGTATTGACCCATCCAAATATAAGAAGCAGCCACAAAATCTTGTTCATGTTGATTATTGCAGAGAGGAAGAAAAAGAGCTCCCTTTTGCTAGTTTTAATTTCATCATGATGGATATGATTACATTCGTTACTTGGGACACTTTTTATTTCTGTCATGACCATTTCCCCGACGGAAAACAAGTAAAACATCTCCCTGCCTGCAGAACTTGAAGCCGGCAAATAACTGTGGTTCATACACTCGCTGTTTTTCCAGGGCTAGTACTGATAAATTTAATCTTTTACTAAATGAATGCGTGGCTGAGACAGTGATCACATGGATTGGTATCAACTACATAGGATAGTTGGTTTTCTGGATTTATATCGCTACCGTCTCACCCGCTTTTTAGCGTCATGCTTAGAGATGGCACTTCCATTGTACGTTAGTTTTGCATACTCGAATCAATCAGAAACGATAGGATCTGTCAAAGAAAGCATCTGCCAACCATAAATGACAGAATCCCTTTATCATGATAAGGACCTGTCAACCAGAACTGACATCTATCAATCATAACGATAGGTTGAGGGATATATGTACATACAGATCAAATATATAGTAAGCGGACACCTAGCTGAATTTTCATTGATGTAGTCTCCTATGCTACGGTATTATACCCTCACAAGCACACATTCAATGCAATACCCGCTCGTACATTGCACTGAAACGTGTACTTCTGGGGCTAAGTGGGTTAGAATAAAACGTTCTCAGTATCTGCATGTTCTATAGTATCCTTGAAGATAATACTTCTCGTCATTGTTTTGACCAGTGTTCACTGAAGTAAAACCAATTTCGCATCATGACAAAGCTCTGAGGTACATTCAAATTTTTTTGTTTGTGTTTTTCCTTGTATGTGGCACATTTGTGAAGAGGAGAAAGTTTGTTTTATTATAATTTTCTCTGTTGTAGGCCCAGCAGACTATTTTAGGCATTTGAGCACTTTTTGCATTTCTACTGAAGGACTTCCTGTGTTGCCCTAGTCTACTCGCAGTACTACCATTCTATCTACTTTAAGGGGCTTGATGGACCAGTGGAAAGAAGTGAGATTTGTTGTCCCATCGGCACGAAGGATTCATTGCCTTTTTCATGCGGAAAGCTTTATCATAATCCAACGTGCCCCTTGTTCCAAAACGCACTCCTGCCTCCTTCACTGTGGTGCAATGTTTTGCAATTGGTGCATTTAATTCGGGTGCTTCAAAATAAAAAGGTTCGTTAAAATCAACATGGTGTGCATTCATTCACCAACACTGGTACTTTGGCGTTTCTTTGTTTGATGGTTTTCTTGGGGGCCTACAGCAAAAAATAGATGTAAGGATTTGGACAGGGAAGTGGGAGAGCTTTTTTTTAGCAGAATCATCAGAGAGTAAGATGCAAGCCTGTATCCATTCCTCAGTTTGAACTACTGCACAAAATATACAAATTTCTCTTGCTATATTTTTCCTTTAATGGTCAGATGAACGTACATCCAAACTGGGGCTGACAGGTCACCCATTCTACTGATGGCATTCAAAAGGCTCGGGTGCGGGCCTTGAATGTTTGCCTTAGCCAGCTGGTTAAAATCCATATAGGTAGGTTTTGGACACTCTTCAGGGGCAAAACTATTTGACACACACCTTGCATATCATCGGCACAACCACTCAATTGACCAAGTGATGGAGAAAACACATCCCCAAGGGCGGCATGTATTGTGCAAACCACCTTGCGAGAGGCAACTTCTCCTTCGACTTGAGTATTCTTAGCCTGCCTGCATGAGCATGTCCCAGGACTGTGTTTCTTTCCCTTGTTTCGACTCTGCTGCTTCTTTCTTGGCACTTTTTCCCATTGTAGCAGCTCTTAGTCCACGCAAGGAAGAGAAAATTGACCCTCGCCAAAAAAGAATCGACATCTCTTGCTTCTTGTTAAAGCTTAAGGCAAATGCTACTGTATCTGACTGATACAACCAATAGACTTACTTCAAAGTGACAGCTTCGAACCAGGAAAAAATCATTGTCAACACAAAAATCAACCTTTTCCTGTAATATAAGTACAAAGTGATAAAAACACAAACAAAATGTTCAAAAATGAACGTGAATCTGCTGAAAAAAAGTTGAAACAAAACAAAACAGACCAAAAAACCAACACCCCCCCAAAAAAAACATACCAATAAAAACAGAAGCCCACATTCTCTGATAAAGCCCGATCCCTTACGGAAGTGTTGACTTATTGACTTGAAACTGTTGTACCCAGGACCTTGTGTGACGACAAAGGAACCAGGAGAAACAAAATGGAGTAAACGACATCATACCAATACACATTTAAAAAAACTGGTCTTAATTTCCATTGATAGAAGATTGAAACTACATTAACCGATGGGGCTCTTTGCTCATGTTTGGCAAATTAAATGTTGAGATTGATAATGTTTGTGTTGAAGTACTGCTCGAGATGTCACGAAGTCTACGGTACATTTTGGGAACAGATTACAGCAGTTGATCAGAGGGACGAGCAGGCGGACTTTTTATATGGTTATGCACAGGTCAAAGTCTAGGCCAAATCTACATATCAGCCAGCTACAGATGCGACTCTTTAAGCCAGCCATTCAGATAAATATGCAGACAATCTGCATGCGCGTGTGCATGTGACAATCAAAAAAGCGTGACTCGGAATTTCACGCTGTTGACCCGTTGATAAATTTATTTGGCTGTTGGTGCCTTGAATTTTCATAATTTTTTTTATGAAACGTGACAATATTGAATGATAAAGCTACATGTTTACCATAAACACTGATGGTCCTTTTTGGATAATGACAGATGTAGGCTACAGTAATTTTTTCAACGGCCATTTTTCTCATTTAGTCGACAAATAAGTTCTCTTTTGCTGAAGAAAGAGGTCAAACTCGAAAGTTATGTATGGTTTTGTAAATAATTATAATGCTGCTGCTACTGTTGCTGCTGCTGCTGCTGATGATGATGATGAAGATGATGAAGATGATGATAAAATAATAACAATAATATTAATCAGGCCCTTATAATTTATAATAATTTAAGTACCATCTTTCCTGCAGACAAGTTTGTGTTTCATGCATTAACCACTCCCAATTGGTTCCAGACGACTTAATAGTATAAGTATAAGTATAGACACATTTGTGTCGCATGGATTGTGAAGGGAGTCAAGCATTAACTTAGCGAGTCACTTTCCATGGCACAGTTGTTGGCGAATACCCTCCACCTTATCTGTGGTGGAAGAAACCAAAGAACTTAGAGAAGACCACCGCGCACAGTAAAAGTGGTAGGAACTTTTTTCACATGCTTCCCAGGACGAGAATCCAACCTAGGTTGCAGAGGTGAAAGGCGATCGCCTTACCGCTCAACCAACCATGCACCCTAATCACACAATTGTTTGTAGGTTAAACAGACGATTTAAAAGTAACAAATGTACTTTGTTTTGATATTATTATAAACGGGAGGAAGGGATGATTTCAGTAAATTAGCATGTATATAAATTTCAATTGCAGCTGGAAATGATAAATCAAAGAAGATAATACATTGCATGTATTATCCTATGTTTCTGAATGGCTTACATGCGACTTGTTGAAATATATTGTATGATGCATAATCTACTGGCGCAATAAACTTTGAGCTATTCGCATTTTGGGATTCCCTGATAACTATATATATATATATGTAGGATATGATCTTACGTCGTTTTATGCAAAATCTGTTTATTGCTGCATGTTTGTTTGTATTTGTCTTGGTTATACTAATCACATCTAGTTTTAACATACGGTTTTGTATTTACGTCACGTAGAGTAATATTTAATAATTAAATGAACAGAAACCTTTCAGAAATAAACTCTCTGTTTCATGTACAGTTGTTTCTCCTCTAATAAGGCCACCCAAAATGCAACCAAAAAGGGGCCAAATTAGAGAAGGGCCTCTTTTGAGTGGGAAAATTTGGAGAAGTGGCCATTGTAGATGTTGCATTAGAGGGGACAACTGTACAAGTAATAATACAGAATTAACTTTAAATCTAAAAGATCAGCATATAATTTCGTTATCAAGTTAGGAAGAAAATATTAAATGGGAACAGGACAAATCCAGATAATTTTACTGAATTATCTATTGCAAATATGTTTCTGGTGAACGAAAATTGGAAATAGTTTAACTTGAATTATGTTCTAGGTTGAGAGAAACAAGTGGATTAACAATGATCCAATCACCTACACTGATTGGTATTACCAACAATATTTAAATCCAGATGAAATAAAGATTTATCGACATCGGTATGAAGATAAACTTTTACATCCCGACCTAAGAAAAGCACTCATGTTCAACCAACCAAAGTGGCATAGTCGCAGAAAATGTGTGGGTATGGTATTTATGTCAACGCATTCGAGTTCCAATTGGATAACTCTTGCGTGCAATGGTGTGTACAGAGAAGCAGCATTTATATGTGAAAAGCCACAACTCTGTAAAGCAGGTAATTTATCAGAGAGGCAAATTTTTCAGAATGTAGATCTTATACCTGAAAATGAATGTAGCCCACATTGGTTCACAGGAGATAATCAAGACTGCTTTCATCTACGAACATGTAAGACACCACTACATTTTGTTGATGCTAGCAAGATATGTCTTTTGCTGAATGGATCTATAGCAAATCTTAAAGCTGTTCAGCATCTGGTGAAGTCTGCCAAAACATTGAAAGTATTGTATTCATTAAGAGGGCCAGAAATGTTTCCAAGTGCACTAAACACAGCACATATATTCTCATATTTAGTGCAAATATGGCATTGGCCATACCTTATGTATAAAGATGTATGGATAAGAGAAAAGGCGGATAGCGAAGACACCGCAGGTATAATTGAACCAAGAATCCCAGTCAAAAACCGTCAATGGTTTTTATGGTATTACAAACAAATAGAACACACAAATGAAGCTGGATGGCCAGCAGGATGGAAGAATCACCCATTCAATTTAGCAAAACGTATAGTATATCTGCCCCCCATTACCAACCTCGAAGTCAGTCAGAAGAATACGACGTTTGCTCATGGTGTACTGTGCCATTCAACCCAAGCACCAGTACAGCGGACATGTCACCATGGGCAATTCCAGTGTATGAGCAAAGAATGTATTATTGAGCAATATGTATGTGATGGTGTTAGTCATTGTCATGACAGTACAGACGAGAAACATTGTAAATACTTCTGCATTTTACGTGGGGAACTTGAAAGTAATTACTCTGTGTGTTCCAATACCTGTCATCCAGAACACTGTACATGTTCTGATCTATTGTATCAATGTGAGGACGGAGGTTGTATTGCTTATTACAAATTGTGTGACGGATTACCCGATTGCTCTTCTGGAAAGGACGAAGATTGCCCTGTCAACAATTTTGTAATCTTCGGCATGGAAATGCTGAATAATGGCACAAAAAATACCCCTTATCATTCCCCTGCATCTCAGTACAATAGTGTGCAGTGTTCTGAATGCAACGCACTTGACTGTGAGGAGAGCAAAAAGTTGCTTTGTTTCCTCAGAACAGCGGTATGTGTGTACGATCGGACTGCTTCAGTATGCCCTAATGGCGGACATTTGCAGTGGTGCAAACATATGACATGCCCACGAATGTTTAAATGTCCAAACAGCTACTGTATCCCCCTAAGAGAATTGTGTGACCATCATTGGGATTGCATAGATGGTATAGATGAACGGGATTGTTATCGGTTTAAATGTGCTTTTTTGTTCAAATGTAGGCATGAATCTGTTTGTCTTCACCAATCAGAAATATGTAATGGTCGACGCAACTGTGTCTATTCCAATGACGACGAAGAGATTTGTCCTGGTCAAAAATGTCCAGAAAGTTGTCAGTGTCATGGCTATGTTGATAACTGTGAAAGCCAAAACTTGACATCAATTCCACATGTATCTGCACAGTTGAAATCTTTATCTCTGTATAATAATGATTTGACACAATGGAATATAAAAGGCTTCTCATTTTGTTGCTTATTATTATTAAATATTGGGAAAAACAACATATTTGTAATTAAACGTCTTCAGTTTTGTTCTTCCAGTGTTCTTTGGATGTTAGATATTTCATTGAATTATGTAAGTGTTATCTCCTTGGATTCATTTGGTTGCCTCAAATATCTAACGAGCTTACATCTCAGGGGAAATCCTTTGAAAATATTGTCATCTCGCTCATTTTGTGGACTTTCGAATATTAAGGTGCTAAATCTTTCCAATTTGTTCATACGTCATATTTATGGCGCAGCTTTCCATGGACTAAAATTGAAAACTCTAAACCTGTCTAATAATTTCATACATTTTATGGTCGAAAATATGTTTGAAGGTCTTTTAAAAGCAGATACAATTGATTTACGAGGAAATATATTGGACATTTCTCAAGTGAAAAAATTCAACGTCGAGGTACTTCAGTTTTTTAGTGACCATTATACGTATTGTTGCCACCTTCCTATAACTGTGAAATGTTTGCCCAAGCCTGGTCCTATGCTGTCGTGTGATGGCTTATTTCAATCTGCAATGTTCAAGACCTTATGCTTTATCTGTCTAGTTTGCAGTTTGTTTCTTAATGGCATTTCGTTCTTTACTCATAGAAAAATCTCTAGTGTCACAACAAATGATCTATTAACATTCACTTTAGCTTTGTTTGATTTTTGTAATAATGTATATTTGGTGATTATTCTATCAGTGCATCAATTATATGGCTCAGAATTTGTGGTGGTAGAAAAAAATTGGCGCTCTTCTCTGTGGTGCAATTTAGCCAGTTTTAGTTTAACTTACCCAACATTAATGTCATTGCACATACAATTGGTAATATGCATGTACAGAGTAAATACGATTGTCTTTGTACTCAGTGAAATATCACTTACTAAAGGTAATATAATTAATTTGGTATCAGGTGGGAGTGTATCATGTGCAGTTTTGTGTATATTGGCCATGCCAGGACTTCCTTTGTCCTCCGGTGGAATGTCCTATGAAACTGGCTTTTGTTTGCTTATCAAATTATATTCTGTATTGAATGTATGGAGCGAATTCCAGTGGTGTTATGTACTATATACTAGTCTGGTCTCTTGCTTTATACCAGTTGGTTACGGCTTGATCCTTTTGAGAGAGAAAGAGAGTGCAAGGCACTCTGCCCGCACCACTCGCAACAAACGTCTGACTGTATGGGTTTTATTACTTGCAGGGAAGAGCTTGCTGAACTTTTGGCCAGTAAGTATCATGGTATTTCTAAATGGTTTGGGTTTTATGATGCCACACACTATTACTATGAGGACAGCTCTCTTGACATTGCTCTTGAATTCCACACTCAATCCTTTCTTTTATAATTCAAGTGTTCTGTCATATCTAAATCGCATAATTGCTCCATTTAAATCAGCGTACAGATTACGTAAAAGAACTAGTGATAGTGCTGAAGCACGTTAACTCCAAAGATACGATGTATCAGACTAGCAGATAGGACAATTGGGCTTTAACCCTTTCCCCCCTTGAATAAAGACTGAGTCAACAGCTTTCCTTGGCATGTAATTTGGTAAGTCTCATGTACATTTCTCAGTCAAATTGTTTTTCATAACTGTTGAAATTAGTTAAAAACACTGAAGCAGACGACATTTGACCACCAGCCGGTTTTGGCTGGTTAAAGGGGGAAGGGCTATTTACTGAGGTGATAGGAGCCCTAATTTCAGATAAAACGGTTTCGTCTACACTTACAAAGTTGTTCACTCATCTTGTATTGCATAAAAAATAAGAGGATCCACATATGAGATATAAGACAATATGGTAGTTTGACAAAGAAAAATACCTTTAGTACAGAAAAACATGACCCATATTCACAAATTCCAAACCCAGCAACGGCAGCAAAGAGATTCCGGAGTTACCAAAGCATCAAGATTCATCTTCCAATGCCAATGTGAACAAACAAATTTCACTCCCGACTTTAGACAGGCAGTCGCCCATAAAAGGCAAGTGCTGGTTTTAAACTGGTCCCGTCAACCTTTGAAATACGGTTCACTGACTACAGACTCTAGTGTTTCCAAAGTGTATTGGCCTAACCACTCAAAACCCGAACTTTATTACTCCTGCCAAAAATAAAAAGAGACCTGTTAGGCCTATCACTTTTTAGTTCTCCTGATTTGTCAGTCAGCTGAGTATACAGCAAAAGAAGAAAGAATGCTTACATCGTTTTGTGATAATTATGAATCTGGAACACTATAAACACACTATATGTCCATTGTAACTTTGAGTCAGAGAACACAGCCCACAGCACAACATAGCCTATGAAGTATTTATCAAATGGTTCGGAAACTGACCCATATTCATAAATTCCAAACATAACAATGACTGCACAGAGATTCCAGAGTTACCAAAGCATCAACATTCATCTTCCAATACTAATGTGAAAAAAAAAAATTTCACTCCTGACTTGAGACAGGCAGTCACCCATAAAAGGTAACTGGTGGTTTTCAACGGGTCCTCTCAACGTTTAAAATATGCTTCGTTAACTTAAAACTATGGTATGCAATGTCGAAGTAATTGACCAAGCAGTGTTAGTGCAGAGCAAGTCCATGTACATCTCCAATAACTTTGAACAGGGTCGAACTTGTAGTTTTGACAGACGCCAAGGAAAGCAAATACTTCAGAAAACATTTCTCGTATTCATTAATATTCAATCCCACAATGAAAGAAAAGTTAATTACAGCAAAAGACAGAGAGGAAACTGATGTAAATTCTTCACAAAAACAATCACGGCACCACGTGTTGAACAAATGAAGGCCTAAATTCCCAGGAGTGCATATGCAGTTTCAAAGCAATCGTTCAGGCAGTTTGGAGAAGAAGATGTTTTACCCCACCTCTGAAATAAAACCCGGAAGCACAATTGTTTGGGCTATTTGGTGTAGACCCTCCTAAGGTACCAGGGGGGGATAGTTTTGAAAAAAAAATGAAAATGTGAACTTACATTCCATACCTCATCGACTTCCGTGGTAATTTATGTTGATGTAACATGCAAGAACCCCAAACATGCCTTCACACTGTTACCACCTAATAAACAACGTTGTTTGACCTCCCACAAGCTACATTCCCGGCACGTTTGAAACAATTTGAATCACACTTTTGGAGATGGGGAATAAAATGATGAACGCACAAAAATATCCGTTAGAAACAAGACAATTGCAGGGACATCTGTTGAAAAAAAAAACGTATAGGGGTTCCCAGAAGCATCCTATTCAAGTTTTAATCAATCAGCACTTTTGGTGAAAAAGATTTTTCATACATATAAAAACAACAAAGAAATGCAACGAAAAGGGTGAATGTAGTTGACGGATTTGAAAAATAAATTAAAACTGTGGACTTCCATTGTAATCCCCATTGATTGACATATGAATCAACAGGAATGTATGCATTAACTAGCAAGTGTTTGAATTGAAAAAAAAAATTGTTTAAAATCAGGGAACCGAAATGGCAGCACCTGGTCAAAAACTTTGCTTAGAATCAATCTGAGTGACGTTTTGTGAAATGAAATGACTAGCCATTTCAGATAACTATAAAAAAAGAAAGAAATGCAACGAAAAGGGTGCATGTAGTTGACGAATTTAAAGAATAAATTAAAATGTGGACTAAGATACATGTAATTTGATGTAGTTTACAAGCAAAACAGTGCAGGTAATCATTGCTGGGCATTCTAAGCATATATCATAGCATAATGGGTGTTTCAGATGCTCAAAATTGAAAATGAATACAGCTTGCGGTATGCACAAGGGCTTACCCAGCCTAAAAATAGTGGGTTTTTTAGCATAAAGAACAAAAAAAAAAAAAAAAAGCAGCTTGTCAGTGTATCTCAGCCAACTAAACAATGCCTTGTGTTCTGTTGGGCCTTATATTGTAACCCACTGCAGTTTATGTCTATTTGTCTGTACGCAAAAAAATGCTTGTATGCTAACATAAAAGTCTTAGCCATAAAAGTTCTCCAGTTATGAAGTAAACAGTAATTGCTCAAACATAGTGCTTTCAAGCAGAGATAAGTGAAAAAAAAAAGAATTGCCGATGTGCATGCAAGCTTTTGTACTGTATATATATTATTTGTAACACTCATGCTCCCTTCTAGAAGACAAAGCACATCAATTCCAATGTGCACATGTAGGCAACGTAAATTTAGCTTGGCTATTCATTGAGAAGGAATGAGAAGAAAACCCTAACACCTGAAATAGTATATTTGATGACATATTTGACATATACCATATTTATCAAAATCCTTTTTTTGAAATCTTTACTGTACATAAACCAACACTACATTGCTATGGTACAGAGCAAAACATTTATAAAGATAAACTGCAATACTACAAAGACAATCTTTACAAATGGAAGATCATTCTGTAGATATAGTATATATACAAGTCAGATGAGTAGAACACAGCCAGACTACACATTATTTCCATGTACACTGCAGCCACATATGGTAGTAACAAAGCCCTTAGTCCGTGCCGTAAATGAGTGGTTAATGTAATTAAGGGCATGTTTTAGTATTTGATGATTGGCACTAGACATGAGAAAAATAAACTTTTCATCGGCCGACAGAGAAGACACATTGTGTTGTTCTATTTTCGTGAGCAGTACATTTCTGAAGGGCTCATACTTTGTACAGTCAAGTATGAAGTGCACTTTATTTTCCAGCTGCGACTACATGCCGTAATTACATGTTCTGTTTATTAACTGTGCTCCATTTTACCGGCTAGTTTTAATCTTAAAACCATGAGCACTTATTCGTAACTGCGTGAAGGTACTACGTTTTCCTATGGGTTTGTTAGTTTTTAGTTGTTTCCTCGTTCAGAAGCACTTTTAAATTTACAATAAGTTCTGAGTTTATTCAAGTTTATGTCCATACCTTGTATGTATCATAGCCATTTTTTCCATAAACAATTATAGAGTTTCTCCCGTATAATCAAAGTACAACTTTCCACATTACCTCCACCAGTATTTTTAAGAATCAACCTTTTTAGAATGATCAGTGCAGACCTGCTAATTATTGCCTCTTGTCATGATGAGTTTCAATGAGACCAACCATGTCAAACTTTCATCTTGAAAGCTTGAACCGCGTTTGCAAGGCCTGTGGCCCTTTTTATGTGCATTGTCTTTGTGTCTATTGCTCTGAAAAAAGACATGAAAAAGATGAATAATATTTGTTTGTGTTTCAAAGATTGTAAGGAATGAACCTATATTGACAGAGTCCTTGGTCAAGTGAGACAAGTGAGAGCCCTAAAAGATTACTGTTCAACAAACAAATTCTTAAAAATATCTAGAAAAATATGACTGATACATTAATCTTTTATTTGTTAACAATTATGGACGGCCCCTTACCAGACACAATACTTCAGAGATAATACTACTCAGAATAAGGGACCTACAGGCTTTGGTCTTAGCCTTCTTCTCCGCCGATCTACAAAATTGAATGGATTGATGAATCAATACAAAATAAAAAACATGATCAAATTCCATATAAAGTGAAACTATTCCATTGTACGCAGTATGCCAGTATGCGGCTTTGTCTGAAGGCCGCTGAAGTTGGTGTCGAGCATTCAAATGCTTCCATACCCTAAACTGCACTTTCATCTATGTATACTGATAAATATGTGTTTATAACACTGCTAGTGTAGACAATGCCTACTTTGTCGAAGTGAAATAATTGCCCATTTCAACGAGACGCAGACACAGTTGGGTTGGTATCAGTCGAGTTACTCCTGCTTTGGTCTTCTGCTCTTGCATGTGAAGGGGGAGCATGGGTTATTTTTTGCCCACGACTCGGAATACGAAAAAAGTTATACCATATTGAATAAAAAACAAAAATGCCTCAAGTTTCCATTTTACCCAATTATATTTCGGACATGGTAGATTGGATTAAAAATACGGCAGATGAATAAATGCATATTAACGACGCAAATAACAAATAGGAGAAAGTGGAAATTGCATATGCAATACATCAAAATGTAACATAAATAATGAGATCAAAATATGCTTGCTGCTAGATATGCACTGCAAATTGCGTTTTGCAAATGGTCCACCGCATTTACGTAGCTGGTCACATCGTGTTGAAAAAAGGAAGCTTTAGCTTGCATAAACTGCATTGCGCGCAGGATAATAGAAATGAAATGTCAGGTATTGCAGATTAAAAAAAATGAAACATTTAAGTTGAATATGTACACGTGTCATTATATTAATTGCATAGAGAGTTGTCGAATCTTTCGAATGTTAAAGTGAATGTTAGTAATATAACTTTGCACATAGTCACAATACCATAATTCAATGTTGGAAGTGTAGAATTTCTCTCAAATTGTATTTGCAATAGTGTGATTTCACCCATTGCCAATGGCATCAAGCATTACATTAATTGCATAAAATAATGCTAATACGACACTTGGCACATTTCACATGCAACAAACAAAAGAAATAAAAACATTAATTGCAAGAAGAGATGATAATTACAAATAAAATATCAAACTTGTATTAAGCATTTTCTACCACGCAAATTTCACTGTTGCTATGGCATAATGTCATGTCCAACATCGCATGATGTAATCAAAAATTACATATATGCAATCTTAAAATTGCATAATGTAATATTCAAATGCAGAAATGTCACATGCTTTAATTTTTTAAATTACATCATGCAATTTTGAATAGCGCATAATATTCCATACAAGACCCATAATTAAATCTTAAATATTGCAGAATGCAATGTTGGATATTGACCCTGATCCCCTTCCATATTGGTATAGTTTGCCAAGGTTACATGTGTTATCAAAATGTTAGAGAATCCGTAATTGATAAACAAAAATTAATCATGGAAATGTTATTTATTGTTGAAATATTGTATGTTGTCTTTTCCATGTCTTTGACAAATTAATTCATTATTATCAAATGCTATTGGTGGCACAACCAGTACTTGACATGTTATGGTCTGTTGTCCTGAAATCCTCGATCCCTTGTGCTTGTATGATACGACGAGGGTATTCCAAAGAGGGTCTGTGTATTTGTCACGAATATCCTGTACAAGCGGACACCACTGGATCACATGAGCCTCATCTTGTACATTCCCACAGTTACACAGCCTCTGGTCTTGGGGAAGGCGAGACTATCTTCGCGTTTCAATTTTCAACCTGTGGGCTGATAAACGAAGCCGTGAAAAAGATACTCTCAAGTACTCAGGTATATGAGCGCACAGATCCTTACCATATGTCGAATGGACTGTCAATGACGGGTTTATATCTTAAACATAAGATACAAGTACGTGTCTCAACTCATACATATTCTGCTTTCTGTTCTATGATATATGTAATATATACAGTCAAATTGTTATATTTAAGTGGGATTTATGCTGTATTTAGCACATATACGTGCCCATCCATTCAGTAAACAGGTCACGGCCGAGACATGAATGATTGGTATAACATATCATTAGGGGCAAGGGTCATCTAATTTTGGGAGGTGCAGTACCAGCTGCTGCAATTGGAAGTAAGCGAGTCGATTTTTCATATAGCCCCCCTTCTAACAGTGACAAATGTTAAATCGTTGACAGATAAAGATGGAAAGCTGACACTGTGACCGAAGTAACAGAGATTGTGATCTTGATAGACCTGTTTCAAGTTTCCTCAATCTAATATGTCATCTGCAATAATTTGCAACGCAATCTTTTGTCTTTCTTCAAATTTCTATGACGTCTTCATATGGATCATGTTTTTCTGTACTATCAGATATTGCATCTTTTATAATGACAGGTACTCCATCTGGTTCACAGTGTCCTCATCTGACTCATATGATTTTGCTGCACTTTGATCACACTTTGGGACCTCAACCGTTAAACCTGAAGTGCTACTGAACTGGTATTATGTTTCAAAGCTTCAGAACGGAGGTTCAATTTTGATCCTGGTGCTTCTTTTTCTCTTCTTTCAACACCAATGGATGGATATTTTCTTTGTAAAGCTTCAGCATTATAACATTGATTTACATAATACATGCACACACATACATTACATGCATGCATACATACGCATATACATATATGCATATAATACATATATACATACATTCACACAAATACATACATACATACATACATGCATACATACATAAATGCACACACGCATATATGTACGCCCACATGCATTATATTAATGCATACATATATACATAAATACATGCTCACACACATATGTAAACCAACATCTATTACATGCATACATATATACATACATAAGTACATTCACACATACATACATACATACATACATACATACATACATACATACATAGTTTAATTGAGTTGATAATGTTGATCTGATATTTCAGCTGAACTGGACTGAGCTAATTATAAGTTGATGTGCATTCAATGTAAAATTGAAAGGAGTCAAAGGCAAGTGATGTTTTCTACACAATAAACATTTACCATAGTCCTTAGCATGGTGTGCTATTTACGCTGCTTTTAAACACTCAAGTGATGTGATTATGGCTTTGTGGACAAAAGTTGCAAAAAATCAACTGCATATTAACACTCAGTAATAAACCGAACCAGGTTCAGCTCTATATAACATTTGGTTGATCACAAAATGGGGCCACATGGAAAGTGCCCGGAAACATGAACTTGACTTCAGAAATAACCTTTCCCGTACCATCTTAAAAATATAGACAGTTCAGATCACTCATATATCACGATATATGAGATAATGAATTTTTTAGGTTTCAATTTGTGGTGATTTTTGGAGCATCCAATGTATAAATTTTGTACTAAACAAGCCGTAAATTGTTTTCCTTTTACTGCATGTTCACTTATTGCATCGATGGGACAAAGCCGTAAAAGATAAAAACTGAGTGAAATAGCATTTAAACATTGAAAATGTTTGAATAATTTGATAAGAAATTAAAAAAATTGGGAAACTAAAAGCGGCACTAAGATGTCAAAAATTCAAAATGGTGAAAAATTTAACACGCAAACTTATAGGGACTTTATTGAAATAGCGAATTTCGATTTTGGTTCTTTGGATGTGGGTGAAAAGTGACGTACAATCATAAATATAAAATACAAAAAATAATAGCTTAAATACATTTCACTTTCGTTGATTAGAAGGTTGCTGAGTAAGTAGACATTAAGTACTGTCTGTTGATTTATTTGTAACTTGGTCACACCCTTAGTTTGATCCTTTAGATTTTTGGTATATTTCGGTAAGACAACATCAGTGTCAACATTATTTGCTTGCCCTTGGTGAAAGCACAACAGTTATAAGTTAAATGCAACTTTTTGGACTTAACCATGTCATGTGAAGTTTTTCTATCTTAGAATTTTTGATTGGTTTCGACTAAATTGGCTACATTTTTTAAAAGAGATAAACGCCAAGATAGCACACTTGTTACATGGCAGTGCCCACATGAACTGCTATGTTATCTCCTTTACAACTTTGAGCTGGAACAATATAAAAGGGGTGGAGCAAACTGAAGTCCTAGTGTTATATCTTGGACGCATGCCCCCTGAAAAGCACACCTGATAACCGACAGGGTCACAATATACAGTAAAACCTGTACTTGTGGACACCTCCGTAATCTGGACATCTCTGTAATGTGGACGGATTTCCCCAGTCCCAAATATCTTGAA
Source organism: Hermodice carunculata (assembly GCA_964020975.1). Lineage (NCBI taxonomy): Eukaryota > Metazoa > Annelida > Polychaeta > Eunicida > Amphinomidae > Hermodice > Hermodice carunculata. Next base: position 29,406,016 of record OZ026623.1, read on the forward strand.
GTCATTTTTATCTATGGGACACCTCCATAATGAGGCTACCTGCCTAATGTGTATTAAGGACACTTTTCCTAGTCTCAAACACTAAATAACCTTCCCAATATGGACATAACACATAACATAAATGCCAGTCACCACAAATTCCCTTGTTCTTATCTTTCAATTGCCAGTTGAACAAATGTATATAATGAAAATGCCTAAACAAACGCTCAGTCACAGGTACTGACCTTAGTGTGTTTTAACTTGACAGTAGTTATCCATAGTCAGTGAACCAAGTACTCCTGTTGTTTTTTTTCTCATCAACAAAATTACAGATAAAACGTACATAGAATAATATTGATGAGGGATGGCATGAACGCAGTGCCTTGTGCTGCCGGCCAATAGATTGTAAAGATAAACCAAGACCATATCAAACAAATTCACTGATAATATTTTACACAAAAAGTACAGAAATACTAATATAACAAGATATGCAAGGAATAAGTTAAACTAAATTACTACATCAGGACTCACTGGAATTATTACTTGTTTCTCTGTGAGGAAAAATAAAAAAATAAATATCGACATTTTTATCCTGTAGCAAAATACGTCATCCTCTTCAAAAGGTAATAACAGATACAGCACTCTAAATTTTATCGGCGTATAATTATATAATTAAGGTCTAATGTGTAGATTACTCTGGCAAATGTAATTACTATGATGTTGCAATTGAGAAAATTGACGCCTATTATTCGTCCCATAATAATGAGTTGAGCCTCGATTTTGAAAACCAAAACTCACAGGGGATGTTCCACTTAATTCAGAATAAACTAGTGGACAAATATGTTCCAAATATAATTTATGGAGAAGAAGGATTTTTATGAATTTAACTAATTTTCAGTATGACTTTGGGGAGGTGTAAAAGCTTTGATATGAATAGCTGTTTTTAGCCGAATATTATTTTAGCACATATAATAAAATTTGATTTACTTTAATTCAGAGAAAGTTTATTTATTGTGAACCAATCCATTAATTTAATCAAATCAGGTTCAGCATTCTGTTTTACAAAGTCTATATGATTTCCAGCGTACATAATAAAAGTTAGCTGTGGAGAATGTGGGAACAAACATTTAGGTCTTGGTCAATGATCAAAAGGGATTAATTCTTCTGTTGAGTCATGTTATCACAGTAACTCAGTCAGTCAAAAAAAAATTAATTGATAGGTCATAATCCTAAACAAAGCTTGACACAGCCTGCTAAATTATTTTTTATATTTTGGTGATAATTCTATATTGAAGCCTTGTGTCATTTTTTATAATGACGAATTAAATGGCTAATTATCATGCACATGTTTATGTATATGAAAATGATTACATGTACATAGTACACACACACAGACACACACACACATTATATATAAATATATATATTATGCACATGCGCATGTATATGTTCATTGTACCTGGAGGTCGTAGAAGTTCAGCCACTGCCTAATGTGGACTCCTGTCAATTGTGGACACTTTTGTTCAGTCCCAATGGTCTGTGCAGTTGACAAGTTTCAGTGTATGAAGATTTCATTTTCGCGAATTCTATGATAGTTTTGAAGATGTGGAGCTGTCGAAATTTTAATTGTTTATACTGAAATAATTTTGCACCTCACGCCATTTGGTACCAGATGCACAATGGAACTAGTGACTCGATTACCATGTCAGGCCTTGATAACAAAATAAAACAAAAAACAAAAAACAAAAAAAAAACCAAAAAAAAAAAAAAAAAAAAGCAAAAAAAAAAAAAAAAAAAAACCCCAAAAAAAAAAAAAAAAAAGAAAAACACCCCCCCCCCAAAAACCCAGGTGGACTATGACATTTATCAGCTAAACTGGCCTAACATGCACAGGCGGAACTGGTCCTGTGGAATTTAGAGTTATGTCAATGTCACCTTTGCTGAACACCATAGTCAATGTTGCAAATATGACAATATCCCCTCGCCTATTTTCTTAGTATCTTATAAAAAAAAATATGATAACACGACCATGTAAATGTAGTGAAAAATTTTGAAGAAGATGCAACTTAGGGATTTGGAGACAAAGTCCTGAAAAGTGAAAATACACAAAGAAGTACAGAGACTAACAGAAATGTCCATATGCAATTTCAAAGTTTGGGCCGCTGGGTTTTCGAAATTGTCTCATATATTTGGATGTAAAATGAACTGTTATGAAAATGTGTATGGCTGTTTTCATTTGGAGAGGTCACTGTATTCTTTGGGTGTGTGCCGGGTCATTGAGTTAAATGAATACTTTTTAGGGCACTGCTGAGTCACTGAGCTGGCCTGTTTTGTGGATGACTCACATGTAAGTGGTAAACATGTGGAATAAGCTAGAATGGTGACCTACATTCATAAGAGGTGATACAAACAGGTCTCAATGCACTGGGATGTGTGACTAATTGAAAACTCTGGCATAACAGTTATATTTCTCTGTATAGATATAAAGCATACATTTTCCTGACTGGAAGAATGAGTTCTGAAGGATCTGGCAAAAGCTGTGTGTTGTCATGAAGTCATTGAGACTGTGAGCCATTGTTTGTATTGTACCTGTGGAGTGTGAACAGTGTCTTGAGTGGACTTATATATTTTGGTGCTACCCATTTGCACTTTGTACCTGTGAAGTGTGGACATTGTTTTTGAGTGGTCTGGTATATTGTACCACATTGGAACCAAACCATACCTCTGTGGGATTGGATCAGTGCCACATCTTTCAGTATCACATTGGACCTAAACCGTACCTCTGTCAGATTTGTACCACATCATTTTTTACCTGTCATAGGACTTGGAACTGTGGGATAGTACCTGTGGATAATCTTATCAGGGGTTAGGATTTACCTAAGACTGTTTGATTGTTGAAATACCAGTGGAGGTAAGTTTACCTACTTTGTACTGATTTTGATTGTTAATATATTATTGTTACAGTTATATAATTGGTGTCATTCTTTGTTGAGTTCTTGTAATGTTCGAAAGGTGGGCGTAGTTACAGGAGAGCTGAATGTTATTGACGTTCAGTAGTGTATCTTCACCTTTAACTACACTACATTATCACCCTGTGTCATATTTTGGACGATCCTTGTGTTTTTATCAATACCACTGGGGAATAAATCACGTGTATTATCAAGCTGGATGATCGTGTGTTTCCTACAGCAACAGACCCGCACAAAAGGGACCAACTATTGAGACACAGGCATTTAAAATGTTTATGTATCACCATTTGAAGTCATGATATAGCTCACGGTAAAGGATATTTAACCCTACGGATGAATATTAATTACTGTGGAACAACTCCTTGTCTTAGTGGCATAGGCACTGCATCATGGTTGGGCTTTTCCAATATTCTCAAACTATGTTTTCAGTGTTGCTGAAATAAGGCAAAAACCACGAGGCAGATGACATTTGGGTAGTAGCTAATTTGAGCAGGCTTAAGTGGAAATGATATTATCATTTTATTTTTGTAAAATGGATGTTACTTCTGGTATGTGTCTGTATTACGTTCCGTCAAACAAAGAAACAGAAGGATGAAGTTGTGAATAGCGTGAGTACAAATGGTCCCTGATTTCAATGCTTTAGCACAGACATCTGACCCAGCATTGTTACATACCATACCCACTTGTTCTCCCAAATTTGTATGTGAAGCTTCGTAAAGCAAACTCGAAACTGAAATGCGAAGCATGTAGCATATTTAATCCTTGATCATATTAAAAGACGTCTGTGTTTGTGCATCTGTTTCCTAATAACTTGCCGAAACGTAATTGTAGATTTTCAGAAAGGGATGTTTATAATTTCATAAAGAAAATTTGTTTTGCCGGCTATCATACAAACATACAACTTGTGACATAAAATGCATCAATAGTTTTGGTACTGTCCAGTAAAGTGGCAGTTGTAACTGCACTGACAGCGTGATGGAATGCAACTGTTTATAAGAATCGTAAAGTTTATCTGTTATATGGCTATGATAACGGTTGGAATGTAGGCACAAATTAAGCCTTTGAATATATCGTAGAAGATGACAGTAGGACATGCTCCGATATCTTGGTTATATTTACCTGCACCATATGCAAAATTGCACTCGTAATTTAGCACAGAGAGAACTTTAGTCGAAAAATTCAACCATGTAACTGACATGAGGGGGGGGGGGATAAAGCAAATGCAATGGGTACCACTGAGACATTGAATGCCGACCCTGAAATAAATAAGCAATGTGGAGGTTTAAATAGATCATCGGACTTTTTGTCATTTGGAGTTACACCTCATTCTCAACGTCTCAGAGAAGATCTTTAAAAAGCAGATGACTATTGAGAAACACTTAAAGATCTGGGTGTGATAGAGGCTTTCAAACTTCTTAAGCCAATAGGCATGAAAACTGTTAAATAGTAGATGGAACTACTGGAAACGCGCATTGAGCAGTTCAAAACCAAGGTAAGAGGCCACGAATTCATCCTTGCCCGACAACATGGTCATTCGTCAAAAATCACTGTTATCGGCTCATATGTATTACCCCATTCTGTCCATTTTCCTGACAGAGTCTTTTACATTTTGATATTCAGGTGTATTTGATGCCCATCCTTTGAGGTGGTTCATGTTAACATATGAAATCCTTTGATCAAAGAAACGATGGTTGTCACGTCCCATAAATCTTAGAAATTAACCTGATAAAATTTCGCTGATCTTGGATATGCCATCAGTTCCAAGGAAACTTAAAAAGAAATTGATTTGTTTTATTTGTTCTTTTTTCAGGGTTACTGGTTCATTGCCGCAAAATTGATCTCCCGCCATAAGATACAGCACCTATATATTAATGGAGCACGTTATTGGGCACGTCTTCCTGGAATTGTAGAAAACTATCACATCCTACAAAAACTATTTCAATTCTGCAAAATTCTGCTGAACATTATAAACTTATATACACATTGAAAAATAGGTTATAGGCAACTAAACCTAATATAAACTCGGAGAAAAAAGACAAATGTTTCTGTCATTTGTCTCCGTCAAGAGTCCACAGAGAAAACAAAATGTGACTGCACAACCACTATCCATATGCCCAGAATGGTAAGCTCAAGCTGCACATGACATGCCAGAGTGGCACAAAATGCCAAGACAAGGCTAAGATCTTACAATCTCTACCAAAAGCATACGAGGAAACAACAATTCAAACACACCACAGAGCAATATTCAAATTCATTGAACTATTTTTCCTTTCGTTTTTAGTTACCCTTGTTTCTTTCTGAATGCCATAACTGCTATTTCAGTGATCGCATTACTCGGTCTCAAATCCCTTTATCAACATTACCGTTTTGGCACATGCTACATATTTTTCTAAATCAAGCCATTGATGTCTGCTGTTTCTGTACCACATGATATATTAAATATTTCTTTATACAGTGGATACCAACAATTCAACCGAACATAACAGTTTCAGATAAGTGTAGGTGAAAACATAAATAATTTGAATCATATTTTATTCCAGTGTAAAGAAATAATGCTGAATGCACCTCATGTACAAATGCTTCTCTTTCCATTATTTTTTAGTAATCTGACGTCTAGCTAATAAATATGCATTAGTCCTATGTCATGCACATTGTTTTTTTGGTTGCTGCACGTGACATAGGCTCGTCAGAGTATCAGCAGTGGATAAGTAAGTTTTTTGTGCATTTCCCAATACTTTGAAACGAAAAAAAATTACAAGTTTATAACAGAATATGACGCAGTGTAAATTGTGAAAGAAGTAATTTGTATAATGTAATTTTCAATTCTGGTCATGCTCGAATACAAAGTTTATTAATATATGTAGAAGTATTTATGCAACTACAAGTAAATTTTGATGTGTAGGACCACTTTCTATGATCACCAAACTATTCTCACCAATCTGCATACATCAGAACTTAGAACTCATGGGCGTTTTTCAAATCATAATCTATCGTAACGCATCGTGTTCTGGTATATTTCAAGAGATACGGCAAACCTTGCCGCACAGAATGTATACTGAACCCCAATGAAAAGTATCCACATAAAAAAATTAACACATTAATTTTGTAAGTTACTAAGTACTGTGTGTGCATATATGCATGGTTTGGAGCCTACATCAGGGTCATTCAGGACAACTTTTTAACTTTTGCTGGGTTGTTACATAATGCATGTGACTTTTGTGCACCGAATATGGCTTCTGACCACCACTCCTATTGGATGGCTAAAATGACCTGATGTTTTCAGTGGCTTTAAAAAGGGATGTTCAGCCAAGAAAAAAGCCAGTGGTCTCAGGTGTGTTGAGGCGATCATGCCGCGTCTGAGCCAAGGTCAAAGACACCATGCTTTGGGGCTTGCAGAGGGTGGAGTCCCAATCACTCAAATCGCACAAAGAATGGGGTGTACTCGGCGCACCATCCAACGACTAATTGAACGGCAACAAGAAACTGGATCCGTAGATGATCGGCCTAGGCCTGGCCGAGAAACAGTGACAACACCTGGCCAAGACCGTCACATCCTGCTGATGCACCTGCGAGACCGTTTCCGTACAGCAGCCCAAACAGCCCGTGAGACTCAAGGGGTGAATCACCGTCCTGTCAGTAGTTCTACTGTGGAGAGGCGACTGAGGAGCAGTGGCCTAACAGCCAGAAGACCTTACAGGGGTAACCTGCTGACCCAACCCAGAAGAGAAAGACGACTGCAGTGGTGTAGAGCACACTCCAGGTGGACTCGCCAGCAGTGGAATACCGTCCTTTTTACTGACGAGTCCCGTTTTTGTGTCAGCAGAGCAGATGGCAGAGAACGTGTGTGGCGCCGGACTGGGGAGAGATATGCAGATGCCTGTGTCCGTCAGGCAGATCGATGGGGTGGACCCTCTGTCATGGTGTGGGCAGGCATCAGCAACCGCTACCGGACACCCCTAGTGGTCATTCAAGGGATCCTCAATGCTAGGCGGTACATTGATGAGGTGCTGGAGCCGCACATGGTCCCATTTATGGAGCAGCATCAAGATCTGGCGATCTTTCAGCAGGACAATGCACGTGCACACTCTGCAAGATTAACAATGAACTTTCTCAATGAGAACAACATCAATGTCATGGAATGGCCAGCGTTCTCACCCGATCTGAGCCCTATTGAACATTTGTGGGATCAGTTAGGCCAAGTTATTCAACGGAGGACACCTAGGCCTACTACCCGAAACCAGCTGATCCAAGCTCTGCAGGAAGAATGGAATAATGTTCCCCAACACAGAATTCAAACCCTGGTCAGCAGTATGCGCCGCAGATGTATAGCATGTGTTGATGCTCGAGGTGGCCACATCCCATATTGAACAGAAAAATTTGTGTGACTTTCAATTAGGGCAGTTAATGAAATTTTTTGCCTGTAAGTGACGTTACTGTCGGTAGAGCGTGACATTATTTTTATGCCAGAAAAGTGAATGCTTTGTTAAGTTCTAAGCACGTCTAGGTATGAAATGTTTCAAGTATAAACAATAAAATACTTCAAAATTGGCATGTGGATACTTTTCATTGGGGTTCAGTATATGAACGGAACTTTGCATATAAATATTAACCTATCTGCCCGCCTCGCCAACCATCGGCTCAGGTGCATCAGCATATTTGAACTTTCAACTTGGGAGTTTTAATTCTAATTCAAAACTTTTAATATAGCCATGTGACAAAAGCATACTCAGCTGCTTTTACTGCATTGGCGACAAGTGAAGATTAATTTAAGGTAACCGAGACACCTGTCATAGAAAATCTTTGTTCTTGTTGTAATACACAAATCCAGCAGTTTTCCACCACAGTTACAAACCAAAAATCGCTGTTTTGTCTCGGAAGGAAAGTATCACTGTCACGGATTCATCAGAGGTAGAGGCATACTTGTATTCTTCAAATGCCAAAGATAAATTTATGTGCCATTTCGTACATTTAAATAATCTGAAACATGAAGATGTTTGCTTGCTTCCGTTTCTCTTTGATAGTATTCAACAAATGTTCATACTGCATCTGACAGTCCTCGCTGTATCCCCATCAGCAATCACATTACAACCTGTATATAGGGAAACTGTTTTCTTCTCATACATGTATTTAATGTTTTACATATATCACAGTTGTACCCTTTTCTTTCTTGTTATTTCCTGTCACAAAGCGACTGGTGGACTTGTCAACTCAGCTGAACTGTTTGTAACCAGGACAGGTACCTTAATTGTTGATGTGACAGAGGCACTATATTTCAGTTGTCTGTTCAGAAGATAGAGCCCTTTGTTGAACAACACCTTGCTTTTCCCAGCAAGAGCATTGTCCAGAGAATGGCATGGTACAATGATATATCAACACAGTCTATATCACCTGGGTGCTTGTAGTTCCGTCTCCTTTAGGCCCATGACCATGTGTTGAAGGTCCCTATGATGCTTCTATAAAGTGTATGATCCATGATTTTCCTCCAAAAATGGGATCTAATGGATCAGTATGTATTCACACCGAAGTCTATCTTCTTTGTTGCAGAAATAAAACTACAATCCCACAAAAATGATGGAAAACTCAGAGCATTCTGCTATGGTCTTCCGATATAAGAACCTTTGGAAAATGTATCATTAGTTTTGATACTATCCAGGAGAGAAGCAATTATAACCACACCAAGAGCATGACAAAATGCAATTGTTTGTAGGTATTGTACTGTCTATTTGTTGAAATGTACGCAAAAATTTACAATTTGAACTGTATAGTTACACATAAGCAGTAAAGCCACATCCTACCATGATCACGATACTTTGTCCCGCCGTGTTCTCAAGATTGCTTAATGAAAGATTAAAATTCGGGGGGAGGGGATTTTTTTTGCCAAGATCATGCCAGAATCCTGTAAGGATTCCGGGATTTCGTTCTTCTAAGGGTTTTGAAGGTATAACTCTCAGATTGATGTTTAGAAAATGAATTGTTCTGGGCTACTGGATACCCCTTTTCGGGAAGAGTATAGGCCTATATGTTTCATCAGGTTTGGTTCCACCAAATATCTCATGTAGCCCCTTTTTACTACAAAGTCGTCTAGTGCCAAATCTACAGGGAATGAGGAATTAGTTTCCGTAACGTTTAGATATGTTGCCACCTGCTTGACAATATCTGCTCTATAAAGAATAGCAGGAATACAGCAGTCTGGTGAAACAACAACTGTGTATAGATATTTGGATAATCGCCTCCATTCCAGCAGATATTGTCTGCCTATCAGCTCTGCCACCAATACAAAAAAGACAGCCCCAACACAAGCATCAAAGTACTTTGCTCTTAATGTGGAGTGTCTCCTCTGGCAAACGAGAGAAAATATCACAGCAACAATGCTTCCTGCACAGCCAATGCCGACGATCTCCAGCAGTCGCTGGGGTTCCATTGCATAGCCTTGCCATTTTTCTGGGTAATATAATTTCAAATAGGCCCAGTTACTATTTTTGAAATGTTCACCACCTTTGAATTTTTTTTCGACCAGATTTTCTAAAATGTACTTGAGTACTGTAAATAGAGTGCTTCTGTGTGTTTGTCAGGTCCTGCATGAGTGTCACAGATAAACAACATCTTCCTTAAGTCACTTGGATCGCCTTTCTTGAAGAGTTTATCATAAGCTGCCAAAACTTGAGTGAGGTAATTAAGCGTAGGCCTACTCGTATCGTTTCGTTGGACTGTGATCACAGCTATAGCAATTACTATATCTTCCTGTTCAGAGAGCTTATTGTAAAAGTCAAGGGTTTCACTTGCATGCAGTGTCTGCATGTGGCGCTGTGCATCTTCCAATCTTCTATTGTTTAAGTCAGTTGCTCTCTTGACCAATATATGGTTTGGCCACGAAGATGTAGAGAAGTATTTTGAAAAGGCCCAGTCACTGCAGTATCTTGGCAATACAAATATGAGTGTAATGATATAAAGGTTGACCATAAATACATAAAAGACGGGATTAGTCATAAATGAGTTGAAAAGCTGTCTCTTCGGCATTAACTTGCATACATGTCTATGTACCGCCATGACATACCTACGTGGTTATGGCGGCCTCTCGTTGCTATTTTATAATGCTTGATCCTCTGGCCTCAAAGACATCAGCGGGTTATAGATCGTAGCAAGGGATGTACGAATGTGTTCACCACGCTTCACTTGAAGTAGCTGGCATGTGTATCCTGCAGTGATAAAATACTTGGCTTAGTGGCCAAAATGACACTCTGTGGACAATTTGGCAGCATAATGTATGCATGTATGTTATCCTGGATGTTATTATTTCAAGTAATTTCACAGATGGAAAGCCTATTAAGATAACTTAAAATATAGTGATTTAAACATAATGCAGACGAGGATACATAACTAATAATTTTAGAAAAGGCAATTGTAATGAAAATGTGTCAGAAGCAAACCATTCTTAAAATAATTTACCTCTGCTGTGCAGGATGGGATATAGTATAGCTGGACAGCAATTGGCAGAAGTTTGACAGAATTATATTTATGTTCAGCAGTTAGCTGTGGCAATATTTGATTTTTAACATGACGTTTCATTTGATGAAAATTTGCATGAGAAAATCATATGATCATATGGTCTCAAAAACAATTCTATAAATGATTATTTTAATTATTCATTAGTATTTTTCATCTTTGGTGAAAGAATCTACTAATTCTTCGAACAATTTTGGGTATAGCGGACGATGGGCATACAGTTCATTTATGTATTAATAAAATGGTTCTCAGTAAACCTCATAAACTGCCAAAACCCATTTAATCAATCATTTTTGTGAGGCTAAATTATAAATCTACCACACTTTATCACCTTGAAGTGCTGTCGTCTGATAGTACCCCAAGAAATACACGTTCAATATAGATACATAGAATACATGTCAAGTAACTTAAGTCCTCAAGGTGCATAGATATGGTCAATCAACCACAGGCACAGTTCAATGTTACAGAAATACACAGTATGCAATCGGGTGTCCAGGAGCACTTCAGTCTCCATGCAGCCTGGTTTTGGTGTCCTCAAGGTGACGTCACTTCCCGTTGGGACAATACTGCAATTTGCTGCGTTCAACACTCCTCCTCCTTTTGTTTGATAGATTTAGTGGTGTTCCAAAAGGCAGAAACTACAATTTTGTTAAATGAATTTTGGAGACAGTGTGGAGGTGTATGTGCCATCCTGAGCAGGAAGAGAATATAAAAAAAGGTTAGACACCTTTCGTACCGGCATTCAACCTTAAAGATGCCCTCGTTTTAATGCATATCTATAAAACAGTGTAGTCCACCCATATGGTGTTTTAACCTGTAAGAACATGTCTATGAAAAATTGGCTGTTTATAATGTTAATAGCATTCATACCATATCACATACAATTAGTTGTGAGGGAAATTAAACCCCCATGCACCCCAATTTTTTTATCCACATACTGTCTCCCCATTTCCTTTATTTATAATGGATCAAATCTACCATACCATTAACTTGAATAGAAAACATTGTCCGACAGACATTCTATCTAGCTGACGTCAATACATTTATACATCCATTTTGGGCTGGAACATATCCAACCTGAGTTCAATATGTAATGCACAGGGATGAATGAACTTATTGGGCGGGAACATATCCAACCCAGACTTCATGTGTGCAGAGGGATAATATCTGATCTGTACTGCAAAGTTATAAACGAGGTACTATATATACAACTAATTTCCGATCTGGTAGAATCTGACCTTGAAGCATCCTGAATGTGGAATATGAATTGCAGATTTCCCACTCATATTTGATAGAATTTCTTGGCCACCATCCTTGTGATATCACTAATAAGTGACAGTGGCATATTTTTGGTATCAGCAGTGAGTTAAGCCACCTCCAGGATCATTCAAGGATTGAAATACCGGCAGTGCTGGAACTTTTCTGGGATACCAACTCAGCAGGGAGAATCTGTTTCAACAACCACCTTGTTTAATAAGATCTGCCTTTCCCTTCCCATTGCAGCCTTCACGGTAAATCCAAAGATGGCACTAGGGAACAGCTTTATGCACTGCTCAACATCCTGCAGTCTGCCACTGAAGCAATGGAGGTGAACTGATTGTGTGGAATGCAATATTGCCCTCATTACCTCGGGACATCTACTCATGCTGCCTTCCTTCTTTCTTATCCCTACAGTGAAGAACCACAGGTAATGTGTGATTGACCACTAACTCTAATACTTCCTGCAGTGCCAACTCCTGTCGCTTAGTAACCTGGTCATTGATGTTCTTGATCATGTGGTCCAACCCGATCTCCCCAAATATGACCATTCTAGGTTCCTAAAGCAGGTCTTCCAGCTCCGGAATAAATCTGGGCACCTTCTCTTTGGGATGGCAGGACAAAAATTGGGGAAGCAGCGCGATGATAAAAGGGATTCTAGGGTTTCTGCATAAGCCGATGCATCCCAGCTAGCGTTTTTCACGTATTCTGGAAAACGTGGTTAGAGATCATGTATTCAATGTGAAACTCCTCTTCACTGATAGGCTGCATTCTGCACACCTCCTCCATGTCATGTAAGCCTGTCCAGTAAAGTAGCTCTCTGAGATAACAATGAGCATCCACCAAAGTGAAGGGCAAATTCACAGCTTGTATAATGTGTCACTCCTCACCCTGCATACTGACGGTGGGAGCCAGGCAAAAAATATTCCTTGCCTTCTCTTCAGTAACTGTGCTGATTATTGCAACCAGGACTCTCCAGTGTATAAGTGCAGGCATGCAGTTGGGAGGCTCGATGGTGATCTCCTCGAGCAGCAGACATAGCTTCTCCCTCACCCTCCTGCTGAAATCCTTGAAGAGAATTAGTTCCTTCAGATACTGCAGTAGCCGGATCAGTAGATCAGTAACAGTTCTGCATTTCAGCTCTTCAGCCAACATAATTAAGAGGCCCATCATCAAGGAATCCAAGGTTTGAAGGTAACCAAACTCACAAATACCTTCTGCATTGCTTTTGATGTGTACAGTGACTCCTGTCACCTGGGTTGACCATGGTCTGCACTCCCAAAAGGCTGTGTATGGCAACACATACCATGGTAAGTGATGGCATAATACATGACGCTTGACATGTGTTACCCTCTCCCTGCACACTGGACAAGGATGCAACTTCTTCCTTGCTGGTTCCATTAATGTATTTCCAACCACTTCCTGTGTGTATGTTTTCTGTGCTGATGAAGATCCAAAAGATGATCTGGTAGAGGTCCTGACACTGCCCCAACTATTATTGCTAAAATTCCGGTGTCGGTTGGCCTTGCCTCTCTAATTTCCTCATCCTACCATGTTGTAGGAGAAACCTTTGCTCCTTATTAAGCATTGCACATATAGCAGCTGCCAGTTGTGGTACTAATTTGTCCCAGTTTTGTTGTAACCCTGTATGTAACATTGAGCCATGTGAAAGAGTTGACGGTTTTACCTCTCCACTTGCCCATTTCTCCTTGCCCAATACGATGTTGTTCTCGTCTTGGTGACTTCCAGCAATTCACAAACAGCATGGATTACATTCTGTCCAAATTCTCACCTTGGTCACTATGTATCTGTAATGGACAGCCAAACCTGGAGATGAAATCATCCATTATTTCCTTCATAATTGATTTTGCAGTCTGGTTTGGAAGAGGTGATACTTAAGCCATTTGTTAAACTGGTCTACAAAAGCATGAAAATGTAGGCATTGTCACTTTAATTTGGAATAAATGGACCTAGAATGTCCTTATGGAGCTTTTCCAATGGCGCAGCAGCATGATATTTGCCCAAACCAGCCCTTGGCCATGTTTTGGGTTTTTGTTCACACTAAATGTAGCACAAGATTCTACATATAGCTTCCTGTCTGAGGCCATGGAATGCCAATAGAAGCTTCACCTAAATAGCTGAAGAGTCTTGGTTTGACTCAAGTGTCCAGCCCAACGGACATCATGACAATACTTCAAAACTTTTTGTCTCATCAGTATTGAACCAAGAAAACACTTCCTGGGAACAGCATATTCCCATGTATGGAACAAATAAACATTTTCCATAGGGAGTTGGGACCTGCACATCCAAAGATGTTTAATGGATGGACAATGGAGATTCAGTACATCCGAGGGAGGGTTTACCCTGCTCTCTTACCAGGAAATGCCTAGTGAGATGTCTATATCTTTTACTTCATGGTCGCGCAGCCCTTAGTAGGGTTATATATTCAACCAGTGTGCTTCATCCCAGTCCTCTCTGGAAGAAACTAAACTTGGATCTTGTGGCAAAGGTCTGATACTTAGAGGTAAAATGTCATCAATGTCCTTCTCAAACTGACCCCATTGTTCCTGTGCATGAGTGCAACATTTGCAACCACCACAAGGGAGTTGATCTAGAGAAACTCCTTCCTGGTAACAATTATAGAATTTCTCCCGATCTTGGACTCCACCGAGGGAGTTTGCATTGATTTGTCTCTCTCTAGCTGGATGAATAATCTCCATACCATACTGGCTTAGTTCTTCAGTTAGGCATCTGGCTGACTGGCCTTCAATGTACTTGAAATGCAATAACCAGCCCAGACTGTTGTGGTCACTACCAACCACAAATTTCCTACCCAGAAGATAATGCCTGAACTGTCTGGTAAATTGTACCATGGCCAGAAGTTCCTTTTTGCTGGAACAACATTTCCTGTGAGCTGGTGTCATGAAAAACTACCATAAGATAGTACCCATAGCTTCCCATCCTGGACTTGAGAGACTTCTGCTGCCATCACCTAATCTGAGGCATCAGTATCCAAAAGGAACATTCCATCCTTCTCTGGGAAACTCACCTCAGGAGCAGAAACAGGAATGGATTCCAATTTTTAAATGCCTTTTGATGATGTTCCTGCTTTTTCAGTCCTGTTGGCCCATAAAGACAGCTGGTCATTTGGCAATTTTTTGAATATGTTCAAGATGCTAATTTGTGGACCCTTAGAATGATTCCACCTCATTGGTGTTCTGAAGTACATGCATGTTTTGTAGAGCCTTGACCCTCTTGGGACGAGACCAATACTACCTCTGGATATGATCTTTTTTAGAAATTTGACTTCCTTTTGGAAATGTGTGAATTTTTGGGGTTTCAGCTGGATTTGATTATCCCGAAACCTCTGGAACACTTCACTCAATTTTTTTTAAGTGATCTGTCAAGGATTTTCCTAATATTATCGCGTCATCCAGGAACGTCAAAACCATAATCTAGGTTACTCCACACAATACTAGGTTCATTGCTCCCATGAATGTCACCTGCATGTTACAAAGTCTGAAAGCCATACGGCTATGTTCAAATAGACTGTACTTAGTCATAAATGCATGCTTAAGTCGGTCACATGGTTCGATGGAAATTTGCCAATAAGGTCTGGCCATATCGAGGGACGTGTAAAAGACATTGCCTCCTAGAGTGTCCAGACACTCATCAATTAATAGTAAGGGGTAGGCATCCTTCACTGTCACCTTATCGAGTTCTCTGTAATTGATGCACCAGCAATCTCCACTGCCTCTCCTTCTAACTAAAACTGGAGGTGATGCCCTGACGGACAATAAAGGCTGTATTACACTAATATCCACCATCTGTTGGAAGTGTTTTTCCTCTTTATTCTTGAAACCCAAAGAGACTTACCTCATATGTTGTTTAATGAGCTTAATTCCATCAGCGTTGAGTTTATCTGTCATATCAGTGAAATAACCCAGATCAAAGTCATTTTTGGAGAAAACATCTGTACAACCACTGAGTAGCACAGCTACTTGTTCTTTTTCTCCAGCAGACCAGAACACCTCCAGCTTTTTCCAACAAAGTCTGAAGGTGTTCTGGGATATCACTACTTTTACTGTCAAAATCAGATGAAGTATGCAACTTATGAACAGTACTCAAGCTGTTAAATGTGTGACAATACATAGGACCAATATCAGTCAGATTAGACTGACACTGATAACTCAGGTTAGAGTCAAAGTCAGTTTGAAATATATCCTGATTTGAGCAAGAGTCAAAACATGACTCAGAATCCATCAGATACTCATCATGGGAGACCGACATTGATTTCTGTGAGGTGCAATATCAGTAACTGGATTGGGTCTTGCCAGACTTACATCCGACAAAATTATATCACACTGTACAGCACTACCAATTAACTTGCCAGGCTTGGGGGTGATATATTTCTTGCTCAAGTTAACCCAGACTACAGGAGTCAGTCTTTGACTTTTAACAAGAATCGTCAGAAAACAAAGTCAGGTTTCGACAGAGATGGGTGTAATCACATGATACTCAGCCTGTCCATTCTCTATGATAACTGTGCTGTGTACACAACAGTTTGATGGAATAACAAGTCTCCAATCCAGCGTGACTTTTCTTACTACATGCTGCGAGTCTCCATTATGGCAAAAAACTGCTGGTATCATAGTATCTCCAACCATTACAGCATTGTTCCTCAAATTCACCATAGAATAATGGGTGAGCAGGAAATCTAATCCAAGAATGACAGAATGTAATGGGTGCCACGAAAAAATTACTATCCCTCACAAGATATGCTGTCCTCATACTGCCCTTGCCAGCACCTTTAAGTGGGATTTCTTGCAGACTCTTGAAATTAAGATGTAACTTCTTTGCAAAGTCATCACCCATAACGTTTACTTGTGCAGCAGTATCAACTACAGCTTCTGTATCCACAAAGTTTACAGCTGCTGGTATCACAATGTTGTACCCGTGAGTTTCCTTAAACACAACTGGAAGTGAAGCAATATCCACCGACCTAGTTAAACATGTAGTACTTTTAACAAAATCAGACTGGCCGTCATCTGTACTTTGGGTTGCCTTTTGGCCATAACTGCAGCCGTTAGTTTTTTAACTTTCTGCTTCCAGCTTGTGTGGATTTTTGGGAAGTTCTTGCGGACTTGGAGATCTCTTAGGACTCTGCCTAGAAAGTGTGCCGTGCTCCCGCAGATGAAACATGCACCCGTTTCTCTAGGTGGCATTGTAGCTTTCTCCCATGTTCCAGTTTTTGATGGACTTGCCTTGGGACTTGATTGGCTGTTTGACTGTGAGGCCTGAGAAATAAAAGTTCTTAGCAAACTAGCCAGGCTCTTCATACCCTTTTCAATCCCTGACGTCACCGCTGTGGATGTAGGCCTCTCCACCAAAGGTGCCATCTTTTCTTTCAGAGGCTTTTAGTCCTTGCAATCCACTGCAGATGACCTGACTGAAATATGCTCAAAGTCATCTGGGATTTAGGATACACTCTGGACCACTTTCTTTCCAAAGATAATTTCAAAATTTTGCTCATGTATCTTCATTTGGTGTAATGCTGTCCCCAGATCTTCAGGCTCTTTGTTTAAGACCAGCAGTGGTGCCTCCTGATGTGTACACTCTTTCAAAAAATAACTCAATAGCCATATTTCTGATTACTCAACAGCTGCTCTTTCTGCATCAGGGTAGCTGTTCTGAGATAGTTTCTGAGCCCCCTCAGCAGATTCTTCCATGGTCTTTTCTGTTTTTTTGTTTCAGAGTGGACAACTGATATCTTAAGCTTGCAGGGTTTCTTTTCTACTAAATCTATGGTCCATCTTCACAGTAAGCCTATTGTAGTTGTCCTGTACACCATGATCTAAACTGCCGAAAAAATTTAAAGCCTGACCATGTAACCCATCGATCAATTTTTCTAACCTTTCCATCTGGTTCCAGCCTTACTTCTCTGCATGCCTTTCTCATTGTAACACCAATCCTGCTTACCATCATAAGTTGGCACCTTTGATAAAGGAGGATCATGCCACACTCCATTAAGACCATACCCCATGGGCTGTGGTTGCCCAACATTCACCACAGGTGGAGCCACTGGGTGATGTGATTGAGGTACAGCATTCCATTGCTGACCTGCTGGTGATGGAAACTGCTGATTCACTGGGTGAATTCCATAAGTGTGAGGTTGTCGCACATTTGTTGTTGGCATATGCTGCATAAACTGTTGCACATTCCCTTGAATGGGTGTATGTGGTTATGATGCAACATTCCTATTATGCTGTGCAGTTGAATTGGCAGTAGAAGCTGTAAAGGCTTGTCTAGGTGTGAGAGCTACACTCTGCCCACCATAAAATGATGGTTGTGGCGGTTCTGGATCTTGAGCCTGTACAGAAATACCATTTGGTGAGATGGAATCCACCATGGTCCCTGCATACCCAGGTGGAGGCACCTGTGGTGGTACAGTGACACCTAGTGGGACTGGCAGCAACTTTACCCCAATTGATCAAGCCATATGTGGCCTTACCAGAGAATTGAACACCACTTGTGGAGAATTTTATATCACAGCTGGTTGTGATACACCATGACCCTCACCAGTAACAAGAATATCGTGGTTACTTACTGCAGGAGCCACTGCAGAGACAAGATGTCCAAGTTACTGGCTGTGGTAGCTACAACTGTATTAGTGTTTTTTTGTCCAAAACCACTTCCTAGTAGTCATAACCCTATTCCACAGTCCGAACTCTTTACTCTCCATAAGCTAACCTGTCCCTGTCTAACTTATATACATAGAAGTACTATTGTCCATATTGCACACGTTCCTCTGTAAAATTTTGACATATGCTGTATTAGCCCAAATAAATTCAAGGGTCTTCAGCGGGTAACTACTCAACATGTTTGGAGGCTTTCAACCGTACATGTCTCTCTAAGTAGCGGCTCCTTGTATATGCTGAATATTCAGCAAAGACAACTCACAATATTTCTGGCCTATCTGCAGCTCTCACAGTCTGTTCAAGATGAGTGAGAGTAGAAGTACTCACCACTGGAACAGCTAAGAACCTCTTTTCAGACTAATCATCCTCTGATGAAGATGATGCAATGTGTCACCCCATTCCGCCATAGCCTGGTTGACTTGTTGCATTTTCTGTTGCCATCTGTATCATCATGCATTTACAAATGGTTGCCATGGAAAAATTAGTGTCTGGCTCTGTTGTCTGAAAACATGTCCTATTGTCTAACATAGATTCGCTTGAAGCTGCACTCAAAATGTCTGCCTCAACTAACTTTTGGTATGTTAAGTCCTTAACATCTGCTCTAAGTGAGTCACAGAAATCCACAATTTGTTGAGCTTTAACTGCATCTATTCTGGGTAACCTAGTCAAAACTTTGACTTCTGCTGTGTGAATATTTATTGGAGCCGCATTGAAAATCAAACAGCCAAATTTCAATTCAGAACTGCATCTAAAGAATAAAAATTCCAAGAATTTTTCCAGAAATTAGGTACCAAAGAGTTTCCAAAACATTTGTATTTAGAATAAATATATTATGAATGTTGGTTCAATTCCAGAAATTAAGTGATTTATTTCCAGATATCTGAATATATGATTGTACGCTATATGTAAAGTATGCAGTTAAGTAAGTAATTCCCGTCTCCAAAATTCCAGTCAACCACCTTTAAAAATCAATAGCAGCCAGTTTTACAGCAAAATACAGCCCTAAGCATAAATGGCAATAATAATAATATATCATAGACCCACAAGAGAATACAACACGGGGCAAACTCCGTGTATGCAAACAAATGTGCAAATATGTAATGAGGTGGACCGGGAAGTAAAGTGTAAAATGGGACTGACACATGTATTCTTGTAAAACTTCCACACCTACACTCCCTCCTTGGAGATGAAACAGTAGTGTTTTGAATTCAGAATCAATGGTTATCCAAGTCTCAAGTGAAAACCAGATACTTAAATTCCGGCTCTCTCTCTCTCACAGTTTTCGACACGCCAAACTTGCAAGAGAAGAAAGAATCCTAAGTATGCTATTCCTAAAAAGATTCAAAATCTACTGTAGTCAAAACAGGTAACAACTGACAGTCCAAAAATAAATTCGGTTCACAAAACATTCAGTGAGTATCAAATTCTTCTGTGAAAATGACCAGTAAACAAACAAATCTGCAAAAAATGGCGGGAAATTTTTTAAAAAGTAGACAAAGAACCCCTATGTCACTGAGTTCAATACCAGTAGGTCAGTGCGACCTTTACAATTCAAGTGCCAAACTGTTCCCTAAAGTATGGACAATTCCAATAGCCACTTTGATTTTCAAAACAGAACCAACATCCGTGCAAAAATATGTATTGAATATTCAGGCACAGAATGCAGCAAATCATTCAACATTCATATTAATACACAGCAAGTGATTTAAAATACAAGGCAGTATCTGCACAATATGAAGTAAATATCAGTTCACAATGAGACACAGTTCAGATCAAATTCCAACATTGTCCGATATCAAAATTACATCCAGACAATAGGTTCAAATTACAAGTGCAAAATCATCGAAAAACATATAACATTTTCAAGTTAAAGAATAATCAACAATAGTTGTCAGCCACGACATAAATCCTACTAACAAAAATCAGCAAAAATCTATGATACCAAAGCAAAAAATACAGTTTAGAACAAATCCAAACTGATTTCTAGTTAAAAGTCACGTGATTCAGAACGGTGGCAATCTTAAAAAAGAATCTCCATGCAGGCGACTTATATTGGTACCAAATGAAGTACTGTCGTGTGACAGTACCCCGAGAAATACAGGTTGAATATACATACACAGAATACATGTCGCATACCTTAAGTCTCAAGGTGCGTAGATATGGTCAATTAATCACAGGCACAGTTCAATGTAATCGAAATACACAATTTGGAATCGGTTGTGCAAGAGCATTTCAGTCTCCATGCAGCCTGGTTTTGAGGTCCTCAAGGTGACGTCACTTCCCGTCGGGAGCACACTGTACTTTTATGCGTACAACAACCAACCTGTGTGCAAGAAAAGGACATTGGCATTCATCACCGTAGGTATACTTTGGTTCAAGTCAAGAGTCGAAGTAGGCTTCAAAGTACCTATAAATTCAATTTAAGCAACGAAATGAGGCTTTTTTAATGGATCATGAATACATTAAGTATTTTGTCCGAATTCTGAGATTATTTTTTTTTATGAAGTGAAACCTGAATTGTGAACTTTTGGAAGGCACATCTGCTTGCAGCAGTATCGAACATTTGAATATATATATAAATATATATATATATATGTATATATATATATGTATATATATATATATATATATATATTATATATATATATATATATATATTATATATATATATATATATATATATATATACGGGAGAGCAGCACTGCATGAATGGAAATGATATGCACAAATGGCATTGGGCGGCGATATAAAGAAGACACTGCTTTTCACGTTGATTGTTGACCGTGACTATGGTAAAACACATCCAAATTCCACCAAAAACCATATCGTGACCCCTCGTTCATATTCCAAAGGTGTATTGTCTGTACTAAATTTTGAACGTTAGTTGACCTGTCTTGTAGCTACGATTTCGGACGTTCTATCATCCGTTGTCCACAATTAACATTTTTACTGCTCCAAAATTGTCGTCCCGATCTTCCTGAACAAACAATAGGTTTGTTCAACTAGTCACCATGCAGTGATCCCTCTATTTTGTTTTATAAATTTTCTTTTCTAATTTACGGAGTACCATTTCAAATTCATCGTCTCTATAAATCCTTAGCTAATATTGGTTTGAAATTAAACATGGTCACTACTCGGCGCCCCTACACTTTTAATCAGATTTAACCGGTGTAATGCTGCATTTCCTTTCAATGTTCAATGATGTGTGTCTGGAATTTGGTATTGTTTTATTTTAGACTAAAATGTGGATTAACTTTAAACTAAATCAGTGCCTGTTTTGCAGAAGTAATATTTAGCAGTTTTTAAACATGATCCATCAAACCTTGAAGCAACTTTGAAATCGCTTTTAGAACAGAGGAGTAAAAAAATAGCCAGAAAATGAATGGTTAGTCATTTGAACTTATATCTTCGTATTCAAAATATTTGTATCACCAACGTGTAACCTTGATAGTCTCAAGTAAGCAAAACATGTTTTATCGAATTATAAATCAGAAAAATCCCACAGAGAACATAACTGCTGAGATAACTTTAACTACCATACCTTAAAAATTTCAACATCAAGTCTGAATCTGTTTAAAATCATGCGAATTTTATGCTGAATATTTTTGAAAAAGTGCACATTTTTTGACATTGTTTAGCCTCCTCCCTGATTTTTTATCAATATTTTCCTTCTTATTTTCATATTTATTTATCAATCGCCCCTAATCTTACTTTGCAACTTCTGGATTTTCAGTTTATGAATACTGTACATTCACTAAATTACCAGCTACATGGTCAATAATCCAGATAAAATAAAGCGTTTTTGTATCGGTAGAAAGGCCAGTGATATATCGCACGACGTTCTGCCACTGATTTAATGCACCAGCTAGTGTTTTAAGTGTTTGTCCATAAGCACCAATAAAATTGCGCAGACGTGTTGGCCACCTATGCTTCTTGACATTCATTCGCGGTCTTCATTCTTGTTTCAGATCAATGCTCATTTCGAACTCTTGTGATTTTGTATGCTGTACTGCTCTGTTGCAAAGCTTTATACCTATATGGTAGGTATAAATGTATGAATTGCATGACCCAGATGGCCGTTTAATGTTCTTTGTGTGATAGTATACGTTTTTTCTCTTTTGCCATGTCTGAAATATCTTTTATCTTTTTTTGGGTAAATGTCTGGTTGTTTTCTTATTTTGCGAGTCTTTCTGCTTTCTTTTGCGAGCTAGTGAGTTAGAGTATTGGGAGAAATAACACAAGCTTATATCAATAAAGAAAAAAATGACGTCCATTCACACATTTCAGTCCAAAAAATGAGAGTAAAGGGAAAAAAGCATAAAACCAAGAACAAAATAAAGAAAACAAGGAAAACACAAAAATAAAAATAAAAAATTAAAACAAGAAACAGAAACAAAAGAACAGAACAAGCAGATATTCATGAGTGACTAAAACATTAGTATTCAGCTTCCAATACTAATATAAAGAATTAGGTTTCACTCATAATTTGAGCCAGCTAGCCACCAAGAGAAGGCAACTGGTAGTTTTATACCGGTCCTCTCAACCATCGAAATTGTGTTTATACTACGTCCTTGCTTACAAAATGTTTCACCCTTTATGTGCTTAGCGCTACAAAAAAGTGGCATTCAAAAATACTTGTATTTGTGATTATCCATATTACTCATACTTATACCTTTTTTGTGGCACTTCATTGCACTCATAGTTGCAATTATTCTATGGTTTTATATTGACCTTGCACTCGCAATTATTCTCTTTGGTACTCTGACACTCTCAATTGTTCAGTACTATTTATGTAATTCACTGTGTATGCATGTAATAATTTTTCGTTACACTTACTGTACACACACGCTCATTATTGTGGTGCTGTTTGCACTTATATATGGTATTATACTGGCAGTACTCGAATTGATGCAACACAAAATTGTTTTGTGGGTTACCCTTGCTATGCTACATACAGACTGCTAAGTATGAGGTAATTTGCTGTCTTGAATGTGCATTTTTTTATGCCAATTCATTTTCTCATTTTTGCAGTATTTTCATGGCATTCCATTTATGGTTATATATGCAATCACCTCTGATTAAATTTTATTCCATTGTTTCCTACATGCAATCATTATTGTAATCTTCATTGTTATGTGGTAAAGTATACAGTGCTGCTTTGAAATGTCAATTTGTCAATCCCCTGTTAGGACTGCTTTGACATATTTCGTATGATGCCTTTATTACACACAAAACAACCATTTTACGGTGAAACATGTCAAATTTCCAAAATTTTTGTATAGTGTTGTTTTACTACTCTTCTCACTGCTTCGCTTCAATGGTTTCAGACATAATGTTCACAAATGGGTTAGCAATATATCTAATTGTTTGCGGACTTTGCCATCTCATTACTGTAATTTTCCAAAATTCAATTATTTTGTACCTTAATTTTCTGTACATTGAGATACCTTGCCAATTAATTTGTGATATATTTTTGTTCAGCATGCGATAAAATGAATGAAGATGTATATGCAAAATGATGGCACTTCACTCAATTGACTAAATGATGTACTGAAACTGCCAAAGAATTGATGATCTTCCAAAAATGACTTTGAGTTTGATGTTATTTGCCTTCAGGAAACCTGGATAGAAGATTTGTCTACCATAAAACTTTTATCTCTTAAACAGTATGTCACGATAATCCAAACAGCCACTTGTATCTCCCATGGTGGCTTCATAATACTTTCATACAAGCGTCTCAACTGGTCACATAGACACCTGTACCTACCTTATCACATCTGGGAAGATCATTTTTTTTATATTTTGCTCAATAACACCACTAAAAATTAAACCCTTTCACCATATACAGACCCCCTATAGACTGCAATAGTGATATTGAATTAATTACAAATAACTTGAGTCCAATAATTGATGTTATATCACAAGGACGTTTAGAGAAATATATAGTCAGCGATTTCAACTTGGGATTACTGAACGTCAACAAAGATAAAAATAAAATGAATATCTAGATGTTCTGCTATGTAAAGGCTTTTATCCCAAAGTCGCATTTGCCCATTAGGTTAGCTGAGATACTAGCCAATCCACTAGACCAACGGTTTTGGTAATTTTTTCCTCCTGTGCCGAGGAGTGCTTATCTGATGTCACATTTTCGGATATATCGAATCATTATGCACTGGTTTTATGGAATAACATACAATCTCTCCCCCCCCCCTTTTTAGGACAAAGAGCACAAATGATCTTCCCTATTTGCAGTACTCTTATAATGGTATGAAAATTACAAGAAAATGGAACAAATATTACGATTAATAAACATTAACGTCAAAAAAATATCTTCCTATGAACACTCACATTCAATAAATACAAGCACAGCAACTCGTCCTGGATTACAAATGGTATTCTCCGATCTATAAAATTTCGTGCTACTTCTTATACAAGACTCTAATGTACCCAAGTACATGTAAATGATTTTCGTAAGCATGTTCTAAAACAAAATTTGAAAACATATTATAAATTATTATAAAAAAAACAACAGAAATTAGTAAAAACAAAACTACTCCCATTCACAATTTAAAAGTTTTAAACATAACACCCCCCCAAAATAATATACCCTAGAATGCAATAAAATTTATTCCCCGTAGTAACAAAAACAAAAGAGCTTTGCCCGCATTTTTCTCATCGATAACTAAAAAGTGACAAACAAAGAGGAGAGAGAAAACAATGGAAGGTGTGTGTTGCAGATGGCGCCATTGGTAGCTTTAGGATTGGCAACTACCTTGTTACAAATGAAACCACCTGATGGGTAAATTAGCCCAGACTCACTGACTGGCTACTAATTGTCCACCAATTAGCTGTACACCTCGGCTACCAAGAAAATAATTTTTTTACCCTCATTTCTTTTTTCTCTACTAAAATTGAATATGTTTTGAAGCCAGCCGTTGATCACTGTACAAACACTCAGCCAGCTTTTTAGTCACTTTCTCTTAATACCTTTATTAATAGAACTGGTGCCTGTGCCCTCTTTTCTCAGCTTTGTAGTACAAAATGGATGCACATGTTCTCTTTCTGTCAGCCAATCTTTATGATCAATGTGCCAATTCAATATGATTTTCTCAAAAATTGATATGATTACCATATATTTGTTTAAATTTGAAAAGTAAGTGGATGAAGCAAATCAGAGCCGTGATCTATTGACTAAATTGCAATTTATAGATTACATAATAGCAATTAGGTTGAATTACTCGATGGTGTTTGAGCTCCAGGTCAAGTACCCCTGCAGCCAAGACCAACAAGGAGAATTTGGGGGTAAAACCACCGTGGGGAATGACTTTAAGCCAGGTATCTTTAGCTGAAGAATACACAGCATGGGAAATGGTGTCACATGTATGTTTTTACCTAAGCTTGTAGCAACAATTAATCCGACAAATAAACCGTGTTTCAAGTCATACCTCACAACGGACAAAAAAAATACCTCTTAATTTTCACTTTGCACCATCTTTCAAATATAATTAGAGAATTAAAATCGTCTACTTGGCAAGGTGACTCGTCAATGAAACTGTTTAAATGTATAATATTTTTAACATCTTAGCCTTTAACTTTGAACGCAAATCAATGCTTAACAACGCGGGCTTTTTCTGCAAAGCTGAAAATTGCTAACGTGTAGTCACTCTTCACAAGGACCCTAAAGGATGGTTTGATGGAAATTCGACCCTTCCTCCATTTTTAATAACCATGAATATCTGAAATTTTGGAGAAAGTAGTGTATAAAACGTTGAGTGATTCTTTATAGATAAATTCCTTTTTCGAAAGTCAGCATGGCTTTAAAAAAAAATTAAACAACATTCCACTGAAACTGCGGCCTTGTATTTTTTTGATCACATCATGGATTTTTTTCGACAGTGGAAAAAAAGCTGAGCCATATATTTAGACTTATGAAAGGCATTTGCATCTTGAATCTTAACACTTACATCATGAAATACTCCTGTACTAAATTCATTATTATAGAATCCAAGGAACTGTTTAAAATTGGTTCAAAGACTATCCTACAAAAAGAAAACAGTATGTTTCGTATGATCAAACTTGTTCGAATGCTCAACCCATAACAACAGAGGTCCCTCAATGACCTATCCTGGGACCTCAGCTGTTTATAATTTTTACTACTGATATGTACATAGATACATCAAAATTGGATTCCATTCTATTTGCCGGTGATATGACTCTTACAATTTTCTGTGTTCCTTTGTATCTATTTCCTGTAGCTTTTTTTGAATTTATAAATATTGAATTCAATGCAGCTTTTAATTGGTTAGCGGCAAATAAGCCTTTATTGCTACATCAAAAACATATTGTATGGTATTCCATTTCTCCCAAAAGAAACTGCATTTTAGTCTAGATATAAAAATTGATGGTACATCAATTTCAAGAACAGAAAAAATCGATTTTCTTGGTTTGCATGCACATGAAATTTGAACTTAAATACACATTTGCATAAAACTGGTAATTTGCTTTCTAAAATAATAATCGGAAGTCTCAAAAGAGTGCCCCAATATGTTACAACAAATAGCATACTAATCATATCCAATTCTCTTCTGCTGTCACATCTGAACTTTGGCATTCTTGCTTGGGAACACTGTCAATACCTTATCTCTAATATTACAGAATAAGGCTGTTTTTTTGCATGCAAAATGTGCCATATCAAGCACATCGGATCCTTTGTTTGAATACGTTTATGTATTAAAACTTAATGACATTCTACTTTTAAGAACATTACCAGTTTATTACAGATATTCTAAAAATTAAGTTCCCAGATTTGTGGATCAATACATTTCAACCCCATATAACTACTCATTTGTATTTTACCACGTCAAGTAGAATTGCAAGAGTTCCGTTACAACATAAAACAACAGCAAAATCCTGCATCGGATACTACATTCTTCATCTACTGTAAATACCTGTTGTGGTATTAAAAGACAAAATTCATCCATATAGCTATTCTATTTTTCGAACTATACAAAGTGCATTATGTTATTACTTAACTTACCTTGGGAAAGCGGATCGTCACATAGGGAGGTATTTCTTTCACCTGATAACAAGGGACGAGGTTCGTTTCCAACATTTACGTGTTTCTGAAATAGCACATAAATATTAAACAACGTGGCTAGTAGCTACACTGCGTGACTTTGTCCTGCAAAAAGTGTAAAGCGTAGATGTATTTTACATAAACTGCTGGATATGTCTGAAACAACAAAACGAGTCATTGTGTTTGAAAGGACATTTACTGCATTTTGATTCAGCGCGCATATGTTTAAGGTCAGTGAGATTTGTACAAGGTGTGATAAACTATGCCCCAGTGTAAGGGGACGGGCATATAAAAATATAATGTCACGAAGGTGCTTTATTTCTTTGATTAACATGCAGACAAGCTAGGCTTCAGATGGAGTCTTACTCAGACAAGATCACAAACATTAAACGTTGTATACATGTCATAGCTAACAAAGTAAATAGCACTTATAAAGCTGGTGCGCCATGTGTAAATAATGCCAATGACGGTAATATAAAAGATAAAAAACAGCCAATGGACGAAGTCCTCAAATGGGAGAATTTGAGACAAGTACCACATTATTTCAACCTTTGCTCGCTTATGTACTGTTTACTTTGCAAACTGCCGCACCTAAGAACTCTGCTGTGTTGGGACACTTTACGTCAGACCAAATCTCTGGTGCCGAGGAGACTCTGTTGGAGAATTGTAATCACGCTGTTTTGGGTAAATTGCCAAACAGAAACAATTCAACTCCAGGGTCTAAGGCAGATGCAGACAGAAAAGACATTATCGAGGGCTTAATTAACTTTGACAAGGCTGAAAACCCTTCGTTGTTATTATAATGCCTGGTGTCATCCCACATTCCTATCCTGAGGAATATCAACAATATCTCTTATGCTGATGGACTGAACAGACTTGATAACAAATGGCGAACATGCAGATGACAGTAGATCAGGTGGTCTGTGAAAACATTCAGATTAGTAATGAAATGAAATCCAAGCCTAAATATGCAGATATTGTACAAACGAGTAAACCGTTGCAGACCTCCCCTACCAAGATGCCACGTGTTTCCCTGACAAGTAATACCATCTCAAAGCATAATAAACCTATCAAAGTAGGCATATGGAACTACACTGCCAGTTATTCGTCAGGGCATATGCACAAATTCTGAGATGATAACTACCAATGGCCAGCTATCCGTTGGTCGCAAAATTTTAATCTATAACACTTATTCCTCCAAATACTCAGAATTTTTTGAATGACTCTAATAGATATTAGATATGGGGAATTGCCCTTAGTAGCATCATTGGAAAAGTAATTGATTCCTTCTTGCACAGTTTTGCAAAGCTTTTCCTGATGTAAAAAAATGGCTTTTCATATCCTTTTGTATGTCTGCGTATGATTGTGTTGTATGGGATTATTCGAACAAGTATCTTAAGAATTTTTACATAGCGTGGCGCAAATTTATCTACAGATTATTTGGCATTATTTTTACACTCACTGCAGCTTACTTAGTTTGTTGTATTACGATACACCTGTTCAGGCCCAGCTCCATTTAAGATTTCTAAACTTTGCCATGTCTTGTATTATAGCAGAAATGGGTGGTTACAATTATGGGGCCAAGTAGCATTATGTTGCATGATGTCAAAGGCTTGCAATACTATCAATTTTGCATGTGAAAGGTAAACCATACCCAAATAAAAGCTCCTTCGAACACACTAAGTATATCTCATATTACTCTCTTCATCCGTGACGCTGCCTCCTGGAACGTTGATAATAGTGATATGATTTCAACCATTATAATATCAGATAAGAAAAAGAGGGCCCCCAAAGGAGGGGGGGGGTTGATCCCAGTTCACAGAGAATATATGAGTATTATCACAGATCACAAAGAATAAAAAACAGATTTCTCAATCACGGGTAAAACATTTCTTTCACAGATCACAGGGGAAAAAGGTGCAATCACAGAAAAAACGCAGACGATTTATATTAACGCCAGGCAGCATGTCTGCACAGTTTTCCCCTTCTAATAAGGCAACCACTTCTGTCATACAGGTGGCAACATTAGAGAGTGGCCCTTTTGAGGGTAGAAAACAGAAACCCATATTCCTCCAGAGAGATAGCGGCTACATAAGGGGGGTGGCCCTTGGCAAGAGGGGCCTTATTAGAGGGGGACCACTGTGTAATATACTTGAAAAATTGGACTGTGATATATTGCTTCCGTTTTCCATGCTTCTGCTATATATGATCATGTACATGCATTTAATTGTTTTGGCCTCACTTATTTGTGAGGTTCCTATGGTGTAGATGGACCACTTTGAGCTTGTCCTTGGGGTAGTATCTCAAGACAGGAACCACTGTAGTGCAGAACTTTTTCAGCATGGAACATACTTAGCACAATGTTGTTGATGGTCTTTGATCATACAGCTGTGGCATTTCATAATTTGTTGGAGTAAACTCAGTTGGGTAACTGTCGTTTTTGATATGAAACATGAAGCATATAGCACCAAAGATGTTTCTCCAAATGAAAAATAGAGAAATATTTCATATGTATTATTATAATCTTATTCAGTGTCAATCAAAGACTGCCAGCAGTTTAAGATGTCTATAACATGATAAACGTATTGGTTTATTATTTAAGACCAACCACAACTACGAATGAGAGTTTCTTTCTGTTAAATGCTACACTAAATTAAAAAAAGAGCTTCATTATGCATGTTTTGATTTTCAATACAAAATATAATCTTTGTATTGAACAAATGAATTAAAGATTCATATACTACACGTGATGTACTCCTTTGTCACCCTAAGGAAGGCCACATAGAGCATATATATATTTTTCTCCAGGTGAAAAGATATGTGAAATATTCATATTATGGTGTAATTGCAGTGATGTGATCCCTTGTCTATGGTTTTATGGTTTACTGCCCTAATACTTTATTTTTGGTAATATAACAATTATTCACCATACTGACAGATCACCTCCTTGATCTTTACTTGTATAGGTGACTGTTGATAATGTCCCTTGTGAGGGTGGCTTATGGGTGAAGCAAATCTTCACTGCAACTAGTACTACTACATTATAGTTTAATTTTGTCTTAATATGTGCTCAAATATAATTACATTCTAACTAACAGTACAAGCATTATTCAAGCATAATGCACGTCATAGGTTAGTAGATTGATCATTTGACCAGCCGTGTTGGACGAAGTATGTTACTGCTGTTGTCATATGGTGGACATTACATAAGGTTTGGTGCGTGCCTTTAAAGCTATTGTTTATAAGTTGTTCTTCGGATTACATGATTTTATCCAATTACTCATTTTTCAATACAACGCTGCATTAAGCCAGACATTTACAAAATTGGAGTTCTTATCTTGTCTCATCTCGTTTCATGTTTCACTCCAAGACCTCTGAGCACAATGTGTTGTTATTTGCTATCTATGACATTGTGTTAGATATATTTCTTTTTCCAAGTGCCATAGGTAATTAATGTTTTTCTACCTCTACTGCAAAACCCTTGTCAAGGACTGGCATTGGTTGATGCCTAAGCAAAAGTCAAAGGTGGTGCTGTGAAGTACATGTCGACTAGTGTATTCTCTCAGACCACTGGGCTTCATGTTTAGATGCTTAATTACAATTATCATCAGGATGGATATCGTTTCGATGCATGAAATTTGTCTGTTAACAGTGACGAAATCTATTATGGAAACCAAAAGTCTGATATTGCATAGGAGTGGCGATCTTGGATACACATTATTGACAACATACTTTTATGAATTGTGGATTAGCATTTTTGTTCTATGTGATATTTTGTAAATTTTATATGGAGACCTACATCCAAACACTGGCTCACAGAATAAGAATATTTTAAATATTCTCCACTTAAATCTCAACAGTTCAGTAGCCAATTATAAGCTCGATGAATTCGGCTCTGTTTGTTTACATAATAACGTAGATGTAATATGTCTGAAGTGAACGAAACAAAACTAATCCACTCTGCGTCAAAAATAGATAAAGAAGTCAGTGGGTTTCAGCCGCCTTTTAGATGTGATCGTAACACATTTGGAGCTGGGGTGGCAATTTACTTATCTGATTCGCTAATGTGTAAACAAAGAAACGAGTTTTATGTAGAAAACTTGTAAAAACTTTTTTGTTGTGAAAACTGCAACAACTGAACATAAAATTCGTATTACAACATTTTACAGACCACCAGGTCCGAACTTAAAAGAAAGTGTTGATTTTATGGAGCATTTTCATAGTGGCTAGAATGGTTTCTAAAGCGCCACGTGCAGGCTTTATTACAGGTGATTTCAATTTAGCTGGTATCAACTGGGTTGTTGGTGATTGCAAATCTACATTTTACTGTGAATTTTTGAATGCCACCCACCGACTTAATCTGAAGCAATAAGTTACTGAACCCACTTGTGGTCAATCATTGCAGGATTTAGTATTTGTATTTAAGAACACTGTTGACAGCAGGGTGAAAAAATTCTCACCTATTACCACGTGCGAGCATAAGCGTCTTTCGTATCAACTATGGTTCAACTTTAAAGAGGTAAAGCATATAAGAAGGTCATTTGGAAGTACTCTCAAGTTGATGGTGGTAAAGTTCGTGACTCTTTATTATCTGTGCCATGGGACGCTGTGTCCCGAGGTGGTGGCCATGATAAGAAAATCCAAACAAGACTATGTTTAATAAAGTTTATGACATTTTAACCAACAAAATGACAGAAATTGAAAATGGTGGCCAACTATACAAGATGTATGTGGTTGGAGTAAAAACAAGCCAATTCCTTCCATAATATAAAATGTAGCTATACTTTTAAGCTCAGTTTACAAAGCCAATGCGTTAAACAATTATTTTTCATTTCAATGTGCAGTCGACGATCTCTCTATCGATTTACCTGACCTAGCCGTGAAAACCGACCAAACTCTTGGAAACATTTTGATTGGTGACCAACACGTTTATGAAGTACTGAAAAAGTTGAAAATATGTAAGGCAGGTGGACAGGATGGTCTCTTAAATAAACTACTATGGCTTCTTGCTCCATTTATCTATGTACCTCTCTCCAAAATCTTCAATTTGTACCTTACTTCATTGCCTTTTCCAAGTTCTTGGAAAGAAGCCAATGTGAGTGCACTTTTTAAAAAGGAGGACCCTCACTATACTAAAGACTAGAGACCTGTATTTCTATAGTGTTCTTTGTCCAAAACCTTTTAATTTTGTATATTTAAGAAGCTGTATAATTGCTTCACTTCAAATCACCTGGCAACTCACTGCAACTCTGACTTTCAAAACTTGATTGTATGGTTTATCAACTAATTAACATTGTTCATGAGTTACATCATGCAATTGACCATGGAAAAGAAATACGAATGGTGTTTTAGGTGTATCTAAATCTTTTGACAGGGTTTGGTATAGTGGCCTCCTACATGAATTACATGAACTAGGAATGTGTGATAATTTGTTGTTGTGGATCAAATCATATTTGAGTTAGAGAAAACAGCAACTTGTACTAGATGGGTTTACATGCGACTGGGTATTAACTGAATCCGGTGTTCCTCAGGGTAGTGTCTAAGGGGCCTTTTCTATTCCTTGCCGTTATAAGCGATTTGGTAGATGATTTAACTGGTAGAGCTTATTTTTTTGCTGACGACACATCTTTATTAGAAATAGTTAGCACTTCCGAGGAAACTACCGTTCACGTAAATGAGAATTTGTCATTGGTTAAAGGAAAAAGTAGAGACTTGACTTCAACCCCAGTATAACAGAAGGAATTATTTTCTTTAACAAAAGGAAAAAGGCACAACATGAATCGCTAATCTTTGCAGATTGCCTTGTAAGAATAGCCCATGAGCATACACATCGGGGTATCATTTTGACTGAAAATCTGCCTTGGGACAATAACATAAATTACACTAGTATTAAAGCTTCTGCACGTCTGGGTCACATTGGATATCTTTCTCCTTTTCTTCCATGTAACGCTCTTGAGAGCATCCTTACATCATTTGCTCGGCCCGTTCTGGAGTATGCGGCACCTGTCTTTAGTGATTGCTCAAACAAATGTAAACAGATGCTGGAGTCAGTCCAGTGCAAAGCTGCCTTATACATTTCTGGAGCAATGAAAACGTCTGGCCAATCCAAAGTACTTAATTGTTTAGGCTGGTCCATCCTAGAAGCCAGACGTAAAAGGTCGTTATTTATTATGAAATTGTTAATGGCTTGCGTCCTGAGTATCTGCAAAATTTGATTCAAAATGTTCCAAATGTTAATATGAATAGAGCAAATTATGCCATGCGACGCGTGTGAAGTGTTCGTGACCAAATACTTGCAGCGTCACGCAAGTTGACTATTGAAAACTCGTTCATTCTTTCAACTTGTCGTCTCTGGGCTTCACTGCCATTGAATGTGAGAAATTATCCCATATTAAATACTTTAAAAATGCCAATCAAATTAGTCCACTTCCTTTCAAAACTGCTCCACCTGAGATATGGGCCACATAGACTGAACATTTTATTAAACCAACTAAGAGTGGACTTTAGTGCTCTACAGGCCCATCTGTTTTGTTGTAATCTTTGTAACTCCCCAGCTTGTGACTGTGGCTTTCGGACTGAAACAGAGACTCACTTTATGCTGCAGTGTCCAGTGTCAGTAGTTAACAAAGACAAACTCTCGTAACATGGGTTAGTGAAATTCTCAGAATAAATAATACTGGTGTTTTACTTGACAACTTGCATCAGTCTGAAACAGTAAATTTATTATTGTGCGATACGCCATATGCTTCATACGCTACCAATTGTTCTATAATAGACACAACAGGGAAATACATATAGACACAACAGGGAAATACATTGTCAACACCTTACGGTTTCAGCATCTTCTAAGGGGAGCCGATACTGATGATGATGGTTAGGCGTATGAGCAGTGTCATGTTTTTGTGCTGTATTTCTATTATGTTCACCAATATCTTGCGGTTTGACGCATGTACATGTACATATTAATGCAACTGTTAAGTCGGTTTACTTGTTTATTTTACGCTCAGGCTGTTTTTTTTTATCTAGGTAATATCTGTGTGGGTTTGTTTTGCTTTAAGCTCAGCTGATGATCCAGCTGAGCATTTAGGAGGGTGAGGCATCCGTCGTCCGTCTCTCCGTCGTCCATCCACAATTCACATTTTCGACTTCTTCTCCGAAATTTCCCAAGCCCACCCCAACATCTAGGTCAACAAAATAAATAACTGCATTGATGTCAATTTCAAAAGTCTTTATAGTACTTAAACTTGTACCTTCTGTCACGACTTCAGACACTTCACCTGCTAGGCCTATCTCTGTCATCACTGAGGATGTCCGTCATACAGATGATGATGATAAAAGATGCCAAAAATCGAAAATCACAAATAAGATACCCGACAAGCACTTGCCCATGTGACAGACTGACACCTCAGAAACGGAGATAGAAAAGTATAGTCCGGTGCCAACCTTACCACGTTGATAAAATATATGATTGTTTGGGGTATTAGATCACTGTTACCTTGGCAACACACATATGACGCTGTTGGCAGTTCTTGTTGACTGATGACCAGTGATTTGCGAGCAGCTCGCTGCAAGACATGTATGTCGAATCACGTTTTCTAGTATCGTACTTTTTAAAGAACATCGGTATTTTTTTGGTTTTGTTTTCTAACGACTATCGAACGCTTTTTTTTTCTAAATCACTTTGCACGAAACTGTTTGCAATTACGGATCACAATGTGATAAAACATGCAGTCCAAGTTTGCTCCAGGAAAAAATCCAGGATAAAGCATCACGAAAATATCCCTTGGCGGCCCTCGATGAAGCCCGTTCCTAGAGAGACTTCTCCGAGCTCTGCCTCGAAGAAATGAAAGGTATTTAATTATTCCTCTGCAGCAAGGGACATATATATTTTCTGTATACCACGACATGAACGGTCGGGTGCCGACATTTCATGTGTACATTGAACTTTATGAACACCTGTTTGGTGATGCTTTTGCGCATATTATGTAATGTGCTTTTTGTATTATTTGTCGGCATACACACACACACACATACACACACACACACATATATATATATATATAATTACAAAGATGTAAGTACCCAATTGTTTTGTCTTTGTCACTAATATGTGGTTACACACCAAATTATTTTATACTTATTCAAAAATATGTGTCTCCTATTACTCGTTTAAAGATGTTGCTAATTAGTTATATTAACTTCCTTAGCTGGCCCTTTCGACACTGGGGTTTTTGAAACCTTAGTCAGGGTAGTTTTGACTGAATTTTTGCATGTACCCACAACATTCATTAGCAGTTAACCACTCGCTTTTACACATGCTGTAAGCACAAATGGTTCTTGTTCACTTTGCTGTTTTAACATCTTTCCGAGTTCTGATTTCTGTTGGGGTGAGTCGAAGCTTCAATAAGAAACACTACCTGACGATAAAGCGCAGATTTTACAGATTGTTTTCTTACCCTTTTACTAGTGATTTTTGCTGCATTTTTCTTCTTGGATTTCACACCCCTTGATGAGATTAAAACCGGACCACAAGTTTTATTCACGGTCCTTGGCATGTATTTATTTATCAGGTAGGTCGCTACGTTTATGTACATTTAGATAAAAATACGATCTTGTCAGTTGAGTTTGGACGAACTGTGACATGAATGAAGTATCTCTGGGCTGTCACTCTGACCTCCGATGCGGGTTAGCTACACCAGGCACGTTTCATGAAAAATAAAAATTGGTGCGTTGGCTTTGTGGATTTATACTGTTGTAATGGCTTTATCGTGGCGTGAAATATTGTCCTTTGAGTCACTTGGGTTGTGTGTGTGTGTGTGTGTGTGTGTGTGTGTGTGTGTGTGCGCGTGTGCTGTGAGAGGTTATCGAGAAAAGGCCATAATATTGAATGAGAATTTTGACGAGACCATAGAAGAGCAAAATGAGAATTAGTTTACGATTATTTCAAATGATGAATTTTTATATTTTCGTAACTCTTGAATCTCTTTGCTGTCATTGTAAGGTTGAATTTTACTAATACATTTGTCTGAGGTATTAATGTGTAAATCATAGTGTCAATTAAACTGCCTAATTAATACTTGCAATATCCAAAAAGAAAAACAAAATGCACCCATTAAGGGACCGAGTTGTAAAATAAATATAATTCGAAGTAAATCAGTATTGAGACAAGATTTTTGTTTATTTATTTTGAATGTATGTATACTGGATAACCTAATCAGCAAAGTTGTTCTTCCTTAGGGCCCAGGTACATAAAACAGCAAACACCTAACAAGACACATGGCATGAAATAAAATATGTACAGTACAACAAGAGGACATCATAAGGCAAAAGACACCATAAGATACTTGAAGCATTACAGCAATAATACAGAATTTGTGAAGAGTAAGTCCTGAAATTGTTGTAAATTTAGGCTCCAAACATGGTTGTCCTGTATTTACGCTTTAACTGTTCTCAATTGACAGCCGACCTTAACTGAAGTTCCCGTTTGTTCCAGGAATTTGCACTGCTATTAGCTTGAGACTTCTTGAATTTCAATGTGTCAAACTGTGGTACATAAAGATTTCCATGGTAACAGCTTCTTGTATTGAGATTCTGAATGTCACGAATGAAATGAAATTTGTCTGTCAAATACTCAGGAGTTAAGCCATGAAAACATTTGTATGTCAGAGTTGCCAAATGAAAATTTCTGCGTTTCTTACGTGACTGCCAGCCTAATTGTTGCAGTAAGAGTTCTGGGCTGACTGTATAAACAGAATCACCCGCGACTATCCTGGCACACCGATTTTACAGTCTTTGAAGCATAATTTGGTTTTGGTACTTTTTACAACAGT
This sequence comes from Hermodice carunculata, assembly GCA_964020975.1. Classification (NCBI taxonomy): domain Eukaryota; kingdom Metazoa; phylum Annelida; class Polychaeta; order Eunicida; family Amphinomidae; genus Hermodice; species Hermodice carunculata. The sequence goes on from OZ026623.1 coordinate 29,443,328, forward strand.
TCCCCGAAATTGTGCCACAGTAATAAAAGTATGGTAATATAATGTTATTGTGTACAGCATTTAACAAATGTGTAGATAGAGTATACCCTAGTAGACTTAGCAGGCCAATCCTTGGGCTGACTTTTGATACAATATAATCTATATGAGAGCACCAGGTGAGTTCAGAGTCGACTACAACTCCAAGAAGCTTTATGGAGTCTACAGCGGCTAAAGTTTCACTGTTATTTTTTATTTGACATTGGTCGTTATCACAGGGTTAATAATAACCAATAGTCCCTGTGCTACACTTCGCAATATTTAAACACAGTTTGTTACGTGAGAACCACTCAGACACATTACAGAGATCAGTTTGAAAGTTCATTTCAGTGCTGTCAAGGGAAGCATTTGCACTGTAAATGGTCGCATCGTCGGCAAATAAATGGTATTTACTATGCATTAGTGACGTGGGAAAATCATTAAAAAAATTAGGAAAAAGGGAAGTTCGAGCGAGGAACCTTATGGAACCCCAAGTTAAGTGGTTTGTGTGTCAGAAAGTCGGCCATTGCATGATACAGTCTGAGATCTGTTTTCAAGATTAGACCAAAACAAGGCATATTCAGCATAAAAAATGCCATAATGTCTTCATTTATGTAGAAGTATCGGGTGGTCTATTGTATCAAAGTACCTCTGTAAGTCCAAGAAGGCCCCTACTGTGGGTTTACTCTGTTTGATAGAAGACAGCCAGTCATCGACCATTGAATACAGAGCCGTTTCGGTGGAATGGTATTTTAACAAGGCTGATTGGTCAGATGTAATTAGTTTGTTACATAAATGATATTCTAAAATTTCCGCTTGCACATACTTGTCCGAGATTCTGCTTAAATGGGATAGTACAGACATGGGCCGATAATTTTACAATTGTGGCGCGTGCCCTTGGCTTTATTAATTGACTAGACGCATGATTTTCCAGTCAGTAGGAACTGTCCTGGTAGAGAAAGACAAATTAAACGTATGGGTCAGTGTAAGGCTAATGATTACAGATGCGAGGTACAGTAGGTAACTGTCTATATCCAGTATGTCAAGATAGCTCACCAGGGTATTTACACTAGCAATGATAGGTCATGTGGCCACATACATTCATTTTTTCATAACATGACATGGAGAGGATGATTATTCAAATGATAATTTACAAATATAAATTTATGCATAATTTTTGCATGTAGTACAGTGTTAATTTGAATGGCCGTGTGCCTGTCGCATGTATGCGTATATAACATGACTTGGTTGATGATTCATCTCAGTCCTTAGCAAGTCTTTTTGTGGGCGCAACGTTTATCTTTAAGCTGTGAAGGACACAGAGAGTGAGAAAAAAATCTGTTAATCAAACTGATCACATGTTGCATGGCTGGTTTTTACAGCTGTAAGAATTAATGTTTCTATTTTGTATGTAAAAATCAACTACTTGATATATAGTTATTCCTTTATATTTAAATTACTGTGGATCACTGTGATGGCCAAAAAGGCTTAGACACGCCAATGCCACAGCCGTTTGTTATATGCCGGCGTGTCTATATATTGACGTTTGCCATCCTGAATTTCATCATCATGAGTGTCATGTCAACACGCCTTTTTATCTTTTGTATTTCACAGTCATCCAAGTCCAAAATAGCACTGCCCTTAATTTCTTTGAAATACAATAGAATCTACACATTACGGCTACCTAAGAGACCTAAAAAGTGGTCTTAATCGGGAGTGGTCTTAATGGGGATAAAATTTAATTAAAGACTACCAAAAAACAGGCCTGTAAATTTATGGTCATAGTATAGTAATGGTCCCTTTATGGAGGTGGTCTTTGCAATTGTAATTGTACAATATTTCTTATCTACATCTTAATACAACCATGCACCTTATCAAAAGCCTGTCTGCGATTATGTTTGGAAGTTTCCCATACAAAATAGAATGGCAGAGAGACCCTCCCAAGCAGGCCATGAGCTGCCCATAGTGGCTCGTGAGCAACCCATGTGCACAGCAGTGGGGATGGTGGAAAACAAACGATGGACTGGGGAATTACTTTTTGGCAATGACCACATGATCTGCCTGTACGGTATTTTGTACTCAGCAACAGCATGGGCATTTGCCGGCAGCGAGGAACACACTTTATATCCTAATTACCTGCTAGTTAGCATTCAGCCATCGGTATGGGTTGCCTAGATAGGTGGGGAGCGAATTTTTAGAAAGTTAAAAAATCCCTCCCTATCCATTTTTGCCCCCCAAGGACTTACAAACAAAATACATTTCCAAAGTGCCCTCTGTAGGCAAGGAATCTAAGTACATGTGACCCTACAACTAGTAACAAACACTACCTATTTACACAGAATTTTTCTATGTACATGTTCATTTCTCATTTGCAAACATGAAATTATAACTTTATTCTGGGCTGGTAACATGTTCATATGTATCTGCCTTGTACTTTCAGTATTCATCACTGGACATGAACATACAGTACACTCTTTGTTCCTGACTTAAAGAGTTGAAATGAATGGTTTCTATGGAACATTTCTGTACTGGTACATATTTTGGTATGATATGCTTGTTACAGTACAAAAAGGAATGACACTCATCAATGCGTTGCAAATTACAGTGTTCACATAATTTGTTTTCAACAATTAATGCTTTGTGTCTACATTCAATTTATGGGAATTTGTCCTTAGTCCAGTCATGGCAGCCCAGTGTTCTGAGTTTTTAATTACACCAATATATTCCTCATATGCAAAGTTACTTTTGCATATTCTATAAAGTCTTCTGGTATTTCCTTTGAAATCATTGTCATTGTTGTTATTCAATATGTCATGACCTAATTCTCCAAAAGGTTTGCTTCATTGCATTAGTCACATCATTCGGATGGTGTTTGTTAATATGGGCACCAACATTTGACACAATGACATTAATATTGCCGAGGTAAGTGATCTGTTCTGATTTAAATCAATAACCCCCAGTTGTAAGCATGTCTCACCATACAGTCATCTTCGCTATTTTGAATATGATTATCACATTCTGTTTCCTGATATTTGTGTATAATAATGTATGAACATCTCTCAACTTTCCCTGGATCTGGCTGTATTGCCTTTTAAGAGACAACTAGCCTGACATATTTGACCTTTCTCTTCAAAAATGAACACACTTAACCTACTGAACCTTTGTTCTTAGTGTTCAAAATTTTTCAGGAAAAAAACAAGTATAACAACATCAATGAAAACATAACAACTTATTGTGTGTAACCCATGGAAACATTTATCCATCAACCTTTGGCAATTCATCAATAAAATCAATGTTATATGTGAACCATGTATGTCCGATGTTGGAATCACCAATAGAGAGTTCTGTTTGATGCGTCTCTAAAAGTTGGTTCCCACTTTCTCCAAGCTTCAAAAATTTTTTTCTCATCCACACACAGTACAGCAGTGTGATCATGTTGGAGTCACACAGCAAATACAGTGCCGCCAGAAAGTCTTGCTCCATATCCTCTGGTGATCTTGCGCGTTGTTCTCCTCGGGTACATATTGTACAAGGGACTCATGCAGATAACACTGTTAGGATGTTTGATGTTAGTTACTCAGTGTGCTTTTTGTACCTATCTGTGGCCCCCATTGGCCGTAAGCTGGTTATGGTGTTCGAATTGTAATTTTTTTACACTTTGAAAAGTGGTACCTGCAAGTGGCTCCACTGGTGACCCCCCCCCCTCCCCCGAGTTTTGGAGCAAGACTCTCTGGCAGCACTGTATTTGGGCTGGATGATAACTGTCCAAGCTGTGGCATTGGCAACTGAAACATGCAGTCCCACCTATCTTTATAAGTCACTTTTATGGTTTAATTAAATCAGCTTTTTAAAAAGAAGATGTTGCACCAAAATATTGACATTCTCGCTCAATCAAGTATGTACCTACAAGAAGTTGAAGAGAAGTATTGTATTGGCTATATAGAAATACCAAAATTAAACACTTCTTTCGTTAAAGTAGTTTGGACATCATACAATACAACACCTGTAAACTTCATGTCAACCTTAATATATCCATCATACGGAAGAAATTTCCCATGAGCACATTCAGCTTTACGAAAAACATCTTTTGACTGTTAAGGAGCATGCTTCAAGTATTTGTGTGAAAAACGGTGGTGGATGGTTGACACAATGGGAGCCTAATGCAAACGTTCTTTGGTAACACCTTTGCTGCAACTTGTGTTTCATAGTCTTTGCAACTTAACTGGATTTGATATTGCGGTGAGTGTGACCATATGGTCTGGACTCATGGCCTACCATTAGTCACCTTACATAGACTTGTTTTCCTTAAAGGATCTGTACTAATAGGATCCAATCTCACTTTGCAGCCTATAGTAACATGAGCAGCGTGTCTGCATCTATAACACAATAAATCTTTATCATTCTTTGCCTGTGAAGTAGCAGTTGATGAATCCTCCCTTTGTTGAAAATCACACCTTGTCTGAGATTACTCAAGATATCTTCCTGTTCGCCTGCCACATCTCTGCTCAAAATCCTCCTCAAACTTCTTTTGGTTGTTCATCCTACCCTTCATTTCATTCATCAGTTGCTTTAATGTGGCCTGTACTTTACTTAGTTCAGATCCTGAAGAGAAGTCAACTATTGATTTTCCTTCAGCCTCTTTGGTGCTCTTTGGGTCTTTCTCGGCATCCTATCCTGCTCAAAAACTTTCATATTACCTTCAGCTCATTAAACTCCGTGGTGCGGTCACAGAGATGCCCGGTCACAGCTTTCACGTTCTGATGTTCTCCACTCCAAAACATGATCAAACAAAGCTTATAATAAAAAAAAAAAAAAAAAAAAATCCATCGAATTACACATGATCACCTCCCCCCAAAATTCAATGTCACATTTGATAACGGTACAACTATTGTTCAACTGCTAGCTTCACAACACGTAACACCAACTGGCAGTATTGCGAAACAATGTGCAAACAAGTTACATACTTACATCTAACCTACAGACCATGCATATGCACATCCTCTATGTGTACGTATTCCACACCTACTGTTCATACCTTGTAAACTTGTATTCAACAGGAAACCATTTCTTTTAACAAGGATAAAAAACAAAGTAAACACATGAAATTCCATGTAGGCTACACGAGGTTTTTCCCACTTACAAACAAAATCAATTAATCACATCACGGAGAGGGGAGTTTGCATTCAGTCATGAGTCAATGTAAAAGTCACCACATGCATACATATATGCTGAAAGAAAAAAAATACAACGCATTCCTGAAAGTTTTCTGTTTCGTTTACTTTGCACTCACACATCCAACATATTTCAATTTCATCAGTACACAAACACAGACACCCTATGCAAAGAGGAATGACAACAGAATCTTAAGACAGATACTGACCTTGACCCAGTAACCTCGATATGTATACAAAAACTGTCAAGTCAACAAGTTAACAATCACATGTCAAAGAATGAACATATACCGTCACCGATACCTGTATTCAAATATAAAGTATGCAAAGTGTGTTTGCAGATAACACCAATATTGGTAATCCACAATAAATCACACACACACACACACACACACACACACACACACACACACACACACACACACACACACAAGCAAACAAAAAGTGAATGCAACCCAGTATTTATACCTTTACCTGCCACCAATGACCACAAGCCAATTACGCCTAAGTACGTGCCTAGCACATTTTTACGTCTATTGACTAACGCCGGAATACACATCCAGAAGGCTTTCAGCATCACTGTGAACTCCAATACTGCATGACACAATCCCTTTATATTATAAGAACAATCCATCCATGCTCAATATACCTTCAACCAATCATTCAACATTTTCAGTCATAATGCGAGATAACATGAACAAACTCAGATAAATAACCTGAATATCTCATGTACCCACTGCCAATGCCATGACAGTTTTCAAAAATGTTTTACCATACAAAGTACTCAAACTTGTCAATTACCCATCGATACCATGTTCTAAAGAGAGAAACAAACCATAGCCATACACATACACGGTGAATTAATAGAAACTTTCTAATTGCTTCTATGTCCAAAAATATTCTGCTTCCTCAAAGAGCTGATTATCACTTCCAATCAACAATTGCTTATGTTTTCCCGCTCCACTGCATTTTTATTTCCAGTAGTATTACTTTTACCATCAAGGTAAATCACTTCATAACTTGTGCACCCTAAAGTATAAAATATCATTTATTAATATTTGAGCTGATGGGCTCTGGGTTAGATGCTTCCCTAGCCTTTACTACAGCTATGATAAAGTGTAGCTGCTGTCTTGACCTAGACTAAAGCTCAGATGACTAATGGTGTTTTCCAACCCAACAATAAACTGGAAAGTCATCTATTACCGAACGTAAAGTGTTTGATTTGTGCAGATTTGATTTGTGAAAACATAAAATAATTTGAATTAGGTTTTATTATAATGTATAGAAGTAATGCGGAATATACACAACATAGAAATGCTTTTCTCTCCACTATTTATTAGTAATCTTGCTAAAAAGTGTCAATTGGGCATACGTCAGGCACATCAATTTCTCGGGTGTTTCATGCACGCCTAGCAGACAGTGTACCCTCGCAAACGTTACTACGTCTTATATATATATATATATATATATATATATATATATATATATATATATATATATATATATATATATATATATATATATATATATATATATATATATATATAGAGAGAGAGAGAGAGAGAGAGAGAGATCAAATTTATTATACAAGACGGGTTAATACGGAAGTACGTCAATATAAAATATGATAATTAAAAACATGAGAGCCATTAAATGAGATGGCCCTGTTTGTATAAAAAGATAACGCTTGAAAGTCAGACATACCTTAACTTATTTCCATAGCGGTCCCCTAGCTAAAAGCAATAATGAGATGATTCTAACTTTTTCAATAATATTATGAAGCACCACGCATTTGTCAAATTTTACAAGGAAAATGGTTCATAATCTTAGGACACATTTGCAATGGAGCTTCCACCAGAAAAACCCCTAGATGAATATAACTTAGAAATATAAAAATACTTTGTAATATACATATCTTAGTAGAAAGACAATTTGAACCCTTACCATATTCTCTTAACATGAAATATACAATGTGTTAATTCTTGCCACATCTGAGATAGCATGAAATATGCATTTAATGTGTTTATCTAGTAGCACCACATATGTGCACTTTACACCCATAACAAAACTATGGGTATATACTCCATCCTCATGGGCGTCCACCCCCGTAGGAGATCATCCCAAATAGAGGATACCATCCCTCAGAACGCCGGTAACCCATGAGTTACACAATCTCCATTTAGGGGAATACCACATATTAATTTTAGAGTGTACACTCTCCGGGGGAACCCATTTCCATAGGAGGGTATCCTTCGACAAGGAGGACACCCTCCCATAGAGAACCAGCATCACCAAAGAGTGCACACAAAAATAGTGCTTAGTCATATACATAATATTTGATGAGAATAAGTGCAAGTCAGCTTTGAGACGCCTGAAAGGCGCATCCCCCAGTGGGAAACCCGCTCACCGCAGGGCCCACTCTCCACGTCATGGAGAATGGCACCTACGACGCCCCGGCCACCCACAGGGGGACACCCCAGCTAGGCATCAGATTACAGAAAGTCCGAGACTGTTATAGACTCAAGAGAATACCAGTAGTGGGTAAGTAATTTTTTGGTGCATATTTTCCAAGTACTTTGCAAGGAAATATATACAACTTCTTTGCTGAATATGACGTAGAGTAAACTTGTCAGAGCAGGTAATTTAGGTCATGTTATTTTCAATTCTGTTCTTGATATATCAAAAAGTATCTATGTATGAACGGTTCAAGCTTAAAACCACTCAGCTCGTTAAGGGAGAAGACGTATTATGCATTTGCGCTCACATACAAAGTTTTTTACTCTATGTAAGAGCTTGAATGCAACTAAAAGTAATTCTTGATTTGTATGGTTTGTTTGTACGGGTCACCAAACTATTCGCACCAATCTGCATCCATCTAAACTTCCAACTTGTGGTAATTTTCCATTAATATGTTCTATCTTAACGTATCATGTTAAGGCTTATTATAAGCGATACGGCAGACATTGCCGCAGAGATTGTATGAATGGAATCGGGCTCACAAATATAAGCCTATGTGCCTATGTCACCGACTATCGGCTCAGGTGCTGCAACATATTTAGACCTTCAATTTGGCAGTGATAATACTAATTCAAAACTTTTCATATAGCTACTTGACAAAAACATACTCAACGGTGCTGGTTGTAGTGTATTGGCGACAAATGAAGGATCGTTTAAGGTCACCAACCATTCACAATCCATGTTCTTGTTGTAATACAGAAATCCAGAAGTTCATTATCAAAGTTAGAAATTATAGAATCTTTTTTGTCTCGTTGGGTAGTATCACTATCTATCACGGATTCATCAAAAGTAGAAGCATACCTGTTTTCATCATGTGCCACACAATAAATTTCGAACATTGAAATATCCTAAGAACATTACTTTAATAATGTCAAGCATAAAGAGCTTTGCTTGCTCCTGTTTCTTTTTGATATTATTAAAAAAATAATCACATTGCTTCAGACAGTCACCCACTTCAGCCCAATCCCTAATGACATTAAACCCAATATGTGGGGAACGGTTTCATTTTGATACTTGTTTTTTTTTTTTTTTTTTTTTTACATGTGTCACGGTTAAGGCACTAGTGCCTTCTTCCCAATCTGTAACTGAATTTCGAGTGCTTTGTTCTCATTGTGTACATAGTTGCTCCTGTGACACCTTATACTTCTTTGGAAAATCTTCACATTCAGCTTCCTTCATATTACAGGTCACATGCAATCTACCAATCTCTTTACCCAGAATTTTGATTGTTTGTTTGTCATGCAGGTATTGCGTGTTTACTTCCTCACTTTCCCTTTGCCTATCTTTCAAGTTTTGCTCTACCTTCACGCTTATTTTATTGTTTCCTTTGGTACCCTTCTGTGGTACACTGTTTTGTGCGTTTTCTGCGTTTGGTGCTTCTTGGGGACTGGACTGCGCAGCCCTCAGGTTTGTTAGTTCTATGCCTTTGTGATTGTTTTTTTCCTGTGCTGAAAAAGGTCCTTCCTGCAAACATCCATACCCATGCCCATGTTCCTTACTCGCTGCTTGAATTTGTTTAGTTTGGCATTCTCAACTTCATTATTCAAAGACTTTGGCGACTCCACCCCCCCCCCCCCCGATCATCCATGGCAACTAAATGATCCATGAAAGTCTATGAAAAACAAGCATTTCCCTATGTTCATCTGTCTGTTTGTGCAGTGACTTAGGTACTTTTGTGCTGGTCTGTGCGCCAAAACCACAAACATTGTTTCCCACACCTTGTGCAGGGACGTCCATAGTGTCTGATACACACTTGCCTACCTTTGGCTCTGATGTATCACGGTCTGTTGGAGATATGCATATTAAGTTACTAAAGAAATACTCATTGACATCGGCAATAAGAGGTTATAATTCAGCAACAGTGAGCCCAGTGCAATCATAATGATGTCATCCCTGACAAAGATCACACAGCATCATTTCTATGTTATTTACCAAGCATCTCTTGTTCTCTTGTTACTAGTGTAGTTTCGCGTTCAGTGGCACTTTGGCTACCCTACTCCTTGCCAGCTTTCCATTGGGGGAAAATGTCCCTTCCACCATAACATGTAAGAGCTGCCTTAAATGTGCATTTTCTTTCTTATGGTATTTGTGTCTTTTTGCCCAGAACCACTTCCTAGTAGTCAATATCCTATTCCGCAGTTCGAACTCTTTACTCTCCATAAGTTAACCTGTCCCTGTCTAACCTGTATACATATGGAATTACTATTGTCTATATTGCACACGTTCTTCTGTAAAATTTTGACATAGGCTGTATCACTCCAAATAAATTAAAGGGTCTTCAGCGGGTAACTACTCAACATGTTTCGGAGCCTTTTACCCGTACATGTCTCTCTGAGTAGTGGCTCCTTGTCTAAGCCAAATATTCAGCAAAGACAACCCACATAATAAAGAATAAATAAGGACGTGGCAAATGATGAATTAGCTAAATAAGTGAAGTTTTGCTTATAAATGCAGAGCTTCATTATGAAAGAAGAACATCTGTCAAACAAACCATAATTACTAAATTTGTAAAGTACAGGTTCAGATGAGAACAATTTGACTTACCCCTGAACCAATATGTACCCTTTCTAGCTGGACAGCTTATCCTAGTTTAACCACCCGCCAGTGTATAACTGAAGTGGAAACAAGCTGGGGCCTTATATTCAGTCCCAGTGATAGTAAAATAAACAGTTGCAGCTGGACCACCTGTACAAACCGAGGGAAATCCCACCCAACAATACTTATAACATATATGGTGATATGTATTGTCCCATAACTTTCCTTTTGATCAACCAAAACTGCCTGCAAACTTCGAACCATTGGTGCCCAATCCCTGTATGCTGAATAATTCTTCCATAGCTTGATCCGCTTCTGAACTTCACTTTCATCTACAAGATCTATCACCAGGGGTTTGGATTTTCCTTAATGCCCGCTTGTGAGAGTTGTCGTTCGAAAAAAGGTCACTTGCCGTACTGTCTGGAGCAGTGCTTCAATGTGTTTTTCTACTGGGAATACTCCCATTACCACCCACGTGTACCTGAACACCACACTGGAACTTCGCTCAGAGGGCAACCAATATACACTTTGTTTTTCTTCCAAAAATTCTCCGTAAGAGTAATGCTTGAGTTTTTGTCTGAATAAAACTCCCGTGCCAGTTATGTGAAGGTTTTTTTGACCTTCTCATGTGATGCTCCTTCTGCTGATACCATAATTGCAAAATGTGCTGAGGCCATGATCAGGCACGGTTATACGTTTAAATTTGCCAAAAGATCCAGATATATCGTCGCTTAACAAAAGTACTCTGCCCGTGTAGTTAAATACAAAGACTCATAAGACTTATTCAAGATTTTTCATCGGTAAATACGTTTGTAGCATTAAAATGCATTACCTTCGTCATCAGATCGTCTTTCTGTTCAGGCATACTTGCTGCACTGCTCAGATTTACAATGCCTTCCTGTCGCCATATTCTACCAGAAACCTTCCCTGATTATATGTAAATGGCAAGAAGTAATTAAAAGAGACTATCAAAACATTTAATTATCTATTATACAGTAACAGATACCGGCTTCACGCCCTTCCAATGTCAGACCTGTACGTGTAATCGTTATAGTTCATTCCCTTAAAATTTTACCATGCTATATGAGTCTTCAAAACTTTTAACATGTAAGCATGTTTTGATACACTTTTGGCCCAGCCTACAGGCTTTCTTCTCCCAGGTAGCGTGGGCTACCCACTTTCTGTCTTGTTGTTTTATCAGGTATGTTTGAAAGTAGCAACAACCCAAACAAAGACCGAATTCAAGTCCGTCTTGATAATTGGTTTTTATACTTTAAGTTTTTTGTCGTATCGATTCGTTTTTATATTATTTCATTATACAGGTTCTACATTTATGTGCGTTTAAACCAATTCCATATCTTGACTGGGAATACGTAATGACCTTTCCATGTGGGCTGTCCATAGGCTGTCCACACTGCACACTGGATAGGGGTCCATTGCATTTTAATAGCGTGATACAAAGGCAGGAAGAAACTAACTTTTACTGTCCATCAAACTTGTTCCAAATTTTCAAACACCCAAGTAAGTGATTAACACTATAATACTCTATAATACTGACCTTGTGATCAAAAGATTTATTCTGAAGTTCATGCAATTAGGTATATAAATTAACATATTGTGGCATATTCATTTGGGCGTCAATAAATAGTAAGGTGTGTGTGTGTGTGTGTGTGTGTGTGAGTGTACGTGTGTGTGTTTGGTTTAATGCTTTGATGAAATCAAGCAGCTCAATATTGTCACTCTTTTCTGTACAATTCAAAAGTGTTTATAGTGAGGGCCGGGAGCAATATTGGTTCTAGTATATCTGATTCTATGCTCAGGAAGGCAATACATATATTTATATTACACAACGCCTAGTCGGTAAACAAATATGGACCAACGCTTTGATGCATATGCCAAGAAAAAAATAGCAGCATAAATTGTGAAGTCCGCACAGTCCAAACGCAAATTCAAGTTTCAGAAAACAGCCAAAGTCAACATTGGGAGGCCAGTCAAGTGCATATGTGATATTGCTACTATAGACGGTTGCATCGCCGCACATTCCATAGGGTTTTAAAAAAGTATCGCTGCACATTCCATAGGAGATTAAAAAAGTAAATCCTCACATTTCACAAGGAATTTAAACATTATATGGTAACATTCCATACGGAAATACAAGATACAGACCCATTGGTGTCTAAAAATCGCCCCACAGGCGAGAACTCAAAACGGGTTAAAACTAGAAAGTTGTATGTCGTGATTTGGTTTGTTTCTACAGGTGCATGTCTCTTCTGGGTCTTTTGGAATTTTAAAAGATAATCAGCGGTATGTCATTGATAAGTGGAAAACGAACAAGTCTGTATCATTGATAAATGCTTATTAAAAATAGAATATTTCCTCATGCTGTAAAGTCACATAACACCTATTGAGGGAATTCTAACTATTTATCTGGTCTTGCGAGGTAAGTCGTCACAACCATCATTATTGACAAAGAGATATCAATGGTTCATACAGATGCAGCCACTTCAAATGATTAGGCAATAAAATTAATCCTGTGCAGGTGCTTTGGAAATTTAAAAAAAAAATGCCAGTTTTATATTAGAATATACGGGATAAAATCTTGTTGAGTCTGGTCAGTTAAAAAAAAGTTATGTGTGCGAACGTTGGACCCGAAAATGCGAAAAGTGGGTGGGCTTCACCTAACTTTTGATCAGTTCTGAAACAGACTCCATGAGTGTGAAGACAACGGAGAAAATTCTCCTGAAATTTGATAACATATCAAATTGCACAGTGAGCACAGCGTTTTGATGATGACCATTTTAAGGTGAGTTGCGAGGACATTATCTGTCAAAATTATTTTCAGTATATATTCTAGCATATCAAATTTGTGGCCAGTAAAGTGACGAAATAGCACAGGCCCGGCCCTATGATTAGCAGGTACCGGTAGAATATCAGCATGTGTGACTTTGCCGTCCAACTTGTAAAATACGGCATCTAATTTTACACACTCTCTGTGTCACTCCTAGAGCAAGAAAACTTTTGAAATCACAACGGTAATATTTTACCCTGGAGCGATATCAACTCCCATTTTTTTTTTACTAAAATAAAAGGACACAGACGAAAGAGCGGGTATCAGATCATTACGTTGGTAAATATGTCAGGACGTAATGTATACAGCAGCTACAAAGCGTCTGACGATGTTGGCTAAAATCTCCTATGATAAATTCCATTGGACACTTCAAAATTGAGTTTTCCTTCCCCATCGTACCAGTACTAAAATCATGTACATTTTGCGTAACAACACTGCAAAGTTCTCTGATCGCTGATCAAAGATCGCAGTGTTCTGTTGCGCAAGGAAAGAAATGGCATACCAGTCTGTTTTGGATCAGCATTTCGTCAAACGTGCACATATTGACCCTAATATTTCAGCAATTTCTGTTACAATCGGTCAAAACCATACAAAAATACACTCTTTTAAAGTCTTTGTTGACATCTGGGTTAGCGATCATGGGCAGCACCGAGGTATAAATGAGGGACCGCCTCAAAATATCAAACAGTCATAGTACACAGATGGAAGGCATTTACGAAATCAGAAAAAAAATCGCATAAAATGATTACAGTAAATTTATTACAGCTAATTAGAAGTCAATTTTTATTACAGATACAATAGTAATATTCTTACCAGTTATTGGCTTTATTTTATATATTTTTTTTAAATATAAAAACAGCACAGATGAGAATATATTTGTTCACACGTCATATAGTGTACCATTTACTTACTTGTCCCTACATATAATTTCAACATTGTGCCCTTGGATATACCAAAAATTTCCAATCAGTCTATATCTGCCCATTCATTTCCAATATTGGACTCCTGGACTCCCGTATGGTTCCTTTCTCTCATCTCGTGTGGTCTTTTTCTCTGAAATTTTGTTTCTTTCTGTGTTTTGACAGGGTGGATTCTACAGCTCTTTCGTCATTTCTTTCATCTTTCAAAGTGGCTTTAGTTTGTTCAATGTCTGAGCCACAGGGCTGATCAGGCTAATGATGGGTTTGTTTGGGCTGTTTGGGTCTCTCGCTAAATTTTGAGTTTTCGCCTATGATGTAATAGCCTGTGGAGGTGTGAGGCATCTTTCCTTTGGCCGTGTCATCGAACCATGTGACCCTTCTTTTTGGCGTTTCTGATGATTACTGACACCATTGTGATACAAAGTCCAGATTAGGAAGCACATGAGCTATTCCACTTATAGTATTTCTACACCACGTGGTCTGACTGGTGTTACCTTTGTATAGTTTTTACTCCACTTATGTATGCTGGAAAAATACACTCATAGACATAAGTATAATGTGCAGGTTGACATATTTCTCAGGTTATCATTATGCTTTACTCAACATTTTTTTGGTCAACACCTTGCCTCCTAAGCAGACTTTCTTGGGGCGATACACTATGTTGGCCCCCAGTGAAAGTCTGCCCGGCCGTGTCGCAATACCATTTCAAAAGGCAATTAGCAGATCTGGCGATAACGTTGTCAGGCGCCGCTGGGCCAATGAATTGTACTTCGCTTATCGTGAAAGTTGCCTACTGCATTATTAATGAGCTGTGCGTCGTCCAATCAGATGCGAGCAACACGTCACTTCCCACAGAGCAGTCAAAATAACTCCACAAGGTCGAGGACCCAAAAGGAGTAATCCAATTGACACCTTCTCAAACGTGGTTTACCTACTTGTGTATCTGTGACTTACTGGAGTAAAAGATGTCAGAATGGAACAGGGTGCTGTGTATTGCGATCGGGAAATGTTCCCGTCGTCACCTTCACCCAGAATACAAGACGACACCCCTAACTTGCTCAGTTCTTGCTGATGAGATTTCATTAGACTTACGAGCGGGCAAGCTAAGATTACTACAGGTTTGGCTGGAATAGGCGTTTTCCATTTCACCAGGTCAGGTATTAGTTGGAATATTCGGCTTTTTCCACTGCCTGTTGGTAAAATTACAAAAGTGTCTTTCTTCTCAACAATAACATTAAATAATGCTTGCTCCTGGTGTTTGGTCGCCTGATAATTTACTCCCATCTCTTGCCAACAATCCTCAAGAACTTCCCGGAATTTTTTCTCATCTATTTTTTTCTTTTTTTCCGTGACACTGACGCTGTTCGTAGGCAGCTAATTTAGTAATTACAACTGGGCTGAGTGTGTAACACAGTTGCTGTACATGGCAGAACAGTAGCTGGATCAAGGGTCACATTAAGCTTGCGTCCTGCGTCATATACGCAAAAAATAAAGAAATGACGCCTGGAAATTAATAAAACATTGTCATTTTGCGTCTCTGTGGACACACGCACAAAAACGCGATGCATTTTTGAAAGATACAACTGCAAAAATTACCCCAAGCGGTCACGGTGTTTTGTATCGACCATTATCAATCTCGTGATTATTTATTATACTGATGGAATCCTCTGATGTTCATCTTTCTATGTAACAAGCCCTCTTATTTGCTAAGAAAAAATATTCGTGGGGTATCACTCCAAAAATTTGCCAGAATGGGAATGGATGGACGTCACTTCACCTCATTATAAATGCTGAGAGCACTTCCAGGCTCCTTGTTGGGTGGATTTGATCACGTGCCGCTCACTGTCCAATCAAATTTGTTGTTCCCCATATGCTTGTCTCATGTCCGCAATGTTGGGAAGGTACAAGTCGTATCACGCAAAGATTATTAGCCTAAGATGTTAAATTTCCAAATCACATTTTCACCCAGAACAGTTCCATCGAAAAAATCTAGACCCAGATAAAGGCACGAGTGAAAATTCATTACGCACGGCAAGGAAAATACGCAGATTAGTCATCGCAAGGTTACACGTGGACGAAGCGAAATTTTGCATTAGCCGGCCTAACAGCGTAAAACGATGTTGTTCATCACTGTCTCCTTTGGTTCACGTGGTTATTGGTGTTTTTGAAACAAAATTTGGTTGTTTTGATTTCATTGAAATGTTTGAATGGAACAAATCTGTAGGAATTTTGAAAATTTATGATCGATCGAAGGCCGGAAAAATGTGTAGCGGAAAACCATGCCTGGGTGCATGCCCGTGACAGGCTGTGTACACTCGCTTGTGTGTTGCACGGCTTGTGGGCCTGCCGTGTTGCTTGGTGAATTAATTGACCGCAATTAAGATCAGACTCTTAACACCGCCTACGGTATCAAATTTTTCAGGTATATTGAAATAGAAAGTGCACAGAAATATAAATCATATAATTTCTGACAATTTCGTCACGTGGAATCAATCGCAAAAATAACAGAGCCCAGGCATGTT
This sequence comes from Hermodice carunculata, assembly GCA_964020975.1. Taxonomy (NCBI): domain Eukaryota; kingdom Metazoa; phylum Annelida; class Polychaeta; order Eunicida; family Amphinomidae; genus Hermodice; species Hermodice carunculata. Next base: position 29,459,856 of record OZ026623.1, read on the forward strand.
CAATCACGCATGCCGCTTGTTGTGCAAGCGAGTTAAAAAACTGTCCGGTGGCACACGGTGTACAACACCAGATACTGGCACAGTGGCAGCGTGCTAGGGCTTGAGCCCCATTCACACCCAATTTTTTGGTAGACCAGGGATGTGCTATACAGACTTAGTCGTAATAGCAGGTTCCTGGGTAGATTGAATCCATCCTTGGTGCCATCAACAACTTTTAGACCCTTTTACATCAAGTTGGCATATTGATAACTTTTTATTCAATCTTAAATTTTATAATAATGAGTTACCTACGTGAGCATACAGACCCTATGTTATGTTCGTTTTTAGGGTTAAGTTACATGCATGTTTTATATATTTATCATTGTGATATATGTTAATTATACCAAATAAAATCAATTAATCAAATTACATCAAATGAAGTCCAGTTTGCACAATTTCAGACTGGACCCATAGATTCAGTTCATGGACCCAATATTTTTCCTGAAAATGGAGAAAGATGGGTCCAACGGACCCACACTGGAAAATCCTTAATGTGACCCCTGCTGGATATCGCACAGCATCGGTGTTAATCCCGTTACCCCCATTATGTTTTTCGCACCTTCCCAGCAGGTGAACCCAAACAGTTAATTGAGCGGCGTGTGGTCAATACCCACTGGGCCGTGTAATAGCCTAGAAACAAAATGGCGCTCACAGAGTCACTATCCCACAATCCACTGCGCGCATCCCCACACCTGGCCACTCGCTGGCTGCGATGCCAGGACGGCGCTGCCTGCTTCCAGACAGTGAGGCTGCCAAAGAAAGGCAGACGTTCGCTGGGGGGTAGTAGACCGCCAAGAACGGATGTTTAGCAGGCAAGTCAACACCTTGCGTTGGTCAACATTTTGGGCAAACATCATGTTACAGTCAACAATGTAGTGGTTAACATCTTTCAAAGTCAACCCAGTTTCAGCAGCACAAATATCTCACCAGCAATTTTGTCAACATCATAATATCTCAACACATTAAGCCCAAAGGAATTGCTTCTTTTTCATCTGATTCATTGGATTAGGTTCTGAATCATGAGGTTTTTCTTCTTTAAAACCACTTGCATGGCTTCTTGCAACTGCATGTCTTTCTCTTCTGCCATATCATCAATGGTTTTGTTTAATGATTTTGTGTATTTTGTTTTTGTCCAACTTGTATATAACCTCCCACCATTTGGCATTCTTGTTCCTAAGGTATCTTTTTTACTTGGGAAGCAAATCTTCTTTAGCCCGCTTCTCTGCTTGTTGTGTTTCCCCAGCTTCTGTGTAGGAGTCCACTGTGCATTAACCTCACCTACCAAATCATTTAATACTCTGTCAAGAAGATTGAGTTGTCTTCATCTTCATCTTATTGTCCACTCCAGCTCACCCGATCCATTTTGGTCTGTTTAAGTCCAATATCATCATCATCATCATCATCATCATCATCATCATCATCATCATCATCATCATCATCATCATCATCATCATCATCATCATCATCATCATCATCACCATCATCATCACCATCATCATCATCATCATCATCATCATCATCATCATCCATGCTATGCCTTTTTTTAAAATCAGTCTCAAAACACGACTTTAATAGTTAATTGATGTTGCAATTCATCTAGGCCGGCAAACACAATACGACAATAATTGCAGGACACCATATTTGGGGTGATAATAAACTGTTCTGTTTCTACCTACATGTTGCTTGTTGTATTCCAGAGGGAACCAATGTAGGAGACTTGTAAGCAATGGCTGTCTCCAAGGAGTCAGAGTCAGAGTCAAAATTTTTTTATTTGACAGAAAGTGCAGGTAAATAAACATTACAAATAGTATGTAATAATTAATGGATATAAGTTCATGCTATTGTTTGCAGAAATGTGAACAGAACTGTCAGGATGACGCCAGTTAAGGACTGCTTGTCCGCTAACACTGGGGTCACCTTGGATCAAGAGAGACACAATTACAAAATATTAATACTGAAAATGAAGTCCTAGATTTTATGTACTAAATACACGAAGAGAGATGACAAGAAGATGTGCACAGGATATTGAATTAGTAGACATATAATTAAAAATAAACAGAGACAAGTAATTCAACTATTACATACATAACAATTTGGCATACTGTACACATCTGGGTATTGACGCAGGAAATGAGATTTAGTATAATTTGATAAGCCATGATATGAGTGTGTATACAATTTTTCGGTGATGCCAACAATGAGGTTTCTAATTAAGGAAGGGATATAGTCTTAATCGCAGTGTTCTAAAGTTACTTTGTCAGGCTTTGCAAGATGGATATTTTCTCTATTTCTAGTTTCGTAGGAGTGGGTATGTTTTAGTGGAGTTGGAAATATATCTTTGAAATATGAAGTTAATTGATCCTGGATATATCGAAAATAAAACTTGATCGCCCTTAATCTAAAAATGTCTTTTACGTTAAAAATATTAAGTTTTTTGAAAAGCAGATCTGTATGAGCATTGAATTTTTTAGAATAAATGAGACGTATATCTTTTTTCTGTAGGGTGTATATACGATCATATGAGATGCCCCAAGCAAGAATTGAATACTTAAGATGGGATAGAAAAAGCGAATTGTAAATTAATAATAGCGTGGTTATAGGAATATATTTATATAATCTCTCGAAAATACCAACTACTTTGGAAAGTTTATTGCCGATTTTGTTAATATGGGCTCTCCAATTTAAATTTTCTTGGATTACTAATCCTAGTAAATCAAATCTTTCAATTTTAGAAATTGAAATATGATTTATTTTTAAGTCCAAATTGAAATTAATTTTCTTTTGGTAGAAATGAAATAACATGTATTTTGTCTTTAGAATATTTAATGATAACGTATTTGCAGCTAGGCAGTTATAAATCTTGTTTAATTCTGTATTTATATTAGTTGACACATATTGTGCTTTAATTTGAGTGTCAGAGGTGAAAGAAAAGGAACATAAAGGACTGACCAAAGTAGTATCATCTGCATAAAGAATTTATTTATATTTTGAAGATGCTGTATGAATATCATTTGTATCGATAATAAAAAGGAGCGGACTAAGAATGGATCCTTGTGGCACACCGGTTTTTATGGATAGTAATTTAGAACTAACTTCATCAAATTGAACATACTGAAATCTGTTTTCTAGGTAATTTGGAAACCAACGTAAAGCGGTGCCAGTTATACCATAATAATGCAGTTTCCTACAAAGAATTTGATGATCCAAAGTTTTTTTGTCTGCACATCAAAATATATCATATGGAAAGTGAGGTGAAGCGCCTCCCCCCCCACGTCCTGGAGTTGGGTGGGGGAGGACGAGGACGGGCTAGGGTTGGTATGTTGGTGTGGCTGGCTTCCACGTTTAAATTTTTGTCCTCTCTTCAGGTCGTGTAGGTGGCTCAAACTGTTTTGAAATCTTATGTGACAGAATGTCTTTCTTTCTGTCTCAAGGTAAGATGTTTGTCCTTAGTCTGCCATGTTCCGGTGTCTCCGGCTTAAGGCTCTCTATACATAGCCATAAGCTTTGGTTGTGCCTCTCTGGTATTATTCCATCATGTAATTAGGTTTGTGCAGAAACATGTGCGGACTCATGGTGTGTTGTTGGTCGGCTGGCATATTAAACAAAAGAAGATAATGACACTTTCTTCTTATAGTCACTGTGCGTGGCTCGTGAACGTTTTGCATCAATACAATAACACTCGGATTCTGGTGGTGGCTTCCTTTGGTAAATAAATCTGCAATTCTTGTATCTTTGCCAACTTGACTCATCCGGTCATCAAACACGACAGTACTTCTCCTTGTATTGAGAAAAAGTGTCACCCTCCAAATTTGGTGATATGCCTTTGACGAATTCAATTGCAGGTCTGTTTCTCTGCATCTCTGCATACAGTGCCTGCCATTGTTGATAACACCAGATGACTCAAAGAGGCAGTGGATCGATCAGTCTCTCTTGCAAAAGTTGTTTGATAAACACTGATATACCAAGAGTTGTGGGGGAAGTGATGACCATAGTGAAGCTATGCTTCAGTTTAAAACTTTGTTTTTGGCTTTCCCATGAGCTATTGAACAGATGATTTATGATGGTTGCCCATGTTTCTTTGATTGACATCCAGGGGTGGGATATATGTAGGGAGGATACAACCGGCTGAAATGCAGTCTGATGGCCGGAACCATGTGATATGTTTTGATGTGCAGACAATTGATGTCTTTTAGGTCAGACTGGCACAATGTTATATTATCACACATATGGCAGTAATGAGACATTTTCATCTGTGATTACGACCTTGAGTATTTACTTTCCAGTCAGCCTACTTAAAAAGTTTCAGTGATATGACAGGGGGGAAAAATAGGACGAAAAGAAGGGAAAGAAGAAGGAGGAGAAGGAGACAGAGGAAAAAGTACAGAAGGGGATGGAGGAGGAGGCAAGGAGAAGAAGGATGGCTCACTGTATAATTCAATATGTTGGCAGCTTCTTGGGAGGACTTGCTGCGTTGTCGTCACACTCACAGTATAAAGTATAATTCAAAACTAATGGAAAGTGAAGTGAAGCCCCCTCCCCCCCCCACACACACACACTCTTCCTGGATTTAATGGCCCAATTTTTGCACACTTTACTTTTTGTAATTGATCATATTCAACTAGATTTCCTTTCCAGAATCTTTCAAAATGTATACTTATGCCATAAACCAGATCAAACTGGATTTTTTTCTCGAATTTTCCTAAACACCCGCGATGGGTTAATTGTATTGCATTATCATTGAATATGGCACATCTGTGTGTGTCCATTATTATCTGTTTGTCAATAATAAAGGCGGGCCAAATATAACCTTCTTATTGCACAAGATGAGATAAAGCGCAAAAAAGCCCATTGTGGGAGTTATGTAATTTTATAAGAATACACTTGACTGTGCACGTGTTGACTTAAAATTGTAATCCTCACTTATCAATGATAATGACACTGAACATTCTACATACACACCTTTATTTGTTAATACTATCAATCACTGGCTTTGTGTGAACCAGCTCATTGTGTATCAATATTGTTGAATTGAAAATCACACACCTGTAGAAACAAACAAAATTACCCCATACGGTTTTCTACTTTTAACCGTTTTGATCTCTCGCCTGCCGGGGGTATCTATTTTTAGACCAAGGTTGGACTTTAACTTTTTGATCCCCCAAGGGAATTGGGCTTAATATTTTTTTTTCAATCTTTTGTGGAATGTGAGGTTGTACCTCTTTAATCCCCCTATGAAATGGGCAGCGATACTTTTTAACCCCACTAAGGAGTGTGCAGTGATTTTGTTTTATCCCCTGTGGAATGTGCAGCAATATTTTGTTATCCCCCTCTGGAATGTGCAGCAATACGTTTTTAATTCCGTATGGAATGTGCAGCGATACTTTTTAAACCCTTTATGGAATGCGGTCTTATATTTTTAATCCCCTTGTGTAATGTGCAGCAATACTTTCTAAATTCCTATGGAATGTGCAAAACTTTGTAACCCCCTATGGAATGTGCAGCGTTCCAACCAACTATAGTGGTGATATTTAACCGTAGGTATGAATTCACATTAAACTGAAGATAATACATGACGAAAATTATTGTTCTAATGGCCACAAAATGTGGCATTGAAAAGGAACAGAAAAATAATTGTCACTATTTGTACAACATAAGAATCTTGTAACTTTAATTTTATCATTAGTTTTGACACTTTCTAGTACATCAGCAATGATAACGGCATCAAACGCTTGACAAAACGAAACTGTTTACAACAATCGTATTGTGTACCTATTATATCGCCATGGTAACCGTTCGAATGCAGGCGAAAAAGACCAACTGAAACTGTATAGTAGCAGATAAGCAGTAGAGAACGCCGTTATACCTTAGCAAGAACCTTCTAGAATTTACGAGAACAGTAGGGAAAATTCCCTCGGTAACTTGATACAGAAAATGCAAATGTACCATCCAGAAAAAAAGTTTGTTTCGATACTCTCACCATTAAACTGATATGATGGCTGAGACAAAACAAGTGCGATGGCTACCACTCAGACATTGAACGCCGATCCTGAACTAAATTAGCAAGGTTGAGTTTTGAAAAAAACATGGGAACTATCACCGTCTGGAGTTACACCCCCTGCCCAATGTCTCAGAGTAGATCTTCAAAATCCAGATGGCTATTCGGAAATATTTGAAAATATGCGAGTGTTCAAGGCGTTCAGACTTATTATGTAGCCAATAGTCATCGATGCTGTCAATTGGGAGATGGGACTATTGGTTACGTGGATTAAACGGTTACAAACCAAGATAAGAGAACAAGAATGTAGCTAATCGGACAAATTTGGTCGTGCAGAAAATTGACTATTATTTCCTGACATATACGATTTTCGTTACAGAGGCTCATTGTAGATCGTCTTATCGTTTCACGATCTCGTAAAACCCTATCAATGACTTTCGAAGGGAAAGTTATGAAAATAGGTTCACATTCCCAGGAACACTGTGCAAAGAGACGTCTTTTCTGAATGGCGCCTTTGCATTTCTTCAGTGCAAAGTAACTGGTGGAATTTTGCCAAATTCTACCATGATCCCATTACTTTGTCCTGCCATGCTCCCGTTGTTGCGTAATAAAATGGTTAAAATTAGAGATGCATTTTCCTGCCCCGATCCTGTCAGATTCTGGAAAGGATCCCAACATTTCGTTCTTCTTCGGTATTCGAAGATGTAACTATTACATTGATGTTTAAAATATGAATTGTTGTGGACTACTGGATACAGATTTAAGGGAAGAGTATAGGCCTATATGTTTCATCAAGTTTGGTTCCACCAAATATCTCACGTAGCCCTTTTTGACCACAAAATCGTCTAGTGCAAGATCTATAGGGAACGAAGCATTAGTTTCCGTCACGTTTAGATATGCTGCCACCTGCTTGCCGATATCTGCTCTGTATAGAATAGAAGGAATGCAGCAGTCCGGTGAAACAACAACTGTGTATAGATATTTGGATAATCGCCTCCATTCCAGCAGATATTGTCTGCCTATCAGCTCTGCCACCAATACGAAAAAGACAGCCCCAACACAAGCATCAAAGTACTTTGTTCTTAGGCTAGAGTGTCTCTTCTGGCACAGGAGAGAAAATATCACAGAAGCAATGCTTCCTGCACTGCCAATGCCAACGATCTCCAGCAGTCGCTGGGGTTCCATTGCATAGCCTTGCCATTTTTCCGGGTAATATAATTTTAAATAGGCCCAGTCACTATTTTTCACAGGTTCGCCACCTTTGAAATTATTTTCGACCAGATTTTCTAAAATATATTTGAGTACTGGAAATAGTTCAAGTCTTGGAATAGTATCGTCCTCATTAATGATAATATACCTCGGTTTATACTTGAGAGCCTCCTGTATGCAATAAACATGGTCACTGGTTTGTTTTTTAAAACTATCCGCATTTGCAAAAACATCATTCCCGTTAGGAAATCTTTGGACCAGTGGGAAATATTCAGCCAATGAGAGCGCTTCTGTGTGTTTGCCCGGGCCAGCATAAGTATCACATATAAACAGCATCTTCTGTATATCACTTATATCGTCTTTCTTGAAGAGTATATCATAAGACGCCAAAACCTGAGTAAGATAATTAAGCGTAGGCCTATTCGTGAGGTTTCTCTTGACTGTAACCACAGCTATGGCAATAACTATATCTTCCTGTTCAAAGAGCTTATTGTAAAAGTTAAGGGTTTCATTTGCATGCAGTGTCTGCATGTGGCGCTCTGCATCTCCCATTCTTCTATTGTTTAAGTCGGTTGCTCTCTTGAGCAATATATTCTTTGGCCACGAAGATGTTGAGAAGTATTTTGAAAAGGCCCAGTCACTACAGTATCTTGGCAATAGAAAGATGAATGTAATGATATATAGGTTGACCATAAATACATAAAAGACGGGATTAGTCATAAATGAGTTGAAAAGTTGTCTCTTGGGTATTAACTTGCACACTTGTCTAGCCACTGCCATGATAGACCAACGTGTTTACGGCCTCTACTCGTTGGTCTTTCATAAAGTTATATCCTCTCCCCGCGAATATTTCAGCAGGTTATGGATTGACGCCACGGATATACCAATGTGTCCACCACGCCTGACCTGAAGAAATCGGCATGTGTATCCTGCAGTGAAAAAATGATCATTATTAGTGGCCAAGAATGACGCATTGCAGACAATTTGGTAGGATAATGTGTGTATTTATCTGTTGATGTACACAGAAATACTTGTGTATTGTTGGTAACCTGAATGTCAATAGTTCAAGTAATTTCATAGATAGAAAGATCACTAAGAATATAGAGATGTAAACATAATACAGGCGAGAGGGCAGCGCTAATAATATGAATAAAATCAAAACACTTGGAATAAAATATGTCAGAAGTAAACCATCCTAAAATAATTGGCCTTATTGGAACTAATATCTCTGGACAGCAATTGGCAGCAGTTCGACATAATTACATTCATGTCGCAACTGTGATAAAATTGAGTTTTAACATTGCATAAGATCAAAATCTCCATAAGAACATTATATGACCGTAGGGTGTTAAGGGGTTGGGTTCACAAAAAAAACCTTCCAAAAATCCGAAAAAACATCTGAAGGGGGGAGGGGGTTAATGCCAAAATTGGATTTTCACCAATTGTTTGGAAAAGAGTTATAAGGTACTTCCAGGACTTCAAATGATATATTTTTTCTTGAAAACAACTCTGCTGAGGTGAAAATATCTTGCAACCTCAAAGAGAAACAACACAAAGGCAATTCGATACGTAAAATAAACAGTGATTTTATTGTCACAACTGAACAAAGAATTAATAGAAAAGGTCGCAAAGAGCAATAAAAGGGTCTCTACCTGCCGATCTTTCAAAAGCTTCACTAGAGCTTCAAATTTCCGCTTAACTTCAAAATTACTCCATTTTGTATGTTCATTGCACATATTTTTACTAAATTCTTTCTAATGTATACAGTGTTGCCAACCTGCCGCGCTTAAAATCCGCGAGGTGGATAGTTAGATTTAGGGAGATTGATAAATTAATATGAACTATAGAAGGAAAATATTGATAAAATTCAGGGAAGTGGCTAAAAGTTGCCCAAAATCTAAATTTTTACAATAATTTTCAGCATAAAACTCTGAGAGTGTCCCGGGTAATCCGGGAGCGTTGGCAACACTGTGTATAATCCTGAAGCTCAAAGAATGTGGTTCTCCTCACATTTTAAATGAAGCATAATGGCATTTTCATTAAATCCTAAATGTGACACTGGATGGCACACTTATCAGTAAGTCTTGGCAAGTACCACATGCATTCATGCTATGTTCAAACAAGCGGGCTGTGTGAATAGCACATGCTCAGCTGACCTAGACATTAATCACACTTGCAGCTCTGTGAACTTGGGAAAGGATCAATGTCACCCATGTTCTGAGTAAGTCTGACCTTTATAGAAGAACACTAACATGGGCAACGTCAAGGTTCAAGTAGTTCTCAAGTTATATTGAAAAGTAAAATTCATGTATGTTGTACTGTGACCCCAGAAACGAGGTCAAGGTCATTCATGTACTATCTAAGCATGACCTTCATACAGAAACATAAACATATGCAGCATCACGGTACTAACTCAAAACAGATCTCAAGTATCAAGTAAACAGTACATTTCGTGTCAGTTGTCCTGTGAATTAGCATTAGAATGCCCATTGACTTACATAGTAATCAATAGAAAAGCTGCATTGACCGATAAGTACCCGAAATGAAAAAATCAGGAATCCAAAGCAGTGACACCTAGTAAAGAGCTTTTTTGACCATTCCACAAGAGCATATGCATCACATTTCAGCTTAATCTGAGTGAGTGTTCTGAGAACAAGTGAAAAATAGCAAAACCATACAAAAAGTTCATAAAAAAAGAAAAAACCGCAGCACCACCTCGTGAATAAATTGGGAACTAGGTGTCCCTGGGAGTGTCTATGTACGATATCAAAGCAATTGGGTTAGCTGTTTCAGAGGAGAAGAGTTTTTAAGGTTTGCCCGCAAAAAGAACAAAAGAAAAATCACAAAAAATCGAAAAATAAATAGAGCGAGACCATTTGAATAAACTTGGTCGACACTCACCCAAGGTACATCCGCACCAAGTTTGAAGTAAATCTGGATGACAGTTTTGGAGAAAAAGTCGAAAATTAGCATTAGAATGTCCATTAACTTACATAGTAACCAATTGGAAAGGTGCATTTACCGAAAAGAAGCCGAATTAAAAAAAAATCGGGTTACATTAGGAATCTGCAGCTATCCCACATAGTGAACGACATTGTTTGACCATTCTACAAGGAACATATCCACCACGTTTAATCTGAGCGACGGTTCTGGAAGAAAAAGTAGAGAATAGTTACAACACACACACACACACACACACACACACACACACACACATATACACACAAAAATCATAAAAAATTAGAAAAATATTGCAGGGCCACCTGGTGAATAAATTAAGGACAGAGAGTCCCTAGGTGTCTTCCTATGTAATATCAAAGCAATTGGGTGAGCAGTTTCGGACAAGAATTTTTAAAATTTCTCCAAAAAAAAAAACCAAAAAACAAAAAAAAAAAAAACAAAACAAAACCAAAATCCAAAAAAAAAAAAAAAAAAAAAAACACACTGGAGTTTGACCATTTGAATAAACCTGATAGAAACTCATCCAAAGTACATTGCCACCAAGTTTGAAGTTTATGTGGATGACGGTTTCGGAGGAAAAGTCGAAAATGTGAATGCATTAGAATGCTCTTTGACTTCCATAGTACTCAATAGGAAACCTGCATTGACCGATAAGTGCCCAAATTGAATAAAAAATCGTTAAAAATCAGGAATCCGCAGCATTCCCACATAGTGAACAACTTCGTTTGACCCTTCTACAAGGAACATATCCACCATGTTTCAGCCTAATCTGAGTGCAGGTTCTGGAGAAGTCGAAAATGGCTATAACACACAAAAATTCATGAAAAATAAGAAAAAAATTGCAGCACCACCTGGTGAACAAATTCGGAACTATGAGTCCTAGGGAGTGTTCCTGTGTGATATCAAAGCAATTGGGTGAGCGATTTCGGAGAAGAAGATTTTTTAAGGTTTGCCAAAAAGAACCAACAATTCACAAAAATTACAAAAATCACTGGAGCGTGACCATTTAAACAAACTTGGTACACACCCACCCAAGGCACATCCCCACCAAGTTTGAAGTGGATCTGGCTTGACGGTTTCGGAGAAGAAGTCGAAAATTTGAATTGTTGACGGACGAACTGACAACGGACGGGGGACCATAAGATTATCTCAGCTGACTGACAAGTCAGATGAGCTGAAAATCATTAATTGATGAAGAACATTAACAAACAAAAAAAACAAAAATAAAAAAAAAACAAAAACAAAAAAAAAACAAAAAAACAAAAAAACAAAAAAAAAAAAAAAAAAAACAAAAACAAAGGGGGGGGGGGGATTTGGTAACTTCGGCAGAATGATATGAAGAGAGTTGAATGAGATATTTTAGTGAAAGGCAGGTGCCAGATTATCTGTAATATTTGTGTGAAAAAAACAAGCCTGTTGTAAGCATCACAAAAACCTTGCAACACTTCACAAGATAAAGATTTCAAAATAAAGCATTTTGCATATAAGCATTGTTAAAATCTGCACGCAATGTAGACTTGCACAAGTCCCTGGCGCATGTCCCTATTTTCCCATCCCGCGGTCCCACCCAGAAGTGCGATACATTTTCCCCTCCACAAAGTTAACTGAATAATATTATGCCAACTACACGGTGTTATTAAGTAGGTCCTACTATTATTTTTTTTTTTAACTGGTCGACACTGCCGCCGTGTCGGTTTCAACAGTAGCAGCTATTGAGTCCTGGTCAGTTCTAATCCCATTATCATTGCGAGTGGAAAGTGGCCTTCGATGAATGCATGGCTAGTCACTGGCCACTCAAGCGAGACAAAGCTGACCGTCTCCCTCCGGCGGCCGACACCAGGGACTTGTCAAACTTGCACAAGCCCACTCTGGACTACCATCAATTCGGTGGGAGTGACGTCACAACATCCGGGGTTTCGCGGGATCTTAGAAGTCAAATCAGTGCCACAACTTTTTAATTTTTGCATTAATGCAAAATGATCCACGTCATGATTTAAGTTTTGTTGAGTAAGACCTCTACATTTCTATGTGGCTCTTTTGTCAATTTAAACAAAAACTCTTGCCCTACACCATACAATGGAAATATATCGATCTCAATCACGATTTGATCAAAGGGGTCAAACCTGTGTGAATACAATTGCATGGGTACCGGTCCGTGCATTTTATCCTTGGTTAGCGTCACGAACGATGGTTCCTCTTTTATTTTTTTCTAAAGATCGGTTGTGTGTTATAATTGCCATTCAACTATAGTGGTAGAGCTTGTTGCTGCAGTAAATAGTCCATAAACACACTTTATCGCAGTTACTGACAAACTGTCAGCATGATAAACACGCGGCAGCGGTATTTTCACCCGAGCCATGTTTACCTGCGGCTGGCGTATTTTACTCTCTTTCCGTGAAAAAAATGGACCCTCTACTCTATTGTACGCAAAGACTGGTACAGTGGTAACATTAGTATATGTTATCACTCTCACCAATTTACAGCGTTAAATTTTGTTCCTTGCTTTAATAAATTGTCCGTAATCGTCACTTGTCACTCTGCCCTCCTTCCCAATTGTATTCTACGAATAAAATATGTTTAAACCACTAATGTTCACACAAATGTCACCCATCTTTCAAGCCAGACTTCACAACACGAGGCAGCGAGTTCTGCCGAACGAAACAGCGATAGAAAAACTGTTTGATTAGACAGCAAACACTATGTGATCGATTCTGGGCCCTTGTAGTTTCCGACTAAAATAACGACGCATCTGTTGAAAATAGAAGCAGTTTTGAAGGTGTTCCCGCTAAAATACTTTTGTTTCAGCCAATGGGAGAGCTTGTTGTTAAAATAGACAAGGTTCTGAGCATTCTAACGATATAAACAACATGGCGCAGAGACAAAAAAATCGAGATAGAGACGATGAAATCACCCTATTTTTGCGCAGTTTTGCAAAGTTACATCATTCAAATTGTCACAAGCAACGACGCGGTCATTGATTTAAATCATCGTAGAAGGAAAATATTCATTTTAACGCCGCTCGAAATAGCCATCGGCAAGAACAGGCGTTTCTCTACAATAAAATGTGCATGCTTGCATGTAAATAAACAACAGTCAACACAAGGAATTTGAGACGGCCTTGAATCTGTCACGTGCTTGACTGCTCATGAATAATTCATAGCAGCGACAAGCCGGCAAGTTTGACAAGTCTCACTGGACGCCCTCTGCCTGACGCGGTGCACTGCAATTAATCCTTCGTTACACAGTAGCTCAATTAACAGCTTCTGAAGAGGAGTGCGTTATGACCGCTCGCTTGTCTGTGTGACAAGAAACACAGTGCAGACCGCCCGGCGCTAATCATCTGGAGTCAATGTTATCTGGTTATATACACGCTCCACGCCAATCAGCTAGGTAAAGCTACGACGTGTGTTTACTTAAAATTTAATTTGGCAATGAATTTGATTTTAAATAAAATACGGAAGACAGTCCAGTGAGACTTGAGCAAGTCTACATGCAATGTAACCAAAAGAATTTTGTGGGTCTAGCATCATGCAACATGTCAATTGTCAGACAGTTGAATCGTAAATTTGTTTCACATATTACAGATGTGTACTCAGAAAAATACGAGAAAAAACAAGAAATAAAAAAAACAAACTAAAGAATAATAAATTAATTAATAGAAAATAAAAGAGAATAGACAGTTCTTGATTCACACATTGATAAATTGTCATTTACAGTCTATGCTGCAAAAATATGGGACAAGTAAATTCAGATTCGGTGTGAAGAAAGGACTTCCTTTGGGGGACAAGTAAATTTTCTCTCCAACGTGTCCTGGGACTAGTGGCCAAAATCCGTAATGTCAAAACTGAACACCGTCCACAAAAATGCTGCAAATATACGAGGAATTCAATCTTTGTGTAAACGTGCAGGACATTTTGAAGCGCAGTGTCGCAGTAAGAGCATGTACAAGAAGAATGCAAACTGATTCAGGGAGATAAAAAGATGGCTACAACATTGATGGATAACCTATTCCAGGAATATGGTGATGTTGCATAGGGAAGGGGGTAAATTTCTATCCATGGTATTGTTAGATAGTTTATATAAATATATATATATATATATATATATATATATATATATATATATTTGGTACACGACCCCTTAGCACAATTCTACAAACTTATCATTTGGTTATTTATTTGTTTCTTTCATGCTTGGTATACGAATCTACAAATGTCTACAAAAAAATTCAGGGACAACTAACATTACGCACACAGTTGATTTACGAATTAATAAGATGGTAGTCTGTAAAATTGCTAAACTGCCAAAATCTCTTGACTAAACACTTTTTTGTGAATAAAATATAAATATACCAACTGTTGATCACCTACATGTATGCAAAACAGACATTGGAATTGATCACTGTTGGCGTACCTTTGATGAAGTTCAGAGGCGAAGCAGGCTTCAAAGTAGCTGTGATACCCGGTCACACGGGGGGGGGGGGGGTGCTCAACGCGACGTTGTTGACCCCGCACCTTTAAACAGAGTTGGTGCATACATGTATATGATTAACGGATACCCTACGCACTGAATTTGTTTATTGTAAAACCCATATGAATATTGCTTCTTGGCATAAGTATCAAACATTTAAACAATTATACAAGCTCCACCTGGACATTGAGCTTGAATAGTGGTCAAATACTATGAGCTCAATTTAAGCAACGAAAGTGGGCGTTTTATGGGTCTTGAGTATATATTAGATGTCTTTATTCTGAGATCTTGTGTCTATTTTTTGCAAAATTAAACCTGCATCGTGAACGTTTGGAAGGCACGCCTGTTAGTAGCGGTATTAAATATATATATATATATATGTGGGGGGGGGGGGGAGGCAGCACTGTATAAATGGAGATGATATGCACCAACCGCGTTGGTCAACGATAGTCAGAACACCAGCTTTTTACGTCGATCGATGACCGTGACCATGGGAAAACCCTTCCCATTCCACCAAAAGCACTAACCGTGACCCATCTATCACACCCCAGAAGCGTATTCTTTATACCGTATTTTTAAGATAAGTTGACCTGTCAGGAAGCTAAAATCTCGGGACGGTCCATCATTCGTTGTCCATAATAACATTTTTGACTGCTCCAAGACTGTCGTCGGGATCCTCCTGATTAAACCTGCTTGAGATGCATGCCAGGCATACCTCCAACAGGCTCGTTCAACTACTGACCATCCAGGGATCTCTGTATTCATTTTATTAGTTTTCTTTACTCATTTATGGAGTAACATTTAAGAATCATCGTCTCCATAACCGATAGGCAAATATTTGTTTGAAATTAAGTCACATCTGGGCGCCCTTTAATCAGATTCAAAGGTGTTATGCTATATTCACTTTGGGTTTTTAATTGTGTGTGTATGTGTGTGTGTGTTTGTGTGTAATTTGTTCTTTTTTTCTTTTTTAGACTACAATGTGGATTAAACTTTAAACGAAAAACGTACTTGTTGGGGAAATAATATCTAGCAGTTTTCAAACATGATCCATCAAATTGTGAGACAACTTTGAAAGCGGTTTTAGGACAGAGGTGTCAAAAATTTCCCCGAAAACGATCAAAAATTTGATTCAAGAGTTTTGGTGGATAGGTAGACAGACCCTAGGCGGTGCAGTAAGCTGAGCTGAATTGTTAGCCATCCTAACTTATACATATATGTCCAAAATATTTTGAATCGTTAACGGAAAAATAACTATTCGGGTTGCCTTGATAATCTGAAGTGAGCAGGACCTGTATTATCGAATCGTAAATCAGAAAAATGTCGCCGAGAATATACTTGCTTTGATAAGTTCTACTAACATACCTTTACAGTTCCAACATAAAGCCTGAGTCAGTGTAAAAACGACACGTATGTAATCTAGATCCACATACAACTTCCTCCACCATGACTTCTGCGTTTGCCATTACTGGCGTGACCATGTGCAAAGTAGCGTAGCTGACGACATGCAAGTACGCTTCGTTGCATTTGTGCAGAACAGCATGTGATATATATTCTTTTCGGGGTCCGAGAATGGGGGCACACCTGCAGTGATGTCAACCCACCCGGACTACCGGAGATACTACTTGAATTTTCAGCACACTTTATGCTGAAAATTCTTGAAATAAAATTGCATTTTTGACAATTTTCAGCCACCCCCCTGATTTTCATCAATATTTCCCTTATACATTTCATCTCCCCGAATTTCACTTTGCATCTTTCGGAGTTTTAGTTTAATTTGGCGACACTGTACACGTACTTAGCTACCAGCTATGCAGTCAATGATCCGGCGAGAAGCAACGCGTTTTCGTATCATAAAAATGTCAGTGATATATAGTACGACATTCTGCCGCTAATTCAATGGACTGGCTGCTTTTTAAGTGTTTGTCCTTCAGCACCAATTAAATTGCGGAGACTTGTTGGCTACCTGAGCTTCAACCGTGACTGATGACATTCGTTCACTATCTTCATGCTTGTTTTATAGCAAACAGTACATGGGCTCACAGATTTATGTTTGTTAAGTTTTTCTTTATATTAAATATGATTGTATATTATAGGTAGAATGTTATGAACTGTATGACCCAGATGGGTCATACAGTTCATAAAAATGCTCTTATTTCACATGTATCGTAGTTTACCTTTTTACATTTTTCCATCCATAAAATACCTAGTTTGATTTTTTGAATAACTTCCCTTACTTTGGGAGGTTTTCTGCTTCATTTGCGTGCGAATGAGTAAGTGGAATAAAAGAACACAAATCTGTATCAAGTAGTTCAAAAAAAAAAAAAAAAAAAAAAAAAAAAAAAAAAAAAACATTCACAAATTTTAACCCATACAATGAGAGCAAAATAAAAATAAAGCCGAAAAACAAAAACAAAATATACAAATAAAAAAACACACAAACAAAAAACAAAACTTAAAAGAAAAACAAAAAACCCCCAAAACTTAAAAGAAATAAAAAACAATAAATAAAAGAAAAATTAAACAAAACAAAATAAAAAAACAAAACAAAAACAAAAAAACAAGAAAACAAACAAACAAAAAGAAAAAACAAACAAAAAAACACAAGCAAAGATTTAAGAGTTCCTAAAACATTAACATTCAACTTCCAATATCAATGTAAAGAAATAAATTTCACTCCTGATTTGAGACAGGCAGTCACCAATAGAAAGCACCTGGTAGTTTTATAGCGGTCCTTTCTACCTTTAAAATATAATTTATACCACATCCTGGCTAAACAAATGTTTCACCCTTTGCATGCTAAGCGCTACAAAAATAGTGCGTATCTGAATGATTCAAGATTTTAAAAACCATTGCGGAAAGATCTTTTAATTGAGTGTTTGCAGTATGGAGTTTTGCCGCAGATTGACCGTCCTGATTATATGGAAGTACCGGAAAGAATATCATAGCCAAAAAAGAAAAAAAAAAAAAACAAAAACAAAAACAAAAAACACCCCCCCCCAAAAAAAAACAATACAAGAAAACAAAACGTAATAGCAAAAACAAAAAATAAACAAAAGAAATTTGAATAAACAAGTCACCAAACAAACGCACCATAGAATTTATTTACCCGTAAATTCGTGTTGCATTGCTTGTTTTGTTGCATTGATTGAGGCGGTGTACACCAGGGGTTTTAGTCAAAGAATATAGAAAAGATAACACACACATGTGCAATAACTATATCAATAGAAACACCTCTTTACACCATACTACCAATGTTTGGATACATGTACGACAGCCACAGATAGAATTTTGTTTGTACATCTGGTATATAACTGCAATAGTTAAATAACAACGCAAGGTCTCCATTTCAGTAAAACAACCAATTTAAGAAAGCTATTCAATTTGCCCATTTTACAGTGCATACACGGGATCAGTTTGGTTTGTGGCACATTTGTTTAGGTTCAACGCCCTCAATCGGTGCTTCAACCTCTCGACATGCATATTCATTGAATCTCTTGTCGGGGGCAAGTCGAAGTTTCATTGACAAATATTACATGAGCGCACTTTTGAAGCCTCTACGCTCTTACCTTGAAACAAGCGATTTCCGTTTCATTTTTCTTCTTGAACTTTACACCTCCTTCTTGTCTCAATGCACTGTAAATGTTATGGTGCAATATAAAAATCTTCAACATATGTACATGCCGTGACAAAATCTTACCGCAGCCGACTATCTTGCCGCCAGTTGCATATATGTTGAAGGTTTGTATATCGGATGGGCTATTGGCAACCGATATAAAAACGCAAGGCCGGCTTTGCGTTTTTATTTCGGTTGTATTTAAAAGAAGGACCAACCCAAACAAAGATCTACTTTTAGTCTTTTTCTTTAATCACTTTTCATTCATTCAAACTTTTGTCGTATCAGGTCATTAGTTATGTTGTTATAGAGGTTTAGCGTACTGTGCAGATACAGCGCTTTTGAATCTTGGCTATGATAGATACTGAGCCATCCGTCATGGTTATATGAGTAGCGTTACCAATAGTCAAATAAAGCCCCGAATTTTGTTGTCCCATTAAATTTGTTTGCAACGTTTAGGCGCCCAACAAAGGGATTAACAGTGCAATGTATTGCACGTTTGTTCAGGTAATTTATTCTCATTTATTCTAAAGGTCATTTAAAGTTGCATTCCGCGATATTTCATACACGTACCTATCCATGTAATACATCACTAATCATGCGTCGAAGGACCGTTGTGTCTTCGTTTTGGTCAATAAACATGATATTTTGGCGGCAAGAAAGAATTTTTACATTCGACCATGCAAGTGCTGCTTGTAACGGCATTCGGCCATGCACTACGGTTCTAGGGCAATTCCTCGCTGATGAGAGATATATTTAGAACTAGTTGGCTCTCGCCGGTCAAGTGGCGTACGCTAGATTGCGAGAGCAAAACACAACTGCATGCAGTTTCCACGTGCTTGCTAAGCTGTCTGCGGAGACAGAGTGAAACTGTGAAATACCACGATTTTTTTGGTCGTCAACGAGAATAGAATTTTTCATGTCATTAACTGTGCTTGATTATATATTTATCATGCATGTTCGTATCGCAAGACCCAATGATAAATGGACAAGTTTGTACGCTCATCGGTGCCTGTGTTGTTTGTTCAAGTCTGCGGCCTTCGCATCGTTTGAACTTGAAGACGACGGCATGCAGTCTTACATAACGGTCCGGTGTCAATGACAATGTTTGACACATTTATTGACCAAAAACAGCGAATAAAGCTTTTATATATGGTGTTCATTTTGACTCTTAACTTGTGCATGTTTTTATAAATTCAAGTCGCGATCGTTTGCCATGGACTGTGTTTGTGTTCAATTGGTATATATTTTATTTGATAGACATATTTGTTTGCGTCAAATTACATAAGTGTGGAAAACGAGCAAATGAGAACACATATGGTCGCAAACAATAACACATGATTGTCATCTTCATCGTTCACTGTAATACAGATTCAACTTGGAACATATTGACCTCAAATCTCAGCAAACTAAATTTTTGTGCAATGAAACAAATGTCGTTTCCAATTTCAAGATTTGTCTGTAATTTGGTACCAGCAGTTCTAGGATGCAGGTACCTCAGTACTATTGGTTATTAATGTTACAACAGCAAAGAGGGTAGAGAGAGACATCCTTAAAGGTCGGTAAGGGGTTTCTCGTACTGGCGTACTGTTTTTTTTTTTTTATATTATTTACCGCACTGGCGTACTGGAAGACCTCTTGTTTTACGTACTTCGTACTATACAAACATTTTGAAAGATTTTTATTTTCCGTACTGCGTACTCTAGAAGAATAATTACCAGCACCAGCGTACCGACCCCGCCCCCCCTTCCCTCCTTGGTTACAGTGAGCAAAACATTATCTTCGTGCTTATCTGCAGAGAGAGAGAGAGAGAGAGAGAGAGAGAGAGAGAGAGAGAGAGAGAGAGAGAGAGAGAGAGAGAGAGAGAGAGAGAGAGAGAGAGAGAGAGAGAGGCATTGCTGTGTTTAACCCATTGAATATGGGCTCAAGCAAGTGACCCCAAATAGAAGACCCCTTTATTTCTTTAAAACTCGCCATAAAACGTCACGTAGCGGTGAACTCGTCAAGGGTCCCCACTTGAAATAGCTTGCTATTTTTGTGTGTGTTTTGCACTTTCATTTTATCGCCTTTGAACCCCTGATCCCAGTTCTTTGAACCCGGACCACATTGACCTCAATCTTCCACACGTTAACTCATTTTGTTCCCGTTTAGCCAGCAGTCAATATTGTCCGCACGCAGAACAAGCATTAGGCTCAGGGGCCACAAAGCCAAACTGTTAGCAGGTAAGGCTTTAGTGTATGTATGTGGCATTTGTCTTGCATACGGAAAGGCTTGCAGTAATATAAACCTTGACATCTAACTCAAACATTTAAATCTGTAGGCATAAGCCTTACTTGTTAATTCATGGGCATTGACCTTGGATATTTTCACATGCCTACAGAGGCATAAGCCTTGAGTCTAAGGATCAAAGTGAAATAAAAAAAATAAAACTTAGACATGTTTTGCTTTCTTGCTCCTTGCTGACACAAATATCTACGTTAGGTCTGCAAGTTCGTGACTTAAAAAAAAATAACGTGCCGCTTGTAATGTATACAGTCTTCGTCATAAATGCATCGCGCACTAAAGGTTTCTCCTTCGAGTATTTCCACGCAGAACTTTTCTTGTGTTACAGCTACTGAAGGACAGCAGTAACGTAGGCTGTCGGCGCGTTTATGCCTGTACCCACCGAATAGGGCCCCTAGTAGTTGCACAGACTTCTTCTTCTTCTTCTTCTTCTTCTTCTTCTTCTTCTTCTTCTTCTTCTTCTTCTTCTTCTTCTTCTTCTTCTTCTTCTTCTTCTTCTTCTTCTTCTTCTTCTTCTTCTTCTTCTTCTTCTTCTTCTTCTTCTTCTTCTTCTTCTTCTTCTTCTTCTTCTTCTTCTTCTTCTTCTTCTTCTTCTTCTTCTTCTTCTTCTTCTTCTTCTTCTTCTTCTTCTTCTTCTTCTTCTTCTTCTTCTTCTTCTTCTCCATTGGTTTCTGTGCGATAAGCCTGGAAGAAATCAATGTTTTCTTAAAAAATGGCACGCTCATGTATCCATGTAACACCAAGGTAATGATTTTATCTGGGTTACCTTAACCAAATTGAGAAGGTCATAGGGTCACTTATGGGAGCATGGTTTCTGTGTGAGAAGTCTCGATAACTTAACAAAACTTCATTAAACTTGAAAATATTACCCATCCAGTTGAGTCCTAAATTGGGATTTTACCTTGGTTAGCTTGATCCAATTTTCAAGATCACATGGCCATTTAGGTGAAATTGGTTTTTTCACAGTAAGTCTTGAAGAACTCAGCGAAACTTCATGAAACTTGGCAGTGCTATGTATACAGGTGACAACTTTGACCAAATTGTGTCTGGGTCACCTTTAATTAATTTTCAAGGTCACAGCATCAATATTCGAAATAGGTTTCCATTCTATAAGTTCTTTAGAGGTCAATGACGCTTCGTGAAATTTGGTAGGATTATGTCTTTCGGCGAGACATAGGGATGGATTGTATCTGTATCTGGGTCTGCTTAACCTAATTCTCAAGGTTCCAGAGTCACATGTGGAATCGGTTTTTAAGTTCTTGAACATCCCCATGAAACGTCAGGAAATTTAATAAGATTATATGTCTGGATGCGCCCTTGACAGGGATTGTATCTGGGTCACCTTAATGTGATTATCTTTGGCACAGTCAGTTTAATGTGATACATCAATCGGTATCCTTCTGATAACTATACAGCAAAATGTTTTACTTCATAAGATTTTGTATCTAGGTGAAACCTTATTTAGGATTGCATCTGGGTCTGCATGAGCAAAATGTTCATTCTCCAGGTCGCTTGATGGTCAATTGAATTTGTTTTCCGTTCAAAGATATGATCACTTCAAGGCCCTGTCACTTTTTCAGGTAGTACAGAAAAACATGATCCGTATTCATAAATTCCAAACCCAACAATGACAGCGAAGAGATTCCAGATTTGCCAAAGCATCAACATTTATCTTCCAATACCAATGTGAAGAAACAAATTTCACTCCTGACTTGAGACAGGCAGTCACCCATGAAAGACAACTGGTGGTTTTAAACCGGTCTTCTCAACCTTTGAAATATTTCTCATTAACTACAGACACTAGTGTTTCCAAAATGTATAGGCCTAACCGCCCAAAACACAAATTTCATTACTTCTGCCAAAAATGAAAAGAGACTTGGTAGGCTTATCACTTGTTACTTCTCCCGACTTGTCAGTCAGCTAAGTTTACTGCAAAAGAGTTAAGTAGGCCTACATCGTTTTAACGTGTCCTACTGGTAAAAATTTGAATTGTGTCACAAATCAGCAACTTCTGCTTCAGATTTGGTTTAATTCTTAATTAAAGTTAATTCATTGACTTGATTAGACTTTAGTGTCCTTGATTTGTTCCCAAGGTCACAATATTTAAGTTTGCCCTCATTCTCTTCAAATATAAAACTGCACCAGCACCTACATGGAACTCAAATTTCATTTAAACTCCACACAGTAACCATACACTTTTAGTACTGTATCATATGGATAAAAATGTCAAGGTTATGTCAAATGTATCTCTTGCTTTGATAACTCCATTAGCAGAGTTACAAATTAGATCTCTAAAGTCTCCTGTTCGTAGGACTACTATCAACGAGGATCAAATTATAAGAGCAAGCCGTCTGAGCCCCATTCTAGTGATAAACGCCAGCCAACAGACTCAGCAGATGAAGCATATGATTCAGATAGAGATCAGGTTCTACCAAGGATCACCAAATCCATGGACTTATCCTTACCCAAAGATTGTGCACATTTTACAACACAGTCTTCTCCCAGAAATGAAGAATTGTGTAATTTGTATTCATGTTCTAATATCTGTGATAGTACAGATTCACGCTTTGCGTATGTGGCTTCGCATTCTTTTCTAGCAAGAAATTCAAAGTATAAGTCTCAATCACCCGTGTTATCCCCTAAGCCACATAAAAGGGAAGAAAATCAGGCACAGTCAGCTGCCATGAAGTCTATACAAGAATGCCTTTCATGAGACTCTCCGAAGTCTCCTTTTCCAAAGCTACCATCAATAAGAATTTAGATTATGAGAATGAGCTATCTAAGACATATTTCAGTAATGAGTGTCTGCTAACAACTGTTGCAGTTTTATGGGGATCAGCAACTGATAACAAGCAAAAATCTACAGGGCTATCCTTGCACAGAGATTCTCGACAGTCCTTTAGCCCCTTCATGCAGCGGAAATGAAGACTCGTGATGGGTATACAGAATCAAATCTCTCTGAACATGAAAATTCAGGAGACGAAAACTAACCATCCATCAACTCTTCTACAGGATGCCATTAATGTCCTTTAGGTGGCCATGTCTCATAGTTGTTCACAGCAGCTGCAAATGGGAATATTGGGCAATTCGCAGGCAAGAGACTTGCGGACATTTAAATAGAAAACAGTGAGGAGATCGAGCTTGCAGAAAAATGTGACAGCGAGGAGGATTCAGACAATAGAGAAGTGCGAAATGAGTATACTTTTGTAAAAGAAGACCAAGGAACAAAGTGCAAATTGTCCACTCTTCAAAAGATCTATGAAAAAACCGAACCCAAGAAAAACAAAGCAAATGCATGCAAAAACAAAAGGTGGGTTGTGGAAGAGAGTGTGGGGAGAGGCACAAGTACCTCTGACAGTTTCAATGATGACGCCACAAGACAGGACAGAAAGAGATTTTGTCACCAACCCTCTCCAGAACAGGAAAAGGCACCTGTAAGAGCACATTTTGTCTATTTCATATTACACAAAAAGTTTGCAGGGAAGCAACAAATCGAAATATTTCTTAAGGAATCAAAGCTCAACAGCTCATGGAAAAATATAAAGGATCACATTTGAACAAAACGCATCCTTTAGGGAACAGAAATGTTTTTCAAGTCATAAATGCAAGTAGCAGTGGTACAACATTGTAAACTATTTATGTTCAGACCTTTCCAATCTTATTTTTCAAGCTATGATATATTTTTCCTTTTCAGAAAGCACAATTTGCGGCAAGATCATGATTATCATTATGTATTGATTTAATTAGAGATCGTACACACAGAAGTTAATGTTATATACTGATTATCATTATATATTGATATAATTAGAGACAGTATACACAGAAGTTAATGTTATATACTGATTATCATTATATATTGATATAATTACAGATAGTATTCACAGAAGTTAATGTTATGTACTGATTATCATTATATATTGATATAATTACAGATAGTATACACAGAAGTTAATGTTATATACTCCATTGAGTTTTTGCAATACTCTCATATGTACGATTGAAAGGACAATGCAGGTGCATTATCCACAGTAAGGGTGGCTCTACGGATTCATGGCTCCATTTTCCCCGACTGGGTTAATCGAGGTAAATTTTAATTAAATCATTTAAATTCATATGTTTTCACGATATTCGTACTATGATAAACGTCGAAAAGATACATTGGAAGATTTAGTTACTTTGACGTGGGGAACAGCTTAGGAATGCATGTATACTAAATGAGACCGGTAGGGCTGAATATTTTACAGAACTTTTTCGTGCATTTTTAAACTTTCTTTTGAGTTGATCCATGGCTTTGAAGTTTTTTTCTCAGTAAAAAGACACCTTCTTGGTGCTTGGATTATCGTATATATCTTGGATACTTACCAGGTAATGTAGTCTGTATACTTACCACTTTAAGTAGCAATACTAAACCTCAATCAAGGTTCGACTAAGTTGTCAAAAGTTCAATAAGAACATGTAAACGTGGTAGATTAGAAGAAGGTTCCAGTTGGTCAACTTACTTTTTTCTTTTGCTATAAACTCACCTGTCTGAGAAGTCAGGAGAACTAAAGAGTGATAGGCCTACCAGGTCTCTTTCTATCTTTTGCAGAAGTACTAAAACTTTGGGTTTTAAGTGGTTAGGCCTATACGTTTTGTCCATACTATAGCCTGCAGTTAACGGAGAATGTTTCAAAGCTTGAGAGGACTAGTTTAAAACCACCAGTTGCCAGATATGGGTGACTTCCTGTCTGAAGTCAGGAGTGAAATTTGTTTCTTCACATTGGTATTGGAAGATGAATGTTGATGCTGTGGTAACTCTTGAATCGCTTTGCTGTCATTGTTGGGTTTGGGATTTATGAATATGGTTCATGTTTTTCTATACTACCCGCAACAACCATTGTTACTTTATTGGTGCTTCAATTATGTACCATATATTTTTCGTACACACTTGGCAGTTCAAGTATTATATATGCTAATTCAGGCAACTATGGTAAGCCTAAGTCACTTAATTCATTTTTGTCAGTTTTCGGGTCGTTAACAGCGAAGACCGAAAGAAGTGTTCAATTGACCAAGTCAGTTATTCTACAGTACTTGTGCTTTATTTTTATTAACATTGTCACCAAAATGGAAGATGTCATAAGAAATGTGCTCTTTTGCACAAGAACCTTTTAATAGTGCTGAGGACTGATTGATACTGGTAGGTCACAAAACCCCATAGCAAATATTACGACAGCCCTGGAACTCTATTTGAGTATATCCATATTTTTGTTAGTATTTAGCCATAACTGCTTACCCAAAAGACAATAACGTTTTGATTTCTTATATAGCCCTTCAAGTGGTGGTTTGCCTTTCGTGTTCATCGTTATATGTAAAAAACTGATACCGAACAAATTTCTTTCAGAATTATACCAGTTGTCGCCTTCAGTGAGTGCGAAAAAGAGTATACTTGTGTATGGATTGTAGTTGATTTATTCAACATAAGGAAAAAGGAAGTCAACGTAGGCTCCTGTGATATTTGAAACGTGAATTGGTTCATAGGACAGTGATCAACATCATTTGATTTTTTAAAGATCAGAGCAGCAATATCACTTGTTTTGTGAAGTTTTACCCCTCAAGTAGACACTGCTGGCTGTAACTAACCAGTAAGTGTGTTTCGTTATCAATAGATCACGAACCAAAATTTAGATATCATGGATATACCACACATGTTTTGGTAAAAATGTAATCTCAAATCTGTGTTGCCTGAAAGGTGGTGTTGGTTTATTTTAACTTCGATCGTATTTGGCTATTTGATAACGACACACTTTGGCGGTTATATGCAACAGTGATTTTTATATTCTTATTTGTGACAAGGTGTCGCTATTTGGGATCTTGATTTAAGCAGGTAGCTAGCTAAGATCAAGGGCATTTTTGTATTGCAGGTGTTGAACAACAGCAATGACTTCAGATGTAGAAAATTCTTATCTCGTATTTTCTAAATCGTTGATATCATACCTGTCCTCGGCAAATATGCCTAAAAGCTGAAGCATATCAACTAGCCCACCGTTCAAATTTATTTGGTCATGTTTGTCCTGTGATCTGTAAAGACATAATTGCTTAAAACTGGGTATATTACTGCGTACTACTCTATGTTTTGCGGCATTAGTTTATCTAAAATGTATGCTCCATTTCTGTCACAAAGAGCTCCCTATTAACGTGAGAACACGTGTCTTTTTTATAAATGTGACGCGCCCTCCTAGTTTTCGCTAGGAGTTCATGTGGGCACCCCTGGCCCTGCCCAATTTGTAAAAGTTGCAATTCCCAGATTCAAATTTATTTTCTGCAAGCCTTCACTGACAGTTTATGTATTTTCAGTATGTTTCTCTGCAGGTATAATGCTAAACCTATCTGTGTGGTTATGCATTTGTAAAGGACATCTGAAAAATTCCAGAATACAAATAAATTTGTGATAAGTAGAGAGTCTCCAGTACCTTTGATTATAATTTAAATTTAAGAGCCTTAGCCTGTAACATGTACTGTCAACGGGGGACACAAACTTCTATCGAGGGACACATTATGTGCATCAGCTGAAGATATCCGGTTTTTATTTACCAGCACGCAACAAACACTTGTTCCCGCAAAAAAAAGGAAGTCAGAAAAAAAGGGGGGGGGCAATTTCTCGTATCCTATTAGCAAACTTTAATATGAGTTTTATGAGAGTTCTTTTATACGCTCTTTAGCATAGGAATAGCATGGACCCAGTTACTTGAGAAAAAACAGGAATGTGATCCCAACAGAAATGTAAATCCCTACACACGTCAAAAGTGTGTCCCCATTCAGTATGAACATCATTAATTGTGTGTCCCAATGGGATATTATAAATATGTGCGCCAGTTGCAATTTTCAGAGCGCGACAATATTACAGACGCGCATTGTGTCTCCTTTTGTAATAGTTTTTTTTCTTCTGCCATTTCATGCCGTTACTTTATAGAGTGAACAAGACAAATTGTGTCCTCAGTTGGCTTACCATGCGTTTGTGTGTCACTATCTGTTCAAATAAATGGGGTCAGTTCCTACTTGAAATTTTAAGTGCACAGTGTTCTTGATAGCTATGAAGCAAAAATGCCTTTATTATACAATGGAACCTCATTAATGCGGACCTCATTAATCCATATGTCTCATTATTCTGAACAGTTCTCCTGGAACAGAATTGTTCATTTCAAATAATTGTGATTTAGTAATCCAGATGCTTCACTAATCAGTTCACCGGGGTACAAAGGTGTTCGGATTAACCAGGTTCCATTGTATTAATATTGCCAGTTCACCATGTATTTTATATTCGGAACAAGGGGGACTAGAACAAATTGCAATTTCAGCAAAAAAACACAACATTGTAGTCGCATGTTGGGCGTGGGGTGGGGTGGCTAGGCACCCTCGAAATTTGCAATTTTTATGATAGAATTGACTTGGTGTTGCAATACTTTCAATATATTTAACCGCGGGTAAAAATCACTGATTAAGATCAATATCCATATTCATAAAAAGCTTAATTGTACCGCATAAATATCGTGTGGTTATGAAAATAGAGGCCCAATTCCAAGTCTGGGTTATGGTATCTCCCCATTCTGGATGAGTGGAGCTGTATCAAGAAGAAACAAATTGGGGTTAATGATGCTGGTTTCATACCTACATATACATGTATCTAATGTTTATGCTTTTCCAAGTCTTATCACAACCTATTAAAAGTACCAACCAATACAAGATGCTTGCTTTTTTGCCATCTTCAAGACATGTTTTTAGATGAATATGGATATAATGTTCCCTATGTAGCCCATATTTTGAGTGTTGTAAATTACTGATGTGGAGGTTTGTCTGTAATTATGCTTTCGTGTAGGCCTAATAATATTGGCTGTTGGTGGTGGTCTGGTGATAGTTATCAAATAGTATTCCTGCTAAGTCATGCAAATATAACATAAACAAGTAGCATCCATCAAACATGGAAAATCCTTCCAAGAAGCCTAGACAGAATACTCATGAAAGTTTTATCATCTAGACTAGAACCGGTTCCATGGATCGATTTGAAAGTGACAAACATTCAAAACAAAGCTGTCCTGCTGTTGAGGAAATAATAGATGCAGATCTATCCCAGTCTCCACACCGAGAGTCCGAGGATTGTGAAGGCTGGCACATCAGACAATGCTGATATGGCGTGCTTTCAAGAAGTATCAGTCAATGATGTATGCTTTACCCTTGAAGAAAAAAGAAAAAAATGCACGCAGTGATGCTGACGAAATTAAAAAGCTGGACAATTGTTGAGAACCGAGCCCAACATTGTCCCTTGACACCAGAAATTGCAAACAAAAAAGCGTATCAGTTCAGTGGACATGGCTGGAGCAAAGTAAGTGGCCCTATACAGTAACCATCTAGACTATCAGTGTGGTTGATGTATTCCATGTGTTCCCTTTGTAAGGGAATACGAAAAAGAAAAAAAAAAAAAACAGGTATTTTTGTGAATACCATTTTCGTAATGACAACAAATCAAAAGACCTTTTGGATTGACATGAGTCAAAAGAGTATCATGAACGTTGCATTAAGAGAGCATGCTCTCTAAGAGCACAGCAAAGTAATGTCAACAACAGGATGAATATACAGGTGAATCAACAAGCATTTCAAACCAATCACTACAGTCCTCTGATTTGCCACATGAAATAGATGCAGGGATGTTGTGTGCAAACTACCAGATTGCACTGCGAGGTCAGCGAGACGATAAAATTGGGTTTTCTACACCAGCAATGCGAAGTGAGGGAAACTTCATTGCAATATTACGTGTTTTGGCATCATCAAGTCCTTTGCTGAAAGACTATCTCTGTTCAGGTCCAAAGAGTGTACGGTACACAAGTAAAACTGTCCAAAATGAAATCATAAGGATAGCAGCAAATCTTTTAACAGACTGCTTCCACCAGTGCCTCGAAAAGTTTCCTCTCCTTGATGTTTAATGAGACAGCATCAAATGGGGTGAGAATTTGGTCTGTGTGCATTTGGAAACTCGTGGTCTCAAATCCTTCAAAACAAATAATAAAGGCAGCTTTGGTGGGCATGTGTAATTTGGAGAGGACCACTGGTGCAGCCATCGATACCAGAAACTGTAGTGGTCAAAGCTATGATATAATTTATTACAGGAGTTTTGACAGAAAAGGACCTCAAGAAGAATTATCTAAATATCCTGCAGATGCACAGTATGAAGGATGCTGCTTGCATTCGTTGAATCGGGTGATTTTCCACGCATTCCAAGATCTTATCAATTGGAAACATGATGGATTCTTGCAGAGAATTGTTCAGTTTTTTTGTTTGACAGTTCGCCAAAGCAACAAATATTCCTTTAAGCTGATACGAATACACTGGCGCCAAATATGACAAAAAACAAGCTACAAAGTATGAATTTCTAGTGATTACTTTGAATGAAATGTGTGCACCCACACATGATGAAAAACTCTACACAAATAGGAAGTCTTGGGGCTGTAGCTCTTCTGAAAAAAGCTAAAGCAAATGGATGACACCATACATTGACATGATTTTCACGTTTTTGTTTCACCTGAGGGAAAGAAATGCTGGAGCCCATGTGGGCTTGTTATAAGTGCCCTGCAAGGTGAACACATAAACATTTACTTTGCTTTGCAAAAAATTGATATAGTCACAAGTTCATACAGTGATATTCGTCGGGAGAAGGATTCTTGGCTTGAAAGAATGAGTGAAAAGGCAGCGTAGCTTTCTGAAAATTATATGGTGGAACAGAAGAACGACTGCGTGTTTGTACCAGATAATGAAACAGGGATAATCATCCATCAGAATAGGTTGCCCAATGTCGGGCAAGAACTGCAGTCATACCTTTCCTGGACATAGTTTGCTTTGATCGCATGAGCCCTTTCAGTACAGAAACGCGAGTGCACTTTGATCTCTGTGTCATCAAAGCAGAAATTATCATGAACAAAAGTTGACAATGCTATTCTAGAGATTGGGAAGTCAGTTGTCAAATAATAGAACCATCTATTGCCATTGCCATCGTCATTTGACACTGAAATTCTGCCTTGGGTCAATTACTCCAAACGCAATCTTCTGGTTCCCTGTCTGTTACGAGTATCCTTTCTGTATATGCTGAAAACGTGTTTCGGCAAATGTACGGGAACTGAAAATTCCTGCTATCTTGCCAGTTTGGAGTTTAGAAGCAGAGAGGTCATTTTCTTGCCTAAGTTACCATACGTGGCTTCGGACTAGAATGACTATAGATGGACTATCCGATTTATGTGTTATTGTCATGCATGGATTTACAGTTCCTGTCACATAAAGGCAAATGCAGTGAAACCTGTTTATTGTGGCCACGTCTGGCACTGGCAAAAAGTGTCCACATTTGGCAGGTGTCCATAATAGACAGGTGTTGATTAAGAAAATTGACCTTTCGGTCCTGGATATAACTGTCCACATAATACAGGTGTCCGCATTATAGAGGTGTCCACAAGGACAGGTTTCACTGTATGTGATAGTTTTGTAGCTGTTCATCCATATTCATTGCATAGTCGGAAGTGGAAGCGGTGCCAGGTATGAAATGAAACATTATTTTGGTTGTTTTGAGTGAAAATGTTAACATTACAAGTAGGTGTATCTTCGTTGTCCTTATATTTTAATTTTATAATGCAGATATCTGTTTTGTAACTTTAAACAAGCATAGCTGTGTTTAACATATATTGAAAAAAAAAAAACAAAGAAAAAAACAAAAAAAGGAAAAAAGTAGGAGTGATTTTTTTCTAAGATAGAAATGCTATCTTTTCATATAGTAGTAAGAACCTATGCTGTGGTGTTGCCTTTATAATTTTCATACTTATCAAAATCCAAGAACTGTAAGCAGGCAGACTTTGTAATTCCTTTGGGATGATATTTATTCTTGATATATTGTTATATGGAATTATAATTTTTATTGAAGATATCTCAGCCTACAAATGATACTCAGGCAAGTTTCATGCATAATCTCAAAGATTATGTGAAAAAGAGGGAAATCTCTCCTTCTTGGGGATAGTCGGGACATGACATACGCATTTTCAATTCTGACGTCTCAAGAATTTTTACTATTAGTTCATACATGTTCTATTGATTCTCAATAAAATTGTAATAATCGTTGTCATGTTATCTGGTACCCTAATAACAAATGTAAATCCTTGCTTAAAGTTACTCCAGAGTACTCCTTAGATGTCATCAAACTGCGCTAAAATGAGTAAATGTTGCTTTTTGTTTCGGGACCCCCGGAGCACCCATAACCCCTTAGTCAGCATCCGTTGTCAAAACAATAATCTTTGTGCCCCCAGTTTAACAAGTGTACTATTCATGTGCACGCATCACAATCTCCGTTGGTGGGTTACAGGTGGATATCTCATATGGTTACCTTGTAAAAGAATGTGTGTGTGTGCGTGCGTGCGTTTGTTTTAACCTTCCATTTTTACCGGGTAATATCTCTGGGATTGTCATCCTACGTTTTGCCCTTATCAGTATTATCAATACTCCAGAAATCAAAATGAAGAATGTGTGATCCAAGCAAATCATTTCACATTATCAGATGTATATGTGATGTAGGTCACGGTATGCTTAAGCGGTATGGGTGGTTCGATCTGAAATACATTATTGATCTTGTCCTATATGAAGCATGAATACTACATACAATGGCCGGTATATGATACTCTATACTGAGATGCTATTTTTAGAATTAGTGGACGTGTAATTTGGTAAATGAATTAAACCTTTTTAACGAATGAGTGTATTGCGAGATTTCGGCAGTCAAAACAACCATTTTGGTACCACTTCATAAGAGTCCTCGTCTTTCAATACGATAATGGCTCTCTCTGGTTTACTGTGCACCCTACAGCCATGATAACATGACCCACTCTAGCCTGTAGGTTCTGGTATCGGACGCTTTGATATTACTTCAAAATATCAAACTAGCAAGTAAAATCCCAATCTTGTTATTGTTATTGCTAAAAGGCACTTTATGTTAAATTCTAAAAATACTTGCGTACCTTTGATAAGAAAAATCTCCAATCGAAGCCAATTCCCAACATGCGTTTAATACTCCGCTGAGCTTCCACAGACAGTAGGCATATATCGGTAGTGCACAAATTGTAATGACATGCATTATGCAGCTGATACATTGTCAATGCAGTTGATACATTGTCAATGCTTCTCATTAATTCGGGTCTTCAAAAATCATGTTCGGCAAGCAATATGTTTGTACAGAGAGGCGTTTTAGCAATCAAAGAGCTGATCCGCATAATAGTGTACAGTTTTCTTTGCAGGGTGCATAAAAGCACAAATGAATTACTTTGTAAACTTAAGAACAGCGACATGCAAACCTCCATCTTTGCACGCATGTGGCGAGCCATCCTCACCGGAGGTTGATCCTACTACCCTTTATACTATTTTACCAACTTGTGTCTATTTTTTATCTATGTGATGTGTATATATGGACTTTTAGTCTGAAATAAAGCTGTTCATCTTTATTTATCTAATTCGCCAGTTGAGCTGCTTTGTAATTCGTCAACTAAACACAAACACTTTATGTCTGTGGGCCAACACCGATTTTCTTTCTTTCTTTCTTTCTTTCTTTCTTTCTTTCTTTCTTTCTTTCTTTCTTTCTTTCTTTCTTTCTTTCTTTCTTTCTTTCTTTCTTTCTTTCTTTCTTTCTTTCTTTCTTTCTTTCTTTCTTTCTTTCTTCTTTCTTTCTTTCTTTCTTGCTTTCATTCTTTCTTTCTTTCTCTCTCTTTCTCTCTTTCTTTCTCTTTCTTTTTTCTTTCTTTCTTCTCTCTCTCCCTTTCTTCCTTTTTTGTTTCTTTGTTTCTTTCTATCTGTCTTTCAATTTTTCTATCTTTCCTTTCTTTTTCTTTCCTCTCTCTCTCTCTCTCTCTCTCTCTCTCTTTTTGTAATCACCTAATTCGTTTGTCATCTCAGTTGACGCCTATAATGCTTAGAATCTTCAAACTGTGCATAATAGTACTTCCATGCATTACGTCTGATCTGTTTATAAGGACGAGTGGCAGTTTTGATAATTATGCAAATTAGGGCCATTTGAAAATAAAATCTGGAATTTCTTTCAAAACACTATTACCGATAGGAATGGCATTCCAACTTAAATAAAGACTTGTGCTATAGGCGCATTAATTATGGGCACTTGGAAGTTTAATTGTTGGATATCTTCATACCTGGTATAGGTAGAGTTGCCATTTCAACTTCAATTGATAGGTTTGTGCTGCAGGCGAACCCAATGAGCCACAAACAAAAGTTGTAGAATTTGGATTTATACCTCTAAGGGGGAGTTAGAAATCTAAATGTTGAATATATAACTTATAAGTGTATTATACGTATTCATATTGTCCAGAGCTTAGTAACCACAGACCACTAATGTTAGAATCAATGAACAATAGATGATTCTATCAGGCAAGTTGAAATAATGCAAATTAGGAACAACTGTCGCGTCTTTGTTCATATTTTTGATAGACGAGACAAACAACAGGCCATAATATGCCATTTGCGGTCAATGCAAACTGTTCCACGAAACCGCTTGGCCCATTGCTGTGAAATTCCATAGAACCACTTCTGGGTACCATCAGACGTTGAATTGGTCACCATTTAGCTCTGTGGTTGTTTTTTTTTAAACGTTTTATGAAATGGTCTGCGTTCATGGTATTTTCGGCTTTCTCTCTAAACTGCCATTCAGGTTACGCTCAAATTTCGTAGAAAAAAACACAGTTGCTTGCCAGGTGGTACTGCTCTGGATCGCCTATTTTTAATGGTTTTGTCATTTGGTTACTTATCGGTTAATGTACAAATTCCTATTGATTAGTGGGCAACCTGTTAATACACATGTTTCGTTGATTAGTGTGTAAGTCAATAGTGGATACCATGGTACATGTAAGTTATAGTTTCCGCTTCTCCAAAACCATCAGCCAAATAACCTAAATAGCAATAAAAGCTGGACACACTCAGTGAGGTGCACTCATCTAATGAGGTCACATGCAACGCAATACAAAATCCACCCAATAAACATTTAAATGTACAGTAGTAAAACACAAAGCTTTATAAAGAATTGTTACGGATGACAGCTTCATTGATTACGAAGTTTGCTAGTGTTTTTTTTTTTATTATCTGTAGGCCATAATTTTCTATTATC
Organism: Hermodice carunculata; assembly: GCA_964020975.1. NCBI lineage: Eukaryota > Metazoa > Annelida > Polychaeta > Eunicida > Amphinomidae > Hermodice > Hermodice carunculata. The sequence goes on from OZ026623.1 coordinate 29,494,593, forward strand.
TCCGTGAGACTAGCCCGAGAAAATGACAAAAGTATGATTTTGACTGATGTTTCCAGGGTTACTTGAAAAGTTGAAAGGGGTATATACGCTTCCAGTGTTGATTGACACCAGACCTCAATCAGTCAGTGGCTGGGCGGAGATCCGGGCTTGGCTTATTCATTTGAGACTTGGTGGGGACGTACTTTTGGTGGGTCTCTATTGGGTATTCTCAAATCGTTGCGTTCCAGTTAACTTCGCTTTTTGGCATTTTTTTTGTTAATTTAAATGTTCTTAAATCTCCGACTTCTAAAGTTACATTAGCACTACCCAGGGACGCAATTTAACGACCCTGGACCTTAATTTGTTAATTTTGCTGCATTTAATTTTGATACTTTTTTTTATATTTTTTTTTTATAATGTTCAACTTGGATTCTGTTCAAACTCCTAAAAGCAGGTAGTCTCACGTGGCAGCGATATGATTATTTGCTGAATTTTAATTTTATTTTAAGTGAGCGATGAAGGTAGAGATCATGTTGGCATGATAAATACTCGGATATTAGTGCAGATGCATGCATATGATATTTTGGCCAAATCTGTGAACTTAGTCCACCTCAAACCAAAACCAAATATATATATATGTATCAACAGACCAAAACAAGCAAACAAAAACAAAACCCAAATAAAACAACGGCATAAATCCCTTTATTTACGCTTCGAATTCGCCACTCTTTGTAAAGAGTTCAAAATAGAGCATACAGAGTACACAGTATAAGCAGCCCAGGAAGCTATGTGCATGGAGAGGAAGTAAGCTAGGTCTGCGATCAAAGCTTTGACACATATTATCTATAGAAGCTGACCTGCCAGGTTGTCCCAGGACCTTGCCGAACAACATCGGTATCCTTTATTTTAGTTGACCAAGTTGTGTTCAGCATGTTGACTTCTATAAGAAAATTGGGACTGTCGAATTGGTCAAGTATCATCCGAGTTGGCGAGTTATAGGAATCATTTTATCTATTGACTTTGTAAGGGAACAACGAAATTATCCTTGCAATTTTCGTGATTCCTAATTCATATACAATCAATACACAGTTGTGAGAGGTATGGCAAGTGTGCGGTGCGAGGGATTTGCGTTAGGTGAGCTTCAATCAAGCGTACTCCAAAGGTTATCTCGTTATTTATTTATTTGCTTATTTATTCGTTTCTTCATTCCTTCATTTTTCGTGTTTTGGGCGTGTTTTTTGTTCGTTTTTTTTTTTAGTTCATGTTTGAGGACAACCGTTAAGTCTACTAAAAATAACTAATTGCTTTATGGCTATGAAACTGCAGGTAAGCACCTGTGAGTGCCCCAGGACCAGGTTTGGACTAATTTTGGATTTGATATCAAGGTCAGCTGAGGACGGGTTGGTCACACATTCCTCTTGTTATAACGGTTTGAGCAACAGCTGTAGATAATCTTGAAGCCAGAACGCCTTGAATAAACTGCCGGCGATACCATTGTGTTATTCTATAACTCGGTCAAGGGTGAACTGATTTGAACTGAATGAGTCATCCAGCTGAAGCATGCTGAAACGTATGAATTCAGGTGAAGCGACCGGTATCCTTTGACCTGATAAAATCATTATGGCACAGCAGTCGTTATTATATAAAACATATTTTACCAGGGAGGGGATTACTTAGTGCCCATTCCATGCCAAGGAAAGTTGTTGGCTCAGTCTTAATTCTAGGGGAAAGGGTAGGGTAAAAAGGACAGTTGAATTAATAACCTTGGATTCATAACATGTATCTCATCTTTAATTTTTGCAAGCTTTTTCGGCTTTTTTAGGCACGCTGCATATAGATGCACACATGAAAACCCCTGTATTTTGACATGTTTTTACTTTGTGTTGTTTAATCACTAGGTTGTCCCTTTTTCTGGAAGTTCTGCACATGAGTCGCATTTAAGCGCTACAGTTAGTGCATCCTTTTGCATAGGTTGGCCCCATTGACATCATACGCTAAGAAACAAGAGTTTATTTAGTGCACAAACCTGCGGCCATAAAGGTGTTAAATGTAATCTATAAAATATTCATCAAAAATAAGAAAATATTGCATCATTATCTCTTTCTCATACTTGGTACGGAACCACCCGTGGAACATCCATTTTCAAAATCAAAACATTCCCTGCAACGATTTTTTAGAAGTGAAAAATGTAAAAAGTCTAACGGACGGACGCAAACGGATGTCATCACATCTTAAACTGAAAAGTGTTATCTTTTTTATCTTTAAGTGAAGTGGACAGCACGATATATATTGCATAAATAAGGGCTCTAAGTATTTAACAAAGCCGTTTTAGAATTGTCACAGAATATTTTCTTAGAGACTAAGATGTGCTCACAATAAATTCTAAAATCCGAAATACATATCTATATTTGAAAATAATGTTTTTCTTTTGTGCATCAGTTTTTCTCATTTCTACAATAACAATGCTACATGCATACCTGCAAGCAAATATTCCGGCAATAATTACCTCATTAAAAATAGTGTTCAGAGAACGGAATACTCTCCGTGTCCACAATAATTTTTTATCAATTCTGCATTTTTTTAGACTTTGCAGCAGAATACTTTACATATGATTTCAATATTGTTTTCTATGAGATGAAAGAGCAATTTTGGATGTGCTTTTGGGCAAGTTCTGGTGACAGACAGCACTGTACTGTGCGTCACTCAGACGGCCATGAAATATATACTTCAAAGTTTCATAACAAGTTTAGAAATAGTAACAGGAAGCTTGTTTTCAACAGGAATGTGGTCCACTATAATGTGCATCTCTGACAAAAATGGTAAAGCTGCATTGGACCCTTGTTGAGATATTATGGTAACGTCCTCCCCTTCTGCACCACTCAGATGGCCTTGAAGATAAATACTTTAAAGTTTCATACAAAGAAGAAGCTGCTTTTTAATAGGAACCTGTTCCACCTTGTGGTGCATCTCTGACAAAAATGTGGTAAAGCTGTGGTCAGTATTGTTGAGATATCGCGTTAACGGTGTCAGGGTTGACACCACTCAGACAGCCTTCAAATAAGTGCATCAAAGGTATCATAAAAAGTATAAAAGTCATCAGAGGAAGATAGTTTTAAATAAGAACTTGGTCCATCATAACATTCATCTCTGACATAAATTTGCTAAAGCTGACGTCACTATTTTTTAGGCATCGCGGTAGCGTCTACGCGGTTGATGCCACTCAGACGGCTTGCAAATTAATACATTAAAGGTTCCATAAAAAAAAGGTAAGAAAAATATCAGAAGACGCTGATTTTTAGACAGGATGTTGGTCCATCATAAGATGCATCCCTGACAAAATTGGAGGTAAAGCTGCAGTGAATATTGTTTTAGATATTGCGGTAACGTCGTCAGGATTGACGTCACTTAGACGACCTTCAAATAAATACGTTAAACGTTTCATGAAAAGTTCTAAAAAATCAGAGGAAGCTGGCTTTCAACAGGAACTTGGTTCATCTTAAGGTCCTTTCTGTGACGGAAATTTGGTACAGCTACGGTGAATATTTTTTGAGATATCATGGTAACGTTGACAAAACGGACGGACTGACGGATGGGTGGATGACGGGCTACCCAGTGGACGACAATACCCTCCGGCACTTTATGTGCGGTGGGTAAAAAGCAGTTCGACAGTACGGTAAACCCATATGCTGCATGTTTACATAACTAGTTGCTTCACGGGCTAGTGCAACTGCTTAGCTGTTATAAATAAAACAAAACGTATTTGTGAGCCTCTACCTTTTCCCCTGCAAACAAATCAAATGTGATTTGCCATATTACGAAAATTCATAAGTGCCTGAAAACCAACTTTTTGAAGACTCAAGGCCTATCAAGGTTATGACCAAGGTCAAGGTCAAAGAGTTTCCATAATAATACTACGTGTACCAATTGTTAAACATCTATACCATATACATGTACAAGAACAGGAAGAAACAAAATAGTGTCAAACTAATAGAACAATTCACAGGTGAAAGTCATGTCAAGGTCAAAGTCACTCAAGGTCACAGTATGGAACACATTTTTGTGTTTTGTTTTATGCTATCTATTTGGAGGTAAGCGGACATCCAATTATGAATTCGAATGAATGTTTTGAAATATATTGTCAGTGTATCATGAAAAAAAGCGAATATGGAGGTAGGGGGAGGGCTAAATGAATAACCGTGTATATTTTAAAGTGCTCAAGGGTTGCAAGATGTAACCCGGTATTTTCTCACGTTGTGTGACCCAGTAGTCACAAATCAAGCATAAAAACTATAGACAATAATGTCATGTGAATTCAAACTTCTGCCGGACTATGACGATCTCAACAATTTGGGGTAGGTGACATAATGTCGCTTTGCACACGTTTCCTGTGTGGAGATCCTGGAATGTCCACCTGATGTTGTAGCATCACGAGGTACTTTGCTTGAGTGTCAGAATCAATAAGACTTGATTGACTTTTCCCACAAACTCTCTTAACTGCAACGTTGCTGCAAACGAACTTCTGATGCCTTATCTGGAAGATATTTCATGTCTCTGAGGTATCGTGGCACATTTCAACGACCCGCAACAGTGATATAAGGTAAGATGCCAGACATTGAGTAAAAGTTGCCAATCACCATCATGATGAGCGGTGATGATGCTAAAGAAGAGATCTGTCAGCCAAAGTAGCTAACTTCAGAAAGCAAAGGCCGTGCAGCTGGCACATCCATATGCATGGCAACACTCTAGATGCTGCATGACAATCTGAAGTCTGCATTTAGTCCATCAGCTACAGCCCTTGCTCTTCCACCAGCGCATACCTTCACAGATTTGATCAAGTAATCCTACCCTTCACCACTTTGAAAGGTTATCTGAAACTGCTCAAAATAATCTTGAAACCCGTAAGTGTTGGCAAAGTGACCCTCATTAGAATATTTACGAGTGCACAGCTTGCTTGTAAAATCTACCACCAAAAACTGTAATAACTGAAAATTTTAAATGAAACTGGTATGACAGATCGTTTCAAATTATATGCACATAGTCAACAGCTTTCCTTTTGCATTGTGCCAAGAGCGCGTCAATTAAAGCTGGTGACTCGGTCTTCTATCAGGGTGGAATGAGTGAATGTATCGAATGGAATAGAGACTCCCAATCCATGTGCAATGCTAATGGGTGACTTGCTCCTTGACATATTATAAATGCGCAAAGCAAAACTGGCATGTCCCGGTGTCAAGTTTCTGTAAAAACCTTGGGCAAATTCTTGGCCAAGGCTAATGGCACTGCCATGTGTGCTTTTGCTGCACTGCACTCCTAACGGTCCTGATCATTCTGGAAAACCAATACCAAAAACTTGTAAATGCTGTTTGGTACAAACTTTGATATCTGCTCGTAAGAATGCGAACGTCCTTTACAAACATCAAATGTTTGAAACGATTCAGCTTTCGAAGCTGATCTAATAGTTGTGACAGCTTCATGCAGAACAGAAATGATGCCTGTGACTACCTGCAACAGCTTTCCTTGGCGTGCTCTGGGCGCCAAGGAAGGCTGTTGACCATGAGCATACAATTCGGAACGATCTTGCATGCACGCTTCATAAAAAATGTTGAAAAAGAATCCCTTAATTAGTAAAATACAATTCTCAGTCGACATTTAGATATTAGCGGGGAGAAGCATCATCAGGGTGGAATGACGTAATCAGTAATGCCGAATACGTATGACGGACAGATGATGCAAATCACATCTTTAGCTCGTTAAAAATTGTTTGTCCACTTTTAGCACAGAGTCTTGCAGTGCATCACGAAGCTCGTTATTTGTTGTATGTTAGCAGGCTAGACATTCTGCTTTTATGAAGCTGCATATTTTGTGATGTGGTATCTATCCATACACTTCCTACTGTATCTTGCACTCTTTGAAACTATGTCAGCTTGGTCCTTAACACCACCTTCCACCGCCGGAAGCAAGCATGTGGCATTCGTGTATTTGATACACTGTAAAGACGTCACTGCAAATACCACGCATTTCTTTTCAATTGAAAGGAGAAATTGTGGACCTGGTCAACTGTTTCTTGAATCCTGTTTGACCAATCTGACATCTCAATTATCATGTGCTAGCTTTGTAATTTGGTCACATTTATCTTTGTTCATGGATTTTCTGCAGAGGCAGTGCGGCCTTTCACCTTCGAATTAAGTATTTCAGATTCACTGTGCAAACGTTCATTTCTAGCCCCACCCTGGCGTGTTGTCTCTTGAATTTGTGAGCAGTTTTTTTATGCTTTCTAGCTTCAGCATGGCAAGAAAAATCAGTTTGATAGATGATGTATTTGATTATTCGGTTTCAAGTCTTGGTTTTTAGCCATTCTGATTGAACCCTCAGCCATGGTTGTATGTCCTGTGTGACTATCGGAAGCCACTCACAAGTACCATATAAAAGTGTAATTGTACGGTCTGAGCAGGAGTATGCAGAACTAAGTATGCTACATTTAAACAATAAAGCCTAACCTCTTACGTTTCAACTTAAAGTTGCATCATGCAGTATGTAGGCACGATGCAGAACGCCTAGTACGACAATTATCCAGTTTCAACATCGCTGGGTGAAGGAACCGTTGCATCACTGCAGACACCTGGAAATAAATGGGAAATGCCACAATAGTTCTTTCTCTGAAAAAAAAGACAAATTGTGCAATGGCTTTTCCCAGCCAGCCAGACTGCAGTCAGTCTATTGGATTGGAAAGCCCTACACAAAAGTCAGGTTGAGGTTAAGGTCGTGGTTCTGAACGATTAATGGTTATAAATTATATCAATGCCCATGCTAACGGAAATGGATATAAATGTATATAAATGCATATATATATATATTTATATATATATATATATATATATATATATATATATATATATATATATATATATATATATATATATATATATATATATATATATATATAATTATCTCCCGTAACTTGTAAGTATGAGTCAGAACTTGCCATGATGGTATTCGTGTGTGCATTTAAGCAAGTATACACATATACCCTCATAATGCATATATGCATCTTGTATGCAAATTGAGAACCCATTAACAGATCAATTTGAGACTGTGCCTATAGCTCACCTTGTCTGATGTCGTTATAACCTTTCCTGTTGCTCTAATTTAAGATATCAAACTGTGTTTTCAGTATGGAGGCAACAATATATTAAACTTGCCATGGAAGTGCTGTCCCTGCCGTAATGTCAAGGTCTTAAGAGAGGACTCTAAATTTGAATCCATTATCTTTATTTAGCTGTACGTTCACAAATAAAGTGCTAAATCCGACCAGTACCTTCTTTATAAGTTCTCCTGAAGCCACTTATTTGGTGGACTATTACAATGTCCTTATCTATGATCTTGACCCTGACCTTGCATGTATGGGAATCTAATACGCAATGGCGAAACATCAAACAATCAACTCTTTTGTAAAGATAAAAAATATATTTAATTCACTTCTCTAATTAACTTTGTTACTTCATGGTCCACAGGATTTTCCTTGTAATGCAGGGTCTGATTTTGTTGTATGAATCTTTGATTTTCTTGCAAATGAGGCCACATGAATTGCAATTCTTGATATTGCCAGGGAAAACTCATTATAATGACACCATTTCTTCCCTTAGAAATGTGTCGGATAACTGAATATGTCAGATAAATGAATCAAATAACAAAGAAAATGAACTTTTGCCATTCAAAACTTGTGTCATTATAATGAATATGTCGGATATCTGAGTGTCATTATAATGAGGTTTCACTGTAATATCAATATCAACGTGTACACTGCAATCTGTTTGACCAGCAATCAGTTTCAAGCTACTTTATTAATGTTGAATGACATAAAGAGTTGTAATCCGGTCTTTTTACTATTTTCCTTCCTTTTTTCATTTGGGAGGCCAGTTAAACGGGGTTTACCTTCATTTGTGTTATGTTCAACCAATGCATGTTACAAAATATTATTATCATGATTTGTTGTACGTTGTAGCCGTTGCTCTCGAAAAAAAAGTAGAAAACCACACTGCTTTTTCTTTAAGGACACTTCAGACACCAAAAACCTTTGCATGGCCAATTTTGAAATTTTAACGGTTTTTACAAGATGAATGTCCTTTCTATTAGTTGTCAAAATTTCGAGCTTTTAACTAAAGTAGAAATATGAGAAAAACGCCAAAAACCACACGGGCATGTGGACATCCGAACGTCCATGTGTCATTCTTTTGGTTTTCACCCGTCAATCATACTTAACAGCCTGTCACGTGGCTGCAGGTAGCAACGGCCCATGGCACAAAGACAGTGGTATCAGGGCGGCAATGCGAAATAAGGCAGCATGCCGAAAGTATGCTTGTGGGCAGGGAAAAGATGCAAACATGGTAACATATCATAGCGTTAGTGGTTTACTTTATAGTTATCTTGCTTGTTTTGCGTTCTAATGAATGGAGACTTTAAATGTTCAAGAGGAGCGGGAATCGTCAGACGATGTCCCTTCAAACTTCAAAGGCCGTGCCGCGATGGATTACCCCAGTGGTCCTGCACACCAAAGCTGGCGGGGGAAAAAAACTTACACCCTAATCAACGATACCCACGCACATAATAATACTTTATCGGAACCCAGGGATGAGGAAATAAAAGTACAAATAAACACATTGAAATAAGCATAAACGTGAACACAAGAGAAAACACACAAACTAGCGTTACAAAGCTCAGGTTGGAAAGAGAAATGAAACTCATTGAGAAAATAACTACAAAATAATGACAAGCTAACTAAGTAAAGTGTAAAGACAAGTCTAACAAGCTAACTACATAAAGTATACAGATACAAGACGAGTAAATACAATAAAACACAATCCCTAAAAATGGGGTGAAGAGGTAGGGGGCGGAAGACCAAACCCGCCATCCGTGCACTGACCATGAGCGGCCGCAGGCCGCCCCACCGAAGCAAGGCAAGGCAACACAACTTTCGTTGCCAGGCTAGAGGTCACGGGGCCGGAAGGGCCGCCTCCATGACGTCACACTTTGAAACCAGACTGTCGCTATCGCCGTTTGACAGATCGCTGAATAATGTTTTCCGTACTTCAAAGGCTCTTTTATTCATGTGATTGGCCAAGAATTGATTGACAACCTCCCCAAATGTTCAGGGACGATATTTGCTACGTTTTGTACAAATATCAACTCAACTTGAGCAAATGGTATTGTTTGAGAGGCAAATGATCAACATCAAAGGCCTTTGAAGCTTGTTTTCTCAGAAAGGATAATAGGACGAGAGCCCCACCTAAGAATGGTTATTCCAAGAAAACGGCTGGGCGAAATTTAATCCGGTTAACGGCTTTTGATTCTTTAATGTCTGAACCGCAAAAACGATTCAGCGATTTTCTAAATTTTGCTTCGTTCTTTTTCTATGAAATGAAGAAAATGAACATCTTGAAAATCAAAGGGAAAATTGAAACGTCAAACTTTGAGGATGGATAACAGAAAAACGAAACCAAACATAAAATATCGCAGGATCGTTTTTTGTTGCCAATATGTCAGGATTAAGATCCAAGTGTAATTTTGATTTTATCACAAATAATTAGTGACTTATATCGACATTTATGGGGTGGATGCTTTGCGGTCAACATTCAATTGTTTATTCAACAATTAGCATCACAGACACACAAATACGGAACATATAAATTCTTTGGAGTATGACGAGTACACACATATATGATATGTTATTCTAACGCAAATACATTTGGAGCTAAGATTGACTAAAGTGGGATTTATTTTTGGTGTCTTACCTGTCCTTAAGTTTCCCAAGTTTCGACGTTAGACCTAAAAAATCTGAGTCTTTAAAACACAATTTTTGAAAATTCCACGCCAGTTTCCGATGGATAAAGCAGACTTTTTACCAGAGGATGATAATTTTAGCTGTGGTATATAGCGTGTAAGCTATCTTGAAAACTAAGCCCCCTTTTCCAAACTAGCGTCTGTACTAGCAGCTCTCGAATAACTTCCTCACCTTCGACTGTTACGGAAGAGAAAATAGGCACGGTAAGCTTATATCGTCACGACTGCAGACGAACGTGACACACATTGTGGTCACATTAGTTACCGGTCAGGCAAGACAGAACACAGAATGTCTGAACAAATACTTAATTGACACCCACTTAACTCATTTACTACCTAATAAAAAACTACGGCGTACACGTACCATACTTGTAAGTTAAATAAGCGTAGTGTAAGCTGAGTGTACGCCACTAAGCATCAGCAGTAAACCAAAACAATTTGTAATAACAATAAATGGGGAACCAGAGACGGTGGGAAAGGTACAGCAAGACGTAACTGGCGCTCAGAGAATAGGTGAACTGAAAGTGATAGAGAGAAGCTAAGCACGTGGCAAGTGCTCAACCCTGATCTCGGTGCACCGGCACTCGGGGTCAAAGGTCGGCTACTGGCCGATCCCAATGTCAAGGATTGAATACTCATCCATTCCCCATAAATGATATGTTTGCACCCACAGACATGTGACGCGCTACACGTGAATAGGTCTCTGTACAAATTTATTCCGCCGTGCCCCTACTTTTAATGCAAACATGGTGCGCCATGTCAATTTTTGTCGTCGTCTCCATGCGCGTATCATGATTCAGAATAAACCACGAGCGCACGGACTGAGCGAGTGATTTATTCATGAATCGAATACAAAAACCCACGACTATGAGTTGTATGTCTTTAGACCATGTCATCTTCTCAATGATTTTTATATTGTAGTCCCTTGTATACCTTTGTTATCAGAGTCACGGCACAGGACTATTTTTACCCACCGATGCACGTGCGCGTCAAGTTTTCCGCTACATGCACAAGTGACCACGTTGAAAGGACTAAAAAAGGTTGGGCAATAGCAGATCTAGTTTGGTAGTGTAGTGGGTAAGACGTCAACTTACAAACCGTTGTAAAAACGGTTGTAAGTTATCAACCATGGTTCAAATCCCGCCAGGTATTGTGAAAAAAAATATTTTTGTAAAAAGTACAGAGAACACGAGTTCTCTGTGACACTATATAAAGGTCAACCTTTCTGCTCACTGAAAGTAGTGCCAATACATAAGATGATTGCAGTGAGTTAACTTGAAAAACTGAAGAATAAACCACTGGTTGTAACAAAGAAAGCATGGTTTAACCGAAATATATACTGTTATGAAAGGCTGGCGTTGATTCCGCCCACCGCCCAGATTGCTGTGTTCGTTCGTATTGAATGGACTGCCCCAAATAAATGCATTGAATTGTGTAATCAATGTTTGCTTTTTGACAACTGAAAGAGGCTGTTGAGGATAAGAGATGGTGGCAAACATTGAGGTACACATAGTACACAAGATTCAAATCCATAAATTTGACATAACATTATGCCCATTTCACATATTTAAGGTTATAAATATAGCGCGTAGAAATTCGAGAAAACTTAAGGTGGCGAGGGTCAAGCTCCAATATATCGAATTGCGCTATGTAAAAAGGTGAATATTTCATTTTCACTTACTTCTTTTGGATGGGGGGGGGGGGGGGGGGGGTCAATACCGAAAAAGATGGATTTTGTTTCTTTTCCTCTAAATAAAGAATGTTCATTTTAACATCCCTTGTCTTTTATATGCGTTTTCAAATTTTGTTCACCTGTCAGGTGATGCTGGGAACTCGGGTAGGGACTTTTCAGTTGTTTATGTTGGTTGTCTCGAAAACTCATTGACTTTAGGGCTCCATTTGTCATCCATGGAGAACGATTGTGTTTATATTTATTAAATCGTACAGTTTTGACAGGAAAATATTTATCTTTACACTGAAGTATTATGTTCTCGGGAAAATCGTAGTTATTATTGGGATTATGATTTACATCAATGTTTGCATGAATTCAGTGGCTTTGAGTCCATGCACAAATATTGAACGGACAGGGTGTCTCTCTTGTTTTAATTTTGGACATTTTTTGGATGGAGCTTGCAGATTTCTTTTTATTTTATTATTTGGTCTAAGCATGTAACTAGAGGGCTGTATGAACAGCCCGTGGTCAGATGAACTAAGCTTGTCCCACAAAAGCAAGGTTGCAACTGAGTAGACCTGTGTGGAGCTTTAGCTGAGTGCATATGACATTAAGAAGCATTTTTAAGATGGACAACTCAGCCTTCTGAAAGCTCAGCCTGACCAGCAAGTCAGTTGAGTTAAAAATTGCGTTGCCAACTCGTGAACAAATGAGGAACTAGGAGTCCCTATGAGTTTTCCTGTGTGATATCAAAGCAATTGAGTGAGTCGATTTAGAAAATTTTTTCAAAGATTTAGCCCGAAAACGCAAAACATCATAAACCAAATAGTGACCAAAAAAAAAAAAAAAAAAATCACTGAAGTACAACCATTTGAACAAACTTGGTCGAGACATACCCAAAGTACATTGCTACCACTTTCGCAGTCACCCTAGATGACGGTTGTAGAGAAGAAGTCGAAAATGTGAATAAGCATAAGAATGCCCATTGACTTTCATCGAAGTTCATAGCAGAGGTGCATTTACCGATAAGTACCCGAATTGGAAAAAAAAGGAAAAAAATCGTAAAAATCAGGAATCCATGGCAGTGCCACCTAGTGAACAATTTGGTTGACCCTCCCGCAAGGGACATATTCGTCAAGCTTCAGCTTAGCAGTGCCACCTAGTGAACAATTTGTTTGACCCTCCCGCAAGGAACATATTCGTCAAGCTTCAGCTTAATCTGAGTGACGATTCTGGAGGAGAAGTCGAAAATAGCGAAAACAGACAAAAATCATTGAACAAAAATTTGAAATTGTAGCGCCACCTGGTGAACAAATTAAGAACCATGTGTCCCTAGGAGTGTTCCTGTATTATATCAAAGCAATTGGGTCAGCAGTATTGTAGAAGATTTCTCCCAAAAAAGAACCCCAAAAAATCATTAAAAATCCAAAAATCACTGGCACGTGACCATTTGAACAAACGTGGTAGAGACCCAGCCGAGGTACATTGCCACAAAGTTTGCAGTGAGTCTGGCTGACGGTCTTGCAGAAGTTAAACATGTAATTGTGAACCGACGGACGACTGAGCCTCCTAAAAGCTCAGACTAGCAAGTCAGCTGACATAAAAATTGGTAGTTGATCCGATACATTTGTTGAAATAATACCTGACAGAAAGACCTTATTAGTTTGTGATAAATTAAAAAACGCGTTGATGATGCAATTTGCATTTCTTTCAGAAAATCTGGTAGGTAATGTAATTTTGGTAAGAAATCGTTGTTCATATTCTGAATACTTCTCCCTTGTATTTGCTGTAATAAGGTCGATGTTAAAGGCACTAACAAAATAGTTTGTCAGGTTGTTCCGGAGATAAAGTTGATAATGTTGGCGACAAGTAATTGATAATGAGGTCTATAAATATGAGAGATTGCAAGTTTGTGCCTAAAACCGTACTCAGATATATCAATAAACTAATATTCCCATAATGTGTTTGGAGTATAGAAATTTCGTACAACATATTGGTAGTAGTTTATGTGAAATGCATAACAGTCCACCATGTGAACTACAGGTGGCGCCAAGAGGAATGCGAGCAAAATTGTTCAGTTCATACAGGCAAGGTCTAGGATCATTTACCCAGTTTCTTGCAGACAGATATCACTAAATTTAAAGTTTACTGCTATTTAGTCATCCAGTAATGATTCAAATTTGTCAAATTTTGCATTGAAACAATGTATATTTAAACTAAAGACCGACAGGGTGTCATGTAATCCGCTAGATTGTTTCTTTCAACATTATTATGGTAAATCTGATGCTGTTGAGATTGCGTGTTAACTCATTCCACCCTAATGGCGCTTTTTCCCACCAATATCTAAATGTCGTCTGCTAATTGCATTTTACTAATTTAGGGATTATTTTTCAAAACTTCAGTTGAAACTAATATTATAAAAAATTAGGAAAGCATCCAGGTGAACAAAAAATTGCTATGAGATAATATCTTTGTTACACGCCTAAAGTGTATGTAACTGAAGTTTAATATTTGCAACAGGGAGCACGTATACCTAACATACAAATTGAACACATCCACACAGCCATACGAGGTTCCCAAGGACGGTGTTGAACACACATAAGCGGACACAGTCCTTGTGACAGTATGCATATTGATTGTGTCCCATGGAAAGCAACAAAAATTCGATGAACCACAACGGGATATCAGTTAAACAGTTTCAATACCAGACTCTTAATTATATCCGTATGCGGTTGACAAGTCTGAACCTCAATTATATCGGCATATGTTATGTTGTCTGCATATAAACTCACCTTTCAGATACAATCAATCCTTCTTGCTTTAATGATGCTTTACTCGTAACGGCATTCTTAACAAGAAAAAAAAAACAATTGAAGCTTTTCATGCAGCACGTGGCATAGTTAGTTATACGCTGAATTTTAAAATTTTGTGTCAAGTTTTCCTCCAATGTTGTCACACAAAAATATGATCTGTAATATAGCAAAAGTTGGTTGTTATAACGCAGATACAAGTCAAAGATACACTGTTATATTTTTGGAGTGTTAACATGGAGGTCAGTGTAGAAAGTCGGGTTGTGAATGCTACAGGCAATAACAGACAAAAAGAGAGTTACAAAATATATTCAAAATGGAAAATTTGGTGAGAGATAGTTTTAAGAGTCAGATCACAAAGGATACACAGAGTTGCAGAAATTTATGGATTATATTTCATTTCGATTATAGGGATAGGGAGGGAGGGAGCAACGACAAAGTATAAAGGTTGTCTTCTGGAGGCAGGGACACAGACTAATAGAACATTACGCCTGATGTCCTAAGATTATATGCATAAGTAAGGCCAGATAGAGCATAATATTTCGTAATTCATCTAACGGTTCATAACAAACATAAACAAATGTAAAATTTAGTCGTTTATAGATTCCTGCCTCAATTTCACAAAATGAAGGTGGCCAAATGCAGAGGACGTACACATTTCCAAGACTGTTGCAGTAAGTCTTGAGCGTACACACACACACACACACACACACACACACACACACACACACACACACACACACACACACACACACACACACACACACACAGACACGTGCGTACGTTTATATATGTTTTGCTGAGATCTATGAAACGATATGAGTGGAGAAATTCGTATAAGTTTTGCTTACTCCCCCAGCTTTTACCATTATAATACGTCTGTAGTAACAGAAGGAATATTCTTTATGTATGACTTTAAATAAATGAAATAGTATATAAGGATAATTGTTTGAATTTGAATTAACTCATAAGAATTACGTATGTTTATTAGTTATTGTTGGCACGTTTCACACATAGGGAACACTATTATGCATGTAACTAACTGCCAGAACTATTTTCTTTTCTTAGACGTCCTTTTTTTAAATGTTTAGCAAACATGGATATGACTGATGCATCAGTTGAGTTAAGAGAAAAATAAACGTGCTCTCCATTTTCCTTTTCGTGACGCGGTAAAAAGTACTTCATCTACGTACATTTTATCCCGAGAGGGCGGGGGGAAGCAAATAACTTAAAAAGCGGGCTTGTGGTACATAAAAATAAAAAGTATATTCCTCTAAAAATGCCACCCCACCCCACCTCCGCTGGTTTGACATGGGCTGCTCTTATATATTTTTGTGCGTCGAAAATATCAATATCACATGGACTGTTATGTTAAATGGACAGGGCAGCTAAGAGTATGCCTGAGCGGTTACATAAAAGCAAAATTTCCTGGTAATAAGTAAAGGGCTACAAAGGCAACATGAAAGTAACACAATAGCAAACAATTTCTTATATCAATAGTGTGTTGGATTCCAACATAATTCATCAGCAGTTTCTGCAATGATAAAAATAGGAGATAGGAATAAATTTAAGCGAGGAAAAAAAAGAAAGCATGAACGAAACAATATATGGCCTGTACAGGCTCATGATTTTCAAATCTTCGTCTATCAAGGGCTTTGCCGTTGGAATAAGGATAACCAAATAAGATCCCCGATATCAATAAGGTAGAGTGGCCGTCCTGCTAAGCCATTGAAATTTAAGGTTGTATAAAATTGTATAATAGATATTCTGCACACTACATTCCAACTTTTAAACAATCTAGTTAGAAAAATAGAAATTCTAGAGCCAGTTTGTTTCAGTGGGAAGTTATTTAAGCCACCAGGACCTGTTGCAGAGCTAGTGTTCAGCAAGAAAAAGATTTTGCAGATATCATTCTCATCGAATTCGTAGGGATCCACTCTCTGATTTGTGTAATACTCGAAAGCAGGTGATGGTGGTCGGTTGTCCTCTTCTGGGTTTCTACATTTATTTTCTGAAAACTGGTTAAAGCCTTCTGCTTTCTCCTTACTGTTGATAATGTTCAGGTCGTTTTTGATAGGAGGGGATATGTTTGTATGGTATTTGCATCCAAAAACAGTTTTGATA
Source organism: Hermodice carunculata (assembly GCA_964020975.1). Lineage (NCBI taxonomy): Eukaryota > Metazoa > Annelida > Polychaeta > Eunicida > Amphinomidae > Hermodice > Hermodice carunculata. Next base: position 29,511,012 of record OZ026623.1, read on the forward strand.
GGTTCCACCATTAGTTGTTTTAAACTATGCCCGAAGTTTGCCGAAGTAGTAGGCCCCGATTGCCTTCTTCGGCTTGTAAAAAAAATAATGAAGTAATGCACACATAAACTTAAGTTTTAATCTGGAATTAACTGAGTTGTAGCGAAATTACAGAATTACTTCTGCAAAGAAACAAGGCATGCATGTTCATTCAGGTGACTGTGTGTACCTCAACATTGCCTTGGAGTATTGGCACTACCTCACTGATGAAAGCACCCAAGTCAACATAATAAATAAACAGTTCACAAAATGTGCCAATCACAGTTGAGAAACCGGCAAAATAATGCAAACCTTTGTGCAGGTCACTTCGTAATTATGGTCAAGTTCAGCCTAACAAAATTTGCTAAGGATAATGGCGAGCGCAAGTGATCTGTCATGGTTACGTACGCACTTGAACTGTGTTCCCACCAGAGAATGCATAGTGTTGATTACAAATCACGGTCTACCTCTCGCGCCCGAGATTTTCGCCGTGGGGAGTGCCACTGTGTATAACGCAATTTTGTATGCATCCCGTGAAATTTCCACAGTTTTATTTACACCAGAGTCTCAAACGTACCTAGCATTATGGAAACAATGTCAATAATTCATGTCTATTCAGAAAAATGGTATCGATAAAGTGTGATAAATGATAACGTTTCACAAACTCGCATTGTTGAAACCTCGCTGGAACCTGGGCCTGGCAAACACGCTTCAGGGCTTGCCAATGGGTTGCCGCGGAATAGAAAAACTTGATAGGTGTGAGGGTAACCTAAATATACATCGCAAAGTTTGTAACATTTGTTGCGCATGTTGTATCTTACCTTAATGAATGTCTTAAGACAGTGTAGTCACCAGGTCGCTCCTGGAGGCCTTCCAGATGGTAACTCACTTAAGAGCCCGTATGAACCTTACGGACCCCAAAAAGCCACGTTTGCCCGCTCAGATTTTGTGTTGGCGAATCGTTGACCTACACTCATCCCTACGCGCGATGTCAAAGTTGCTAACAAATACTGAATTTGCTGCATTTAAGAAGCCAACATTTAGTATACCACAAGAGAAAACAGAAAACTCTATTATATTTGTTTTGTTGTTTTCTTTTTAACAAAAATTACTTTGTTAGGCTGAATATCAGAGGCACCGAGGACGTGTCACTGCTTGGAGGAACGGCCGCCAGGCCTTGCTGGTGTTTCCCGCCGAATGTCACACAGACCGCAGAGAATATTTGCAAAAAAGTGTTAATGATGTAAGGGTGAGTGGCAGTGCGATTAAGAGCCCGTCTTTTTGCTCAGATTCGTTGATAATTAATATAAAAAGTTGAAAGACGCCATTATTTACAGGGGACAACTGGGGTCAATAACTTAGGAAATCGATGCGTAAAGTTAAACTTGATCAGTTTCGATTTACCAAGTATGGCCTACAAATTACAGCCACATCATAAATATTCCAAACTAACGCCTACAGTGATTATTGTGGGGGCACTTTACTCTTTTCGTGAAATATAAGCAGTGTGTGTATTGAAACTTAACTACCGGTTTCCCAAACTCAACTGAGGACTGCCCTAACTTGGGTTAAACTAGTTGGGGCAACTTAACTGAAGTTAACGAAGCCTCCTTGAGCCTTCAATATAAATAGTTCTACACTGTAAAACGACAGTCGAACAATTGGTCCTCCCGTAACCACATAATTTTTGCCAAATTTGACTAATGCTGCCGATGGCTGACCTTTCATATCGATCATATTATTGAATCTTTGTGAAATAAACGGCTATGTAAAGACAAGAACATAACTTAGGTAACCATTTTTGTTTGGCAATATTCCAATTATGAATGCTACGTTTTGAGCTCCAAAGTGGAAAAAAATACCAATGTTAATTGCAGATGCTTCAAAATTTCATGGAATAAAAACCAGTCGCTTTCACAGAAAAAAATTGTTACCTAAGTTATACTATTGTCTTTACATTACCGTTGATTTTAAGCTTTTTATGCGAAAAGTTTTGTTGTGATCCTTTCTAACAGTGTAAATCAGACCTCTTGAATAAAATACCCTTCAAATTTTACAAATTGATCTTAGAACATTTACTGTTACATGCAAAGAAATTACACATATGGACAAAACTAAAAAATTATACATCGATGGGCTTATATCCAAAAGCAGAGACACAGTGGCACTTTTTTGCACCACTTTGTTATATGTACCCTAAGTAAGAGCAGGCACCTTATAATATTTCAGCTCCTCCAATGCCAACGTCAATACATGCGTTCCAGAAACGCGAGGCGAGAGGCTTCCCCACGGGATTAACGCATTTCACCAGAGGAATAAATGCGCTTCAATGAGTCATGAAATTATAAAAATTAAAAAAAAAAAATCTTAGTTGTACTTTTCATTACGTTTTCACAGTTAACAAAGAAAGGACACGCATTCTTGCAGTTTACAGGTGTTGTATATTGAACACGCATCACTTCAATCTCCTTGGGGACCCTCAATATCGTGCAGCCCTCTCACCATCGGTCACAGCTCAGCTACATCAGAAGACATTACAATGCACTTCCTGAGCGTGTAAGTGCCGTCCTTCCCCAGTATGAAATTGTCGAGTCGTGTCTTACCTCCCAGCGTAAAAGTTGTCTGAAGTCGTTGCCAGATTGGAAAGTTGCGGAGTGAAATCAAAATTCAAGTAGGACAAAGTGTGCTTGTCTCAACTGTTGGGGGGGGGGGGGGGGGCTGAAAACATTTAATCTATTTTTGCCGAACTGAAAATATCCAAATAGTACTCCCCAATCGATTCTTCCCACACTGGGTTGAATCACAATTATGAAGCTTTTACTGCAGTATTTTCATGAATTAGAAATCAACAATTTTGTGCCATGCACGCATTTTACGATTTATGGGCCTACTGAAAACCAAATATCGCTAATACCTCACTTACATTTATCACCCATATCCCAGCTAACATCCTCCATATCGCAACTAAAATGACATATCATTTACTTTCTTATTGGTATTTTTGCATTTTCCACATCTATGTTAAATTTGCAGAGGCCATTTCCTTGCCATTTGTATTTCTTCAAAATATCCAAGGAACATACTATATAGTCCAAGACTGACTAACAAATGAAATCTGAAAAATTTGCACTACGTTTAATTTTACTTTCATTTCCCATTAATTGATTCTTGTACAGCTTTGAAATTATTTTGCATGGACGTGTGTCAATGTTTCAACCAGAAATTACACACATGCAGGTATCTCTTGTCATACAGTTTTACCCCTGTGCCGGTTACTGCAGGTAAGAAAAATATGACCAGTGCATATATTTTCTCAATCCATGTCGAAAGAAGATACAGTTATTTTCCGTGTTGCAGGTGATAGAAATTGTTTGTCTAGGGCAGTTCGTACTTTCTTGCTACAAATGGAAGAACTACATTCATATCAGTATTGCATTTCAAACCTTACAGTTCAGGCGGAGTCACAGAGATACCTTCCCTGCATACGTGGACAATTTTGATCATCAGTTGCAATACGGGTGGCAAAATTACCAACTGAGGATCAGGTATAGAAATGTATGCCATGGCGACATTATTTGAATGCATGTGTTTTGTTAATATGGTGGAACTTTTCAATGGACAAAACTCTGTCCAATTTAAAGAACTTTCACTATCCCACCAGTTCCCGTGTATTTACCTTGCAAACACTGGGGTACAGTATCATGCTGTCTTAATACCCACAGAAAGCAGCCAGCAACAAAACGCCAGAACACTCAATATGATAATGGTATCGCTGTATGGTCCAAGTATTATTCGCCACTTGGTTACATTTATTACTCCTGGTTTATTACTCATTATTTTTCAACATTCATAGCAAAATGGAATCTGACAGTTACATGCTAAGTAGACAATGTAATGTTCTATTCCATGTTATATATATATATATATATATATATATATATATATATATATATATATATATATATATATATATATATATATATATATATATATGTATATATATATATATATTTATATATACATGTCTTCGGTGGTTTATGGGCAATTATACACTGCCTACAAAAATATACAACGGAATAGGTCATACAACCGGTTTGTGGGTCATGCCCATTGTCTGCGGGTCAATTATAGTACTCAAAGCGGACCGTGGGCAGTATATACCAAGTATAGCTAACCGTAATTTCTTGAGCTGATGATCATCATCGCCAAGAAAGTTGCCAAGCACTATAACCCTGTGTAATTTGAAGTCCTAGCTCAAAAACTTAATATATCATGTCGAAAGCAAAGTCAAATACAACAGCTCTGTGACCTTGGGAAGTAGGTCAAGGTCACCCCATCTTCAAATGTAAACTTGCTCTTGCAGATGAATGTTTTCCTGTTTAATATCAAAGTCATAACTCAAAAGCTTCATGATATATCATGGGGGAAGCAAAGTCAACAACAACTGTCCTGTGACCTTGAGAAATATTTCAAGATCACCCATCCCAAAACAAAACGTAGTTTTATAGAGGACTGTAATCCTGTGTAATATTAAAACTTCAACTCAAAAAGATCTTGACATAATTTGCAGCAAGGAAATGCCACTTTAATTACTTTCTTCACCACAAAATCACTGGAGCGCGACAAATTGAACATACACGGTAGAGACACATCTAAGGTGCACTGCCATCAACTTTCAAGTGAATTTGGGCAACAGTTTCGAAGAAGTAAAATTGTGAATTACCATTAGAATGCCCATCGACTTAGATAGTATCCAATATAAAAGGTGCATCAACCGATAAGTACCCGACTTGAAAAAAAGCGTTTAAAATCAGGAATCCACAGCAGTGCCCCCTAGTGAAGAAATTTGATTGACCCTTTCTCAAGGTACACACCCAGTAAGTTTCAGCTTAATCTGAGTGACAGTTCTGGAGAAGTCGAAAATAGGGACAACACACACACACACACACACACACACACACACACACACACACACACACACAAAATGCAGCAACACCTAGTGAACAAATTAAGAACTAACTAGGAGTATTCCTGTGTGATATCAAAGCAATTCGATGAGCGGTTTCACAGAAGGCTGTTTAAGATTAGCCCCCAACCCCCAGCCCCTCCAAAAAAATCACTGAAGCGTGGCCATTTGAAAAAGCTTGGCAGACCAACCCAACTACATTGCCATCAAATCTGAAGTGAAAATGGATGCTTGTTTTTGAGAATAAGTCGAAAATGTGCATTAACATTGGGATGCTCATTGACTCACATTATAATCAATAGGATTGGTGCATTTATCGATGGGTACCCGAATTTTAAAAAATCGTTTAAAATCAGGAATCCACTGCAGTACTACCTAGTGAACAACTTTCTTCAACCTTTTCACTAAGTTTCGGCTTAATCTGACTAACAGTTCTGGAGAAGTCGAAAATAGTGAAAACACAGAAGAAACATTAAAATTGAGTGAAAACTTATAGCGCAACCTGTTGAATAAATGAAGGTCCAGGGGTCCCCAAAAGTGTTCCTATAGAATTCTGAACCAACTGGCCAAGCGTTATTTGAGAAGATTTATTTAAGATTTGACCAAAAATTTGAAAAAAAAAGAAAAAAAAATCATAACTAATCAAAAAATCACTGGACCGTGCCCATTTGAACAAACTTTGTAGAAACCCACTCCAGGTATATTGCCACCAAGTTTGAAGCAAATCTTGATGACGGTTTCGGAGAAGAAGTCGACAATGTGCTTTAGCGTTAGAATGCCCACTGACTTGCATAGTTTTCAATAGGAATGGAGCATTTACCGATAAGTGTCCGAATTGAAAAAAATCTTCAAAAATCACGAATCCACTGCAGTGTCACTTGATTAACAGCTGTGTTTGAACCTTTCACAAGAATCATATCCTCCAAGTTCCAGTTTAGCTGAAGAGTTTAGGTTTTGGGAGGAAGTCAAAAATAGTGATAAAAAAACCAAACACACACATACACACACACACGCACACACACACACACACACTCACACACACACACACACACACACACACAAATGAAAAAATATACAGACAAAAATCGCAGCGCCACCTGTTGAACAAATTAACGTGTAAGGATCCACATAGCTGTGCCTTTGCAAATTTGAAGTGACTGGCCAAGCGGTTTTTGAGGGTAAGATTTTTTAGGATTTGCGAGGACAATTAAAAAAAAAATCACAAAAAATCCAAAACTCACTGGACCATGACCATTTGAACAAACTTGATGAAGACCCATCCAAGGCACATCCCCTCCCCCAAGTTTGAGGTTTATCTGGCCAAGGGTTTTTTAGAGGCGTGGCCATTTGAACAAGAAGTCAAAAATGTGAATTTTGGACGAACGACGGATGACCTACACTCCGAAAAGCTCAGCTGATTTATCAGATGAGCCAAAAAAGTAAACATTTAGAAACGCTTTACGATGCCCAAAATTTATATTTGCAATGATTAATATTTTTAAAAAGTGAAACGTTTATTTAAGTACCGTAAAATATATGGCAGCTCTGACGGTGTTTGACAAACATGCTTACAGATGGTAGCCGGATCTGGCAAAACGCTACTGTAACCGGATGTTCAGTTTCTAATTTGCTTGCAGTACATATGGGCTGCCGGAATCGTGGGTGTGAGCGACAACATATAAGCTGCTAGTTGAAACATTTTATATTGGCTTCTAGGGCCATGGTTTTGCCGTAGAAATGGGTCCCGCCAAATCACGCGATTTACTTCAAGCTACTGTTAATGAATCCTCATTCCTAAAATAATCTATGACAACCACACACTTACATTTTCGTGTAAGTTGACTTATCTGATAGGGAACGCAAAATTACAAATAATTATATCCTGGTGAAGGCAGTGTCCCTAAATAAATGCTTCCATGTGTTTATATATCGGTAGTCCGGATGCTGAAAGCTTACTAGAGAGGAGGGGGACTTGGGGCACGAACAATGTGTTCTTATTTCAAGATTTCCTGAAGAAATTTTTTCCATGCGTTCATGTACCCGTAGTTGCGATTGCATACCGAAAGCTTAAGCGCGGGGGCAACATCAATGTGTTATTCACTGACTTGCTGACTTCTTTTTAAGGCCTACTTTGCTCTGTTCGAAGTCGTTTGTTGCCCGCATGGACATCCTGGCTTAGTACCAATGACCTTATGAGCTGCGCATAGTGTGACGCAGTTATACACATTTGTACACATCCGTCAAAATCCACTGTCACTTATATTTGCGAATATTTTATAGATTTAAAACAAGGGAAATGTGACAGTCCTGTGCTTTGACCTTGCATGCACCAAAATAACGTTGTCCTGTGATTTTGGGATTAGGTCAAGGTCACTTTTCTTGTGACTGTCATGTAAAATACCAAAGCGCCGGCGCGATGATCAAAGACGTCCCTCAAATAGTTCCTTGCTCAAATAGTTTTTTTTTAAGTTATAAAGTGGACGGTAAATTCATGAAAGTGGCTCTGTGATCTTTAAAAGTCAAGGCAACTCATGTACTGTGCACATCTGGCCCACATTTTGGGTCCACCAGCATCAAAGCTATCGTTGAAATAGTCCTGAAGTCGTTGAGTGGACAGTAAAATTAAAAACGTGTCCCCTTGACCTTGTAAATAAGGAAAAGGTCACCCATTTACCATGTACGGCTAGTCCTCATACCCAGAAGTGTCCCAATGCAGTTTTCAAGCAATTGACCCTGAGTTTCAAAAATACGGTTTTTAGCTGAGTTGACTTTTCAGTCCCACGTCCGTCACACTTCGACTTCTTTCCAAAACAGCCGGATTCACTTCAAATTTGGTAATAATGTTCCTCTGTTATGTGTCTATCAAATTTGTTCATATAATTGCACTCTAATGTTTTTTTAAAAATATTTTTCTCGTGAATTTTTATTCCTGATTTAGCACAGCCTTTTAAAACAGCCCGGTAAATTGATTTGAAACTGCACAGGGACTTCTGGGGACCCAAAGACATCATCTAACAGAAGCGCTGCGATTTTGTATTAATGTATGGATTTTTTGTGTTTCCTCTTGTCGACTTCATCTCCATAAACGTCACTCAGACTGTTCTGAGACATGGTGGATATGTAGCTTATGGAAGGGTAAAACAAAGTTGATGACCAGTTGGTTAACCTCTGGATCTCCGATTTTCAACAGATTGATCTGAGGCACGGCGGAAAATGTAGATTGTAGGAGAGTCAAACAAAGTTGTTTACTATGTGGCGATAATCTGCATTCTGGTTTCCAACGAAATGTTCAATTTGAGTACCTGTCATTTAGTGCATGCATTCCTATTGATCACCAAGCAAGTCAATGTGGATTGCAGAGGGAACATGTTCGACCGCTGCAAAACCGTCAGTGAGATTTATTTCAAACTTGGTAGGGTTGCACATCGGGTGGGTCTCTGCTAAATTTGTTCAAATGTTCACACAACATTGATTAATAGGTTGCTCGTGATTATGTTGTTTTCGGGGGAGGGGGGTTCCAATTTTTTGGCTAAATCTTTAAATATCTTTTCCGGCAAAATCACTAAGCCAATTACTTTGAAATTGCATAGGAAGACGCCTTGGGTCCCTCAGACCTAAATTTGTTGTACAGGTGTCGCTTCAATTTGTTTCTATGCATGCATGTGTGTTTTCCCTATTGTTTGCATTCTTCTAAAAAGCCGTCACTCAATTCGTTCTGATTTTTTTACTAAGTAGTAATACTCTGTATTCTTGACTTTTAACGATTTTCTTTTCCATTTGGTTACCTGTCAGTTAGCGCATGCATTCCCTTTGATTACCAACAAGTCAGTGGGGATTGCTACATAAAACTTACATTTTTGACTTTCTCCGTAAAATTCTCCTGCCATAGACCAGACTTGGATTTGCTCTACATTGATTGTTAAGATCAGTTGAAGACGGCTGTGCATATATAGCCCTTTTGTGTTTTTAATTATGTATGTACAAACGAGGCATGCATATTAATTTCCCGCCACAACTGCATACCTGGTTGTCTTAGTAACCATAGTATCGCCTGGCGAGATACGGGCTACTGTCAGTGTGGGCAAGCGGCATATTACTAATATTTTTTGGGGAAAAAAGAAGACGTAATACAGGCAGGTGGAAATTTATTCTTAAATATTGTTTAGGAAGCACATAATGAATATGACTTAAGCATTTGTAAACTCAAATTTCTTTAAAAGACACTAATTTGGTGAGGGAGGGGTATTTTGCCCTGTCTGGGACAGTGATATGCCCGTGTGTTGTCAATAGTTGATGCATATGTTTGCCACCACTGCACTATTAACCGACTGATGGGAGCCTTTTCACAGCTTGCGATAAAGCAATTCCCCACAATAGTCTGAGATAATCTCGCTACAATGACACCTCAAATTGATCAATACAAGAACTACGTGCCATGTCATCATATTCTTTTGATCTCAAAGTCCACTTTCAAGCTCCACACCCCCTCTCTCAGGAGGGCAAAGTATTTTATATCAGTATTGAAGGAGAACTTGGTTCGTATGACCCCAGTGTCACACAATGGGAACGCATAAGCGACTGACAGGATGGATATGTCACGGCAGACCGACTGACTGATTTGAACGACGTACCGACCGACTGCCAGACAGACAGGCTTAAATGGTCAAGCTGTCGGACAATCACAATTACAAGTCGATTGGGCGCAATCATTTCCTTAGATTTAGTTCGATCATACTTGTTCGAATTTCAGTGAAACAATAAAGAGAAAATAGGATGCATAATGTGCAGTAAAGGAAGAAAGACAGAAGAAAACGACGGACTCACGGAAAACAAAACATCCGTACTGGCACGACCTTTCACATTGTATTCAGGAATATGGATACAACAGTGGCCTAGCACCACCTAACGTCCGGGTAGAGTTAACATTTAAAGCGCGTGTTCCCACGACAGTGTCGACTCTTCCAGAAGCTGCTTGAGGGAACTGGTGAATACACTGCAATACAAGAGAGACGATGTCGTTCGGCTCAGCACCAGCAGCCCACAAAGCGGCACTGATTATTATTGGAGTTGCCACTTTCCTTCAGGTGATTGCCGTTGCGACTGTAGGCTGGTTTAGGGTTAATATGAAAAGAGTGGAATTAACTTACGGACTCTGGACGGTATGTTCCAGCATATTTGGCTGTGGTCGTTGGGACACGAAAGCAGGTAGGCGTGTACATTATTATCATCTGGAAAAAAGCACAATGCTCATGAAGTAACAATTACCTTTATGAATATTTGAAGAAAAAAAAATGACCAGATAATATTTTCTGATGTTTGTGTCTTTGTCAACAAATATTTTCTACTGTTATCATCATCATCATCATCATCATCATCATCATCATCATCATCATCATCATCATCATCATCATCATCATCATCATCATCATCATCATCATCATCATCATCATCATCATCATCATCATCACCACCACCACCATCATCATCATCATCATCATCATCATCAAGGTGTTGCTACGGTCAGTTCCGAATTTTAGAGAAATATGAAATTTCGGAATAATCATAAGGAGTATACATTGGCATTGCAAAGATAGGTATACAAGTACTTAGATAGATAGATAAATAGATAGATAGATAGATAGATAGATAGATAGATAGATAGATAGATAGATAGATAGATAGATAGACAGATAGACAGATAGATAGATAGATTTGATCTGATTTGATTTCTACTGTTTCTATATTAAATAGGCGATTGGACAATAATATATATATCAACTTTTGCTTATTTTCTGAGAATCTAAACAAAGATGATATCTTGTTTGAGCCCACTTTGCAAACTGTTTTGCATTGGTTCAATACATTTCTGCGTACTCCTGGTCTTGTAATTATTTTGTATATTTAATATATGAATGCTTTTCTTAATTTCCAACATGTGTCTTCTCCTCCCCGTCCCCTGGATTCCCTTTTTTTCAAGTTTCGTGAAACCACACGCTTGCATGTGGTCGAATGTATGTATGTATGTATGTATGTATGTATCTGTCTGTGTGTGTGTGTGTGTGTGTCTGTCCATCTGTCTACAGACAGAGGCATTAGTATTTAAAGGTTCCCTTTTTGACCCTGTTTATATTGGATACCTGGGTGACACATGGTTTGTTCTTACCATACGGTGCACTTAGAAAAAAATGGAAGTAAAAATAGTACTTTTATTCACATTTGTATTGTAAAAACGCATTGCGCCTTCAATCGTCGCTTTCCGTTCATTCCCGACACATACAGGGCGCGAAAGGTTACTGAAGTCACAAGCGAAACACTGCTGCTTGACAGGGAAATCTCCGACCATGCTGGCGGGCTATGTCTGTCAACAGTCACTTGGTTAAAACATATTTTACTCACACTTCATCAACAGGATTAAAAGTAAATGTAGAAATATTCATGTCCGTCCCTAAGTCCTTTGATTTGCCAATTATGACCATCTTTAGAATAGGTTTGGCAAGAAAAAATACAACGGTCCCGTCGGTGGACAATGGAAGTATTCGTAGAACTTGCAAATTAAACATTACTCATAAAACCTAGAGCAGGAATACATATATTTTTTACAGTATTTACAAATAGATCTTCAGTATGATTCTGATTTCAAAGCTTGCATTACAGCACAATATAAGTCTAGTAATTCTACGACTATTACTTTGTATCACACTAAATTTTCAACCAAATGTCACAATGACAACGCCGGTCCAGGATGTTGTTACAAAGTAACATTATGCCAAAACGTACGTGTGTTTAACCTTTTTGATCCAACTGATGGTAAAATGGGTGGTAAAACATGGACAAAAAAGGACCGATCTTGTTCCGTACCCAGATCTTGGGTTGAACAGTCTATAACAGGTTCAGTTAACTGGCCACTGTTATGTGCATGTCCAATTATTACTGCATATTGCGAGGTGTTCAATCCCATAACCAGATAATACTTGTTCGGATAGCTATCACACACACGCAGCTGCTAAGACCATTAGGCAACTGGCCTTCATCTCTTTTAGTTATGTACCACTGTTTGTGAGTGTACACGGCCAGCTCCCAATAATCAGGTGTACAAAATTGTACCTTTGTCGTTAATATACACCCAGAGAATAAGTTAGGCAGTGTGATCTGGTAATTTTTGATAGGAAATATCTCTTTTGCAACGAAACTTCATTGCCCGGACGGCACGTTGGGATCGTCTGGTTGTACCGGGCTGCACTCTTTTCAGTACTGGTGACAGTAGGGTTCTGGGCATCGACTTGTGTGTGTAGGGCTGAATGAGCTTTCTCTCTGCTGCTACAGTTTTTTTTTAATAATTCTTCTTCATCCTCTTAAGAACACTTACATGAAAAACTCAATTTAGCCTCTGCAGAATAACTATGATCTGCTGTATCTGCCAAGACTCTTGGCAAACTGAAGACACTCTGGCTCATAACACATGCACCATAGCCAGCGGGTTGCGTTTGTGACGTCAAAAACACTTTCTAACATCACGTTATAATTTGAAAAAAAAAAAAAATCCCCGTACTTCTATGTCGCAAATGTGGGGCACTTTTCCAGCTGAAAAACGCTATACGAACATGAAATTTAATATTTTGGTTTTGAATATACCGTGTCTAACCGCCCGTAACATCTTTCTTATTTGTGGTGACCATTCAATCAAGATGACCTTTAAGTCAGTCATAACATTACATGAATCAACTTCGCTACTATCCGTTATGAGTACGTATATTTCAAAATGAATTCGTGATGTTTTAAAACTGGGCTTGCATCTAAATTGCACATGAGCACTTCCGGAAATACCATTTGTTCAGCATACGGCGGCACATTTTATAAAATGTTTGTGATTTTTTTAACTCTTCCTTTTTTTCAAAGCCATTTGGCACATTGTCTAAAAACTTGACAAGGTGTCCCTTGACCCATATTCTGCCAGGAACATTCACACGCGGCATTACTAATATTTACACTGATTTTACCTAATTGTGTATTTTCCTAATGATCATAATAAGTATGACCTGTCATAGCATGGCGGTACAGAAATACTAGAGTGAATAAGGTATCTGTGATTATCTTATAAACCCGAGGCCAGATCGTGTACACACTTGGGTGCGCCACAGCTTTTCCAGTTGGACATGGACTGTTGTCATAACAGAAACGAATAAAAAAAGGCATGAAGGAAAACAGATAGTAAAATACCAATGTCACATACTGAACAAACTTCGCAGATGTCCTCCGATTATAAACGTCATCATTGAGCAAAAGTTGACTTAATCAAAGGTTTTGTGGAAGTTGAAGAATATCATAGTGGATAGGAACTGCCAATGCAAAGTGATTAATTGAGTCAACTAAGCTGACAAAAATCTTTTTCATGTGCTTGTATGAGGAGATGCATTCATCAATAAATCCAAAGTGTGAAAGTTTCTTGATTATTGTTTTTTAGATTTTGTTGGGGCAACCAGAGCTTTGGAAGTGATTGGGATGCTGCTAGGCGGAGGCGCTGCTGTCCTCATGATTATGCATATATTTGTCGACAAGTACCGAGCGCAAACCTGTCTTGCTTTCATAGGCACCTCATTTGCATCAGGTAAGCTTCTAAGTTTCACTTTACTGCGATTAAAGTTTATTTTAATCACAAAAGCTCAGTTGTTCGGGCTCACATGACAAATATTTGAATCTGTTGTAACAGTAATATACAATACGTATAGATTATGTGTTCATGTAGAGTTATTAGGTGGCACCCAAAGGTATAAAAATGGTGTATATCCCGTCATATTTATACCGGCGATATTCTATTCCATCTTTGATTCTGTTAAACATAGGACTGAGGCACTAAGTTGTGCCACGATATGCAAATGAAGTGCAAAGCGTGTACCTATCAGCCGCCTCTCAACCGGTAATGGATTTTGTGTGTGTGAGTTTAGGAAAAGATCGCCCGTAGATTTGGGATACATATCACGAGTGCTACCTGTTCTAACTTTATTAAACTAAGCTCTGTACAACTTCTTACATTGTATTATTTGATTTTTTATCCCAATAATTTTATGAAGTAAAAATCTGTCAGTGACGGTCATGTATTGAACCAAGCCACGTTTAGCATGTGCGTTGAAAATGGACAATTCAGGTTATTGTAAGGACTCCAAATTAGCAACAGACTGCATTACTGTGGTTCTCCTTCTAAAACGTTGAGTTTATAGGGTAGGGTTTGGATCAGTGGATTGAAGTTATTTGGACATGCTGAATCCAAAACTGCGGCATACCGAGCAGAAATTTTCATAATATTTCTTGAAAATAACGAAAAACAATATGGCTGTCATTCCCGTAACCATCGTGCTAAAGATTACGATAAAAATGATAAATTCACGCATTTCAAAGTTCAAAATTGACGTTAATTGAGAAAGGTCATGGGCATTTGAATATTTTGAGGTCAATGCATATTAATATGCATTTCAGTGAACAGTTAGTTTAGCCATAACCCTGTAGTGCTGTTTCTGTTTCCAATCAGCAACATGATGTCGCCACAGCAAGTAAACTATTACCTCCTTCAGCATAGCAGTCATACCTGAAGCTTTAACTGGTCATGTCGAGGGGGGATGCAAAGTTTACTGAGTACAAGACAGTTGTACTCAGTAAACTTTGTAACCCCCCTCCTCAACTGTAATACCAATGTTGCTGGTACACTCGGAATTTATTATAAAAATGAAGTCTGTCTCTGTTGTTGTCATTGGCATGTAACAGCGCTTGTGGGTAGGCATTTTTCATGACGTCGCGATAGCGACGTCATGAAGAAAATGCCTACCCACAAGCGCGCTGTTACATGCCAATGACAACAACACAGACAGACTTCATTTTTTATATTTATATTCATATTAACATTAATACTAGACTAGACTTAAATTTGCATGACTATTTGTGCGTAAAAGTTTTGATAGCCACTGCGAAGGACCTTAAAAATGTTTATCAGTGGGAGGAGCTATGGGTGTGGCCAGCCGCTTGTTACGTAGCAAAGCAGGCACTGGCACGTGCCGTGCTGTACATGATGTTACCATCGACTGATGAAAACAAAATTTGTCCCTATTCTTTCAATGCTAACAAAAACTCCGAATGTAAATATAAGAGGATGATGTCGTACACCACTACTGAGCCAAAAGCTTCAAAGACAAGATGGAGTCAATTTAACCTAGAGACCCTTAATGTAGATCCTGTGGCCACGGCAATTGGCTTTCTGTCAATCATTCTAGCACCTGCTCCTGAAATGGACACACAAAATACTATTATACAAGGTGCAAATGCGTTCCCCTAAACAGAAATATGCAGTGCTTACCAGTGATAAGGCATTGCACTGTAAGCTCATGAGTGTGAAAAAGGCAAACGTCGCAGAGTACCAACAGCTTCCGATTCCCAGATTGGACGAATGGGGGCTTTCAGGCCTACAGGTTGACAAGGCATCAGTCTGTCTGTCCAAGACATCAGAGAGACCAATGGCTGGAAAAGGCTACAAGAAACCAATAAGGGTACACGAAAATACTTCCAAGGTTATGTGAAAAATTTGTTTGTCACAGCTCTGACTATCTACAGAATGAGAACAGTGACTTTAGGCAGCAAATGGATAAGCAGCAGCAGCAGCTGATGATAACCAAAATTTCTTGAACTTTTTCTATGGTTAGCAATTGCTAAATGCTCTTTCCCCAATATTGTGAATCCAACAGATCCAAACTTCATGTTCTGTTGGGAATATCTGCAGACGATCCTATTGATGGTCATAAATGCACAAAGAGATGGTATATGGGAATTATGCATCCCTGCCTTCTGTCCTATGCTTCGCTCTTCCACAGGTATGACTGTAGCAGTTATATAATGTGGGATATCAAAATTAAGCTGACACGAAGCAGTTGCTGATGCGATCCTTTAAAGGTTCAGGTAACGAGATTTTGTAGCGAAGGCTGGAAAGTCCAAATTCAATCACTGATCAGAGTCAGAAGTGACTGAATGGTGTCAGCAAGGAAAGTAGAGGGGATAGTTTGGATCATTAAAGCTTTCTGCTCTGAGTAGATGGGCACTTACCTTCAATCTTTTATCTCGACTCTCTACAGATATCAGGGGCCTATATGAAATTGTGCTTGATGACACACTGCCATACAAGGGGAAAAATAGGAGCTGGTGACACAGGGATGCAGAAGCTGAAGACAAGGCTCATGAAGTTCTGCTGAAATTAGACCCAATAGCGGGCACTACATGGATGTCTCATGTATGTTTGTATGTGGCCTCACAGAGGGCTCTGAGTACAATAAAGGTTCTTTTTTTGTTCTAGTTAGATTACTTTTCTTTGTTAATTGTATATAGTGGAACAATGCTACAAATAATGGAGCAAGAGCTGAATTTACCATGGCTTTAATAAATGCCAAACAGATTAGACAAGAACACGTTGTGGATTTTGTACAAGGAAGACTGACTCAGGATGAACGCCGAAGGAAAAGTGCTCTTATCATCTTCCTACAAACATGGCCTGAACACTTGCAAGTGTTTATGAAGCTCACAGAACAATCTGAAAGGTACCACATTGAAAGCAGATGGGTCCGTCCTCGGAGACTTCTCATTGCTCTGCAAACTGAGAGACCAGTGAATTTGGGAGGCTTTTGCAGCAGGGAAACGTCAGGGGTCCCCCTTTTACTTGTAGAAAATGCCTCCCTACAGGACAGAGAGCAATCATTATTGATGAATTTACAAAAGGCATAATCTGTCCAACACAACCACTATTACTCAAGGTACCACACTGAATATTGGTGGCCAAGCTTTAGTCATAGTCATGGAAAAGTCACTTAATTCAAAGAGAGTTAGTGCCCTATTGTTTGCTGAATCAGTGTATCAGTTATGTTCCAAGTACAGTCGTATCATTATTGTTTCCCATACATAACAAGAACACTATCAAAGCATGTATTAGAATCTGAAGGAGCAGGGGACACCCCCATTTGCGAAAACATAGTGTGCATGTTTGTTTGCCCCTCGATTGGCAGGGATTGCTCTCACTTCCAGATGATAAAAAGATATGGCCCACTTAAAATTTTGGGGGAGGTCATGAAAAATGCCCCAGATAAGTTGGATAATCGTTAATACTGGAAGTTTCTCTGAAAAAAAAGGTTGCAGAATATAGCAAGGGTTATGAGGTCAAATTAACCAAATTTGAAAGCGAAGAAAGTGGCACTAATTATTTTGCACTTTAAAGCAAACAAACTGTGAAACCATTGTAGATTCAACACTTGGTACTCATCATTTCATTCTGCCTGTTGCGCAGTTTGCATACATAGGGTTCACAAATGTGTGGATGAAGGCAAGAGACCCACAAGAAATCAAAATCTATCTCAAAAAACAAGTAATCATAATTTTATGGCTTAAATTCCTCAACTGCACAGCTGCTGAAAACGTAGGAAGTTTTTTAAAAATGAATATTCACCCCCTGCACCCACACATATATTATTGGCTGACACCTTTTGCTTCATTTGTTGCCAAATATTTATCAACTGTTGCCAAATAACATTAATCATGTCCATGTTACTTTTACCTGATTGACATAATCACCATTTTCATTTACATCGTGTGGTGACCATATTGAAATTTACATTTAATTGTTGATTTATTTCACCTTAGAAAAATATCTAATCTAATAAGATATCAGCATTGAATCGTGGAAGCTCCAACTCTTAGAATGACATCCACGAACAAAGAACCCAAACATCTTCTTGAGTTTGGAATTTGAAACATGAAGATTTTGAGTTCGCATTTGACAATATGGAATCTTACATATGAAATTACTTTGCTGGAAACAAAAAAATACGTATTTCAGTTGAGGAAAGGTTATTTATGGTTTTAGGGGGCAACATAGCTACACTCAGTCAGTACTAATGACCTTGACCCCTGAGGAGCTCGCATCCTACTTCTTGCTACTAAGGGAGACTGGTGGGATAGACCTGTTCATACCGAGTTATTATAAACATATTCATTTTCTTTAGATTGCCTAATAGCACAGAAAGACTAATCTGGAGGCTCACTGGTACCGAACTTTTCCTGACCGTAATTAATTATGCATGCAATTGTTGACCCGATTGTCTAATCAGCAAGTGGGCGAGTCGGGCCCACGTCTTTTTGTTTACAAAGGATGCCACGACTGACGCTGGTGATTACAGCATGCATTGTGCTG
This sequence comes from Hermodice carunculata, assembly GCA_964020975.1. Classification (NCBI taxonomy): domain Eukaryota; kingdom Metazoa; phylum Annelida; class Polychaeta; order Eunicida; family Amphinomidae; genus Hermodice; species Hermodice carunculata. The sequence continues at coordinate 29,529,209 of OZ026623.1, forward strand.
AACAGTGCGAATCTTTTACCTAAAATATCACATCAGTGGTGAAACGTGCATTTTGAGTTTACTGACAGTTTAATTTTTCAGTAAATCCAAGCACATCCTGCGTTTTACTTTCTGATCTTTCCACCTATAATCCAGCCAGTGTGGTAGAGCACAAACAAAGCAGGATGCGCTTCCCAAAGAGAACCAAAAAAAACCTGAGTCCCATGAACTGGTCTATTGCAGTGACCCACACAACTGGCTATCATGGTCACAGCAATCACCCTGCTCTGTGTATTGCCATTTGCCATCACGCTGCCTATTCTACTAAGATAAACTAAGCCAGTCAAGGACATGACTAGAAGCTTGCAGCAACAGCACAGAGCTGCCTGGTGCCCAACAACTGGTTGGTCCTGCTAGACATGTGCAGGATACCATGCTGGCTGTGCAGGCTGTGTCCATAGCTAGCAGGGCTTTGATAGTGGGCACAGCCGACCCAGCTGACCTGACCTAGTGGCCAGCAGAGAAGACCAGCCAAGCCCAGACAAGGCAGGAGGAATAGCTGGCCTATCTGGCCAACCCTGGACAATGTGACAATTTACTTCTGCTGTGATGCTCCATAATCAGTCAAGGACAGCTTCACTCACTGCACCTCTTGGACAGCTTTAACCACGTCTGCCTGAGAAGACAACTCAGACATGGTCGCCCTTGAGAACTTTCCACTGACAAGCTCAGCATAAGTTCCAAGTCGGACCATGGATATGGTACTTGCAAGACAGGTGGGGGAGCAAAGACCTGTGTCCCAACAGCTATGGCAGGCTGGCTGGCAATTGTAGGTGCCTGGTCAGAAGGTGCATCAGCACTCTGGAACTGACCTGAGGCTCCAGGGAAGTGTTAAAAGCGAGATGAGCTTCTTCGCCATAGGTCTAACCTCTGCCCATTTCACTTCTGCCACCTGGACCTCAGTCCGCACCATACACAGGACATGGGTGACTTACCAAGCCCAACATCCTTGCTGACTAGTAGCAGGACAGACATTCCTGGTGGAGGTCCCCACTTGGCCATATCATGGCCAATCCAGTCAAGTGTCCAGTCAGAGGGATCCCACTGGGGATCTGGAAACTAATTCATTATTGTGAGGAAAACGTTGCAAGCAAACAGACAATCACCATAGTAGGATCAACCTAAGAGCAACACTGTGAGACAGCTTCAATTAAGCAAGTATGGTCTAGAGTTGCAAGAGAACACGGTCTACTAGCAGCATGAGAAAAGAAAGTTAACCCACCAAGAAAAAAAAATCTGGGGTGCAGATATCAACACAATTCCATTTCAAAACCAAAAAAGAGGAACTGGGGATGCACACGCAGCCTTAGTTGTGGAGATGGCCGAAGCGGGCAGCCATATCTTTGTAAACACAGAATGGCTGGTATGGCGGACCAGTGGTTGTTTTATTGCTTATAAAACCAAGTAAACAGACATAGCAGGAGTCCTATGCATGAAGGTATGGTGTTAGGTGGCAAAAGTGGCAGCAACAGCATGCATTATGCTGAACAGTGCAAATCTTTTACCTAAAATATCACATCAGTGGTTAAACGTGCATTTTGAGTTTACTGACAGTTTAATTTTTATCAGTAATGTATGTCATCACCTGGGTGTTTTTTTTTTACAGAAGTGACTCATTTTTATAACCTTTGACCCCAGTTTGGTATTTTGCTGCAAATTTGGACTTGGTGTGCAGCAGTTTTGAAATTAACATGGTCTAAAGCTCTACCCAAAAATGCCTAAATCAACCCTTATCCAGAGCTCTTTTCTTGCTTTGGGTCCTGACAATATCTGCAGCATCAGGAACCCCGTATATCACATATCCTCAGTGTTTGTTTTACACCATGTTTTCTTTTACCAAGGAAGAAAGAAGAGAGAAAAAAAAGAAAAAAGAATGAAAGAAAGATAGAAAAAAAGTGACTGGATCTTTATTTATTTTTCAGGTATCTGCATAGTCATCGGAGCTATAGTCTGGGGGAAAAAGTTCACTGACGCACTCAGTCAAGGAACCTTGTTTTACTCCTTTGGCCTAGCCATTGCTGCAGCGGTCTTAATGATCCTATCTGCCGTTCTTGGATTAATCGGCCGCCGAGATTCCAGCTATAGTCCTAATTGAAAAAGGGAGATCCTAAGACCACCAGGTAACGATTCGCCATGGATGTTTGCATTGGGAATCGACCACGTGACTGACAAAGACGCCCAAGCTAGGTGTCTCTACCTAACCACAGCTTTTGTTCAAATATAACGGGTGCCATGGTAACAATTGTTTTACAAAATACCTTGTTGTAAAGTTATCTCTCAGTGATTAAATTTGATTTTAAATTCAAAATTTCTATTTTTCCAATCTACTTCAATTGCGTTCCTATATAAGGTACAATTTTGTGTAAAATTCAATGTTATATGTTTTTCAATGTATATGTCATACAGGTATAAAACCCAAAGATTTGAAATTTTGACATATTTCCAATAAAGGTTTCGATATAACACAGAACCGTTCAGTTAATATTCGCTGTTTGAATTTATTTGGTATCACATTCGATATGACAAAAGTATAATATTAGGTAGTGATATTCTCTGTATTGCTCCGGTCATTCCTGATTAGCTGTTAAAAATCCATAATTACTGTGTTGCATAATTTTTAAACCAACCACAGGAGATGTGCAACATGCAGCAAAGAGCCAATGCAAACAGCCAGGGCTTTTCTGGAGTTCCTTCTGGTTGGCAATTTGCCGCGTTTTGTTTAACTCCAAAACAACCTGATGATCAGAGTCCTGTCCCGTTTAGTTCTGTTAATTCCATTGCAATGCATCCCTCTTAATTCTCTGAAAACAGGACCCTCGGCGCTGTCCTACATACGTGCCACGTAATTACCACAACATCGACAAATTCTTCAGCTCTGGTCTTTTTGTGGCACAATGTTCAATGGTGTACTGTTCATTATTAAGATTCCATTTTACGGAATATGTACACGCTTGCCTGTCGCATCCCATAATAAACGCTTTTTGTGGACAATATGTGAAGGTTTTGCAGTTGAAAATTTTTAGGTGCTGGTGTTTTTCTCCAGCCTGCATATTGTTGTGATTTCATCACATAACTTCATTTACAACATCAGGAATAGAACAAAATGACTTTCTTCGAAGCATGTCTGCCTGTGTGCCTTCGAAGCCTGCATAAAGATATATGTTAACTGATGAGATCTTGTCCATATATTATTACGCCGAGGCAAGCCGCTTACCTAGATTGTTATATTCTATTTCATTATAGGCATGCTGGTACTTGAAGAAAAGGTGGTGTGACAAGGAACATGAATCTATCACCTTTTTCATAATTCAGAGCAGTTCTGTTTCAGTAGTTCGACTCACGTCGCAGTTGGCACTGACAGACCTTAATGTTGAATTCATGCACATAACCAAAATTAAAATCAGTCATTTGACGTGGGTATTGATGTGCTTTGGAATAGCTTCCCTAGTTATAATTGTTTCGAAGATAAATACATTTGAATAGTCCAAGCTGCCTTGTTGGCATGAATTACAAATCTGGATGCACCTACAGCTCACACCTAAGAAATCAAGTCGGAATAGCACTCCTGCCTGTATTCGTTTTGAAGACATTCAGTAATTAATCTTTTCAAATGTTTCAAATCAGCAAGTTAAAATTGTAAGTTGCAAACTTTTCTTTGTGTTCCACTTGGTGCACCTACAGCACAAGCCAATAAATTAACTTGATATACAAGATGTAGCTATAATTTCTTTGGCAACATTTCAGATTTTAAAAAAATCAAATGCCCTGAGTGGGCATAATTTTGAACATATCTACTTGTCCTAGCCAGTTGCCCACTACGTCAATCATAGCACTAAATGTGATGTTCTTAGTGTTATTTTGTCCAAGAAAAATGCACAAAAATTGGCTACAAAGGGAAAAATTTGAAAGAAAGCACGAATGAACCACTAAACAAACAAATACTGGATTTTCGGAGTAAAACGCAATGTGTCTGTGCGAGCACGCGGATATAATTAGCACGTGCAGCATTCATTTGGCCGCGTTAAAGAGAAAAAGCCAGTCTGCAATGTCTTTACCAGAATTCGCAAAAATGAGCTGGGACGCGGGTGGTTAAGGCACACTTGGGCCAATGGAGCCAAAAGTGGGCACAACACTGGCCTTAATTGGGTGATGTGCTAGATACCTATGGTCGAAAATATATCTTTGATGAAACTTGGCATGTTGATAGATCATACAAGTAGGAAAACTTTGGGCATGTTCAATGGCCTTGGGATGACCTTGAAGTGACCTTGAGAGTCATTATGACTTTTCGTCGTCTTTTTGATACATTTATAACAAAAAATCGCAAAAAGCAAAGAAAAATGTGTAAAATTTTGCGTAGAACATTTTGTAAAAAAATCCACACTAGCCCAAAAATGAGGAAAAAAATACATATATACTGTGCATATTTTGCAATAGTATATTCCATTTTCACATAACAGGCATACATCTGTATATGAGATAAGTGAAACACAAAGATCACTCTCATTTAGTAGACATTTTATGCAAACAAAACAAAACTAAACAAAAAAAAAAAAACAACCCCCCCAAAAAACAAAAACAAAAACAGAACAAAAAAAAAAAAAAAAAAAAAAAAAAAAAAAAAAAAACCCAGATCCAAAAATATTAGGTTCCAAAGAAATTACGTCCTTTTGAAATGTTAGCCCATATATCCATTGTTGACGGCAATCTTACATTGAAAAATCGAAAACAAGGCTCTGATTTTATATTGATATAACATAATATAATAATAAGATTCAACAAATTCAGGTGATTGTTTTTCAAAATCATCTACTCCTTTAGCTGCACCCAATAGAGGACATATTTTAATTAGACAACTCGATAGTTTTCTGATATTAAAGACTAATAGCTTTTCTACCAAGAATTTTCTAAATCAGTTAATATTTGGTTATATGCCAAACATTTGTTTTCATGATAAACCTCAGACTTCAATGTTTTCAAATAAAATGTTCATTTTGAGTATATGTATCAATACATAAAAAATAAATGCTTGAATGCCTTATAATTGTCAGGAAACACGCCTTGTGGTCACAAGATTGAATACATTTCAAAGAAATATCGTGAGGGTAAGTGTACAAAGATGCTTGCGTTAGATGTTTTATGTTGTGAATGCTGTATTGGCAACATACACGGCGAGTAGGTGCTAAATTAGGTAAATGCTATTTCTCATACTCCAGCAGTAAGATATATTTGTTATCGTTTATCTGTAAAATGGGTTTTGTATATGTTCCAATACGGTCATATTTACGACAGTTTTGATACAACATTGTGATAAATTTTCTTGCGCTTTTAAACTCATTATGTTATTGGTAAATGCATATATGATGTGAAGAAATCAAGTCGATGATGGTTTTAGCATTGGAAATTAAAATTTTGGATATAAATTTCAGTGAATCATTGCACTTGAAAAAGGTTTTATCCCAGTATGTTTCAGTTTTAAGACATTTTCAAAATTATACCCTAACAGCAATCACGCATACTGTAAACTAAAGACACAAGTGTTTTGTTCCGCATTTCAAAGCACCAGTAAAAAAGCTCATTTCAAAGGAATTTTATGGCAATTACAAAAGAAACCAATAACAGTGCATGACTACGACGGCAGTTTTTATTCACATGTACATTAATGTTAAATAACTAAACATTTCATTGTCATGAACAGTTTTTCAAATAGAGTTAATGTATATGGCGTAACGGTCATTTCCTTTTATAACCGATGTATATTTTATTCACTCTTTTCAAAACTGTAATTATACAAAAACGGGTTGCAATGCTTCCGTGAAGCTATTTATGAACAGAGGTAAAAAAAAACGAAAAATGTAAAAAAGCAGCAAGCATACAAACAGTGCTTCCCTATAGTTCTGAACAAAACAAAATAAGAAAATTAACAAATAAGTCTTTCTGCGCTCCATAGCTATTCCAGATGTGAACCAGCTTATGGCCATTATCACGTACAACACAAGAACTCTAAAAATTCAGTATACTTTTGCAAACTACTTTTCATTCATTACCAGCTTAATGAGCATCAGTGATAATATTTTTTTTTCTGCAAATCTTTTGTTGCCTTCGAAAAAGTTAGTTTTTTCTGCTTTAGTACCAGTGTGTTGAATATCAATTGTTATACAGTCTTAAATGTGACACAGACACTTTAACCTGTAGGTCTCTATATGACACTAGAATTGATGTAATATTGTCAGACTTCCTCTTTGAAATATGCTTACACAAAGCTTTCCAGATGAGACAGAAAAATGGTTTCAAATTAAACTACTTGCACTTTCGTTATCACACAGGCCTTTATATGACACACTCAACTTCAACGTATTTACCATACAGTCGAAAATCATTTCCAATTCAAAGATTTGTAGTTTACAATGTATATGTTTGTACAGGCTTCTATATGATACAAAAACTTTACCTACTGATTAATATATAAGCCATTTGTACATTATAACTTACTCAGTTACTTACTTCTAAAGCGATAGCATGTTACCCCATATTCTTAAATTCTATTATATGTAACTGCAGTTATCAAAACATAAGAAAGACAATGACGGGTAAGCATCCTTCACTAAAAAGTCTATATATACTTCAAAAATTTAATTGTTTGTGCAACAATTTTATTTTAAACCTTCTTTTGGCAAGATCTTGAGAAACCTTGTAATATAATAACAATACTCTTGCCAAGTTGCATAACGTAAGTGCAGACACGGCGAACAGTGTGATGAGGACAAAAATAGGGGAGGATACTGCAGTAGAAACACTTCACAGTGCACGTGACGTTAATAGAAACCAATGCCAATGACCATTGTTGGGTCACTCCCTACGTAATTCACTTCAAAAGTGAACATGGGGAAGTTGGAAATCTCCATGGCACACATAGACTAAGGAATTTTGCCGGCATTTTCCAGGCGGGAACAGGAAGTCGAAGTAAATTGACAAGGTCAACGTTTACATTCATTTGTCTTTGAGGTGCTCCATGGGCTCCAGATGGGCTGAACTTGCCTGTTAAAAGACCCTTGCTTGGAACCATCCATCAGATTTCACCTGCTTGGGTTGCAACAGGAGGTAATCATGTTATCTGGGATCCTGTGGTGCCACCTAGGCTGTGGCGAGGAACTTGACAGAAAAGAGGGCAAATACATGAATTAAAAGTGGCCAAATGAGCTTCTAGGATAATTGTAGCAACTCAAAAAGCAAAAGGGTTAACAAAAACTCATTCACAAAGTTTTAAAACTGATCAGATGCTAAACATATTACGAAATTATTATATAAAAAATTGTGAAAGTTTCAATATTTGCCAGAGTGAGTGCTATTTCGGGATGGTTTAGTGACATAACAGGTGCACGTGTACATCATGGCGGGGTCATAACTCTCTTGCCTAGCAACTTAGGAGCCCAGAGTAGATATGTAGTGAATATACAGAAGAATCTCCCTATCATGACCACTTAATGACTGTAAAAAGTGGTCTTGATATGGGACTGGTCTTAATGGAGGATGATTGATCAAGAGGTGGTGAATTGGTGGTCCCAATATAGGAATGGCCTCTATATGGAGGTGGTCTAAATTAGAAATTCCACCGTACTTAAATATGAATAAATTCCATTCTTCAGACTCCCCGGTCATCTACCATCTGCATGTACGTCATTCAGAGAAGTTGAATACAGCTGAATGAGTCTATACACTGTAAAATATTATTTGAACTTTCAGCAATATGAAAATATTTTACCAATAATGTTCGGCAGGATATCTGGTAAATTTTTCAACGCATTGCCCATCAAGTAATTTAGAAGCTTTTGCTGCCTATACGTCATCTGAAGATGTAAATATAATTCAAACTATCCATCATCATTCGCCATACAGGGATCAGAATTATATATATATATATATATATATATATATATATATATATATATATATATGTGTGTGTGTGTGTGTGTGTGTGTGTGTGTGTGTGTGTGTGTGAACTTTGTGGATGGATGGATGTAGTTTCTGCACCTTAACCAAAATAGGCTGCATAGCTGAATCTGGAAATCTTATCCGCAAGATTAAAAACAAAAATCACATACATAACACCATAAAGTTTTCTGAATGGCTAGCTAGGTATGCATATTTGATGCAATAACAAGGAGGTATGGATATATGTCAACGGTTTTATTGGTTCAAAACAAACCTGAAATCAAGACGCTAAAAAGTAGGTTTACATACCTGTCACAAGTACGATGTTGACTATTTCTTCATGGGACTGTCTAAATTAGATGTCAAAATGCGGGTGTGGCTTTGCCCTACAAGAAATTAAATATACATGGTGTCATATTGCTAGATACTATTATGCAAGGGTAATCAGTAACTTCGATGCAACCTTTACTCAAAAAATTAGACCACAAATGCTAACAAGGGGCAGTTGTAGATAAATTATACCTCACAAAAAATAAAAGTTTTATGAGGTCAATAATGCTGCACATATGAGGAAAAAAACTGTCATAGCTTTTCGCACATCCTGAACCAAAGTGCCAGCAACAAAGTTTGGTAACCGGTAGCTTCAGGCTAACATCCTGCTGATTAACCGAAATACCATGACGTTTGGAACCTGGTGCAATTACAGTGGAATCTCCCTATAAAGACCATCTAAGGGACTGAAAAATGTGGTCTGAATACGACAGTGGTCTTAATGGGGATATAAGTTAATGAAGGAAAAACAAAAATAGATCTGTGCATCGGTGGTCTTAATAAAGAAGTGGTCTCAATACGGAGGTGGTCTTAATTGGAGATTCTCCTGTAGTTTCAACTCACCTCCATCATATACATGACAATAACAATAACCTACATGGTTCATTTGATTGACGGATCCTTTTGCGTTATCAAAATACCACAAATCCATACTCTAATGTGCTGATGCCACGCGGCTACACTAAGTACGGAACTGAATAACACTGCAACCATAACGTTATGTATCTGAGTCAGCTGCACAAACAGCTTACATCATTCCATTCGTAAGTATTTAAATGACACCGTGTGTTTAATACAAAATTGCTTTTCCCGTCCTGTTTTCCCAATATCCTCAAAATGCCTTTCGGCCCCTCAAACAGACCATATGTATGTGTCCGAAATGAAGTGCCACTCTCCTCTTATGGAAGACACTTCCGATAAATCTGACCACGTACAGTAGAGATAAATTGATACTGTAACAACATTTAATAACTGAGAAAAGAGAATGCACAATGTTACTATATCAGGATGAAAAAAATAATAATAAGCATTGTAACATTTCAGTTCCTACCATACCACAAGCAGTATTTCCCACCGACACAGTAAGCATTCCGCTGGCCTATATTCATCGAGTATTGTTTCAAACTGCGTTAGCCAATCAATATGTTTTCATGTGTGTCCCTGGCAACCAGCTCTACCACATTAACACATAAATAAACCTACCACGCAGATACTTGTGGTACAGAGGTCGCCCTGTGTCCAAAACATATTCTTTGAAGCCCACGAGGCAGTACTTGACGGTCTTATTTCTATATGGTTTGCGCCTTTTCACAGCAATAAATCATTGATCTCTTATTTTGTTAAAGGAAATAATATGCAAATGCCCACTGTCAAGTGTTGTCATTGGGGCTCAAAATTTCACTGTCCCCGGAATAAGAAACCTTTCTATTGTGCTCCGCCACGAGTCGAAACGACGCATTACGTTAGCATAGATACGTCTATCTTTCATGTGGTCACTATTGGCAACAGTAACCGTAATAATTGTAAACATGTGGACAAAGACTAAGACGGTTACGGCTCTATAAACATGACCTCTTTGGTAAATGTTCTATACCCACTGTTACACCTGCTCTTGTCCCGACACTGATAATTCCAGATTTGATGCTGCCGCATATATATGTGCACGCCAATCTGGGATATAATCAGAAAAAGATAGCAAGTAAAAAGTAAACGCAAGCCACAATGCTACCATAGGAACTCGTCGTCTGTTTCAAGATGAAACTGCATTTGTCTGCATTTGTCTTTGGGCGTTTAGAGTTCTTATCTGTAGTTTATTACTTCTTAATTGCCATTCATCCAGTATCGTGACATGTTCATCTTGGTGTCAAGCGATGCTCAAAAAAAAAAAAAAAAAAAAAAAAAAAATTTTCACTTCAACAAACTTGTCAGTCGGCTGAAGAGAATGATTTTCATCTATCGTCAACAATTTCACATTAATGTTTAACTTCTCCAAAACCATTGACCAGATTCTCTTCAAAGTTGATCCACATCTGTCGTGGCCGGATCTACTAATATTCCTCAAAGGATTACGATCGAGTTATTCTTGGACTGTTCACTCAAATCTGTTATACCTGTATTTTGTAAAATTCAATAAAAACACCCAAAATACAATAACAAAAAACCCACACACAAAAAAAAACAAAAACGAAAATACAAAAAAATAAACAAAAAAAAAAACAAAACAAAAAAAAAAACAACAAACAACCAAAAAACACCCCCCAAAATAAAAAAATAACACCCCCAACCCCCCCCCCCAAAAAATACATTCGCCAAAATTTGTTTCAAAATTGCATATGAACGTCTTTGTGGAACACCAGATTTGGTCAGCCAATTGCGTTGCAAGAATGTTTCCCCTTTTTTCACATATTGTTGTGCTTTAAATTTCCACTTTTTCTGCCAAACCGTTACTCAGATTGTGATATAACATGCGGACGGATCACGTATGTTTGATATGAATTTAGAATAAATTAAAGCCATTTAAGTGTTGTTGTTCTGGAATACTGTTTTTTTAACCCTTTCAGTGCCAAATTTTGGACTGAGTCAACAGCTTCTCTCGCAATGCGCCCAATGCGCGTGAAGAAAAGCTGTTGACCTGGGGCATTCTCTCTGGAATTATAGGTATACTGATACTTGAATGAAAGGTCTTTTTAAGAGGAATACGAATCTGGGATCCTTGTGATAATTCACAGTTGTCTGACTTAAGTTGAAAGACTTTAGATGTGATTGACACTAAAGTGTTATTTTTCGCTCAGCTGGCAAGTAATTCGCCTGAACATATAGGACGGCAAACCGTTCCTTCCCATATCTCATTTTCGACTTCTTCTCCAAAGCTGTTTTACAACTGCTTTCCAAACATGGTGGAGATTTGCCTTAGATCGGTCTCTACCAAGTGTGTTCAATTGATCATGCTCCAATGATTTTTTGGATTTTATATGATTTTTTGGAAAAATCTGATAATATCCGAAACTATTATGCCAATTGCTTTAAAATTGCTTAGGGACACTTCGGAGGACCACCAGGCATTAATTTTTAAACAGATGGCGATGCATATTTTTTACTTTCTGTGAATTTTTGTGTTTCCTTATTTTTTGAGCTCTCCAAAATTATTACTGTGATTATTCTGAAACAAAAGTTTTCACTAGGTGGTGATATTCTGGATCCCTGTTTTTTACCTTGTTTTCAATTTCGTTACCAGTCGGGGTAAGGTTTACATATTCACTCTAGCAACACTGATGATGGTCTTGAAGAAAGGTGACCTTACCACTATTCTGAAGTTCACATGAGCACTTCAGTCTTTGCACGTAAGGTCAGCTAACACACAAAACTGTCACAGTTGTCTTTTCGTTGCGGTTGTTGTTGTTGTTGTTTGTTTAATTTGTGTTCTTGTCGTTTAATGTATAGATTCCATTTTATTACAATGCAATGGGGATTGCAATGATGGTTCACATTTTCGACTTCTCCAAAACCATCTGCCAGATTCTCCTTTCACGTGGTGAGGATATAGTTTTCGTGAATCTCGGTGGAGTTTGTTGAAATTATTACGCCTTTGTAATTGGTGTATGTTTTGATTTATCGCTTTGTATTTTTTTTTCGTAAAGTGGAACAAAATCTTCCCCGACGCTGCTTCGCCTATAGCTCCGAAAATTTCGCCGTTTTGGACTACTTGTCTAAAACCGTCAGTCACATTGTGCTGTAACATGGTGGAAACGTATATTGTAGAAACGTCAAACAAATTGATCACTAGGTGGTGTGGCTCTAGATACCTTATCTGTAACGAACTTTCATGTTGGTTTCTTGTCCGTTACTGCATAAGTTTGTTGCAAATACAATGTGATATATCTTCCCCATGTCTCCATGATCGTCAGGCAGATTCACTTCTAACATGGTATAAATAATATATATGTTCGTTGCGTGGATGTCTACTGACTGTCTTGACGTGGTCTTGGTCCAATGATTTTTGGATTTTGTGATTTGGTTTCTTCTTTGCCAATATTTAGAAGAAAATCTACCAAATCCCCACAGTCAAAATATTCAATATTACATAGGGACTCTTTAGGTGCTCCTAGATCAGGGTCGGACTTGCAGTAGGTTGATTTAAAGGTCAGCAGCAGACCCGCGTGTACACGCAGCCCCTTTGTGTTTAGATTATGAGGATTACTGTGTTTCGTAAAGGTAAGTTACAGTTAATAAAAAGTAAGTCGAGGTCACTTGTAGAATTATATAAGATATTCCACAATGCTATGAGTGCAATATTATTACTATCAATATGAAGGGATCAAACGTAAACAAGAAAAAGCACCTGTTCCAGTTTAAGACTGCCTTTTTCCGGTACTTGTGCACCACAGTTTGAGGAAATGCAGTCCAAGTGTTTTTGAGATTTTGCAAACTTGAAATAAATGCTGATAAATAGGAAAGACACAGACAGACAAACAACGAAACAAACACGTGATAAACCATGTGGAAGTTCCGGGGAAGGTTGGTCGGAAAAGAAGAAACATGTAAGTATATATTGGTTTAAACATATTTTTATTCAAAAAAGCGATCGGGAAACAGGCTCTGCCTATATAAATCCCTCTCGTGAGGTAAGTATATATTATATGGGGGGTGCGCACGCGGTGTGTGTTATGTGTGTGTGTGTGCGCACGCGGTGTGTTTTGCCCGCCTGTGTTTCATTGTGGCCAAATATATATACTTGGCCACAATGAAACACAGGCGGGCAAAACCCATCGCGCGCGCGTGCGCACACACATAACACACACCGCGTGCGCACCCCCTACATATATATATATATATATATATATATATATATATATATATATATGTATGTATGTATATATACGGAGAGAGAGAGAGAGAGAGAGAGAGAGAGAGAGAGAGAGAGAGAGAGAGAGAGAGAGAGAGAGAGACAGTCTGTAACGCCAGCCCCCCTCCCCCCCGAGTTGTGTGGCAGGCAGGCAAACAGCGAGGGGGATTCGGTTTAGACAGATCAACGAGGAGTTTCATTTTGTATTTATCCCCCTGGTCCACTAAGAAAGAAAAAAAACAATTTATTTCACTTGTACCATTTTATTTCACTACACTGCATTGGACTGTGCCACTGTGACAGTCATTCCGCACGTATGAATAAAAAAAGTTCAACAACAAAGAGAAGCAGTCGACCATAGGCCTAATGGCGGATTTTTTTTGAACGGCCGTTGCTTCGGCCCAAAATCTTGACGAAAAGCCACTTTTTCTTTTTTGTTTGTTTTTCTGTATGGATATTATTTGGTGGAGAGGAGAATTGGAAAGTAACCCCGCCTTGGAATGTTGTAACAGCAAACATTCCAAATTTTGCATCCGTGGAGCTCAACTGACTGAGGGCCCCATCACTGACGGCAGGTTTGCGAGCATTGCCCGAAGGCACGGGGCGATGGCTACCTGCTACGTCAGCTGGGAGAAACGATGAGGACCAAGTCTGGGGAGTGTTTGGGACAGACGTTAAAGGTCTCTGAAAAGAAGAATTTCCCTGGAGAATGCTGCAGTTAGTGTGCTGTTGGATATTGCTTGGTGTTGCATATTGTTCGCGGACTACACATTTTTGTGCCTTCACAGCTGTTGAATGATGCTTGCATGGCGGGACTCCCTTTGAGTCTTCAGGGATGGTGAAAGAATCAGTTGACGTTTGACTCATAATCATACCAAATATGGAATTGATTCCTGCCATGAAGGTCTTACAAACAAAACAAAACATCAACAAGAGAGAAAAGAGCAATCTGGGCAAGGAAACCGATAGTGATAGGGTAGCAACTCAGTGAAAAAACCTGTGGCTAATTATACAGGCTCAAGTCTGATTGGTTTAGATGCCCTTCCGGGTATTACCCTGTGACGTACTAATAGGCCTGCAAACTGTCATGAGTGGTGTTTCTGGTTGGGACGAAATGAATGTTGGCAGGAAACCACGAACCGCGAAGCGGAGAGTGGTTTCGTGGCGCAGAATCATTGGGTCCCAACAAGAAACACGCGAACGATGGATTTTATTTAGGTATAGCTTAATGAATAAAGGAACGCGTCATTCGTAGAAAATAATAATGCAAAGGCCGGTCCAGGCATCGTTATTTTCTGCGAGTGACGCTGTTCCCAGGTGATTAACCGACTTAAAATCCATTGTTTACATTCGCGTAATATTGCAATGGCAATTGATTCAACATAAATTTTCATTTGATAAGAATGTGGTACATTCACTGCAATTTATCATTCGTGAAACACAACGATGAACTACAAAAATAGATTGACGCAGGAAATGAATTTTAACGATATATAATGTTTCTATGGAATATTCTGTTTAAGTAGACAACAAACAGTTTTTATGCAAAAAAAGAGGCCAGAATTACGATGGATTTTATTTAGGTATAGGTTAATGAATAAAGGAACGCGTCATTCGTAGAAAATAATAAGGCGAAGGCCGGTCCAGGCATCGTTATTTTCTGCGAGTGACGCTGTTCCCAGGTGATTAACCGACTTAAAATCCATTGTTTACATTCGCGTAATATTGCAATGGCAATTGATTCAACATAAATTTTCATTTGATAAAAATGTGGTACATTCACTGCAATTTATCATTCGTGAAACACAACGATGAGCTACAAAAATAGATTGACGCAGGAAATGAATTTTAAAGATATACAATGTTTCTATGGAATATTCTACTTAAGTGGACAACAAACAGTTTTTATGCAAAAAAGAGGCCAGAAATACGTAGAAAAGCATAACCTACCCAGCACTGCCATGCGCGCATGAATCGATCCATTTTTCTAGAAATGTAATGAGGTCCAATTTCGAATGGCACGTGCAAGCAACCTTGTTCGTGTGCATGCGAGGCATTGTATTCCATATGATTTGCCCTTACATTATGCTATAATTTAGGCTATGTAGGCTACACTTACACAGACTAGTCTTCATATAGATAAACAGTCTTCAGCCTGGGCCAAACAGCGCCAGATTTTGCGCTAGCTCTCTGGTGTTTGGAGGTGCATATTTTTCTCACTGCACCCTAGCGGTCACTGACAGAAATTCCAATGGCTTAGTGCATGCACTGCCATCAGGCAAGATGGGAATTCGCCATTTTAGCTTAATTACCGGTAATTACGATCTAATATGTAAACGGCTAGCATCGTAAAAAGCAAGCACAGCTTTAATCCCTTTGATATATATATCTATATATGTATATATATATATATATATATATACGCATATGCACACATCTATAATTATAAACTATAACAATATTATACCAACACAGGGACGAACCTATGCCTTCAAAGTTTGTAGCCAAATGGGAAATTAAAACTGTAATTGCTGCAGAATCCGGCATGAGTTTTATACAATGCATGAAAAAAATAATAAAGTAGCTCTGTTCGGATTCGTTAAGGCAACTCAAAGAAACACTTTCATTTGGTCTATTGAGTAATGGCACCACCAGTGCCTGACACTGAAAAAATATTAACTTGGCAAAGTGGTACATACATATATGCTAGCTGTGGGTAACACAGCATCATAATGTACCCCAGTGTTTGCAATGAAAATGTAGGGGACTGGTGGGATAGTGGGCAAGTTCTTTCCACTGAACAGTTCTACCATATTGACAAAACATAGGGGCATAATAATGTTGCAATTTTAAACATATCTACATCTGATCCCCAACTGTTAATTATGCCACCTGTTTTGCAAGTGATGATCAATATTTTCCACGTATGCATAGAAGGTATCTCTGTGGCTCTTCATGAATTGTCAGGTTTTGAAACGCAATTTTGAATGTAGTGCTTCCATTTGGAACAAGAAGATACGAACTGCCCTTCAAACATTAATTTACATCACTTGCAACACGGAAAATAACTGTATCTTCTTTAAACGTGGATGGCGAAAATATATGCCTCTGGCCATATTTTTTCCAACGAACGGTGACCGGTACAGGAATGAAACTGTATGACAAGAGATACACGCATGTCTGTAATTTGTAATTGAAACATGTACACACACACAAATGTAAAAGAAGTGTCAAAGCTGCACAAGAAGCAATTTATGGAAAATAAAAAGGAAGTTAGATACAGTGAAAAATTGTCAGATTTTGTTAATCGGTCTTGGACTACATTATGCTCTAATTATTTGTAGAATTACAAATTGCTAGAAAATGTCCTTTTGGATATTTTTAATTCACAAAAGTGGGAAAAATCAACTGCAGAATACGGGATATTTGGAGTAATATCAGAGTTAATAAGGGACACTTACCTCTAAACCGCCATTGCCAAGACTTCCATGTCCGGGATTAATTCCCAAATAATCGAGTTGCTTACTCACTTGATCCTGAAACGTGATGGTCCAGTGGTGCAATCTTGCCATGGTCCCATGACGTCAAGTGCACATGCGCCCCGCATAAACCCTCTGCTTTTGGTTATCGGCCAGTTGACATCAGCTGTAAGAGGAAGTGGGGTTGGTAGGGTTGGCTTATCAAGAAAGGTAATAGGGAAGGGCAGTTTCTTTAGTTTCCAGAAACCTCCACTACACGCGCAAGTCATCGCTTTCATCCGGGTACTCGCCTGCGGGTGAACATTGGTTTCGGCGGATTTGCAAACACTGTGATAACATTGTACGCATCGGCAATCAAAGTGCAAAAAATGTTCCTTTTCACGTAACATCTGCTAATAAATTTCACACACGAAAGATAAGATTGTATTACAGCAGAGCATGAATGCATTTGTTCGTATGTTGTGTTAAAAAAGTGAAAAATCCATTTGATCCGCGGTGACCGGGAACCGCATTCTGCTTGTTACATTCCTGCGTAGCGCCACTGGACTATGTGAATGGTCGAAAGAAATGCAATAAAAACATTCTTCGACAGTTATTAAGATAATGCAATGATCACATATAACAAATTATCGACAAAGCACATAATATGGACTCAACAGCAAGAGGATTTCGTAAGACTCCTGTTGCAAGGCCAAGAATTTAATGTGACCCGGTTCATCGCAATCGATAATGGGGGATCGAGTAGGATAAAACAACATAGGTCATCGCGTTTTAAGAACAGTGTTGCCAACCTGCCAAACTTAAAATCCAGGAAATAGAAAGTTAATTTCAGGGAGATTGATAAATTAATATGAAATATAAAAGGGAAATATTGATGAATTTCCGGGAGGTGACTCAAAATTGTCAAAAATCCACACTTTTTCAAGAATTTTAAGCATATCATTCCAGGAGTAGAGCTCCCGAGTAATTCGGGAGGGTTGGCAACACTGTAAATTACAGTGTAAGAAGTCGATTGTATTTCATTTGCCGGGTGTGTTGTCATTGTAAAAAATAAAGACAAGTAGACAACCTCACCAGAATATGTTATTGTAGATGATTTCCCAAGTTTTACAATATTTTTTCAGGGGTGGTCGGAATTTAAAGGTGATATTGGGTGCGGACAGGTGAAAATCCAACATGACTGCGTTCAGGTAGGGCGAGGTCAAAAGTTTGGTGTTCATCATATATGTTAATGCCTCTTATTTTGTAAGGCAGACTTGAACTTAATTGGTGAGCATAGTCTTCATTAAAGTTAAAGCTTTAGTATGTGACGCTACTCAGGTTGATCCGCTATTGAATACCCAGATGAAAGCTGTCCGCAGCGCCACATGGCGGTCAATTAGAGAACGCAGAGTTATTGCTGCACCATATTGTACTTACTAATACTGATATTACTCCAAATATCCCTAATTAGTTACCTAATGCTACCTCTTGACCACCATTGCCCATATACAAATGTACTGGCCGTGGGATAATCATCACTGGTACATTGATCTCTATAGACCAGTGAGACCGGCAGCTTGTCGGGAGGGGGGGGAGAACCATATTGGTCCATGTGAGGAGGCAACATCTGAGGGGAGAACGTCAGAGCTATGTGGAGATTAGGTGGTCAACAGCAGAATCTGGCCTAAATCAGAAACCCTTCTTGGCCGCAAGCATGGGACCATACTAAACTTCCTGGTGCTCACCCGCCAACATGAAAACTGTCTGCCTGGTGGGTCAGCTGTATCAGGCCTGGAGATCTAACAGGACCTGGTTGCGAAACTGGGAGGTCCTGGGGGTGGTATATGGTTCCGTTGGCAGAGATTTCTTCGTCAAACCAGCAACAGGCCGGGATGTCAGGACAAACTGCCTGATACTGTTCGAGATTAGGTGTACTAGGCACGAAGTCATAAAAGGCCTACTGAGAAATGTACCGACCTATAGACTTGCATCCCATTTGACCACGAGAGCACCATAAGATGGAACACAGTGGCAACTCAGATGGGTTCTGGAAGGCCCTCACAAGCATCAGAACTTCAGCACAGGGGCCCACAAAGTCATTGTGCCATCCTTGACCACTATCATGTCATGCAAGTAATGTTCAGCAAAAGTTGCAGGAAATCGACAGCTGCAGGCCTGCAGAATGTTGACAACTGCACTGTTCTGCAGGGTGCACCAGGAGGCATTGAAGGCTTGCATCTCACAAGCTATGGCAGACAAGCTGTAAGGCCTCTGGCCTTTCTAGCAAGGTCTCAAAGGCCTTAAGGATCATCTGCTTAATCCAGGATGAAATTGTGTTTCTGCAAACTTGCTCCTTTTGTAAGTTACTCAGTGGTAAAAGGAGGGCAGGCCTCCATCCTCTGAGCTCATCCATGTGAGAAAGGTACCAGCAAAATACTCTCACTGGGCCTCTCTCCTGGAGAGGAAGAGTGTCATCCATCACACTAAGGGTAAAACCCTTAAAGGCCATACCCGGATCTCAAGCCACTTGTTTCTTTGCAAGGAAGGCCTAGGGAGGCCTAAGGGTCACCTTCGAGTGGTCAGGTGAGCATTGGAGTCATTTATGAGCTAGAGTGTGGATCTCACTTCTCCTAGACCCACAAGTCAGTGTAAATAGAAAACAAGTTTTCCATGTACAGTACTTGAGGGAAACCCCCTTGGAGTCCTCAAAGGGCCACTGCGCCAACATGGAACCAGTGGTAGGTCCAACTTGGGCAGAACCTGTCACGTCGCTGGCCTGTGTGTGTAGAACTCACTCAGGGCAGACACATTAGGATCGCTACCAATGCCCATGTCAAGAGGTTGGCAAAGGTTCAAAAGATGGTTGATCGAACACCCCCCACTGTTCTTTAGCTCTTGCCTAAGACTTCCGCTGATATGAGAGGAAGCCCTCAATGTCCACAATACACAGAGACCAAGGTTGAATTCGCCTACTAAGGCACCAGTCTGAAAACAACTTTCAATGAGCAAAGTAAACAACAAGAGAAGATCGAAGCCCCCTATATGGCAATTCTATCTGAGACTGACTCCAAGAAGCCTCTGTCACATGTGCTGTGAGATAACTGCCAAGTGTGGAGGTTGAGCACTTGAGGGTTCTGATGGAACACAATCATCCACGGCTGAACCAGAAGCTTCAGCCATGCCAGTGATCGTAGCTGAGGCTTGATGCTTAGATCCAGTAGGTCTACCAAGAAATCAATCCAGGGCCACCAGGGACAGATGGGAATCTTGGGACCGAACCTTGCGCAGTACCCTCGGAAAGATCTGGCAGGGCAGAAAGGCATACACCCACAGGTTGCTCCAGTACATGGCTACAGCATCCTCCCTTAGGGCCTCGGGTCTGTGACAGGTGTGATTTAAACCATCAGTTCTGCATTCTTGTGAGTGAAAACAGATCCACGTGTGGAATCCCCCATTGTGCCCCAATGGCCTAAATTACCCTGGGGTGGAGTGACCACTCCATCCCTATTAGCTTACCTCTCCTTGACAGTTGGTCGGCCAGGACATTTGCATGTCTCAGGGCATGACTCACGTACATGTGAATGTCGTGGTCATAACATCATCTATGAGGACATATTTGTGCTCCACTATGTCTCTGAAGTGGAAGAGCCCCAAGTGTATCACTTCCAGCTCCAACCAGTTTCTTTGGTGAGCTGCAAACAACACTGGTCAAGGGCCTGATGCCGTCTGACTCTCCACGTGGGCTCCTCATCCAGGCCAAGAAGAGTCTGTGTAAATGCTGAGCTGGCCTGAAAAGGCTTAAGCATCTGTCCTTTCATGGCATTCTCCCTCATGGTCCACCACAGAAAGTGTGGCAGATCTTAGTTGAGCATTGGCACCTGGGTGTGATAGCCCTGGTCTTTCGTCCATCTGCCCCACAGCACATGCTGCAAGGGGTGATGGTGGGGCAGGGTGCACCATCATGGCACCGCACGGACCTTGCCAGTTAGAACTGGCCTGGGAAGTTACAGTTACGCCCGGCTAAAAGTTAACAGCCAACCGCTTTATTCGCATTTTGCTGGTGTCTGGCTTGTGTTTGGAAACGTTTGAAAACGTTTGGAATGTGTTTGGAAAGTGTTTGGAAAGCGTTTGAAATAGCGTTTGGGAAAAATCTCAAACACTTTTACAAAATGTTCGAACACTTTCACAAAGCTACCGAACACTTCTCCAAACACGTTCAAACACTTTCCAAACGTGTTGAACAATTAACCAAACGATTTTAAACACTCTCATAAACGCATTCAAACATGATGCATTTCAAACACTTCCATTTAAATGATTAAGAATCTCCAAACGTATTTTGAACAGGACCAGCAATATATGATGTACCTACATGTACATGTGCACTTATCCAGCATTATCGGTTGTATATATTTATATAAAACATGATCCAAATAAGTTTACCCAAGTGTCTAATTCAACTAAAAATTAATTAAAGACTTAATTCTTCATTTAAGATGTCATGAATACGTCATCTTTCAAAACTGTTTCGGAGTAAATCCATAGGCACTATCACGATTGGATCATGATTCATGATCTGATCATGATATTGCCTATAAATTTACTCCGAAATAGTTCCAACTTTTTAATTAAAATATATATAATTACTCCAAGGACCAATGGAGTATCGCCTGGGTTACTCCACTGGAGCTAATTCTATTGCTTGGCTTAGTAAGCCAAACAATACTTAAATTGAGCTGCTTCTGTATTTCCATTCGGAATTTTAAAAGTTAGCCTTTTTTCAAGAAATTCACTTTCAGAAAAAGTATAGCGACTGGGTATACTTGCAACTGAAAGATCTGTAACTTTATAATAAATGAAGTGTTAAACCTGTTAATGTAGGCATATTATTTTTCTTCTACCTATACTTATTTTCTTCCTTAATTAGGTATGACCATGTGATAATATTGTTGATTACCAGTAACAATATAAATATTAACAGGTAAAGGTGACAAATACATATTTCCAGGAATTATTTGTCACTGACTCCTTTTTTCTTGTTAACATTTCATGTTAATTTGAATCAGATATAACATGTTGTTGGGATTTTTAGGTGCTGATAAGCTTTTGAGACACTTGTTAAAAATATTCCTGTCATTAGAATTAGATGACCAAGTGTACATGTACATGTATCACATACGTTTGGCGCAAAGTGTAAAGTGTTTGAAAAAGTGTTTAAAAACATTCGGCTTTGACCAAACGCGTTCGGCAAAGTGTTTGAAAGCATTTGGAATAGTGTTTGAACGCATTTGGCGAAGTGTTTGTAAAGCATTTGCAAAGTGTTTGCAAAGTGTTTGCTACGCGTTTGCAGAACGTTTGACTTTCACTGAAAGTGTTTGGGAAACGTTGGTGCATTTGGCATTCGTTAACTTGAACACTTGCGTAACTGTACTACAGTTTGTCCCATCTGTCCTCCAAAGGGTGAAAGATATAGGCTACCAGATCTAACTGGCTGCTGAGGAAGACAAAGGTCTGCTCTGGCTGAAGACTAGACCTAGGTACGTTCACTATCAGCCCCTAGCATTGGCAGAGTTCCAAAACTGTTTGTGTGTGATGTTGCCATTCTAGGCACCAAAGAGCTTGTATAAGCCAATCGTCCAGGTACACATGACTGTTAATGGCTGAGTGGGGAAGGTGAACAGTAACTGTCTGCAGGAACCTGTTAAACACCAGAGGTGCCGTGGCAACACTGAATGGAAGCACCATGAACTGGTATATTTGGCCCGCGAATGCAAACCACAAATACTTCCATGAAGTCTCCATGATTGGCACCTGGCAGAATGCGTCTTTGAGATCCAGGGATGTCGTCCACTCCAGGGGCCGCAAGGCTGCTCTATCAGAAAAGAATCGGACTTCCAGATAAATGTTCAACATTGACAGGGTTATGACGGGTCGGCATCCAGCGTCCTGCTGGGGAACCAGGAGTAGTAGGTTGTAGAAGCCAGGAGAACCGTGGTCCTCTAACAGCTCTATGGCGTGCTTGCTCCAAAGCATCTGATCTGCCTGCAGGAACACCGATGCTTTGGGTTCCAAGGTGGGTTGAGTGAGCCACTGTGGTTCTCTGCTTAATGGTAGGCTGTCTTTGCCGAAGAGAAGTGGAGGATATTATATTTTTTATTCCAGAATCACCGTATTTTTACTTGTACCTCTCAAAATTCACGTGTCACTTTAACATAGACCATGCATTACAAAAAGTCATGCGGGGGGGGGGGGGGGGGGGGGGCTTGTGTCAATCAATACTGAATAGCTGTCTGTCCCTTATGCAAATACTTCTGGAAATAGTTTTAGGAGATACACATATATTAACTTGAAAAGAATCAAAGCTTGCCAATGTTTGTTGACACCTTCAGCCCAGGGCCATGCTACACCACCTTACGTGTTCAAGTTTCCCACTGGCTCAGTCAGTACTCCAGGTAATAAGGCTTTAATTAAATTATTATTTCTGATTAAAACTTTTGTTGTCCACTGGGTAAGTGATGTTCAAAATTCACTTGTCCGACCTAGATATCCACTTGTCTGGGGCAACTGGATCATAGGAATTGTAGAAGCCTGGTGTTGCCATGTCTTAAGATGTTAAGGATTCACCAAATGTCCATGATAGACTCCTATTGCGCACAATATGCAGTGAGGCAGCCACTGGCCGGAGTCTAAAAGGTTGTGGTTGGCAATCCTGAGACCTGTTTGCGAATATTAGAGTCAGGAATGCCGAGGCTTTCCTTACGTCTTCCCTCTACTGGAAGGCTTGCCCTTTCTGGATTGCTGTCCACCCTTCCAAGGTTGTCAAGCTCCTGAGGGAGCAGGAGTCAAGGAATGGGTAGTAGTAGTCTGGGAAGTACCACACATCAGGGCCGAGGTGGCCAAGAATGACAAGGACTGTGCAGGGTTTATCAGGGCCTTGGGGCATGCCTGGTCTGCCAAGTGGGCCCAAAGGTCATGCACCTGGTGGACTGCAAGTCTTGGCCTTGAGCTGGTCATAGAACTCAGTTACAAAGGGTTAAAAAAGTATGGAAGTGTGTTAATGCATGTCCTCGAGAGACAAACCCCAGTGCAATAGTACCTGACCTCTCCTGTGCTGGTGGGACCACAGCTTGGTAACCAACCAGGCTCTGAATAAGAGCTTTGACATGGTGCAGGTGCCATGTCCATTGGAGCAGGGGCTAAAGCCTCTGCAGAGCCCATGGTTGCTGGCTCTCTGCACCTGTCAGAGCACAAACAGCATTACTGAGAACCCTTGACCTAGGTAAGCAGCTCATCCTCTGCCTTGGTGTCCAGGTCTAGAGACTCTGAACTCCCAAGGGAAGTGTGGATGCCTAAGACCTCATCCAATAACAAATTGTCCGAATGAGATGGAGAAGCAGCCTGGGACAGCAGGGGATCTATCACCATGCCAGGCATAGGGGTAGCATGCACCTGCACAAAAATAGTCACTACCACTGATACCACCTCCACTTGCTTCTCCGGGAGAGATATGGAAAGCAAGGGAGACTCATATGCTGAGATCTGAGATCAAAAGGTTTACAGGCTTGAGGAATCTGGCTGAGGCTCCACCAGGCTCCAATCCTGAACATCCGCTGCCACCGACTGAGTAATTTGTGGGCAAGAGGAGTCCAAAGGGAGCTCAGAGAACTCCTGGACTTGAGGTCCAAGCGAGACCTGGCTCAAGGCAGAAACAGCAGGCTGCTTCAGCAATTGATTCTGCTCAGACTCTGCAAAAGTAGCATTGGCCGATGTGGAAGAAGGCTGAGCCTCTTTTTGCAACTGTTGGTCCTCATAGAGCACATGATTTGCCTGCCACTCAAGACAGTAAGGCAGGGTACCCAGCTCAAATGTGGGGATGAGCAGTATTGCCAATTGCTCATTCTAGGACGAAGCCACAGGAGGTGCATGAGGGGCTGCCGG
This sequence comes from Hermodice carunculata, assembly GCA_964020975.1. NCBI lineage: Eukaryota > Metazoa > Annelida > Polychaeta > Eunicida > Amphinomidae > Hermodice > Hermodice carunculata. Next base: position 29,553,752 of record OZ026623.1, read on the forward strand.
TACTACTGTTGGGGGAGAGGGGGCTGCGCCTGGACTGTGGGTGCCAACACCACGGAGGTGGGAGGCCCAATGGCAGGTGTGTCTTCCTCCCTGCTCCCCTTTGCCTTTGCTTACCACCTGAGCTCTCAGATATGGGATCTCGAGGAGTTTATGGAGGCACCGTTGCCTTAAATGGCACTATGAGCTTACGGTCCGAGTGCTTAGACTGGGCTGGATATTGGCTTTCCGTACTGCTGGATTTATAATCCCAGCACTTGGACCAAGTGTTCAGACTGGCCAAGGTTCGGAATTTCTTGGGCATGCATCCATAGGTTTCCACTCTGGAAGCACCAGTTTGCAATGTTGGTCTATGTCCGAGCGCTCGGACCCGAAGGACAGAGATCTCCACAGCTGCAGCCGTCACTTGGCAGACCTCTTCAGAGCAGAATGCAAAGACAAAACAGTATACTGAGAGGGGGCCAACTATGCATGCAAAGTTTCTGGTGCAGGATCCCCAAGAGGAGATCTCTTGCTACTTGACTTAAGAATCCAATGTTTCTTAACATTCTCCCAAGGGGGATCTGGAGAAGAAACTTCTACCTTTTGGGACTGCAGAAGAGCCAAAGCAATTCTACGCTCTTTCCTATCAGACACATGAGAACATAGACCAGCCAGAGCAAGTCTATGCTTTTTCTCATGGGGACTCATTAGGGAGGACTCAACACAGTCAGACGTCTCAGCTTGGTGTTTGGCGGCTCTTGTGACCTGCCACCTCTGCCTAGCATGATCCAACTATCGCAGCCTGGATGGTCATCCAAAGTACCATGTAGTGGAACCCTGGAATCCAACTTTTGTCTCTGATCCAACAAAGGACGAGGATGGAGAGAAAGTGGTATCAGGATCAACACCAATGGACTGCCTTCGAAAGGAAGCAATAGCCTGGTGTGCACTGCGTCCCGTGTCTCTGTGTTCTGTTTGCTGGGATGCCATCTTGAAAAATCTAAATGCAAATCAAACGACCAACTTTGCACTTACTTTTTCAGTGATATCTGACCACAGAAAAAAGCTTTCTAGGTATCCAAAGTTTCCTGGACCACTGAAAAAAGTTTTTCCACAAAATAAAGTGTGTGTAAACAAAAAACAAAACAGTAAACATGAACAAAAGCTCAGGGAGCTTCAACTCGCAAGGCAAGCCAGTAACGGCAACCAAAAGAGGAAGGATGATAAGGGGCACATGTGCACTTGAGGTCACCAGCAGTTCCACTTGGACCGACAAATGGTGCCACAAGACTGTCAGGTTTCAGGATCAAGTGACTAAGCAACTCAACTCAATTTCCTAGGCGTTATGCTCAGACATGGAGGTCTCAGCAGTGGAGATTGAGAGGTGAGGTTATGTAACTAATATTAGATTTTCAGCAACCAGTCCTCTCCCCCTCCCTCCACAACAATTAATTGAGACAAGCACACGTTGTCCAACTTTCACGCTGGGAAGGAAGGCACATGCTCAGGAAGTGACTGCAGTGTAATATCGTAAGCTAGAGTTGAGCTGTGACCTAATGCAGAGAGGGCCAGGAGGATCTCCAAGGGGATTTTAGTGATGCATGTTCGTCAATATTCAATACCTTTGAATTGAAAGAGTGTTTATCTTTTCTCTGTGAACAGTGAAATCTTGAAGTAAAGCATAATCGAGATTTTTTACATATAATTTCATGACTCATTTAAGTGCATTTATTTCATTTGGTGAAATATGGCAATCCCGATGGTAAGGCTCTAGCCTTGGGTTTCCGTAATTGCATACGTCACGTTGGCATTGGTGGTCACAGCAATATTTCAAATGCACTATGACGGTATAAACACACACTTCTAAAATTTCACGCAAAGTGTGAAGTGCCACCACAATAAATTACTGTAAGCAATGGTTTGGAATATAATGACCGTGAATGTAATCTGTAGGCTTAAGTTGGTAAATCGAAACTTTACAAGTTGAAGCACTGATTTCCTTTTCCTCATAATGAAGACCCCAGACACCCCCTGTAAATAATGATGCAAATATCTAGTAGTAGTTATCAACGAATCTGAGCAAAAAGACAGCCTTTTAATAAAACTAGCACACCCCCGTAAATCAACACCACTTTTTTCCCTGTGTATTGTCTGTGTGACGACATTCGCCGGGAAACCACAGCCTGGCCGGGCGGTAGTTGCATCAGCCTTACAGTCATTGACACATCCTAGGCCTAGGTTCCTCAGAAATATATCCTAACAAAGTAGTTCTATTAAGAAAACACTGAGTAGAGAGATTACTGTTTGGTCTTGCGGTGTGCTAAATGTTGGTTTCTAAAATGAAGTGAATTCAGTATTTGTGAGCGACTTTGAAAGCATGCGTAGCGGTGAGTGTGGAGCGACGATCCGCCAACACCAACTGAGCTGGCAACATGTCGTTTCAGGGACGCTAAGGGATATAATCGGAGTTGCGATCTGGAAGGCCTCCAGAAGCGACCTGGTGACTGCACTGTCTAAAGACATTAATGAAGGTGAATAATAATAATAAATGACACAACTTGCACAACAAATGTTATATACTTTGCGATATTTATTTATGTTAACCTCGCACCTGTAAACTTTTCCTAGCCCGAGGAAACCCATTTGCAGTCCCAGAGGCCTGTTTGTCAGGGCCAGGTTCTGGAGAGGTTTCAACAATGCGAGTTCGTGGACGCATTATCATTTATCACACTTTATCGTCAACGTTTTCTAAATAGACATGTACTTATTATTGACATAATTTCCTAAATGCGCAGTAAGGGTGAGATTTGGGAGAAAAAGGTGGAAATTTCCCGGGATGCATGAAAAATGCGTTAAACGCAATGGCGCTCCCCACGGCAAAAATCTTAGGCATTTTTTCTTTTGCGAGAGGTAGAGCGTGGTTTGTAATCAGCACTTTGCATTCTCCACCATGGTAGGAACACAGTTCATATAAAAATATAACTATGAGAGTACGCTTGCGCCCTTTATTAAGTTCATCTGTACATACGTTTTTTTTGTTTTGTTTTTTTTTTCTGGTTTTGTTTTTGTTTTCAAAATATAGGCTATGTTGAGAATGATATCATAAATTTACCGGAAACAGATGGTTAAGAATCTGTAATTCTGTGCTGCACCGACGACAGGCGTCATGTTCCCAAGCATCATCCCCCATACCACTGATGATGTCTCGGATGGAATAACAGCCGTCTTTGCCAAATCTAAAACGATCGAAAGCAAAACTAATGGAAACTTCACACAAAAATACTGCAACATATACAGGGATCTGGAAGTGATTTTAACAAAATTAATCCAAAGATTACTTTGGCTGTTTATTATTGCTAGTCCGCCACGAACTTAACCACTGACGAGCTATTTTGGGAATAACACGTCCCTGATTAAACCAAGTAATCAACGCTGGTACACTGAGTGCGAGTGCGTTGACACATCGATGCAAAAAGAGTTTGAAAAATCCATGTATACCCCCCCCCCGTGTTGTCATTTATAATGTGTAAACGGCTATCACAACAAAAAGCGAGCGCAGCTTTAATCCTTATGGCATATATATATATATATATATATATATATATATATATATATATATATATATATATATATATATATATATATATATATATATATATAGAGAGAGAGAGAGAGAGAGAGAGAGAGAGAGAGAGAGAGAGAGAGAGAGAGAGAGAGATGTATAGGTATATACAGACATATAATTATATAGGATAACAATACCAACACAAGGACGGATCTAAGCCTTAAAAGTTGTGCCAAATGGGGAAGTAAAACTATAATTGCTGCAGAATCTAACAAGATTCTTGTATGATTCATGAAAACATAGGCCTATGTGTGTGTACCATGTGATATATAATATGATGTTGACTTAGCATGTAACTGGTGGTTTCCATTTTCCTATGACTCTCTGAAAAGTAATGGGTAATAAAAACCCGGGGTTATAAATTTAAACAAGTGGCATAATACTCTGGCCATACAGTGATAACGTGTTGAGTGTTCTGGTGTTTTGCAGGTGGCTGCCAGTGATTCAAAGCAGAATCAGGTGCTGCGCGTTTTTTGTTTTGTTTTTTTGTTTTTCGATAGAGAGTGATATGATGGGGATGTAGGGTTGTTGCTTTTGTCACTGCTTTCATCACCATAATCACAAATTATATAATTACCATCATCTCTGTGGCTATGCTGTCATCACCATGACCGTTATCATTATCATTATCATCGCAATGACCTTCACCATATTTTTGTCACCATCACTGTGATCATCATCATAATTATCGTCATCACCATAGCCTTTATCATTGTTATCCCTTTGGCCTTCATCAATTTTTTGTCACCACGACCATCACCCTGACCTTCTTCATGATTTTTGTCATCATCGTCATCCACATTATCATCGCTATCATCATCATCATCATCATCATCATCATCATCATCATCATCATCATCATCATCATCATCATCATCATCGTCGTCATTGTTCCATTTTCATTTTCAGTTGACTCTTGCTCATCCAAGACATCAGGTGGCAAAGTGGCACACACACACACACACACACACACACACACACACACACACACTTGCAAGCTGTTGGTAACAAATTACGATATAATGTACCCCAGTGTTTGCAATGGAAATATATGATACTGGTGGAATAGGGGAAGTTCTTTGCAGTGAACAATTTTTTTCCATTTTAAAGTTCCACCATATTGACCAAACACATATACTGAGCATAATAATGTTGCAATGACATATATTTTTACGTCTGATCCCCAACTGGTAATTTTGCTACATGTGTTGGCAGGCTCCTACAATTCCTATGATCCTGTTGTCGAAAACAAGAGGATATCTAGGTCGGACAAGTGACTTTCGAACATCACTTGTCCAGTGGACAATCAAATGTTCGATACTAAATAATAATCTATTGAAGCCCAATTGCCTGGAATACTGACTGAACCAGTGGGTGACGCAAACAAGTTGGCTGGTGTTGAATGGGGCTGGACTGAAGATGCAGCGTGGTGACGCGCTGAAGGTGTCAACAAACATTGGCAAGCTGTGTTTCTTTTCAAATAAATATACTTTTAGCTTCTAAAACTATTCTGAGAAATATTTGCAGTTGGCAAGGACAATTATTCAGAATTGATAGCTGCCCCGCCCCATCACCCACCCATCTGAGTTTTATTTCAGATGAATTGTCAGTAGCTGAGCGTATCTTATGGTCCGTCGTCAACAATCGACTTCTTCCCCAAAAACCTTACGCCAGATTTACTTCGAACTTGGCGAGAACGTACATTGGGTAAGTTTCTAGTAATTTGGTTCAATGATTTTTATTTATAATTTTTTTTTGTTCTTTTGGGCGCAAATCTTAGAAAAAATTTTTCTCTGAAACCGGTCACTCAATTGCTTTGATATCACACAGGAACACTCCTAGGGACTCCTTGTCCTGGATTTGTTCAACAAGTGGCGCTGTGATATTTCTCTAATTTTTTTTTGTGTGTTTTATGGCTATTTTCGACTTCTTCTCCAGAACCGCCACTCAGATTAAGGTGAAGCTTGGTGGTTATGTTTCTTGTGGAAGAGTTCAAACATAGTTGTTCAGTAGGAGAAAATGCTGTGGATTCCTGATTTTCACGATTTTTTTTAATTGGGGTATTTGCCAATAAATGCAGCTTTCCTATTGATTACTATGTAAGTCAAGGGGCATTCTAATGCTAATTCACATTTTTTACTTCTCCGAAGAAAATAATTTACATGACCTGCAACACGGAAATAACTGTATCTTCTTTCAACTTGGATGGTGAAAATATATGCCTCTGGTCATATTTTTTTCTTACCAACAGTGACCGGTACAGGGGGCAAACTGTATGACAAGAGATACCTGCATGTCTGTAATTTCTGGTTGAAACGCGCACTCACCACTTTGAAAACATTGCAGCTGTACAACAGTAAAATGAAATATAGTGAAAGTTGTCCGATTTTATTTGTTAATTAGTTTTGGACTGAATTGTGTTCTTTAATTATTTGAAGAATTACAAATTGAAAGAGAATGTCCTTTGCAAATTCAATGTAGTTGGGGTAAATACATAAATATGAATTAAGAAGAAAGTGATATGGCTCTTTTAGTTCTGTGATATGGGCGAGAAAAGTAAATGAGCCATTATTAATATTTGGTTTTCAATATCAACCATGAAAGGAGTGTATGACACAAAATTATTGACTTCGAATTCATGTAAGCCTATATACTCCTGTAAAAGCTTCTTAATTGTAATTCAACACAGTGTGTGAAAAATCAATTAGGGAGTACTATTTGGAACTTTTTAGTTTCGCAAAGGTGTGTGTGTGGGGGGGGGGGACAAAACAACTGTTCAGAATGTTAGGTTTTCAGCAACGCCCCCCTCCCCGTCCTTCCACAGCAGTTTATTGAGACAAGCACACCTTGTCCTACTTGGATGTGAATTTCACTCCGCAACCTTTCACTCGGATAAAGACTTGAGACAACTTTCACGCTGGGAAGGAAGGCACTTACACGCGCAGAAAGTGACTACATTGTGAATATCGAGTGCTGGAGCCGACCTGTTACCTAATGCAGAGAAGGCCCCACGTTATAGGTCTACAGGATTTAAGTGATGCGTGTTCGTCAATAGTCTATACCTGTGAATTGAAAGGATGTTTATCTTTTCATTGTGAACAGTGAAAACTTTAAGAAACACCTAATTGAGATTTTTCATATAAGCTTATAAATTCATAACTCCTTGAAGTGCATTTATTTCATCTGGTGAAGTGCGTTGATCTCGATGGGAAGCCTCTCGCTCTCTCGGGTTCCCACAATCGCATATATGGTTGTTGGCATTGGTGGTCACCGCAATGTTTTAAATGATGTATAGGCCTGCTATCTATAAACACTCGCTCCTTGTATTTTACGAAAGTATTTAAAGTGCCACCACAATTATAATTACTGTAAGCATTAGATTGGAATATAATGATCGTGGATATAATTTGTAGGCCTAACTTGGTAAATCGAAACTTAACCAGTTCTAGCATTGATTTCTTTTCCCTTAAAATCATAATGAAGATCCCAGACACCCCCTGCAAAAAATAATGCCTTTCAAAAGATACCCAAATTATACTATTAATTATCAACGAATCTGCGGAAAAAGACGGGCTCTCTCTCTCTCTCTCTCTCTCTCTCTCTCTCTCTCTCTCTCTCTCTCTCTCTCTCTCTCTCTCTCTCTCTCTCTCTCTCTCGTGCAGTTGCAATTAAAATGGTATTTGTCTGTTCCGAATCATTTCATTTCTGTCAACTTCATGTAAAGTCAGCGAGAACTAGGGCTATCACGACCCAATGACGATAGTGATGATGATGATGATGACGATGATCATCATCTTCATAATGTGCCCTACCTTATTTCTGTACATGCTGACCATTTTGTTTATTTGGGAATTTCGCCTGATCCTTAACTATAGGCCTAAAGTGGGTTAGGTCCTACTTTTTAGTTTGACCAGGACGTTGAGACACCGTTGAACACATTCAAGTGCCGGTATAAAGGCACATAATTATAAACCAATGCTCCAGACCGGGCTGTACTTTCAGCGTATTATACAATAACAAAACTTAAAAGGGGGAAAACGCCGACAGAACTAAGACCAAAGGGTCTGTTCAAACAATGTTAACCAGCATTATACATTATTGTTGGCAAATGCCTATAAAATGGTGATGCATAGTTGTAGCTTTTCATGGCCCTGCAGTATCTCCATAAATGCCAAATACATCAAAATTGGTCTAATGTTGAATTATTTTCTCTGAGAACCTTGATTGTAAATTTAATTTGTAGTTGGTAAAAGGATGTGTGATGCAGCTAATGACTGTCTGGTTTGCTTTTTCTACGCCTATTGTGATGGCAAAACTAGGGTAGAGACCTAAATATGTTTTATTAAAAATATTTATTTAAACTGAGTTGCCTAGGTAGCACATAGACTCATGACACTCACGACTAAATAGGACAATTGGTAAGAGATACATAACTCGGAAACAGTCTAGGATACCTGTTTATGGCACCAGAAAATAAATTGGCCTAGCTTAGAATTCAAATCTCTGAGATCATTCGTTATAATTTTGCACAGCATCAAAAATTTTCATATTACCATTGTGACTTAAATCGACATTTCCTTGCTTAAAATATTTGATAAGGAGATTACTACACAGATCCACGTAACGTTTTGTATTTACTCCCGTCGCCACAATATGACATACAGTGTCCAACAGATGATACTTATGGGCTGAAAAGAGAGGACAGGACAAGAAAAAGTGATAGATCTGCTCTCTTTCGAAAGGACATGCACACTCTGTTTAGGGGATTTTATTAACTTCATAAAGATGGGAGTTTAATTGTGAGCAGCCAAGGTGCAACTGAGTGTGGCAAATATTTGGGGAACGCGCTCCGTGTGAGAAATAAGAGAGTTTCATGTCAACAGATCGAAAGGTCGATTTTAATTTGGATTTGAAAATTGCGAGAGATACAGATTGCCATATGTCGAGTGGTAGGTTGTTCCAAAGTTTGGTTCTTAATTTTACCTGTCTAACATTGAGGCGGTTACGCAAGTTAAGATCAGTTGTAAGACTGATATCACGAGGTACTAGGTCATATAAGTACATGGGAGTCAATTGATTCATCATCTTATAAAAAAGTACTCGTCCGTGATATTGGCGTCTATCAGATACGGTTGCTAACCCAGCTCGGATAGGAGAAAGAGATGGACTGTGTGCTTCAATTTACCAGTACAAAATCCGGGTAGCTTCATACTAAACGGCCCCAAGAGATGATGACAATATGCCTGTACAAATATCAAAGAGTACACAAAGATATCCAGAGATAGGCCGACCATTGTTGTATACAGAGGTATAAGGGCTTTGCGGGATAGATTGTACATCAGTATGGGCAGCAGGGATAATTGTTGGCTAGATTTATTAATGAAACGAGTAATATGGGATTGCCATGACAAATTTCAGGTGAGTGTAATTCCTACGTGTGTATGTTCGTTTGGTTCTGGTATTGCTGTGTTTCCCATAAAGATACGTGAGTGAACCGGTTTTTGTCATTTTTTTTTGTGTTTGTTTGTTTGTTTGTTTTTTGTTTGTTTGTTTTTTCAAAGACGATAATTTGAAGCAGATGGATCAATTAGATTTTAATTAACTTTGTCTACAAATGTTGATTTGATCTTTCTTGATGCTACTAAGGCTTTTGACAGAGTTGAATACGTCAAATTATGCATATTATTGTTAAAGAGAGGAGTGTTTCCAATTATCATTCGTTTAATTCTGAATATGTATACAAATCAGAAGATAAGCGTTGTCTGAAATAAGACACCAACAGAACCCCTTTTATATAGAAATTGAGTTAAACAAGGAGTGTTCTCGCTGATTTTATTTGGGATATATATTGATGAATTGCTAATGTCGTTCAAGAAATCCGGCTTTGGATGTCAATTTGGTTGTATATTTATGGGTGTCCTAGCATATGCAGATTATCTAGTCCTCTTATCTCCTACAATGGTCGTTTTAAATAAATTACTGAATATTAGCACTGATTTTGCTAAAGAATATAATGTTATTTTCAACTTAAAGAAAACTAAATGGATATCACAAATAAAGAACAAGGTACATAAAAATATTTATCTGTATGGTAAAACCGATTGAGAAAGTGAGTTCTTTCCTTCACTTTGAGAATCTTATCGGTCCTAACTTCATCAGTAAATCACTTCAGAGGAGTACCCAGAACTTTAACACACAGGTTAATTTGTTGATGGCTCAGTTTGGGAAAGCGTTTGCCTCAACATGACATAGATTGTTTTGTTCATTCTGTATGTCTTTTTATGACCCTCAGTTATGGGATTATTCTTCAGAAGGCGTTGAACAAATTTGTGGCATGGCAGTAGGTTGTACGGTTTATTTGGAAACTGCATAAAGAGACATATTATACATTACACTCTTTTATATATGGAGATCTACCAATTGAGATTCAGATGCATGTGCGTTTCATAAGACATGTTCACAAAATCATTTATAATATAAATGATTTAGTTAAAATGTGTGGATAATTATTACATTAAAGCATTAAAACTCGTTCTCCTACTGGTGGACCATTGAATTACATTCTCCATCAATATGATATTACAATAGATGCACTAATGGCAGTCGAATATATACATCTTTCCAGAGAGAACGCCCTGCTTTATCCGGGTGAGAACACTTTGATAGCCAACGCCCTTATTGTGCAAGAGCTATATGACATCAGGGAGCAGCGGCTGAACGGGAGTTCTGAACCCTAAAGAGGTGAATCTTGCGATTAAAGTTTTATGCACTAGCTAACTCCCTATATTCCGCTGTTTATTTTTTTTCTCTTTCGATATTTGCCATTAGAGATAGGGAAATTTATGTGAACTGATGTATGAAGATGTACCTTGGGTACGAAATAAAATATATATAACATAACCTAATATAATGGCGCAAGTGGGCTAGTTGACAGACTTGCTTTTAAAACTGAGGAAACAATCAGTCAGTCAATCAATCAATCAATCAATCAATCAATCAATCAAATAACTAACCAAGCAAGCAACCAAATAAATGAATGAATGAACAAATAAATAAAGAAATAAATAAATGAATGAATGAATAAATAAATAAATAAAAAATAAATTTACGTAGACCCAAATAAATAAATAAATAGATAGATAGATAGATAGATAGATAGATAGATAGATAGATGAATAAATTTACGTAGACCCAATTTTTTTTTTTTTTTTGCTATTCCAAGTGACAATTTAAATTGACTGAATTTGATCAATATACATGAACTTTATAAGCTGACTAACACCTGATGACATTTTGTATTATAGGTTCATTCTTTTGGAAATACTGCTGTTAATGCATGGTCAAAAACTTTTGTGAGCCCCAACGTTTTGTGGAAATACCAAAGTCCCCAAAATCAATACAATAAATTCTCCCGTAGACAATATTTAGTGCTACACTACGTAGTATTTTTCATCTTTAGTATGTACTTAAACAAAACACAATGTATAATAATATAAAACAATGTAACATACCGGTATGCAGCGTAATAGTTAATATGCCGGGAGCACTCTTCAAATTGATATTAAACAATTTTCCAGATTTTTTTTATATGGAGGAAATTATATGTTTTAAAAATGGCGCTTATAATTGGTGATTTCCCAGAAGATGGTAGGTTTATCGATGGCTACTCGTGAAGCAGATATCAAAACCACAGGCTTTTGTTCTAACACTTGCAAAAAACATATTGATGCCACATATTCGTGAAGACCCAATCAGGTCTAAGTCTCAATGTAATCGACTTAATTTACTACAGTTAACTTATATTCAGAACGAAATATATCATTTGAAATTTTGTTTTGTAGTTTCAGTTTTCTTTCACTGTAAACTTGTATTATCTTTTTTAGTTCTTGATCTATACAAGAAAAAAGAGCCACGTCCCAGAGAAGTGAAGGAAGGGGACCCACTGACCATAGAGTGTGAGCCGTCATGCAGTCAGCCAAACCCAACCTACAAGTGGCAATTAGTTTCCTCAGTCACCGACAAGTCGCCAGAACCACTGCAGATGACCAAACGTATCAGCATCGACAGTAAAAATGCATGGTGCGCTAAATTGAAAGCAGCAACATTCACAGATAAAGTAAGTGAAACAAACCCCATAATTTACAGTTGCCATATGAACAAAATATTCCGCAGCTATGAAGCAATAGCTTTAAAGTAGCTATCAACTGTGTTGTCTCATCATTTCATCATTTCTTGAATGAGGCAAAACTACACAGCGATAAAGTACATAATAACAGAAATTTACAATGTGCCCAATTAAAAATCCTGAAGTCATTGCTATCTCGGCCCAATTAATAGTTCTGGAATTGTTACTATCTTTGCATATTTTAGGACATTAACGCACATACATAATAACGAGACATTAAATGTATTTGTTTAAATAAATTTTGTTTTCAATCTGTGGTTTATTATTATTATTATTATTATTATTATTATTATTATTATTATTATTATTATTATTATTATTATTATTATTATTATTGGCGACCGAGGGCTTGCAGAAGAGAGCCTTCTACCACAACACGTGTACATATTGGAAATATAACTGTTTCTGTAGCAAAAATCCATAAACTCAGCACCGTACTTTCCAACTTGAAAATCGGGAACATCCGGTCTACGACAGCAAATGTGTCCTTGAGTTGGCCGAACAAATTCATGAAGGGCTAACCTATTTCATGAAGTATATAAGAATTTGTTGGATTCTGCAGCAATTACCGTACAGTTTTATTTACTTATTTGGCTACAACTGTTCAACTTTTCAAGGCCTTAGGTCTCCGTCCCTTTGTTGGTATTGTTACAGTATATAATTATGAATGTGTGTACACATATACACACACATATATATATATATATATATATATATATATATATATATATATATATATATATATATATATATATATATATCAGACGGATTAAAGCTGCGCTCACTTTTTACGGTGCCAGCCGTTCATATATGTTTATATATTAATTATTAGAATCCCGTCCCCTGACGGTCTGATTTTGCGTAGTGGACATATATGAGTTGGATCGCGCTTTCTCCTGTCTGAAGCGAATCCTGAATGCAAGGGTAAGGTTTGATTGTAATTCTATTTTTGGTTTGTCACTCTTTGGTTTTAAGTGGTAGACAAACTAATGAGAGGCCATGATACGTTCAATAAAATACAGACTTTTCCCACTTTTAAACTGGCGTCGTTTTCAAACTTATTGCTCCAACAGAACTTCGATTTGGTGCGTATTTGCCCTTTTCAGACATAGGAGAAAGGAAATCAAGAATGTATGGCCCAGTAGGGATAACGTCGGGATCACACTGTAAAAGCCACTGGCCTTTTTGTAATGTTTAGGTTTCGTGTATGAATGATGGCTGCCTGGGATTGATCTGGCTGTGCAGCAGGCAAGTAGGGATAGCTGCACAGGCCAGTGAGCTGGTAAACTTGGTACAGTCCAGGTATGGACCAGAATGGTCAGCGGTAATCTTACATAACAAGCAGTAGCTTCATACAAGTTTATGTTTGGCTGTTTTCACACACAATGCTCTTTCGTGACTTGTGTGGCAATCATTCATGATTCATTTACATTTTGATGACATTTGGACAGTATCGTGTTATATTGTGTTGCTTCTGGTTATGTGATCAAACGGTGGTCAGGTGTAGCGTTAGGTAACGATTGTGTTTGCAATAACAATCTGAGGAGCCTCGCTGCATCGGTAAGAAAGAAACAACTTGTTAGAGTTTTGCATTATGCAACCGCAACTGAGTTCATTAGCTTGGGCTGAATTGTAAAGGTGTACATTCGACATTTTTAATGACTTACTTGTGGCAATTTAGTGGTGAACCAAAACCCCAGGAATGCAGTTAGTAATTTGTGGATGTAAATTTGTAAGTTTTAAATTGGAAAAATCTCATTTGCAGCCCGAAATCAAAAACCCAACAAAACAAGTTAATTTGTCCTGGGATGTGAAGCAGATCCAGGGTACCCTTTAATCACATATCCAGGTGCACGCATTGCGAGAGAACAATTTGCTTTGCGTAAATACCTGTACATCTTGTAGCAGGTTACTGAATATACAATAGTTATTTACGTAAGGTGTTAAAAGATGCAAGAAAGATTTACCAATGAGTGACGTGGCCAGTGTGGACAGAAAATGATATGTATACGATGTACAAGCAATAAACAGAGCTTTTGGTCTTTTTCTCTCAACTTGAGTGGACGTGTGGTTTATTCCTGCTGTCCAGCAGGCAATGCGGCCTGGGGCCATATACACAGCCAAGTCAGACTGGCTGGTCCTCATGAACAGTAATCTTCTGTCGCATGTACAGGCAGCGTTTCCGCAACAAGCCCTGGGAAAAGTGAACCAACTTTTTGTAGTTTAAGTTGGCCCACCAAAAAGGCAACGCACTTTTTCATTGGCGAGCTTGCCAGGATTTTCATTTATATTTTTTTATGATGGACCAGTGCTGAACTGATGGCTTCAAAGAAGGAAGACAAACCTGCCCCCAAAGTGGACTGGGACGAAGCCTGCAAGCATTGGAAACCACACACCGACTATTCGAGTATGCGGTTGGTACCTGCAGGGGACCACGACGGGATAAAACCTAAAGACTCATTTACAAAAGCCGTGTGGGCAAACTATCGTGACAACCTTAAGACCTTAGAGGATGAAATGGACGAGTGGGAGATCAACAAACTGTAAGTTGACCACCCTCTGTATAATTATTGATGGCCGCATATAGGTGCTCCCAGTGCGAGTACAATTACTGTAGTGAAGGGGACCTCGTGAGACACTTAAGGAGAGAGCACTGTGGAGTGTTCCGAATCTATTTATTGGAGTGTGGGCGATGCACCCTGCAGTTGGGACAAGCCAGCACGAGTGGAGACCACGGCTGGGCCACATACCTGATGCGACAGCATTTGGTGTGGGCCAACCACGAGGGCACCCGGTGCTACAACGTGCGTCGCGTGCTGGTGAGAGTCACCAGGACACGGCCCCCATCCCAGAGATTGCGGGACTTTTATTTGTGGTGAGTGGCCACCAATGTATAGATATATTTTGGACTTGTTGAGACTGATTATTGTTAAAAAAGTGAGCTATGGTCACTATGGAGCAGCACAATCCCACCTCACAGTTGGTGGGCATGCTGAATGAAATCAAGGATGTAGAGAGCTCATTTCACGCGGACCAGCGGGCTCAATGGCAGTTGCAGAGGGGGAAGGACCTGCTTAACAACTTGTGCAGGGGCTTCACCATCTGTGACGGTGAAGTTGGGGCGCAGACCCGCAACTATTTATACGAAGTAGATCTACTGGTCCCGGTAGTAGACAATGACAACCAGGCGATTATTAGTATCGTCAGCCGGACCACGAGCGGCCCACTGAGGAGGGAGGTACTGCGGTACCTGAACTCCCAGCCAGAGGAGTGAACTCAGGTGCCGTGGGCCCGCCTTAAGTCGCACATCGAGCGCACGTTCTTGTCGGCAGATGAGGAGGAGAGACTGTGCTTGGTGGTGGAGAACCAGCAACAAGCAGATGGGGAGACCCTGGCTTCCTACAATCGCCGGTTCCGAGAGGCTGCCCAGCGAGCCTACCCGGGGAGCAGATCGGTGGATGCAGAGAGGACTCTGCTCCGCCAATATGTGAAGGGTCTGCGGTCCTCGGAGGTCGCAAAGAAGGTCAGTCTGGAACTGACGGAGCAGACCCTGGAGGCGGCACTGAGGTTTGTGGAGCAGATCGAGGCCGGGCTGGAGCGGTATACCGGGCTGCGGCGCGAGGAGGAGCCAATGGACACCTCATCCGTGACCCCTGCCCCGTCGGACGAACTGATGAAGGCTCTGCAGCAGCTCCAGAAGGGTCAGGACCGGATGGCCAGTCGATTGACACGGCTGGAGAAAGCGGGTGAGCCCCAAGTGGAGCCACCTCCCCAGCGTCAGCAGGGCCAGCACAACCCCCAGGCCAACGGTCCCCAGCAGAGCAACCAGGGCGGCGGTGTGTCCTGCTTTAACTGTGGGGGGGAACCACTACAAATCAGGTTGCCCTCTCCTTCCCCGGAGGCCGAGGACCCGTGGTGCAGGCACTGCCCTGCTGTCGACGCAAGGCCAGGGAAACTAGAGGGCGCGGGAGTTAAGGCTGCGGGTTCCAGGTTGGGTGTGTTGGTCAACGTTGACAATGTGAGTATAGAATGTTTGATCGATACTGGAGCCTGCGCTTCTCTCCTGCATACCTCTGTGTTTAAAAGACTTTGCCAGGTAACTGGGAGGTAGAGGCTCTTGCAACCAACGCCTCCCATTTTTAATGTTTCAGGTAAGGCCATACCTGTGTACGGCCGCACCGAGGTGGATTTTCAGGAATTGGGTCCCCTACCTGTAATAGTGGTAGGCGATATTTTACATGAATGTATTTTGGGGGATGATGCCCTAACCACCGGCAAGGCAGTGGTGGATTACCAGAGGAATGTATTGCGTTGGAAGGGTAAGTCTCTCCCAGTGCATGCATATAAAGTTAGTAATCGTTTCTGGAATTTGACTGCTGCGGTGGACTCGGCAGGGACTGCCGTGCCCACTAGCGCGTGTGGTATGTCCGTCCCCCCCGAATACTTGGAGGTAGTGGAGGAATACAGTGATGTATTCTATACAGATGGCAAACCTTTCGGCCAGTGTCCCCTTTCGGTGATAGAGATTAATACTGGAGATCACCCCCCCATTCGGCAACGTCCTTATCGCACTCCCCTTGCCAAACGCAAGATAGTGGATGAGTGCATTGACCAAATGTTAAAGGACGGGGTGATTTACCCCAGTAATTCCCCTTGGGCGTCACCGGTGTGTCTGGTCCCTAAGAAGGATGGGACCACCCGGTTTTGCGTAGATTACCGAGCGCTCAATGAGATCACTGTCAAGGATCGATACCCCCTGCCACTGATCCAAGATATCTTCGATCAGTTGGGAGGAAAGTCAGTCTTTAGCATTTTCAATTTGAAGTCCGCGTACAACCAATTGCGCGTGGCAGAAAGGGATCAGGACAAGACAGCCTTTGTATGTCATCGGGGGCTGTTCAATTATGCAGTGGGGTCTTTTGGGTTGGCCAATTTACCCTCCATTTTCCAGCGTACCATGGAAATGGCGCTCTCGGACCTGCTGGGTACGTGCGTCCACGTGTTCATCGATGATCTTGTAATAGCTTCAGGGTCACCCGAGGAGCACAAGCGCGACCTGGAGGCCGTGTTCTGGCGTCTCCGCGCTGCTAAGTTGCAGCTGAAGCCGTCCAAGTGCCATTTCGGTTGGTCGGAAATCAAGTTGTTAGGGTACACGGTCACACCCGAAGGCATTTATAGTGATCCCGAGAAAGTCCGCGCAATTGTGGAAATGCCACCGCCCGCCACTTTGAAACAAGTTAGGTCTTTTGTGGGGATGGTAAACTATTATTCCAAAACCATTCCTGGGTATGCCCGGGAAGTCGAGCAGTTAATTAAGCTGACCCGTAAGAACCAGCCATTTGTCTGGGGTGATGAGCAGGCGATGGCATTTCAAAACCTCAAAACGCTTTTAATGTCGCCCGAAGTGATGGCGTACCCACGGACAGACCGTGAGTACAAACTGTACACGGATGCTTCCGACACTTGTGTTGGTGGTATCTTAGTGCAGGAGGATGACCGCGGCGTTGAGCGGGTTATACAGTATATATCTCACCAGCTTTCCACCACTCAACGGCGGTGGTCCACCTTTGACAAGGAAGCATATGCGGTGGTGTACTGTATAGACAAGCTCAGGGCATACCTGTATGGTGCGGAATTCACGGTCTTTACGGATCACAAACTCCTTCGGTCCCTATTTACTAAGGAGATGCGAAATACCAAAATTCAGCGTTGGGGAGTATTTTTGGCGGAATTTGGGGCTAAGATCCGCTATATCGAGGGTACCCGGAACGTCCGAGCGGATCTCATGTCCAGATTACCACCCCTCCTTGCGGCGGCGGTGATTGACACAGCGGAGTGGGTCGATCTCGAGGCCGTGAGTGGTGCGGAGGTGCTGGATAGGATCTCGCTTGAGGCAGATCACCTCCAAGCTGACGAGATACGGGATGCTCAAATAATTGAGTTTGAGTCCCTTTTCACGGAAGCTCAAGGTACCGATTCAGATTACGAGGTGCATGATGGGTTATTGTACTCTATCCGGAGGCCTACCATGGCTTCTCCATGGTACCCTCGGCTAGTTCTACCCGAATCCTTTCGTCACCAAGTGATTGATCGGTGCCACAAGGAGGTGGGGCATATGGCGTTAATGAAGACCCTGGGCAGGGTACGAGAGGCTTACATGTGGCCGGGCATGCGACAGCACATAAGGGACCGGCTAAAACAATGCCCGCCCTGTGTGGCTAACCAGAGGCGCACGGAAAGGGTGCCTATGAGCGAGATGCCCCTCCCTGCATATTGCATGCAGGTGGTGGGTATGGACCTCATAGGACCATTTGTACCCAGTGCCCAGGGAAACAGGTACGTCATGACCATAGTGGACCACTTATCGGGTTGGGCCGAGGCATTGCCCATACCAAATAAGTCTTCCACTGCTGTGGAAGACACTCTGGCACAGGAGTTTGTTCCCCGTCATGGTGTACCTGAGGTGATCATCACCGACAGAGGTTTGGAATTTAGTTCGGGACACTTTCGAAAGTATTCGGCCGGGTTAGGTGTGCAACATCGTCAGTCGACGCCCTACCACCCGGAAACCAACGGGAAGGTGGAGCGTCTGAATAGGACGTTGAAGGAGATTATCACAAAGTTGGTAAATAATAAGGCTGCGGAGTGGCAAAACCAACTCGCTAACGCGTTGTATGCGTACAGAAATAGCATTAACGATAGCACTGGTTTTACCCCTTTTTCTCATGTATGGGAGGCGTGGGCGCCTTCCCCTCACGAAGTGCCTAGGGACGTCTACCGGGCTAGACAGCTTGGGCGGGCGCTTGAGTGACCTCTCGGAGGCACTCACGGCGGCCCGACAACACTTAGCCGACTCCCGCAGGTACAACCGTGAGCGGATCAATAGGCGCGCCACCGCCAGTGAGCTTAAACCGGGGGACACCGTAGTCTTCAAAGCCAACGAGAGGATGACCTTCACGAGTGGGTGGGACCCACAATATGAAGTGATGAGGACCAGGGGACCAGTTTGCTGGATCAGACAGCAGCAAACTGGTAAGACTCACACTGTCAACAGGAGTAAGTTGCTCCTGGTGGACCCGAACCTGGCATGGGATGAGTTTCGTACGCGGCCGCGCCGAAACGCCAGCCAAGGCACAGAAATGTCTTTATGTGTACCTGGGCTTAGACGGCCGGTGCCGAGTGGCAGCTCATGCCCTGGCCCCAGTTCGGCTCCAGAGGTACATGTCGATTCGGAGACGGAACCCCCTGTCTCCGAGTCCATGGATGAGGGCACTCGCGGCTCTAACGAAGCCTTAACGGGCCGAGCTGCTAGCCCAGTCATGGCGTGCCGAGGAGTGCAGTCAGGGGTGACTGAGCCGCCGTCTGATGATGATGGTTCAGCACCTGCGCCTCCGGCGGTAGCCAATCAGCAGGAAGCTTTGACTTCCAGAGCGACTGCGCATGAACAAGCTGGAGGTGGCGTGACCATGGTTTCAACACGGCAGTCACTCATATGTACTTCACGCGATCGCGAGGTTTGCCTATGGATGTGGACGAGCCGCGTGCTAACAGTCCTCTACCGCCGTCACCACCACCACCTTCATGTGCAGTCAAGAGACCAGTGCCAGCATGTCCACCCCCAGCAGAGGAGCAAAAACGCCAGAGGTTGGCAGCCATAGAGCTGGCATCCTCTGTCTGCTCTTCAGCCAAGCGATCTTAGGCACGGTGTTAGCTTCAGTCGAGCCTCTTGAGGATGGCCTTCTTCTCACCAAAGCAGACCGGCTCCAAGTTCAGTCAGCAGAATGGACTGTTTTGGTGGTGATAGACCCACCAGTGTTAGATCCGTCAGTTTTGCAAAATATTAATTTGGTTCTCAACCAAGTTACAAAAGCCACTGCCCGAAAAGTCATCTCCAGTGTACAGAGCAAAGCATGGCTGGGCCGATTGCAGTTTTTAAAAGAATATCTGTCAGGGGCGGATGTGACCCCTATTCCAGCACCACCGGCACGGCACAGAGGTACCCGTGGATTGTTTGACTTTTTCGGACAGATTGGCTCTACACTTTTTGGTTTAGCCACGGATGACTCTGTGGATGAGTGTCGCCGTGCCATCATAGAGACCAGGCAGTACCAGCGCACTATGGTGCACCAGGTAAATCAACTTACCACTGTTTTGAATAGGACCCATAGTACTGTCACCTGGAATAGACGACAAGTCACCCAAGTGACCACCTTCATTTCTGATTATTTAATTCCAAAATTGAATCGTGCCTTGTCCAAGCTGAATGTAACCATCAATAGACTGTACCGGTTGGAGCGGGCATTTTATTTTGAGAGAATTGTAGCCACCTTGGAGCAAGTTACAGTTTCATATGTACGTCTGTTTTGCACTTATGCCTGTCAGAAGGCTTCTCTAGAAATGGGGCGATTGACTGAAGACATTTTGAGTGTGTCGCAATTACGCGATGTGCTCCGACAGGCGACCACTACGACTACTTACCCGTGGATCCCATTCAGTGGTATTATGAACACTCCCATATTTATCCCGTATGGGGCAGGGACACTCTTATCTACCGGGTCAAGTTGCCGTTGGTTGATGGTCGCAGGTATAACCGTTATAACTTGGCTACATGGCCCGTTCCGTATGCGGCGCGGGGCTACTCCATTAAGATTATGGTGGACCATGCTGACGTCGGCATCAGTACAGTAGATGGGGATATTTTCCATCCTACTGGGTGCATGGGATGGAATCCCATGGTGTGTCGCACTGGCCCCCGTTTCAGTGCTCACCGGTGGGGGTGCCCCCGGACATTGATAGCGGGTAATGTGCGGCACAGTAGGAATTGTCAAGTTGTTATCCAGAAGCAGGGTAACCACACGCAGGTTACCGAAATAGCTTATGGAGAATATGTTGTAGTTACCTGGGGGGAGACCTTCGAGACTCGGTGTGCAGGGAGGCCCAGTTCGCGACAGAGTGTGGCTGCTGGTGCCTACCTGGTCACAGTTCCTCCCAGCTGTACGGTGATGGGCAATGGTGTCAATCTGACAGGACTCATTGAGCATGTAGGTCATGTGTCTGTCAAGGCACTGCGCGTTATGGCGTCCAACATCCTTAACATTACTGACATTATTCCCCAGGCTCAAGCTATATCTTTGTTACAAAAACCCCATTTTGACCAGTCACAACCCATAGCACGCATTAACTTGTCCCCTCTTCCCCTCCCTATTCCATCTTTTGATTGGACTCACCATGGTGGCAGGATGTCTTTTGGCTTGCTATTTGTCTTAATAGCATTTGGTGTAATACTGCTTATCACCTGCTGTCTTTTGTGGCATAAGCGTGAAGTGTTGTTTCAGAAGTTAAGGCGCTGGCGGGCGGAGTCACCCCAGGTTGAGCCTCTCGGTATAGAGATAATGGAAGGGGAGGTGACACGCTGCCAGGTTTCTGATCCACCATCTCCGATGGTAGAGCACGCTTCGGAAGAGTCCCCTATGATACCCCCATCCGCCCCATTGAAATCACCTCTCCCTGATCAACCTCCTTTTGTTTTTAGCGGCTTGAGTACCGCCAAATAGTGTGAGACCAGATTGGTCCCAATGTATTCTTGTGTACTGTGTATTACTACCATGTTCTTAGGACTCGCCACATGGAGTTGGGGAGCACTTTGCCATGGTTATGATAGTTTACGTGCCTATCATGTTTAGTTTTCACATTGTACTGATCTGTTTTAATTATGATTATCACAATTACTGTATCCTACCTTGGCCGGTGTTTATTGCATCTCCCTGGTTATCTGTATAGTTGACTGCGTCAAATTGAGAGGTAAATCCATTTGTTTGTGCAATAATTGTATATATTCCATTGATATGTAATCCATTGTATTGTATTGTTTTCCATTGCTTGAGTATATACATGCCTGGGAAGTGTTATCCATGGGTCACGATGTATAAGGTGGACTTCCATGAGTAAATATTCCTGTGAAAATGAGCGTACACCTTGCCTAGTTGGACTGTCCACACCCGGTGAGAGTGTTGGGCTTTGATGTTCGGTTTGGCCCACTGAACGGTCTCTGTCTCCCTGGATTGGCAGGCAGGACCAACTGGACAGTCTCTGTCTTCCTGGACTGGTAGGCAGGACTGGTGATGATATTTGTATTGTACTATGCCTATTAACTGACATAGGCGATATGAACTGGTTCCTCTTGCACTTGCTTGAGTAACTTTGGCATGTTGTGCTTTAGTGCACAACCTGCATTTGCTGTTTTTAAGATTTATTGAACTTGTTTGTATATATACTTGTTGCATGATTTGTATATAATGGCATGGCGAGTATTCACCTTGTGCTCCTTGCACGGCACTCCACTCTGTTGTCTCACCCAGGCACCTTGTGGTGGCTGTTGCTTGGGCAGCTGAATGCTCCCCTGATTGGTTATGGATGGTTGCATGTGCCTGATTGTGGTACTGTGTACTTTAGGGCGGTAATTGGCCCCATCCATTCCATCATACCAACATTGTGACTAAAAAAGCAGGATGCGGTGTTCGTTCGGTGAAATAACTGATCGTGCCAAGAATACCATCGATCAATATTATGCTGTTTACAATGCATATCCAACACATTCAATGTATTTGACTCCTCCCCAGCTCATGTCGACGTGTTTGGTTCACGCTGCGTATAGTATAGTTTGTGTGGAAGGTTTTTCCGTCAAAGTTTAATAATGGACGGCAAAAATAAACTTCTTTCGTGAACCTTACCTAGCCCGTTTTGGAAAGTTCATAGGAGAACAGCACCCGCGTTTGTTGGTTTTAATGCTTCGCTCGCCAGTTCTCGGAAATGGAAGTACTTTATGGTTACCGTCGACAGCCCGAAGCACCGCATTTGGATCGATGTAACGTCGACTATGTTTCCAAATACGGATATCGTCGTCAAATTTGACTGATTTCCACAGCAGGAAATACATACACACACATCAAAGTTTGCCACTCGGAGGAGAGGATACAATAAGAGAACATACTTTTGTCTTCCCCATGGTACCAACCATTCCAGACATTCGTAAACAAACATAGCCCTACGCTACGCGGAACGCAAACTTGTGGAAGCTTCGATCTTTTTCCGCGGATTTCAAGACTTTTACTCGCCATAAACGACTATCAATGATATTTAATACTGCATGGACAAATTAATCATTTACTTGGGTTAATACAGCCCATGTCAAAATTTTACATAGGAATGTGTGCAATATTGACAATAGTACTTCCACATGTATATAGGATAGACAGGGACATCACATAGAAGGGAGACCTCGGAAACCGAAGAGGTTGGTTAAAATTTTGGACGATAAAATTATATTTTGTTTTTTGGATTTTTATTTGGAGTCCAGATTGTGTGAAAAATTTGTTTACACCACTAATTATTATTTGTCCTGGTATTTACATTCAATGTGATGTGGGCTGGGTACAGAGAGAAAAGAAGCCCTAACATTGTGCTCCCATGGAGCGGTCACATCGGAAATATAGCATGATTCAATGTACTCAATCTGAGTTTGTCTTTGGAAGACTTGTGAAGGGCATTCCATTAAGACGTGAAAAGGTGTTTGCCTATTTGGACCGCAAACGCAGCAGGGACTGTCAACAGCGCCCAGTTTAAACATGTGATCATTTATTCCTGTGTGACCATTGAATGGCCTTACACTTTCCACCTCTAATTTTCTATTTGTGTACAATTTAAGTTTCCTTTTGAGGATTTGGGGAAGGTATCAGTACATAGGGAAATTGTGCTCTTGACTATACCAAGCTCTCTGTAACTTGTTTCGGATGGTGTTTTCCAAAGATTTCCGTGTTGCTTGTTATGCTATGGTGTCCGGCTTTCTCCTATTATCTGCAGACTTAGCAGCTCTCCTGGCTGCCTGGTCTGCCAGCTCGTTGGATTCAAGGCCCACATGACCCGGTACCCAGTAAATGTTTACTGTGGCATTGCCTTTTTGAATTGCATAGCCCCACAATAGCTGCATAGCCATGGTTGTTCAGTGATAATTATCGTAGTATTTCACTTGGTTCCAGGTGTCTGTTCTCCGAGTAACCAGGGCAAACGGTCTTTAAAGTGCTTTTAAAACATGACTTGCTATCTTAGCTTTAATCTGCCTGCTTAGTTGTGTGGAAGCAGTTATCATCGCCAGTTATAGATCCAAATCCAACTTTCTGTTTTCTGTAGCAATCCACTTCAGAGCTGTATGTTATTTCACCTTCAGTACAAAAATGGTCTCTTGTGTAATAAACAGTCAAGTTGCTCGCATATCCTACTAATAATGCTTTGCGCGCTGCACCTTCCTGTGAGGATTTTTGTTCACAACCTGAATGCCACGTATTATATCCGCATGGAACCCTGAAGTCATATTAATTGTTGCACAAGCCATGCCGGTGACCTGGTGGGCGAATAGCATTTTTGCTAAAAGGGAACGGGATAATGCCCAGTTGATGCTGTAAATGATAAATTTCAGTTTGCCTACCGATTTGTGTCAGGTTGTTTTGTTGCTGCCTTCGGGAGCTACCATTAGCTGACCTGTTTATTATTATTATTATTATTATTATTATTATTATTATTATTATCATTATTATTATTATTCCTACTACTACTACTACTACTACTACTACTACTACTACTACTACTATTATTATTATTATTATTAATATTATTATTATTATTAGGGAACCTTCATTTTCTGCACGTCATCCCCCAAGATGCGCAGGACGGAAAGTTGTACAAATGTGACATGTTAAACAGGTGTCCAGGTGAGAGGATATTTGGCATCTATTTCACATTTTGTCCTCAACGTCATTTGGTGTTAATATTTGGTAGTGGGAGCCAGTGCAAATCTACCTGAAAAAATTGCAGGGTAGAACATATTTTCTTAATGGTAAGATAGAACTATACTAATAATTCTGACATTGGTATTTTGCACTTCAGTGGAGATATTTGCATCCATTTACATGTGTTGCAAACATCACTTTTTATCAGCTCAGGTCTACTTCTACCATAATATGACAAAACGTAGATGTGGAGTGCTATGCATTGGCTCATTTAGCTTCCCATCAATTTGTCTGGAAGCTGTGCTTGCATGCAGGTCGTCTCGCCAATGTTTTTTTCAGGATCCAGTCTGTGTTCATTGGTGTGTAGTCCCAGCTTGACTAAAAGTATAGAACCAAAGTAGTGAGTGAATTGCTTAGGTGCTCAGTTTTCTCGACATCATGTGGGAATGAGGCATGTTGCCTTGCATCATTGGCAACTACCTCTGGTATCCAGCTAGCACAGGTGGAGATACCTGATGGATAAATAATGCCTGCTTCTTTCATTGGTTGAAATGTCATGTGACACAGGAAGCAGGTGCTGGCATCACGAGGAATAGTGTATTTGACATACCCTAGTGTCTTCCCTCTGACCTTGTTACCCTTATCAGGCTCTTCTTTTACACATTCACCTTGTTCATTAGTGGCACCTTGATTCAGCATGTCTAAATTTGTTCATTTTACTGTAAATATAAAGTGCTTGTTTTCTGTGTCACGTCAAAGAGCCAAACTTAGATTATCTGATAAAACTTTAACTCTTTCTGTCACATTTGTTGGAATGGGTCTATATTTGACAGACTATTCACAATTATGTGAACCTTTCCTTTCCGATTCTTCCAATGAAGCTGCTGCTGGCTCTCTCCACCTAGCCCCTTTATCTGTTTGTTTTCTGGGTTGATGCCTCTGTCTTCTCGACCACCTTATCTTTTCGATCTTTGCATGGGTTAATGTTAACAAACGTCCTGCTTTCTATATATTAAGCGCCCTGCACTTTGCCTAGTCAATTACAAAAATATAAACCAACTGAACTACTTAATAACCAATTTTGACAAACGTTCATGCTCTCTGAATTGACACTGCGAAATCAAATATGCATCTTCTTTGTAAATTAATCTTTCATTCAAGTATCGGCCTAGAGTTCCAGAGAACTGGAGAATGATCGAGGTCAAGAACTTTCACAGCATGCCTTTGGGCGCAATTTGATCAATGCCGTGAGGGTAGGTAAGTTCCACCCAGAAGATAAAATACAGACCCAACAAGAGCTAAATGGATAAAGAAAAGAGCGAATCTTAAGACTATTTCTTCTAAGGCCTTTACTCTTTGTTCGAAACAACATGCATTTGGTTTTAACTGTTCAAGGATAATTTGTGTAACTTAGACCACCGCCACACATGATGCACTTGTAAATATATATCATTGAATAGAGTTTCCATACTTTTGCCAAACAAAAGTACACTCCATCTGTGAATTGAAAAGGTTAGCTGCATGAATGTTTCATATAATTGACAAATTCTTCACAAAAGGAGCACCAAAAATAACCCCTGAAGGACACCACATATATAAACAGATATTATTAAAAAACGTTGGTAAAGCAGAAGTCACAGAGTGAGTTTATTATGAATCCAAATTCATATTTGCGCAAGATATTAAAATTGTTTAAGTGTGATATAAAGCGAGAATACACAATTTTCTCACCATTTTTGAGCGATCGCACAGTACAGATATTGGTTTGTGATTGCAATGCTGCCATATCACCAAATACATAACTCGGGGTGACGCGCGGTACTTTTATTTCCCTTGGCATTTTATCGCTTAGTAGAAGTAAGTTGCATAAAAAAGTATGAGGGTCAGTAATATCTTATAAAAATCCTAGAAAAGGCATTGGTCTTTAAGTTTAAATCTCTGTACTGCTTGCATAACAAAAGTGTCAGCGAGCTGTTGTTGTTAGATGTGGGCGTGTAGGAAAGAAAATAAGACTTGTGTTTCATAGATATACCTTTTGACGATGAAAAGTCACCGTTCGGTGGACGGCGCTATTTTGAAATGAGCGCTTCCGTCAAGAGCATTGCCTTGTGGATGGCAATAAAATAAATTCGCACAAAGTACAGTATCGGACATTTATTCATGCAACCTTGAACTTAGTTTCCAATTGTATTTCTTTAGAATATATATCCCGTTGAAATCGCAGTAATACTACACATTGCAGGTAAAATCAACTTGTTAGTTGCCCAAACAGCGCCGCACATGTTGTGAAACGGTATCAACGAATGGAATGATTAAAGCGCCACATGGTGAGCAGAGGTTGGGACTTGAAGAAGGACTCGTATCATAACACATGAATTTATAATACTGACACTCGCATCGTACTACATATCAACGAGCGCAAGCGAACTCTCATGTTTACGTACGTGCGAGACTGTAGGCGAGATCTATATACTGATACTTCGAATCCGGTGTGTCAAGGATGGCGGCATATGGGGCGATAATAATATGGAAACTTCCCTGGCTTTCTTGGTAAACGACAGACACTTGTCACCTGCTAAAATGATACAATAATGTAAGTGCCTGGATTCCTTAATCCGATACGCCCATTTAGGAATCTTTATCTATTTATGTTTCCATTTTGACAAAACCCCGACATTTGAGCACTGGTTACGGGTACCGTGGACTTCATGAACTTTGGGATAACGAACGCAAAGCAGTTGCTTCGTCATTTGGGATCAAAGGTTGTTGTAAAGCAAACAATAAAAAACATTTTTTTTGAGACAACGCAAAATTTTGATATACAGTCCGGCAGATTTAAACCACCGTAGATATTCTAAATTTAGTTTTACAGTTGAAAAATGGAATCAATTAATCATAAATGGAATCAGTCGATTGAACCGCATTGATCCTTTTAGATCAAGTCCACTACAAATGGAAGTAGGTTTGACTTCAAATTCCTCTTCCCGTTTTTCTCTCGACCTCTACTCTTTTCTATCTGTCCCGCAAATGTGCTATATCTCATCTTTTATGTGTTACTGTCTTTGATCATGTATAGTCCTGTGTTGTGTATTTTTTTTTACCTTTTTTAATATTTGAGTAATGTATGTCGTATTGTGTCGTGTTGGTAGGATTCAAATGCATATATTGCAATGCACAATATTTGTATTTTCTAAATTTTTCTTTATTATGTGAGAGAGATTTATGTAGGCTCTACCTGTTTCTCAATCGTTTTTGAATAAAATATGTTTAAACCAAGGCGGTTGCCACATTTTGACTGGAAGTCAGGTGGCGCAATATAGAATAAAGATTTACAAGACAAGCCAATCGGTGTCGCACAATAGAATAGGCCACTCCAATAGCAACAATCAACATAGAAAAACAAACAAAATGATGGATCGTCGACCCGCATTCAGCGCTACGCACGATTTCAAAGTTGCTCACAAATACTGAATTTGCCGCATTTCCGGCGTTTCCTTGCTATGACAGGTAAGCACTGGCATAAGTTTTGATTCTATCTGTAGACTCGCATTTTTCATTTCGCATATATTCAATAAACGGTGTCTCCTCGACACCAACCGCACACTTAATTTTAATAAGTAACGCAACGAAAGTTATACGCCTTCATCCTACTATGAAACTATACTGGTACAGTAAATATAAAGGTGGTTTCATTCCTCCAGTCATTTTCTGAGCGTGTAAGTGCCGTCCTTCCCAGCGTAAAAGTTGTCTCAAGTCGTTACCAGAGAGGAAAGTTGCAGAGTGAAATTCACATTAATAAAACCTGGCATTCTGCAGTTCATTTTTTCTTCCTATTTTACCCGAACTAAAAATACCCAAATAGTACTCCCTAATCGATTCTTCCCACTGTGATGAATTGCAATCTAGATGCTCTGTGATGAATTGCAATCTAGAGGCTCTTGTAGTAGTTTACATGAATTAAAATAAAAATTTGTGCCAGGCACTCATTTCATGATTACTACAAAACCCAATTATTGCTAATGCCTCACTTACTTTTATCATCAATATCCCAGAACTGAAATAGCCATATCCACTTTCTGCTTAATAGTTTTGTATTTTCTACAACTATATTCAATTTGATAATATTTCTTGCAATTTGAAATTCTTCAAATAATAAGCAGACATAATATACTCCAAGACTGATTACAAATAAAATCTGACAACTTTCGTTCTATTTCATATTAATTTTAGTTTCCGTAAATTGATTCTTCCACAGTTTCAACATTTTTAACATGGATGTGAGTCCATGTTTCAACCAGAAATTACAGACATGCAGGTATCTGTTGTCATACAGTTTGACACCTGTAGCGGTCACTGCTGGTAAAGAAAAATATGACCAGAGGCAAAAAGTTTCACCATCCATGTTGAAAGAAGATACAGTTTAATATTTCCGTGTTGCAAGTGATGGAATTTGTTTTTTTAGGGGCATTTGGGTTTTTCTTGTTCCAAATGGAAAAACTATATTTAGTACTTCGTTTCAAAACCCGTCAATTCTTGAGGAGTCACAGAGATACCTTTTTCTGCGTATGTAAACAATTTTGCTCATCACTTGTAACACATGGAAAGCACGGGTAGCAAAATTGCCAGTTGGGGATCAGATGTAGATATATATGACACGGCAACATGATTTCAATATTCATTGTGTGAGTTCTATCAATATGGTGGTACTTATTAAATTCAATGGACATAATTCTGTCCACTTCAAAGAATTTACAATATCCCACAAGTACCATGTATTTCTATTGCAAACACTGGGATACATTATCATGTTGTGTTACCCACAGCTGGCAAGCGTTTAAGCGCTACTTTGCCACCTGAACTCTTAAGTCAGCAAGCGTCAACTGAAAATGAAAATGAAACAGCAGTCAGTGATGATGATAATGATATGGAAACAATGAAGGTCATGGTGATGATGATGTGGACGACAATGCTGACGAAAACCATGATAAAGATCGTGGTCATGATTGTGACAATAATGGTGGTGGTGACAAAAAAGTGTTGAAGGCCATAGTAATAACAATAAAAATGTTCATAGAGATGCTGCTGCTGCTGCTGCTGCTGCTGCTGCTGATGCTGATGGTGATTCAGTCCTTGCCGCCACTACGCAGCGCTGCGGTTCCAAATGATATTCAGAGACCTCTCGCGGCCAAAATTGCTTTTGCGGGGGTCGGATACGCGAGCCCATTCACTCACAGTGTATTTCCTATGGCTGAGAACATGTATACAGAGGGTGATGTCGCCAAAAAAACAAACGCAGAACTGAAGGAAATATTACAAAATCTTGGGAGAAAGAAGAATGGGAAAAAAAGCAAGCCTCATTCACAAGATTTTGTGTGCAACTAAAGCAAAAAAAGTAACATCAGATCAAGCTGCCGGTCATGAATGTATCAACTTTGCAGACATATGGAATGGGTGTGGCGACCAATGGACTGACAAACTTGCCGTTATACCAAAACTCAGCCTTGGATTTGTAACAGATTATCTAACCAATGGAGAATTGATAAATATGAAAGCAAAAGACATTGAAAATTTACCTATACGAAGGGTGTTAGACAGGGCAGATGCGGTATTCAGAGCCGGCAAAGTGAAAAAAGTTTTGTGTCTCCTGGTCAGTTGCGGCTTTTTTCTGCTCGGTCTTAGCATGGTTCTGCTTTGTAGATAGAACTTGTTACTGTTGTTTAATATGTATCAAAATAGTTACATTGTATCTTGTGATCATAACCAGAGTATTAATTTTGTTTCGTCACTTCATTGACACCTGCAAGACGGCAGTCACCTTGCCAAGGCGAGACTCAGCAGCACAACTTTCGCTGAAAAAGTGCACATGATGGAGGCAGATTTACTCGTGGATTATTTCATTGTTTGTATCATTCAGTACCAAAACGGTCCTTTGCCCAAATATGAAAATTTAATTTCTATCAGAATAATGGGAAAGCAGTAAAAGGACAAGGAAAGCGTAACAGTTAATGCCAGTAGGACTGTCCAGGCACAGAGCGCACGTTTGTGTATTTCACACCCCATGGAGCCCAAGCCAGCGGTAGCGCTCATTACCTGATAGTGGGATTATGACACCTTGAGGCTACGTGTGGCCCACTATTGTCAGACGATTAACTTGTTTTCCACAGGGTGACCGCTTAAGAGCAATTAAGCATTGAGTATATAAATTTTGACAAGTTTTTGTAGCCAATCTTTTCACTAAAGTACAGTCGTTATCAATGATTGTCAAGCCATTTGATGCAGTATAATGACCGCTTTGAAATATCGCATGATGGTTTTGGCGTTTCCCCAGTCTCTTGCTTTCCCATGAATAATGTCGGTACAAAGTCTACTTTGTTGCTATCTTTGGAGGGTTTCTTATTTACAAAATGCTTACTACAAACAACCCAGTTATCGGTGGGTTTCTATTTTCTGGAGATGGCGTGGATCCACCGGGCGCGTTGAGGCTGCCGAGCCGGTATTCGGTGAAACGACAAAGATTCACATCCCGCCTTCCCTCTTCTATTGCAACACCCAAACACTGCACAGTGATCTTTACCCCCCCATATCGCTAAATAAAAAACTAACAATATATATACATATTTACAACTTTGCAGGCATTAAAAAGTGGTGTCCTCCCTATTCATTCACAATGGTGCCACAAGCCGACGCATGCGCATAGACGCGCAAGGCGAGTTTGCGCGTCTATGCGCATGCGTCGACTGCAGCGCCAGCTTCGGCGGAAAGTACTGAATTACAATGATGTAGGACACCTCAACTACTTCAACGAACTATTTGGTTTCAGCAAGAAATGTATGTCACGCCGTCAAAATCGTTTTCTGACTTAATTGTGTCCTATTTGAATTGCTTCCTTTACCCTGTTCTTTCTATGTAAGCCCCTTCCAGTGTAGAATGGCAGTATGGATATTGACGTCATGTAAGCTCCATCAGTGTATAATGAAAGCATAAATACTAACGCAATGTAAACTCCATCAGTGTCGAATTACAGTATAAATACTGGCGTAGTGTAAACTCCATGAGTGTAGAATGGCAGTGTAAATACTGACGTCATTTAATCTCCTTCAGCGTAGAATGACAGTATAAATACTGACGTCATGTAGCTCATTCAATGTAGAATCATAGTATAGATACTGGAGCAACGTCTCTTTATCTGCAACATCTTTGAGTTGACAGCGCAAGCATTTCCATTAAGCTCAATGGATGACTTTTTCTGTCAAATGAGGGTATATTGACAGGCACATTTAAAAGCCTTTGTTGTGACCTCCCTCTCACTTCCTAATTGTTCAGTTCAAATGAGTGTCAACATGCCGCTGTCAGTAACTATTTCTCTAAAGTTGTTTTCCCGAAACTATTTGACATTGGGGTGGCCACGTTGTCGTGTACAAGGATGAGGCAATTATGACTTGCTTCCCTTACACCAGTTATGTACCTAAGTAAGGACATATTTAACCTGCTGCTTGAAAAGGAATCGTCTTATTGGCAGGAGTAACTTAACCACAATGCTTAGCGGATCCACCCGTCAAAGCAGTTGGTGCGATGTGAACTGGCAAGGTTTCTTTCAAAACGGTGACATTTTATTTCAACACACACAAAACTTAAAAACTCTTCTCTCAGAAAATACATAGTCGTGTTGGGTGAAGGAATCTACCGTTTAGTATATACCCCATTGAAAGAGCCATCCTCATCAAAGTCACTTAGGTCGATGTCATCCGGGCTTCCGTCGCTGTCCCTTGAAGATACGGAGCTAATTAGACTTTCTCGAGTTCTTGTCATAATCTCCTCTTCCCTGAAAATGAAAAAGATGTGTTATGCCTCGTTGCCGGGAGAAATGAATCAATAGCTTCCGAAGCACAGTCGCCATTAGGACGTTGCAGTTAAACTATGTTAGGTGGAATTGAAGGGATAAAAACAATCCATCCAGGCTTCTGTAATGTACTGGTGGTACTTGTTTATGTGGATAGAATGTAAATGATGTTGTGCTAGAGTAGATATATTGTTTCCATCATGTATGACAATAGGTCAGCATTGATTGCTGTACTTTTTGTCGATAAAATCTTTATTTACTGACGGTGTGGTTCTCAGAGCCAGGCACAAACATGAACTTGGCCAAGAAATCATAAACATATGGTTGCCCAGTACATACTACCGACACTAATCAAATGTTCACGAACGGATCTGTCTGGAAATACATTCGGGCTTAAGTGACGTGATGAATGATGCAGTTTGATACAGCATATGTCAAAATGTCTTTATATGCACTGAACATTGTCTGGATTAGTATGCCTAATTCTGTTAGGCTATTCATTCAAATTAATGTGTTTAAATTAGAAACAAATAATTAAAAGCAAAAAAAACAAAAACAAAAAACAAAAATGTAAGACATTAAACCTTTTTGACTTTATCTCGGCTAGAAATTCTACACGATATATATATATGTATGTATGTATGTATATATATATATATAATAATAATAATAATAATAATAATAATAATAATAATAATAATAATAATAATAATAATAATAATAATAATAATAATAAAAAACCAAGTGATTATTTAGGGCCTGTGCGTACCTATCTTATGCATGAAAGCTATTCAGTGTTTATCAGATGTACTATTGTGTGATACAAGTGATAAAGAAAAAAAATGCTTTATTTATGGCTAACTTTCTTGCATCGAATAATCGTACTCATCAGCATTTTACACAACAGACGAATCTGCAAATACCATTCATAAATACACAGCTCAGCAAGTGTCCGTTAATTTAATCGTACCTTTGGAATATGGGCTCTAACGGTAAACCCTTACACATTCCGAATAATGCAAATTTTTAGATGAAACAAAATTTATCTATGCATATGGTTTCTGATGTAACCTCCATTGTAGTTGCTTTGCTAATGCTAAATGCGACACATGCTTTCTTTTCCATGTGTAGAACTCAGAATATGATCCAGAATTCCAATCTATTATTCAAAATTGCACGTTCGCTTTGTATTTTAGGAAATGTGAACCCCCTCCCGCCTAGGCAGAGATCATAGACATACATATTGATAGAGTTATTTGTGAATAATCGTGTTTTAGTTGCATCTACGAAAAA
Organism: Hermodice carunculata; assembly: GCA_964020975.1. Lineage (NCBI taxonomy): Eukaryota > Metazoa > Annelida > Polychaeta > Eunicida > Amphinomidae > Hermodice > Hermodice carunculata. The sequence continues at coordinate 29,587,456 of OZ026623.1, forward strand.
GTACATATTCAGAAAAATGTGTTGGTCCTCATTCTTGTAGTATCTACAACTCAATCTTAACTTTCCTTTGTAATGTAAAACGACAAATTTTGTTTTTGTAGTATGTCGTACAAGCCCATTTACTTCTGACATCCTCGTACTTATATGTACTGGCTAATTTTTTCAAAGATAATGTTTAAAATTTTCGATAAAATATTTTATGGGCAAAAAGCATACAATTGTGTAGATTCCGGGGTTGAAATTTATATATATTGTAAAATGTATCATTCTTTTTTGCCTTTATGTGAGACAAGAAGTGTATGCTGGGGGCAAGCATTCAACAAGGGTAGTTGAATTCCTATGAGAGCTCACACACACACACACACACACACACACACACACACACACACACACACATATTAATATTGTGCATTCATTTATGTTCCATTTTACAGCAACGCCACATTACAGACCCCATAGGGCAGCACAGTTGGGGTTTTCATTTGCATATTAGCTTTGGAGCATCATGCAAAAATAATAAATATATATATATATATATATATATATATATATATACATATATAGGAACAGCTGTTCTCAAGTGCTGCCCTCTGGTGTCCTACAAAGCTTTTGTTACTTACGGTCTCGCGTAAGCGTGGTATCCCATATCGAAACACTCTTTCTCTGGATCATTTCCACCTCGATCGACTGAGACAAGAAAGGATAAAAATATGAAGTAAATCCATTTCGTCAAAGACTGTAACATGACGGTGAAATGTGTCTTTACACTTTAAAATCTGATGAAATATGGTGTGTGGACTTTGGGTGGTGATTATTGTAGACCTAGTTAGTTCTTGACAGATTATTGTTGTTTACATGTCTTGATGTAGGCTCAGGTGGATGGGGATCATTATTGAGATAAGGATTTAAGCAAGTGGATTACAGTAGCCGACTTTTTGTGTTTGTTGAGTACTTTAAGAGTCCATGATTGCAAATTCAATACTTTACTGCAGCTATTGACACCTGTATGAACATTGGTAGCACAGCTATTTAGAGCTACTTGATTATGTCCATGAAATTGTTGAAATGGCACGCCATCACACAAAACACAGTTATTTGTCCGTCTGGGCCTTTGGCTTTCTATATAATTTCGGTCCTTGGCTTTACATTCAAAGAATGAAGGCTTTTGACACATTGTCTTTGGCCGGAAACGACATGGCTATGTTTTACATGGCTGGAGCCAATGTTAAGTGATTGGTACTAGATTAATTGTGTTGTTATTCTTCAGAATGGATGCCAAGAACACCATAAGTAGCATGGGTACTGGTATAATATTCAACAAGCCCGTGCATGAGATTAAAACGTGTTTCTTTATGTTAAAAAAATATTGGATAATCCGGTCAGTTTTGTTGTGGACCACATTGTGTTGGTTACGTTGTCGTTGACAAATGCATCACATTTATGATAATCTCCATCTGTATCACGTGATCATTTGGTACTAGCTGAGCAATCGCAATGTGACATTGTGCAGGCCAAAGGCGTATGAATGGATCATTTGGTACTAGCTAAGCAATCGCAATGTGACATTGTGCAGGCCATAGCCGTATGAATGGAGCTGCCGTCTGTTCTTTAAAATGACGCGGATTCAAACATGATACAACAAAACTTAAGATAAGAAAGCTTGCGATTCTTGTCATAAACTGAACGTTTCGGGTCAATAAGGTGTTTGTCACAATTGTGTATTCCATGAATATTATATACTTAAATTTTTTGTCACAGTAAGTAATTTTGTCCAGCATACATGTAGCTAAGCCTGTATTTCCACAGAACTAAACAAATTGGAAACATTCACCACTGTGGCTGTGTTCACCAGCACGTAATTAGAAGCATGTACCAGCGTGACTGTGCTCATCTGTAGGTGGTTGGTAACATAGCACTGCGCGTGTGTTAACCAGTATGTGATTCGTTAAAAAGGCCCCACCCGACTGGAATTTTGCAACCTCGATGTCGCTTTTATCAGAATTCATGATAATTATTTACAATCCACATCGGAACCATAACAGTGTTCGCCGTATCAATACTGTTATGGAGTCACTAACCTGTGTCTCTAAATGTAGCATTCTTTTTCGATAACATTCTTCTTCGTCGACAACAGATAAAACACAAAAACAGGAGAGTCAAGACGGGGCCTATGATGATGATTGCGATCCACCACCTGCCAGCAGCCACAGCTTTATCAGCTGTAATAAAAACGTCAACGGCTTACCATGTGAGACAAGTAAAGACACAGAAAAAAACAACAAAAGAGCGAAGGAAGGGTCGAAAAACCAGACGAACTAACGAATAAAGGTTCGGAAAAAACAAACAAACGAACGAAGGAATGAATGTGCAAACAACCAATTGTATTGAAAAAAACAAACAAACAAACAAACAAACAAACAAACAAACAAACAAACAAACAAACAAACAAAAAACCAATGTTATGACAAAACCTATACGGTCCAAAGACTGCTACCTGCAGCAGATTATAAAAGGAGGGTTTCCCTCTCCGTCCCAGACGCAGAGAGACCTAGCCAGAGAAGGCCCAAAATTGAAGTCCAAGAAGTCCACTCAGATTTCCCGCCCAGAACGAAAGAGGTGGAGTCTCAGAGTCGGACAAACGCTTATGCCAGGTGCTGCTCGAAAAACCATCGACTCTTACTCATTCAATCACAACTCTATTTTACTGAAACTGAAGTAAGCAGACGACATTGGCACATGCAGGCCCACAGGGCGGGAAAACATCCACTCACCGACGGGATCTGGGCCAATGAGGTAAGCAGACGCCGTGCTGGTGTCATATCCATTTGTTGCAACACAAGTATATTTGCCTTCAAGTGAGCGTCTGTCTTTAACACCTGTGGTATTTATTTCAAGATGGCCCTCTATATTTTGTTTCATCGCATCATCACGTGTGATGAGCTGGTCTCCTTTTCTCCATTGGATTGTCACCGGGGTACTGTCATCCGCGGTGGCCGTGCAGTTCATCAAAATTATTTTGTGACTTTTCTCGTCCATAGTATCATTAATCGGCGGCTTAACAATTGTCACAGCCACTGTAAAATACAGCAAAAACTATCAATTATTTTCCGGAGACAGATTCCCGGAAAGAAAGCAGGATTTAACATTTAAAACAATTCCTATTCATCGATAGTGGCGGTGATAGTAGCTGTTGTAGTTGTATTGGTAGTAGACTCAATAGTAGCAGGAAAAGTGGTGGTAGTAAAAGTAGTAGTATTGGCAGTATAAGCAGTATAAGTAGTAGTTGTTGTAGTAGTAGCTGTAGCAGAAGTAGGAGTAGTAGTACCAGAAATAGCAGTGACGGTAGTAGCAGTACTATTATTGGTAGAAGTAATAGCAGTAGTAATTGTAGAGGAAGAAGCAATACAAGCAGCAGTGCTAGTAGTAGTAGAAGTAGTAGTAGTAGTAGTAGTAGTAGTAGTAATACTACTACTACTAATAACAATAATAGTGGCTGTAGTAATAATAATCGTAGGGGCAGCATCATCAGTAATAGTAGTAACGATGATGATGATGATGACGACGATAGTGGTTGTGGCGGTTGTTCATTTTCATAGCGCGGAAGAGTAGGCAATGAGCCCTACATTTTGGGCAAGTACACATGCTGAACAATGCATGGCCGCCCACTCACTGATGAGACAAAAACAAAAACACCCTCCCCCAGAAAACAAACATACACCACCACCACCACCCACCCCCCCAAAAAAGAGGAAACAAGAGGGTTGTGTGAACAGCCCGTGCTCAGCTGACCTAGATATTCTTCACACTAATGGCCCTGTGAGCTTGAAATTGAGTCAAGGTACATTCCCCGCAAGTATGAAGGGAATCCAGCTTGTCCTTTCGGAAAAATAGTCGAAAATAATGAAACACTAAAAATTCATTAAAAACATAGAAAAAAAAATTGCAGCACTACCTGTTGAACAAATTAAGACCTAGGGATCCCGGCAAGTGTCCCTATGCTGCTTCGAAGCATAGGGCGGAGTGGTTTTCGAGAAGAAGATTTTTTAACATTTGACCAACAACATAACAAAAGAAAAAACAAATTCATAAAAAATGCAAAAATCACTGAAGCATGACCATTTGAAAAAAGTTGGTAGAGACCCACCTAGAGTACATCCGCACTAAGTTTGAAGTGACTCTGATCTACGGTTTTGGAGAAGAAGTCCAAAATGTGAATAACCATTGCGATTCCAATTGACTTGCATAGTTATCAGTAAAAACGTCTGCATTGAACGCTAAGTACCGAAATTGAAATATTCATTAAAAGTCAGGAATCCGTAGCAACACCACCTACTGAACAACTTTGTCACTAAGTTTAATTGCAATCGGAGTGACGGCTTTCGAGAAGAAGTCCAAAATTGCCAAAACATACAAAAAGTTATTAAAAATTAGAAAAAACTTGCAGCGTCACTTGTTGAAGAAATTAAGGTCTAGGAGTTCCAAGAAGTGTCCCTATGCAATTTCAAAGCAATTGGCCACGTGGTTTCGGAGAAAAGGATTTTTGAAGATTTTGTCCAAAACAAGTAACAAGAAAATTCATAAAAAATCCAAAAATCACTGGACCGTGACCATTTGAACAAACATGATAGAGACCTACCCAAGTTAAATCCCTACCAAGTTTTAGGTGAATCTGACCAGTGGTTTTCGAGAAGAAGTCGAAAATGTGAATTGTGAACAGACCACGGACGACAGACGACGGACGACGACAGACGGACGACGGATACCTCACCCTCCTAAAACCTCAGCTGAATTATCAGCTGAGCTAAAAAGAGTATGCGGTACCAGTCGAACCTTGCAGTACAAACCTAAGTGGTCCTGTAACGTTTGACATTAGGTCAATGTTATCTTTCTTGAAGGTTGTCACGTGCAAATATCACAGAATTGGCTCCATAGTCAATCAAGTCGTAGCTCCTGATGGCCCTAACTCAAATAGTTTTCAAGTTATTCAATGAACAGTAAAATCCATCAAAATACAGTTCTGAAGTTAGCAAATGCAAAGTAAGTACTCCAGTGACCTTGGGAATGAAGTCAAGGTCACCCATCTATTGTATAATGCTGGCCATCATACACAGGAAACGCATCATAAAGTATGTCTGCAATTTCAAAGCAATGGACCAAGCGCCTTTGGACCCCCACCTATCCTTCCAAACAAGTCTAAACAAAAAAGTTAATAAAAACGTAGAAATTACTGGAGCATGACAATTTGAACAAAGTAAGTAAAGATACATCAAAGGTACTTTGCAACCAAGTTTAAAATGAATTTGGATGAGTGTTCTAGAGAAGTATATGTAAATGTGAATAACCGTTGCAATTCCCATTGATTTGCATATAAAACAATGGAAAATTATGAATTAACTCAAAAGTATCCAAATTGAAAATTACATTAAAAATCAGTGACAACCAATATTACCACATAGGCAACATTTAATTTGACCCTTCCACATAGTACATTTCGACCAAGTTTTAGCATATTCTGTAAGCTGATTTTTAGAGACCAGGTCAGACATAGTTTCAGTGAATTAAAAATCATAAAATAGCAGGAAAAATCGCTGGGCCACCTGCTGAAGAAATTAAGGTTTAGATGTCTTTCGAAGTGTCCGTACGCAACTTCGAAGCCATTGATCAAGCGATTTGGGAGATCTTAAAGAATTTGCCAAGTAAGGAAAAATCGTTTAAAAGTATCCAAAATCGCTGGAACATGACCAGTTGGCAGATATCCATCCAAGGGACACCTCTACCAAGTTAGACTTTGCTACCGGTTTCGGAGTAGAGGTCGCACATGTAATTGTGAACAGCGACGGCCGGAGAACGGACACAGATCCATTTAATACGCTCAGCTGAATTAAAAATTGAAGTCGCGATAGGTTGCACCTCAGCGACTGACTCGCGAAGTGCCTTTGTTGAAAAAAAATACGTTGGCATCTTATCCGATTAAACATATCTAGTTGAAAAATACAACGGGAAATTGAGACAGGCCCTATTATTAATTATGCGCATTTCATAATGGCTAAGATAAAGCTGCCGTTTTAAATATCATGTACACTATTCGTTCAAAATAAGCCTCGTTATGCTTCGCTAAAATACAAGCGTATGCTGTTGTAAAGCAGAATATCACATGGTTTCTCAAAGGTAGGGCCAATATTTATAAATATTTGATTTGAACACAATGGACTCATTGTTTTCACTATTATGCGCACGTTATGTTGAAAGCAGACAACTGCTTTTTTGTCTTTGCTTATACTGTCAACATTTAACACATAGAAAGCATTGTTAGGATTTGCAAGTAATATAAATATAAGACTGTTCAAGCACGAGATCTGAATTATTTTCACTCAGAAATTACAAGTGGATGAAAGTTGTCTTTCACCAGCAACTCTGGCGGGTTATATCTGCACTGTTTTACAAAACGTTTCGCTATTTTAAAGATGATATTAAATGTGTCAGTGCTACTTATAACAAAAATATGAATAAAATGTACATATATATGCATGCCCGTCCGTATATTCATTATCTTTTATCTAAATTCATGCAAAATGTATAGGTGTAACAGTGACATTTGTTAATATAAGGGTTGTCGCTCCCTGGAAAGATAGCTTCGGAAGCTTATAAAAGAAAAGCTGTGGACTTTGTGTCAACTAGAGCTGATATCCTGGATGATTATTTCTAAGACTGGCATTTGACATTCAAACTCTTTTGGTTGAATTGGTAGCAGGATGGTAAGCTAAGAATGACTTACTAAGAACGTTCAAGTAGAAGTCTGCAAACGCGTACCCATGTATATTACTTGCGTTGCATTGGATGTTCATCAGATCGCCTAGCCCAGAACCACTGCTCATCTTTGTCAAGCCACTGATTGTCAGTTTAGTGTTTTCCTCCGAAAGTGTCCATCGATCTGGAAGTTGGGTTACTGAGGAAAGAAAAAATACTACAATTGGAACCAAACTGAAAACAACTGGTTCCTACTTAAATCTCCCACAAAAGTGTGCCTCATGAAAATTCATGTGGAAATCAAATATTATATTATGCCAAAAGGCCATTTTGTGACAGTATATATGAAACATATGTGAAGTACATGTCCTTACGCATTCTGCCGTTTTGTCCCAATCAGTGGTTTATCTCTTACTTTTAGTGCGAAGGACCTCTACCTTAAAATTATGAATAATGTGTATTGAAGTTTTGAACCTGACAAGCATAAAAAGATAAGGAGTAACTCTAGAGGAGTGATTTATGTATAGCTCTAAACTATAAACTGCACTATATATTAACTATAAAATACCTTTACATCTAAAATAATTTTACAGAAACCTGTGAGTTAGGCTATCAAAATACAGGGTGCAAATACCCAGTAAAGAATTATCCATGAAATCAGGTTACATGTTAGTCACACATTTAGAAGGCTATTCACTGGAAATTGTAAGTTTGGATTCCACGATAGATAACACACCATAAACCTTAACTGGTCATGTTATTGGACTGAGTCAAAAGCTGTCCTTGGCGTACCCCGCGGCCCCGAGTGCCAACGGTGTATCGAGGAAAACTGTTAACTCTTGGCATGTTATCCGATAAGTCTTTTCTCAAAATTGTGTTAAAAATGTGTTTCGAAAAGGACGATATTCAATAAACAAATACAAAGCAGACGACCTTTGAAATTATCGGTCGCTATTGAAAGCTTTCAGCGCGGAAGCTTTCAGCATTTTAATCAATTTCCTGGTGCTTTTTTAATCTGACAGCTTTACTTAGTTGTTACCCCGCTTCAACGATGGCTTTGTTTTGCCTCGAATTCTTAGTACCTTAATTAACATTTACCGCAGCGTTCTCCCTGTGATTGTTCAGATAAATGTTTGTGCAGTGCTTCGGTTTTATGTGCACGATGCATATGGACGGAGTGAGGCACCAACCATAGCGGAGCGGTGTGGACAAGTTACATGGTTGCATTTTTCTTTACTTCGACTGCTTGAAGTGGAAAATACATGAAGCTTCGAGCGAGAAAAAAGCCAGTTTTTGTGTAACAAATTGAAGAGTTCTTACCATTAACTTTTTGTCCGTTTCTGTACCATGTGATGTCAGCTCGTGGCGTTGCCGTGCTATTGCAGTCGAATATAACGGATTGTCCCTCCGAGATATTTTTACTTCGTGGTGGTTTTAGAAACTTTGGCCTGGCTGTAAAGAAAAGGAAGATAAATTTAGCTGCGGGATTTCGGGGATGCCCATTTGGAATAAGGGGTATTCTTATTAAAGGCCTGTGTACAGACGGCATATTCTACCGGTAGAAAGCACCTTGACCACACTGTGTTTACATCTGAGTGCCCCAAATCCTGGGCATATTGTAGAGTAAACTGGTGAGTTCACACCATGGAGGCCTACTGGTTATGAGTAGATCATACATCCCACAATATGAGCAGTTAGTTGGTTACACATCGTCTACATAGCCACTCGCCTGTAAACTCGCCAAGTGGTTGATAAAGAGAGACAAAATGATGTGCGCAGACTTTTGTATAAAACATGTACATTAAAGTCATAAGACGGGACAAGTTTACTGTACATATGTGCTGCCATGTCTCTGAACATTGTGGTGAACGTATATAGGACAGTGTTTTTATGGGACATCTCCACATCAGATACACCCTTTACTTTTTATCATCAAACAGACATATCTCCATGGTGATGTGCTTTCAGCTTCAAGATTCTCACCCATTCTACACAAATAAATGCTTGCTGCTTCGTGCTTTCCAGACACACGGAAAAATCAAATGCCTGTCCTCTGTCAAAAAAAATGATAAGCAGGCAGGGAGCAATAATCGACCAATCTCGTTACTGTGTAACGTTTCCAAAGATTTTGAATGCTTGATATTCAATGTTTTTATGAGTACTTCTCGCATCATCAATTACTGACGCTTAGAAATTCAGGGTCCAGCCCAAATGACGCTGCTATAAACCAGCCTGTCAAAACTGTTCGTGATATTTACAATGGACCCAAACTTCAAAAAGAAGCCAGGATGGTCTTTCTTGACTTCAGTAAAGCTTTTGAACGCGTCTGGCACGAAGATCGTCTTTTAGAGTTAAAACAACTAGGGATTGAAAGTTCCTTTTTAAATATCGTAGCTAGTTACCTTTTAAATCATTTTCAAAGAGAAACGATCGGCTTTCAATCATCGATTTTTCTTCCTAGAGAGGCTGGGATAACCAAAGGTTCTATCCTAGGGCCTCCTTTTTTAGTTTACATTGACGAAGTAACTGATAATATTGTTTGTGACAGCAAGCTCTTTGCTGATGTAACCAGCATTCTGGAGATAATTTAAGATCTTGTTGTCTTTGCAGGGCGGATAAACACAACCCCTGTTAGTATCTCTGTTTGGGGCAAACAATGGACAATGACTTTGAATGCTAATAAGTCCTTATCTGTTTTGTCTTCCAAAGCATAGCAAGCCCGACCACCCGCCCCTCCTGCTTAGCAATTTTGCTTGTAAGAGCCATATACATCTGGGCATCACACTTTGTAGAAATCTAATGTGGGATGCCCATATTACTAAGATCGTCGAAAAAGCTACAAAAGGTGTATCTCTCCTCTATAGATTCAGATTTAGAATATATCGCAATGCATTGATTAGACGTTACAGATCTATGGTGCGACTTATCTTGGGATACGCAGGTGAGATTTTTGATAATTGCTCACGGTCTCTTTCTGATTTCATTGAGTCTGTTCAGTACGAAGCAGCTTGTATTTCTTTAGGGGCTTTCAAACGTACTCCACGTTGTCTTATGCTTAATGACCTGGGGTAGCTTATTTAAGCAAAATGACGTCAATATTTCAAATTAATCTTGTTTCATAAGATCAGTTATGGTCTAACTCCTGCCCGCCTCCCGGATCTTGTTCAAAACAATAATGGTCAGACCACTGTCCAGTTAGGAAATCGACGCAGCCTATGGTAAATCAGGTTTATCTCTATACGTTATGGTAATTCATTCATTCCTTCAACTATTCAATTTTGGAACGATCTTCCTGCTGATATTCGACAGTCTGCCCCGTTCTCCCAATTTAAATCTAGCTTTAAAGCTGTGCGATTGTCTGTAGAGCCTACTCCTGTTTATTACTCACACGGCAGGCGATATCCTAATACCATACACACTCATTTGCGCTTGTGTCAATCGGGACTAAATTCACATCTTCAAAGATATGATATTATACCCTCGTCATTATATAAATATTAAAATCCTGAAGAAAGCACTTTCCACTTCTTCCTTGAATGTCTTCTTTATTTAAGATTCCAGGAAATCTTATTAAAACTGTCGTATTCTAGCTCCAGGAATAAACCCTAGCATGATAGTCCATGAAGCTAGTGATATACTAATTAGGTGGCTCACACATGGATACAACTATCTTTCTGTTAATCTTAACATTATGGTATGGTGCTGTTCAAATTTCATTTCCTATTCTAGAAGATTTATATATTTTGATAACAACGATCTTTTGTTTTGGGATACCGAGCTAGTGATATAAGGATCGGACTAAATCTTTTTTTTGACTGTAAAGTTTTGTATATCCATATTATTTATATTTTATATTCTTCATCGAGATATTCTGTCTGTGGGTATTCAATAGACAGCCGGCGTGAAGATGTATTTATTCCACTGTACCTGGTACATAAGGAGCATTTTGTAAATTCCGTTGTCCAGGGTATGATGTACATATTTTGTTTGTCTCTATTTCTGGATAGCCTGTTTTTTTCCCAGCACTATCTCGGTGGACTACTTAATTGTCCAAGATAAATACACAGGTTCAAACTACACTAAATTTACATGATATTGACGGTCATGATTAATTAAGGGTTGTGTTAATGTGAATATAGAAGAATAGAAGAAAATCACTGCAATTATGACTGTTTGATGACTCTTAGCAAAGATGCCGACTGTGACTTATTATCAAGGGCAGTCCCTGATACTGGCTGAAATTTTGACTAAATTTATGATGTTTGTCGCATCATGGTGCTTTCTAGCTCCATGGTTCCACATTCAAACTGATTATAATCTATTCTGTCTCTGAAATGCCATTTTGACTACTGGCACATGTATTTCTGTCTCAGCCTCAATATCCTTGTACATATGATACTCAAGTACACACATATCCATTTTCTTTTACATCATTCATTGGCATGTTCACATGCAGGCAAGTACATACGCAGCAGATATCTGAACTAGTTACTGCACACTTGTGTGATGCATAGTTTTGTCACAACCACACAGCCATCAGGAATTCAGGAATTCAGGAATTCAAATACTTTATTTGATCACAATAATACATAGTAATATATTCAATTGAAAAAAATAAAAATAATGATCGGGAGACTCGCATTAAGGTCATAGGTCGACCGCTATCATGCGAGCCACCTGAAGAAAAAGTATACGCTTGTAAACTTAGATGACTAGCGGCAATTGTGATATAAACAAAAGATCTCAAGTAGTAATACTGATAGAAAAACGAAATTAATTTACACATCTTGTACAGATTGATTTGCGTGATCACCCCTGTGTGTTACAGACATAGAAATTAAGAATGTGACAAACAAAATCATATGAATTTATAAAATATTGTTTAGTATACATAGAAAAACCTCTAGGACTATGAGTGTGTACCTTTTCCTTAACTATATCTGGCACTTCATTTAAATATCTTATTAATTCGAGCCATATGTATGATTTTGCAAAACTATGATCGACTCTATACACAAAAAGGTTATGCTTTCCTCTAGTATTATGGCTATGTAAATTTGCTACTGGATTTACTGGAATACTGTTAAAATACAATGGGAGTTTGTTATTAATTAGCTTATAGTAGAATTTAAGTAATTATTGTTTATACAGATCCTCTAATTTCAATAATTTATGATGTTTAAAAATTGGCTCAGTATGTGCATTATATGCACTGTGATTGACAATGCGAACTGTCTTTTTCTGTGATAAGTATAGTCTATCAACATGATGTCCCCATGCTAACAGACCATAATTCAATCGAGGCAAAATCAGTGAGTTATATAAAGTGAGAAGCACATTAGTTGGTAGAAAAGATTTAATCTTATTCATTATACCAGTTATTTGTGAGACTTTGGATGAGACTATTTGGGAATGTTTTTTCCAGGTCAAGTGTTTGTCAAGAAAAAGTCCTAAGAAATTAAAGTCATCTACACAGTCTAAGCAGGTATCGCCTATTTTGAGAGAGGGTATAGTTATTTGTTTTAATGGTTTGTAGAAAAGCATAAATTTGGTCTTTTTTATATTCAATGATAACTTGTTCACTTTTAACCATGTGCACACCTTTTCTAACTCAGAATTTATGACCGCAGAAATGTTGTGATCACATGGCATTTTAAACAAACTAAGAGTACTAAATAAGGTTGTATCATCGGCATGAATGATGAATTTGAAAATTGACGAGGCAGATGGTATGTCATTTACATAAAAAATGAATAGTAGAGGGCCAAGTATGGAGCCTTGAGGGACTCCTGTAGTTATGGAATTGAAATTAAACTCAACATCATCAATAATGACATACTGTTTACGCTTAGTTAGGTAGCTTGAGAAGAGATCCAAAGCAGATTCATTTATTCCATAATAACTAAGTTTGTTTAAGAGAATGTCGTGATCTAGGGTGTCAAATGCCTTTGACAAGTCCATGAAAATGTTAATGGGTACTTCACCCTTATCTATTTCAAGAAGTAGCGTGTCAATGAGTTCATAAGAAGCAAGCTCAGTTGAGTAACATTCTCTGAACCCATATTGACTATCAAAATATAGATTATTTATTGTAAAGTACCGACGGACTTGATTGAAAATGACACGTTCAACCACTTTAGACACAGAAGGTAGCAATGAAATTGGTCTATAATTGTCAAAGATTGTTGGGTCATCTTTTTTATAGATTGGAAGAACTTTCGCAATTTTCAAAATATCTGGGAATATTCCAGTTGTAAGCGTTTGATTTATTATCAGCATTAATGCTTTTGAAATGTCGTTTTTAATAAGTTTCAAAAGATTGGTAGACAGTTTATCATAACCATAACTATTTTTGCCTTCAAAGAATCAATAATATTTATCACTGTTTCTTCAGTTATGAGCTTAAATTGAAATTTATTATGGGTAGGATTTTTCAGGTAGTCTCTGAAAGACTTGTTTCTAGGCGCAGGTATTGTTGATGCGAGTTTGGGACCTATACAAGTAAAATAGTCATTAAAACTGTTTATTATTTTTGTTTTATCACTTATAACATTTCCATTTATATTGAAAGAATCAGGAAACCCTCTTTTCTTTTTTAATCTGTTTAGTATATTGTTAATTGTGATCCATGTATTTTTAATGTCATGTTTATATTTTGAAAACATTGTTTGAAATAATCTCGTTTGGCAATCTAAATTGTACACTTCAGGATATTATTATACGTGTGTAGGTTTAGATTCATTATCTTATATTCGGTGCTTCCAGGATTCAGTTTCTTTGTTGCTTTATACAAATCATTTCTTTTTTTAATTGACTTTAAAATGGCTTGGGTTATCCACGAGGATTTTTTATGTCTGTGTTTCTTGTACTTAACTGTTTTAAGTGGTAAGTGTTTATTCAAAGCTGTGTAGATTCCAGCATGCATTATTTTGTACAATTCATTGGGATCATAGTTTAGGTCTTTGTTTGGTTGGTCATAAATATTTGCATCTGTTATTTCTTGTTTCAAATTATTTAGGGAATTTTTTTGTCTGGGACGGATTTTGATAAAGTTTGGTACTGTGTCATATTTAAGAAGAAGAATATCTAAGCATGTGAAGTATGGAAGATGATCAGAAATACGTGATGTTAATATCCCAGAATTTGACAGATTTTGTCTGAAATCTGATATCTTAAATAAAAAATTATCAATGATGGTGCCTCGTCTCTGGGAGAGTCTTGTAGGTAATGTAATTTGTGGATAGAAGCCAAGAGATGTTACCGAGTCAAAAAATTTAGTAAAGATTGTTATATCGTGCATTTTCAGTAAATCAATATTATAATCACCAGCTATCAGAACTTCATATTTGGATCGATGGACCTGACGTAACACAGAAGCGAATTCATTGATAAGCAATTCATAGTCTTCAAGCAAATCCCTAGGTGTTCTATATAAATTTCCCAAGATAACCTTTTTTCTCAAGGAAGAAACAGCGATTTCAATGAATTGTCCTTCCCATATATTAGAATTCTCAAAAAGATCAACATTTTTAAAATCATATTCATTTCTTAAATAAATTGCCCCATGAGTGGTACACGATTTGCTTCTAGAGATAAGATTATAGTTATCTATTTGAAAAAGTGATAAGTCAGTATCATCATGGAACCATGTTTCTTGTAAACAGATTGTACTTGGAGAACATTTATGCAGGTCTAGATTATGTACGAGTATTCTAATTTCATCCATTTTTGCGTTTAAAGATTGACAATTCAGACTAATTACTGTAAACTGATTCTGTTTGTCTTTAAGAAATGTAATGAATTGGTCAATATTAAAGTATGGTGACTATTTAATTAAGACTGGTTCTGCTAAATGGGGATCAGCATCGAAATTTGTTTCAAGAACATTTAAAAGAGAGTTTCTATCGGTACCACCATAGCCTTCTAGTATATCGTCATTCATTGGAAAGTGTAAGATTGGTTTTTCTTACAGATAGGACATTTACATTGATTCCTCTATAACTCACATCACGTACATAAAGTATGTGTCTGTTTAATAACAAATAATGTAAGACATATAAAAAGAAAATGAATTCCCGAGAGTTCTTAACAGTTGGAAAAAAACTGTTACATATATAGACTTTGTTGCCAGAGAGATCCATATTAGGCGATACTCCCGATTCATCTACAACAGTATGGGTAGTCACACAAGTGACCACAAAAATAAAAATTAACAAGACAGCGATGATTTCAAACCACATGGTAGGTATGGGTTTTCAGAGAAAGAAAAAATATGTCAGTTGTATCTAGATACATCATTCGAACTTAGATGCTGGGTAGATTTCTTATCTACAATATGTTAATAAATAAAAATGAATTTGAAACAAGTCAAGGAGTCATAATGCTGCACAGTTAGACTTATGTACTGGGTAAACTCAATATCTACAGCATATTCATGAATACATGTAAATTTAAAATAGGGCAAGGAGTCACAATACTACGCAGTCAGACTTATGTACATGTACTGGGTAGATTTCTTATATCTACAACATGTTCATGAATATATGAAAGTAAATTTAGAAATAAGGCAAAGTCACAATGCTACATAGTAAAACTTATGTACTGGGTAGATTGCTTTTCTACCTCATGACTACAACGTGGTACATGTACATGTACATGTAATAAACACATATGCAAAAGAAGGGAGCTAAAGATTTACAGTGCATATGATCAGTCCACGTATGATACCATGTATCGGGTACCAAAAGAATCATACTAGTTATATGGTATATAGTACGGTCTGTTCTTATGTAGACAGTCTATGTGAGTCCAGTCAGGCTATGAGCCTATTTTTACATAGTGTTGTACTGCCAAGAGTTCAAGTACGAGGTCGTGCCACAAGTTTGTCAAAGCTGATGTAGGCAATGTTGCCTTTGTCACGCTCAGCCTTCACACGGGGCCACAGTTCTTTTCTTATTTTTGCCACTTTCTGAGAGAAGCCCTCATTGATGAACACTCCTGTACCCTTCAGCTTTTTGGCATTGGTTAGGACGTTGGTCTTATCTTTGTAGCGTAGAAACCTTGCCACTATGGTCCTAGGCTTGTTACCTGTTTGTCCCTTCATTCCCGTGCGATGGGCACGGTCAATCTCAATCTGTTTCTGATCCAATTCAAGTTTAGTAGACAAAAGTTACCTGATTTTGGTCTCTGTTTGTTCCCAAGATTATGTGGGTAACTCCTTTATACCATCAAAACGCAGGTAATTCCTACGTCCTTGATTGTCTATATAGTCCACTTGCTTCATTATGTCCTGTAATTGCAGATCAACTTCTTCCTTGATTTCCTTTTTTTACCTTACCAAGCCGGTCCGTCTGGAAAGTCGAGTCTTTCAGTTGGGCTTGAATATCATCCACATCTTTCTGTGTGTATTGGATACTGGCTTTCACATTGGCCAGATCTGAGGTAATGTCTTTTATGAAGTTGTCCATTCTTTTGTTTGTGGCATCCATAAAACTATCCAGGAAAGTACGAAAGTTCCTTTCTAGTTGACTGATAAGCTCTTTGAACATTTTTTCTTGAGCTTCCATGGCTTGCTTCAAAGATTATTTGGTTACTGTGTCCTCCATTTGAACACTTCTCTTCCTTGACATTGTTTTGTTTTGGTCTTAGCAGGTCAATTCAGTCCACAACAAAGGTGAATTAGCACTGCAGGTCACGGTGCACGCTTCAGAGCACACAAGTCATGTACTGTGACAGATAGCTTCACAGATTTAGCCACAGAAAGCACTACAAAATGCCCCCTGCATCCAGATAAAAATGTTCCCAGTGTGGACTCTGTATCTTCACAAGTCACATGTCAAAGTTTTACATTTCAGATAATCCAATATCTATCCAAAGACATCAAATTCTTTCTCCAGTGGTTTCCCTTAGTCCAGCCACATTGTGCAGCTCCATTGACATAGAATAAAACCGTCATCAATGATGTTAACTCACTAGTATTTTTTTTCAATGTACTCAGGATTTGGTTCAGATGTACTAACAATCTGGCCAAAGTGCTTTCTGCCGGTAGAATATACCCCTGCATATAGGCCTTTAATAAAGATCCTGTACTGCCACGTACGCTGCAGCAACGAATTTGACAGGAAGGAGAGATTTATATATTAAGCACTATGATAAAAGTAAGAACTCAAGATAGCAAAAAGCTCAAGAAAACGTTATTCGCTCAGTTTTAAAACAATAGTATTTATAACATCAGATATGGACATTTAGTCTTCCTTTTGGCTTTCATGTAAGAATAATATAAAAAGATCCTTACCTTCAACTTTGACGTTGATCTCATAAATATCGCTTGTGCCTGCTAAATTTTCAGCCAGGCATTTGTATTTTCCCGCGTCTCCTGCTTGGATGTCAGTAATGGTGAGTTCGTGATAATGGTTGTCGTACTTGTATCTACCGACTGGCAAATCTCCCTCGACCTTTTGCCAGTGAATGGTGGGAGTAGGCCTGTCGTATAAGTAACGAAGGTTTAATGTAAAAAAGGTATAAAATTCTATATGCAAAGCTGTAACCATGTGATATCATACATGTGATAGACCGTATAACATGCCATATGCAAAACTGTACATGTAATGTCATACATATGATAGACCGTATAACATTTATATGCACAACTGTATGCATGTAATATCATGCACATGAAAGAACGTATAGCATGTTCTATGCAAAACTGTATACATGTAATAACATACATGTCATATGCCATATAGCATTTTATATGCAAAACTGTATTCGTGTAATATCATACATGTGATAGACCGTATGACATTTTATATGCAAAGCTGTATGCATGTAATATATTACATGTGATAGATAGACCGTATAACATTTATAAGCAAAACTATATTCATGTATTATCATGCACACGAAAGAAAGTGTAACATTTTATAAGCAAAACTGTATACATGTATTATCATGTACATGGAAGAACGTATAACATGTTCTATGCAAAACTGTATACATGTAATATCATACATGTGATAGATAGATCGTGTAATGTCATGCACATGTAAGACTGTATACATGTAATATCACACATGTGATAGACCGTATAGCATTTTATATAAAAATCTATATACATGTAATACCATACATGTGATTGACCATAGAATATTTTGTATACAAATCGCATATATGTGATGTACGGCATATTTTTATATGCAAAAATGTATACGTGTAATATCCTTGTGTGCGATAGACGGCATAAAAATTATGTCCATACCCAAAACTACATGCATATGATATTTTATGGGACAGACAGTGTAATATATTCATATGAAATTCTGTAGGCATTTATGCATATTTTAAGAGATGGAAGGCATACCCTCTAATATGTTAAGATAACTATAGCCTTGCTAAATTCAATTAAATACTTGATCTGCTTTTACTCTTTACTGAATTTGATTAAAATTTCCACAAAACAACACACATTTGTCATTTTTATTTATTATTCGCATAAAGAAACAGGCTTACATCCTAAGAGCATCAGATATATAGACCCGATATACTCCAAAACTTTGACAATGTTTAGAACCAACTGCTTTTCAATTAACACAAATGCAAGTATCAATATTTACGGACTGCAATAGAGCTGGGTGAAATGAGACGGACCGTTCACAGAACAGACTCCTTTCTTCCTCCATGGCCTGTGACTAAAAGTACCTCTGGGAGGCGACCAGGCGTTGGTTGTGCGCACAGCCCACAACACCATCATGGAATTTTCGTTCTGCTTACCACTATACATTTGGTCCTGCCAGAATAGAAGATTTTGATTCTGTTTTTTTTGTTATATAAACTATCATTCAAACCCTGTGACCTAGTTCTGCTGTAGTCAAGGCACAAAAAAAAAAAAAAAAAAAAAAAAACCAAAAACAAAACAAAACAAAAAATCGGTGACTTAGTTCTGCTACAATCAAGGTTACTAATTAATAGCAACCTGACCAATTTATTGCAACACATTTGGCGAAAATGTACAAGGAACCCTCCATCTTCTGCATTGCTTTCAAAAAGTGAATTAAAATATCTAAAAGACAAGTACCTCTCTCACCAGCCAGCCACGTAGGTATGCATACGAATGAGGATTTACAATGCACCTTTACTCACCGGCCTTTCAAAATACATTTCATCTTTTTTGTGTCACCTTGTAGTGCAATCAGCGATGTACTTGTTTTATATAAAATACTAGGTTTCTTGTTCTTCACGTTTGGATCTAAAAAAAAGCAATATTTTGTATGGATGCTCCGCATTTAAGCCCCCCCCCCCCGCCCCAACTGTTTACAAGGCGTACTTGAAGTCTGATAGAAGTTCAGGTTTTCTACCATTTTGATACTTTCGGTTGAAAAGTTAATAGTATTGTTACATACAGTAACGACTGCATAAGGATACATACATGTTAGGATTTTGTCAACAACTAGCAACAAAGATATATGTTAAAGTATGTGCTGGTTAAATGTCTAGAGATGTGATATAAGAGATGTGGACCTTTTCTCTGTATTTATCTATTTATTTGTTTGTTCCTTAATTAATCAATCCATTCATGCATTTATACATTCATTTACTCAATTAAGGACATTCTTTCAAACAGTAAGTCATATAACTTTGCTTTAAGTTATAAAGCAAAGGATATTAAGTCAGCAACAAATGAATGAGAAACACTGGCGACATTTACCCATTTTGTAGTAAGATACTCAATGAATATACAGAGGGTAAAGTACGAACAGTCTGATCGGTCTGGGTAGGCAAGAAAATGCACTTGCAAGTAGATCCGGCCCCTAGTAAAGAGGCCTGACAGTAGTGCCAGATTGTGACGAGTCACATAGCACATTTCTACCTTCACAATACAAAATTCAATAGTCTAATGCTACATATTCCAATGTTCCTCAATGAAAAATGCACATAGGGTCACAAGTTGTAATGGAGAATACCTACAACACTTAGTTTATACATTTAGTCTTACAAAAGGAACAATTTAACACCTTCACCGAATTTGTATGGTTTGTTGTTGTATCATGAGCCGTGAGATGATTATTCAACATGTATCTGAGCTTCGTGAAGTTAGGAAGTGCAGTTTGTTAAGTTTTGATAGTGTAAGTTTCAACAAGTCCTTTTTGAAATATCCTACAAGTAACAGGTGTACACAGGTGTACAA
Source organism: Hermodice carunculata (assembly GCA_964020975.1). Classification (NCBI taxonomy): domain Eukaryota; kingdom Metazoa; phylum Annelida; class Polychaeta; order Eunicida; family Amphinomidae; genus Hermodice; species Hermodice carunculata. Next base: position 29,607,386 of record OZ026623.1, read on the forward strand.
TGGTCACATGACCATTCGTAAGTGACCTTCACACTCCTGTCCACAAAAAGTTCAAAAGCCAAATTATATTTAACAACTGAAAATCACTAAATGTTAATTTACTCAGAATGATACACAACAGCCACCATGTGACAAATAATGCAGACTGATTCATGTCTACCTTGTTTCATTGAAGACAGCATGTGGGAATATATTTTGTCAGTGGAGGTACCCTTTTCGGCAGTAGTAATAACTATCAGTCAGAAACGTAGACATGCAAACCGATGCACATTTGTAGTCACATATTCAATCGTCTGGTCAGCAGAGAGTGAACAGACTGCAGATACCGTTATTTGCTGTTTCCATTTCATGACCGCGTAAACAGATTAACCAGGGGAATGTGCTCATGAATGTGCTGAATCAACATCATATAACATGCGCAAGGGTGCAGAGTTTCATATAAAACATACGTGCTAACCACCTTATTTACCGGGTTCTTTTTAATAAATTTCATAAATCCTCACGGCAACCACAAAACTGTATAATTGTGCGTGAAGTGATCTGACTCTGCTAGTCTTTTGTATATAAATATTGTCATATGACTGTGATATTTTATCTCAATGTACATGTATCTAGCCGTGTTTCTCCAAATCTGGAGATTTTAACATACTACTTCTACTACTACTACTACTACTACTACTACTACTACTACTACTACTACTACTACTACTACTACTACTACTACTACTATTTGTATTATTATTATTAACTACCAGCTCAGATGAAAACTGACTGCTCAAGCTCTTAGTACACCGCCACAGAAAACGAACACAGGGGATGGCCGTCGTTGGCTGGAAAGATATTTAACGTGACCTACTTTTGGTGACACTTATCTGTGTATAGCTGCCACCTGTCATCAGATCCAGCCGATGATTGAACACCTCACACTTATACAGTTTGCCGTCTTGGGCGTCCTCGGGTATCACGTGAGAAAAGTGAAGATTTCCTGCAAAATTAAACAAACATAATTAAACAGATGGAAAATTGATAGACATTGTCATTGAACAAATTGCCACCACTTCTAGCTCTTTGACGTGTGTTTGAGATTCGATTGAAATTTATAAAATACACAAAGGGCATGATTTCTCTTTATTTATAGGTTTGATTAAAAACTTAATAAAACGATGTGATAAATTGGATTCAAACGGTTACAGTTAAATCAGTAGATGACACATGTCAAGACCTTTCCCTATACTGTCCTCGGAGCTAGGCATATACTCCAGGTGTCTATTTTGTGTTGGAGAACATCCAGGTTAGTTTAGCTTTGTACTACTAGGCAATTCGGTAGAAAATAAGTGAAACCTAAACGGTACAGGGAAGATGAGTGTATATCTAAAGTATGTGTAGTTTCATCAGTACCTTTGGCATCGATGCTGACCCGCTTGTTCAGGCTAAGATGTTTGGGACTTTTGTCTCTTGGTGAATTAACCAGCGCCCACTGGTATTTGGGGTGTGGGTTGCTCTCTGTTGGCCTACACTCGATGGTCAGTGGTTCTCCTTCCGTGACATTAATTACCACAGGCGGTACTTTCTGGTATACCTCTAGGACTAAATTAAGAAGTGTTTTTTGTGACGTTTTGCACAGAGGTGTCATATATGATTTACAATGAGACCAGGCTGGCAAACTATCCATTGTCGCCAAAGACGAGTGGGTGTTACTAAGTGTAACGGCAACAGACACTGTCAACAATTCCCGAGTTGTGGCACAACGAGTTTTTTTTTCGGCTAGCCTTGCCTTTGTGCCGACTATACACCATTTGTCCTTACGACAGGTCAATCTTATAGTCCTCATCTTTATTGCTGTTGTGCTCATATGACGTCAGCATTGTAATTTGAATGAAGCTGCACAATCGAATAACCAGTGATATTTACTACTAATATGTCATTTCATTTTTTCCTGCACAATGATGACTAGAAAACAACACTCAAAAACTAGCCCCTGATACACTATGGTCTGATTTTGCACATACTCTGCAGCAAGCTATAAATAAATACACTCCACATAAACCCACAAGAAAAGACAATATTCTAGACCTACTTCTTACAAATTCCCCCTCATCAGTCATTAGAACAGAAATTATCCCTGGCATAAGCGACCATGACATAGTTTTCACTGAAGTAGACATCACAGCCTGTAGATCCCGGAAAAAACCAAGGAACATATACCTCTACAAGAAAGCTAGATACGATGAACTCAAGGCAGAAATAAACACTTTCGCTAAAAAAGTAACAACAGAAAACAACACTCAAAAACTAGCCCCTGATACACTATGGTCTGATTTTGCACATACTCTGCAGCAAGCTATAAATAAATACATTCCACAAAAACAGTTAAAATCCAAACCCAGCCTTCCCTGGATAACCCGAGAAATAAAATGTCTTATGAACAAGAGAAACAAAATTTTCAAAAAACGGAATAAATCTGAGTATTACCGTAACAAATACACCAACCTGCGTCATCACATCCAAAGAAAGATCAGACAAGCCCATAGTAAATACATAGCAGACATTTTTACCCCTCCTACAGACGAAAACCCCCAGAACAATAAACAGAAGAAATTTTGGTCCTATATTCGCAGTCTCCGCCGTGACTCGGTGGGCATTTCCCCACTAAAAGAAAATGGCCTAACCATAACAGACGACCAGCGAAAATCAGAAATCCTAAACAATCAATTCTACTCAGTTTTCAATAAAGATGATCCCTCTATCCCAGTTCCTTCCCTTGGCCATAGTCCTTACCCTACACTCCCAGATTTCAATATCACCACGAACGGAATCAGTAAAATGTTATCCCAATTAAACCCTCATAAAGCTGCCGGACCTGACAATATTCAAGCCCAAATCCTTAAAGACCTACACAATGAAATATCTCCCATACTACAGATCATTTTCCAAAATTCCCTAGACCAAGGCATAGTCCCTCATGACTGGAAAACAGCAAATATCGCCCCCATCTATAAGAAAGGAGAAAGATTTAAGGCAAGTAATTACCGACCAGTATCACTGACCTGTATATGCTCCAAAACCATGGAACATATACTGGTCAGTCAAATCATGAAACACCTGGAAAGCAATAATATCCTTTTTGAATGGCAACATGGCTTCCGAGAAAAACGATCTTGCGAAACCCAGCTTCTGACCTTTATACATGAAATAGCCTCCAATATGAAAGACCTCGAACAAACAGACATCATAATAATGGATTTTGAGAAAGCCTTCGACAAAGTTTCCCACCGCCACCTCCTAGACAAAATAAAGTACTATGGTATTTCTGGTAAGACACACAATTGGATTAAAGACTTCCTCAAAAATAGATCTCAAAAAGTACTAGTCAACGGTGAATCATCCCCCTACCTACCAGTAGAATCTGGCGTCCCCCAAGGCACTGTATTAGGCCCCGTCCTCTTCTTAATGTTTATAAACGACCTCCCGAACAACACATCTTCTTCTGTCAGACTTTTCGCCGACGACTGTCTCCTGTACAGGAAGATCTCTTGTCAGGATGACACAACCATTCTTCAAGACGACCTCAATAAACTAGCATCCTGGGAAACATCCTGGCTCATGAGATTCCATCCTACCAAATGTAATGTTCTCAGGACCAACCGGAAAAAACACACCCTTATACATAACTACACCCTACATGGACACATCCTTGATACCGTAGACAGTGCAAAATACCTTGGCATAACCATCAATACCCGACTTTCCTGGACCCCCCATATAGACATTATCACCGCTAGTGCGTACCGTACCCTTGGCCTCCTCCGGAGAAACCTCAAGAATGCTCCAACTGAAACAAAAACCTTAGCCTACAACACTTTAGTCCGGCCCAACCTTGAATACTGTGCCAGTGTCTGGGACCCCCATACCACCAAAGACGTAAACAAAATTGAAATGGTCCAAAGGAAGGCAGCCAGGTTTGTTACAAACCGCTACCACAATACCAGCAGTGTCAATAGCATGCTGTCCTCCTTAAACTGGCCCACCCTCCAATAACGCCGCTCTAATATCCACATGTGCATGGTATTCAAAATTATTCACCAGTTAGTAGCCATCCCTCAAGAAAATTACTTCACCCCAAAATGCCGATTGACGTCAAATCAACATCCCCACACATTCTTGCAATATCAGACAACCAGAGTTTACTTTAAATATAGCTTCTTCCCGCGTAGTATCCCCCAATGGAATAGTCTCCCCATGAATATAGTCACAGCCCCTAGCCTGGTGAGCTTCCAACATCGCTTGGCTGCTCACCAGGCCCCGCCCATCTAAATTTATTAACATAGTTTTTAAACTCTTTACTAAAATACTAACACCCTTTCTTTCGGCTTCACCTGCCATTTTCCACGTACTAATCTTTCTACTAACTTTATTTTCCATGTACAGATTTCCGGCCTGTAATGCTCAAGCATGAGCGTAGGCTGTTACGTTAAGAAGAAGAGAAGAAGAAGAAGTTTAATATCGCAAGTTTACAATTGGAAGAAAATATCAATGTTTTACATATGAATGATGTCACCTGAACTAGTTATCATGGAAACTTACACAAAGACCGAAATAGCAAAAATTTAGAAGAAAATGACATACATGAAACTGCAATAACAACGAAGAGTGGAACTATGGGTTTTGATGGCAAAAGAAAAAAAGAAACGAATCAGAAAAAAATCAGCAACTCGAGTCACTCAGGTACAGAAAAACTTGGGATCCCTCCTGCCCCCCTCCCACGATTAAAGGCATCACCATCAAAAAGATCAATTTTGCTCTTTTTAAAAAAAAGCTGGTGGTGTATTTTTAAATAATCTTCCATCCTTGGATATCGGGATATGGCTGGAAACTCACATGCTCTCTGCAGGAACAGAATATCCGACATTGACTTCCCATACGTGTTCTCTGCTACACATTGGTAGTAGCCCTCGTCAAAATTGGTAGGCGTTGTGAAAAGGATAGCGCCCCCTGGGGAGACCCACTTAATGTTCGGACTGGTGGAGAAGTCTATCTTCACTCTGTTTCTAAACCACTGGTACCTAAAATAGTTAAAAACAATATCGCCCGCCATTATCGTCATATGCAGACCTTCATTTTATCATTGTATACGTTTCCGATTCAGCCTTTTCCCCACAGGTGGAGCCACTGTGCACTGCGTACAACTGCTTTCTAATCGCCAGGGGCAACAAAAAGCAACCCTTTTGCAGGGTAATCCTGCTTGCCTCAATACTTTAAATATAGGCACATATCCTGATATGAACCTAATGTGGTGAAAGAACATGAATGAATATTCGGAAGCCACACGTTTGAAAAAAAGGGAAAATTTTTACATAGCAGTAAAAAAGGTAAACTTACTATGGGAAATAAAAACAATTTTATGAAAATAAACTCCATCTCCTCAGTAAAACTTAAACTAAATCCCTGCCCTGAGTTAATCTTTCCACACTATGCACATGTATAGATGACCGGGGAGTGGGGACACCTGTAAAGTTGGGGCTATGTCTCACATTTTCAGTATTGCACACAAAATCATGCAATCCATATTAAGTATAATGAATAGGTCACAACATAGCAAATTTAGATCACTTAGTAGACTATGTACTAGCCAATTGCATTGAAACAATATTAAGAAACGAATTGTATTAGTGTGTCTGAATAAACCTTTTGCACCTCAAAGTTATGTGCATTTCCACTTCAATTGTTATGACACCTCTCTCATGCACGAGATCGACTATAAAACCACTGTATCTAAGTGTGATCCCCTTGCTACAAGCCCATGCGTTGTCTGTCACTAGAACTATGATTATTATTCCTCCTCATATTGCATCTAGAAACAAAACTATGAGTCTATTCCAGAGGGCATCATGGAAACTGGCTAATTGGCATGTGTTAGTTAAACCTACGTATTCTACATTTACATTCTTACTGTTTAACATCAAAGGCTTCATTGGATATGTATGCACTTTCTAAATCATGCCGAATTTATGTCCTAAAGAATGTCTGTCGTGCATCCTAGTTTTAACATGTGCCTTTCAGTTGCCCAGCCATCTACGGGGAAATCGGGCAAAACTGTCACAATTTTCTCCAACAAAGTCCCTTTCCTTGATACCAAAAAACAGTGGGCGTGATTTTACTTCGTTTTACAAAGGTAAATATTATCGAAATATTTTTGAGTGCGATCATAAATTTTTACCCATGCAACTCAGCAAGAAAGCTGAAGATGAAGGGTGTCTTGCCTACAGTTACACAAGCACATACGTTGGGTCAGGTATGCCACTGGCCTCGCAGGACAGCCGCAAATTCTGTGCGCCGTTGCGGAAGAGCAGTACATGGCCCCTGGTGGTGGGTCCTATGACAATGGCGGGGGGTCGACGAACTACAAATAATATTAACAATAATAATAATGATAATAATAATAATAATAATAATGATGATGATGATGATGATGATGATGATAACAGTTAGTATTATTCATATTTATTTATTTCACACCCCACAGCAGAAAAGTAAACAGATAAGTCATGCCGCGAAATAATCAAAAATCAAAATAATATAGACAATCATACTTTAGAAATCACAAACTGTGGCGCGAATTGTAAGTCACACAATGTTGTGTAGGACAATGTGTTGAAAAGGGTTAATGTGAAGCCTCCACAGTTGTGTAACAAAATTGGACATTTTGGATCGAGGCTACCAAATAACTAGTCAACCTCATAGCCGCCTAAGACAGTAGAGCTTAAAGTGGGGCAAGGCCTAAATTTAGAGGTCAGAAAAGGATACTTTTGAACACACGCCAGAGCTTCTGTTGGCAAAGAACATATAGAGGGCAGCACGATTCAGGCTAGGTTTTTGCTTTTTACTCCCCAAGCGTTAGAATCAGGGTAATATGATAAGAACCACTGGGCATCTACGGGACCCCTTATTCCAAAACTCAGCGCAGATCTTAAGCTAATACTACTCTGAGTATAATTAAACCATTTTAAGTTGGTTGGACAGTTTAACTCATTCCATACAATAACTCAAACATTCCTCAACTATTGCTTTCCACATATTTATACCGTTGCATCAGTGGAGAGCCCGGGATATGTAAAACCACAGAGACTCAAATGAAACACACAACATCTAGAAGAATTAATACATGTGGCTATGAACATCAGGCATAATGCATCCTGGAAGGGAAAGGACCGAAATGGAACGGGATGAAGGGAGAAACCAGTATTTCAACATTTAGTAGTGTGTAGCCTGATGTAGCAGTATCGACTGGCTTGAGTACCCTAAACTAAACAAATGAAATAGACAACGGAAATGTGATACGCTACATTGAAACATTATAAAAATGGTACAGTAGTAGTATAATAAATACATTCTGCTCCAAAACTCAAGTTTCACATCCATTGTCACACACTCATCCCATCCTGGTCCAGTGTGGTTGTTTTATCCCTTATATATATATAAGTATCGAGTAGTTTTGTGCTGGTTTTCATATTATTAAGCAAATAAAATTAATGGGCAACAAATAACTCGTGACTTCAAACATAGAGCTTCTCTTGTTCAAAGTTCAGTTCACAAATACAGGATAGACTACCCATCCCATTCTGAGCCAACACATAGGGCTTTCAATTAATGTCACTACATGATGGGACCTGGTGTCTCGTTATCCATTCGGGCCTGATTTGGACAGCAAGACAAAAGTCGCTTTTAACTGTAGTTAGTGGTATTTACTGACATGCAACAACAACAATTTATTATCAAGTCTCAGTTTTCACCTTTTATAATGGTTGTAACCCTGAAATAAACTGGCAGTCGCGCTGTCGTCCAGCGGTGGTTTTATCATTCTGTTTTGTAGATTTTAATGTGACTACTGTGTAAAAACTTGTCACAAATATTTACGACAGAATAATAGAGAATTATTAGAATGATCCAGTATTAATTATTATCCCTGGTGAATTTTATTATCCCTGATATCATCTCTTTACATTCCGTTTCGGGATGTACTTTCTCCCAAAGAACCCATCAAGATCGTAAACAGTACCATGATGGTGTGTGACACCAAGAATAACAAGGTGGTCCTCTACCTTTTGAGAACTGCCCCCTAATTTTCAGACTGGATTCTTGCGAAATACCAATTTACCTGCAGTCATGCATTTGTTTTTTTGTAAGTCCAAAACTAAACTGCCATCTGATGGTGTATTGATAACAGATATATTTGGAGCCTTCAGCCCAGGGACCCGAGAAGAAAACATTGTAATATCGTCTGCATATGCAGATAAATCGTACTTGTCAGCATCTGCCCTCACTCACTGTAACTCAATCACGAGGTCATTAATCAAAATATTGAAATTTTTACAATTTGGAGGAGAGAATACTCCCTTGTTGTCAATTTATAAATAAAGGCCATGATGCCATAGTGGGCCAAGACATTTTTCAGCATCTACGAGGAAATAAAGAGAGGTCATTTGGCCCCATAGAAGACAGTTATAACATCATGAAGAAAAGCACACTTTATGATGGTATCCATACATACATACATACATACATACATACATACATACATACATACATACATACATATATTGCTCTTTAAGTTGCAAAATTGTCGCTGCTTTTCTTGAGGGCAGTGCATAGTGCACATATGTAATATACAATTTTTATCAGGCTTTGTCCAAGAACCAATAGACAAAAAAGCCTCTTTGTCGGCCTGTCGTTCAGCAATGCAAACAAGCTCGTCTTTCGAGTTTACAGCAGTCACAGTGATGTCTGTGTTGAAACATCCACTTTAAAATGGCACCATCATCCATGTCAGTGTTTAGGGGCCACCTGAGGTCAATTTTATAGAGCCTGGCATCTTGGTTGGCTGTGATTTGCCTCCAAGTGTTACTGCACTTTGATTATAATTATCAAGCTAAACCTCCTGATTGTAAGAGAAATATGTATTAGTCAACCTTGGACATGAGTCAAATAGATGGGAGTCCCATTGCGTGTGTGTGTGTGTGTGTGTGTGTGTGTGTGTGTGTTTAATTATCATTTATTTGCTTTGAGGTATGCACTGTATACTGATAAGATAAGATGAGATGAGATAAGCTTGATCTGGTTTTCATTGGATTTCAGAAGTAAAATATATAATCTTAACCCATGTGTTTTACATGGATTATTAGGTAGGCCAGGCTTATATTGAACAGAAACACTTTATCGGCATAACATGAAAAGGGGCAAGGCATTGACAATAGTCAATCACATTTTAACCTTACCTTATACTTGTGCGAGTATGTGTGGGGTTGGTGGGTGGGTGGTGTCTGTATGAGTGTGTTTGGACTTTTGTTAATTTCACGGTTCAGTGATAAATATAATCTGAGAAGCTGAAAATAAATATATAGGTAGTTTTTGTGATTTTCTTTTGTTTTCTTGGTTCAATCTCAAAGGTAGGTGTGTTCTTTGCATCATATCATGTTGTATCACTTGGATGTAAGGTCGAATAAACCACTACTGGGTACTACTTCACTGCATCACTAATATGACTCATCTTTGATCCACACTCAGGGGACTAGTTTTTTTTTTTTTTTTAATCTTTTCTTAGGTATGAAAATCTGAAATTGTCTCACTATTTTCTTTCTGATTAATGTGACTGTGCAGGAAATTATTGAATATTACTGCCACTGTTCACAATGTTAAATTTACTAGTTCGTTTACCTCGGAGAAAACGTTTTGCCGAAATAATCGCCTTCGGCAAAAACGTTTTTTCCCTTGAAGTTCAATAAACTTTATCACTCTACACAGAAGCTATGTCCCATTATAGTATTTCCCAATAAAATTAGTACTGCCATTGTTATAACGATTTAGTTAGGTGCTGTACAACTACTGAACGTTAAACGTGTATAGGCCTGCCTATATATATATATATATATATATATATATATATATATATATATAATATGATGTGCTCTAATTGTGCATATTATTAGCAACTCTAATCCCTCTTGTTTGCCTCATGAGGCACATTTTCTCGGCTTTCTTATCAGCAAGAGTTTGGAAGTTGCTAAATGGTTGAAAGGGTATAGTTAGAAACTACCACAGTGTTTTCCGATCCACCAAGTGAGTATCGACTGTGGCGTGCGTTTAACATTAGTGTCATTATCTGCTTGTTCCTTCGTCACCTTTGCTTAGGAGGAACCTGTTTGCTGAAAAAAAATTGTCAGAAAGAATGGTATTAAATGCCAAACTTACCGTCCGAGCCGGTTTCAGTGAACAAGACAAAACATATGATAGCCCAGACTGGAGATGGCATTTTGGTCCTTTGTCAACTGGGGAGCATTATTATGAGTGCTGTCGATTCCTTTCAGTTGGTTGCAAACATTGACTTTTTCTGGTTTTGAGAGACCTGTAAACAGAAAGTGATTGTATATGAATATACGGCCCATTTTTGTGTGAGTGAAACTATCAGTAGCATCCACATCAGTCGTTTTTGTTTTCCCAATGTTTCATTAAATTTATAAATTCCATGGATATTGCTTGCATGTAGCACAAACTGTTCCTTTTTATTGGAATTCAGTGTAGGTATTTTGTGTTAAAGGAGCGTCAAATTAAATCGCACAAAAGTATAAGTTACGCTTAATTTACTCTAACTCGAAATCATAAACGAAAAACGGATATTTATCCTTAAAAATAGAATGACAGGATGGAGGTAAAACATGAATCATCCGGTGGGAAGGCTGCATGGGTGGATGGTGGTGGTAAAGTGAATTAAGGCTAATGCACTGCATTACGACAGATCACACAACAAAACAATGTAATAGAACACTACACAATAGAGCACCAAAACGAAATTAAAAAAATGTTATTACTATCACTGTTATGATCATTTGAAAAAAATGTATTTTTACCGTTGTCATCACCCTGCTAATTCTTATTATTATCACATCATTATTACAAGATAAATAACAGTGTCAATAATTTATAAACGCTCATATTACCATTTGTATCATTATAGTAGTAGTAGATTTTTATTGACACACGGTCCAAAAGAGTACAGAACAAGCGAAAAACAAACACATTGTAACACCATAATTAAATCAGACAAAGCATAACATAACTAATATTTAAGAGAGAGGCATTCAAATCTAACAAAAATCCTGAATGAGAAGTCCAGCATTAACGCTTATCACTCCAGTATAAGTCGATATTATTGAAAGTACGTCAGAATTTCGTGAAATAATTTGAAATGGTTTTCTTCCCTGGCGTTAATAACACTCTCTGGGTATGTAGACAAATGCCTTGAATATCTAGCTCGAATTTCATCCACGAGTGGGCACCACTGGATAACATGAGCTTCATCCTGCACATATCCACAGTCACATAATATTTGGTCCCTGGGAATTCGGAACCAACGTCCTGTTTCTACCCTTAACCTGTGGGAAGACAGGCGCAGCCTAGTAAATGAGATCCTTAAATGTTCTGGGATGTGATTACTGAGATCTTTACTGTATGCAATATGGCTGCTCAGGGATGGATTCATCTCTTTATATAAAAGAAATTTAGATCTCTCTGACCTGTTTATTCTGTCCCTTAATCTACTCATACCATCACCCACAATGTCCTCCTTACGTAAGACTTGGTCTATATATTTGTTTGTGCTTGTATTACTACTTCTAGATAACTGTAAGGCAAACATGAGTGGATCATCCTCCATCCCTTGGCGATCCGCTAGCATATTCTGAAAGAATTCTCTTTGTTTAAACATGACCAAATCCTTCAGCGGAGGATAACCCTCTTCAGCTAGGCACAAATCGTTTGCTGTTGTCAGTCTTACACCCAGAAACGATTTTGTAGCACTAAAGTACAAACTCTCAACCTTTTGAAGGTTAACATTAAGCCAGCTCTCACAGCCGTACAATATGGCCGACATGAAAGCCGCGTCTTAGACTTTTTTCTTTGCAATGCATGGCATATCTCTATTCTTACTGAAGAACGCTACCAACTTTAGCAAATGCTTTCTCATGGACTGAGCGTGTAATTTCACGGCTGACAAAGTGTTGCCGTTAGATGTAAAAATACTTCCTAGATTTGTGTAACTATCGCAGTGATAAACTGTAAATCTTCCTTGTGTACCTACAACAATAGGTTCCTTATCATATTGATTTCCATTTATAACCATAAACTTTGTTTTCCCTTCATTAACCACCATGCCAGATGAGTTACAATAGTTCTTCAGGACAATGAGTTTTTCAAAGCATTTTTCCCGAGAGGATGCAAATATGACAGTGTCGTCCATTAACATAAGTACATGAAGCCAACTTAAGAAACTGTCCAGGCCACATTTCTCTTTAAAGCTACGTATTAAATCGTTTACGAACACCGTAAACAAGAAGCATGACATTGGAGAACCTTGTCGGACCCCAACCGTAGCAGTAATAATGGCTAAACCAAGGATACTCTTTGATATTTTAAACAGTGACGCAAGTGCGCACAACACGACTATACCACAACCCAAGCGCTTTAGGACCCTCAATAGCGCCTGCCTTGGTACTCTGTCACATGCTTTCGAAAAGTCAATAAATACTACAAAAAGCTTTGTCTTTTTCTTAACACATAGGTCCATTAAAAGCCCCAGTGTAACAATATGCTCCACGCAGCCCCGTCTGGGCAATGCCCCAGCTTGCTCCCGGTCGGGAGTGAACCATTTAGTAAGTCTGTTATACTAAACATAGTCATATATCTTTGCTATGCTGTTCAGAATGCTAATACCACGATAGTTATCGCACACAGCTTTGTTACCTTTCTTAAACAACATAGTAAGACGCGCGTGTGTCCAGGTAACTGGATACGAAGACACAAATATAATGTTCAATAAAGCTGTGAGAAAGAGTGTCCATCCCGCTGGTAATAGCTTAAAGATGCCCGGGCTAACTCCATCTGGACTGCAACTTTTATTTGGCTTTAACTGATATTGAATAACCTCAGCAACCTCTCTGTATTCTATAGGATTGTCTAAGACAGGAATAGTTGTCGCATCCATTGTAAGACTCTCAATATCAAGGCTGTCTGTAATTGGCGGATTAAGCAATTCCTCTAAATGCTCTTTGAGAGAGTCATCCGAAGGTTTGTCTCTCACGTCTTCATCAAATTCTCCCTTCCAATTTATTGCTTTCCATAGCAATTTACTGTCCTGTGTATCTAAGATACGCTGCCATCTATTTTGACACGAATCAAAGTTTGAAACCGTGTGACCATGACTTTTGCCTGTGTCCCTACTAGCTGTCGCGCATTTATAAACAACATCACAAAATTCTTGTGCACCATTGTCACGTGTACACTCGGGTATGTCCTGTCTATTGAGCTCCTCCAGGAACTTATTATGGTCAATATCACAAAATTTTATTGAACGTCTACAAAGAGGCCTCGATGGTCTATGCAGTACTGCGTGATCTCCAAGCGAACTTGCACGCTGTAAGATATCACTGAGATCACATGATCTCAACTTTTCAGAGTCAAGAACTACAGAGATAGGTGCATGATCTGATGGCATTTGCATATTTTGGTCCACACAAAAGGATATAACTGTATGCATCAGGACCCGAGACACTATACAAAGATCTAACTCTGAGATCCACACTGATTTCTTCCTGAATGTAAGCGCGCCCTGAAACAACAAGCTTCGGTTTGCAGATTATTTAAGATAAGAAAATCACAGTCTGTACACATTTGTATTATCTTTTCACCGTTTACGTTGGATCTTTCAAAGGAGTCTGGAATGTCTATATATTTACAATTGGAGTCATTTTGCACTAGCTCGTTCACTTTCATGTCACACCTTGCATTTAAGTCGCCAACAATGATACATTTTTCACCATCTTCCAGACATTTCCCCTGAATAGTCGCCAGCACATTTTCAGAATAGTAACTTGAATCGACGGGGGCTGAATAACATCCGCAGAAAACTGCTTCTGGATAACAGTCAAATTTGAACCATATCATATCTTCACAATCAATGTTCACATAGCTTAAATTGTCTTTAAGGTAATTCCGTACTAATAGAGCTACACCTCCTCGGTTTGTATTGGCATTTTTGCTTTGAAATACCTTGAAACCTGGTACTGAAAAAGGTAAAGAAGTATGAGTTTCACACAATATGACGACATCGTGCTTCTGAAACCACTGAAGCACTTTATTTGTTTCAATTTTATTTTTCACACCATGAATGTTCCATGAACCTATATACACCTCTTTTGGACCATCTAATGAAAAAACTTCGGACATCATCGATCAATAATGATGCCGTCACGTAACAAGATACGCTGTTTCGGGTCTAAGTGAATGTTGCATCCAGCATTCTCAGGTTTTTCTTTTTCAGCACTCTCTGCATCCCTAAGACGTTTCCACTCTTTGCGAACTGCAGGCTGCACATCTTTCTTCACGTAGATTTTACTGTATGCAGGTCCAGCTTGCTTTAGTGGACTGGTATTTGCCAGTATACGCTCTCTATCACCTGTGGTTTGGATGTGAAGAAGTAGCGGACGATCATAACGGTCCGACTGCTTTCCAATTCTCTTGTGTGTATAGGAAAGTCCACTTATTCCTAGAACTTCTAGGATACGATCGCATTTCTGTTTATCAGCCTGAGTTCCGTCTAGACCAGTGGTTTTACTACCCCCTGTTATGACAATATTATTCCTCCTCTCTCTGCTATCTATTTCTTCAAGAAATCTTTGCTGGTGTCGCACAGTTTCTGACAATTTCGTAAAATTGTCACTGACTTTAGCAACTTCTTCTCTTAGTCCATCTCTCTCTCTCTTCTTAACTCGTTGATGTCAGATAAGATCAAACGAAGTAACTTTGCAGTATATACATTTTCAGCAGAGGTGACGTTTGCTTCTTCACCCAGATCTACAGAGGTAGCTTCGTCGTAAGTCTTAAGTTCTGATAATACAGTTTTTAAAGTTTCTTTCAGATCAGCTGTTTTCATTTTATTGATTTCTGCCAGAGAAGGACGACGTTTAGTTTGTGCAGCAGCTATGTTTTCAAGAGTAGCCATGTTTTACCGGGTCACCTAATTTCACCTGTCTCTGACCTGAACTCGAGCATACAATAGCCTCTCCTTAATGACCCCTGGCTTGCTGCTGGATCAGCGTGAATAGTTCACTCCAGAACAAAAGAACTTTTCTTTTGTGTGTTCAACTAAAGCGTGAAGTCCAATGAGCCTTGTATGGTATATGGTAGGAAAATCGTTCCTCAAACTCACCACAAAATCAATATATATCAGGGATCTATCAGTCTCTTCCAGTTCACAACACCTTCATATTGATATACACGCAAAATCACAACAATCCTCCATCTATATCTTGTACTATCGACCTTGCCTGACCAGGAACGTCTTAGACACGTCCATTGTGTTACAACAATGTACATACATATATGCATTGAGGAGTACCTTACCTTTTACCTGTAACAATCCGTTATTTACAAGTAGGTAGGCTTATGCGTTATAATCATTTGCTTGCAGATCATTACCTTTCACATGTCTAACCTTTTTTTCAGTGTCCAGATTAATATTTTACAATGCGATACCAAGGTACCGTATCATTATTGTCGATTTGGTTTTTCTTCACATGTCCGTTGTATTCTTTGCATATCAAAGGTTTCAGTATAATATAAGTCAAAGTGGTATGTCTGTTGTTTTATGATTTTATAAACTGACCTTTCTCACAGTAAATCATGTTGAGTCTATGTGGAAAGACGCTATGTTAAGTGCCATGGTATGTAATAAAGTGGAAAAAATCGATAAAAACTCTTGAACACTCACCAGTACATACAAACATACATACACACAGCGAGCCTAGCAGGGAAGAGTATTTGCTTAACATACATTTTGGACACGCTAATGGATCAAAAGTCGCGAACATTAGGTGCAGGAGTGACCAAATTAAGGGTAGTAGAGGGGATAAAGCTTCGAGAAAATATGTTAATCCCAGCCCTGGGGAATACTCGTTCATTTGCAGATCGTAGGTCTGACGATTAGGAGGGAAACCACTCAAGTGACGCAGACATGTGCCTTCCAAAATGTTAACTAAATCTTCAATAAAGACCAAGAATAATAAGTTACCAGGAAACTACCTTAGTGGGGCCCCTTACTGTATAGTTACTAAGTCTGGGGCAACTCCACCCAGCACAACTCTCTGTTTTCTGTTTGTTAGATTATACGCGTATCGAGGAATGTATTAGACTTCTAATGTCACGTTGTTTTTTACTTTAACAAGTTAACCTCTCCACCAAACCTTACCAACAGCTTCAGGGACGCAAAAGAAGTGAACCGACCTTTACGTTCATCTAGAACTTCGCTACTAAAACAAACCCATGTTGATGAGTTGGTTTAGTCTGCAGTCAAGTTTCTTAAAACCGAGTTTACAGTTAGAAGATTTCTTGCGGTAAAGAAATCATAAAGTCTTCGAAAGACAATAATTTCAAACACTTTAGCTGACTAACATAAAAGAGAGACGGGTTGTTAGATTATACACAGGAAATATACCTCTTTTTTTTATAAAGGCCGTAGTTTTTTCCAATAACAAAAAAAAAAAAAAAAAAAAAAAAAGTCTTGAGAGAACACTAGAAATGTACAGTACAAACAACCATTATACTTTATTCGGGGATTATTTAAATCATGTAAAAGTATATGCAAACGCCAGCAGATTACCATCACAAGAGAATGTGCCATATAGCACAGATATGTGAAATGCTCCATGGTTACCCGATGATGACCCGTTTATAAATTCATTTGGCTGTTGAAACCGTGAGTTTTCATTGTTATTTTCATTTGGCATTGAACCTGACAATGTTTATAAATTAAGAATATGTATCTGCTTAACAGAGGTGTCCACAAAACCGCATCATAAAGTGAGATGTCAACCTTAAGACATCAAAGAGTCCTAGAAAACAAACGAAGCCAAATTTGCAGAAACATGAGACCCGCTTTTTGTATTTAATTCTCACAGCTTATTTTACCACACAAAAATTCAAAGTTTAACTGAAAAATTATAAAGTTGAATCCATTGCAAATCAAACAATTGAAAAATGTACGTTCACTTTGCGCAGTTGCTTTATACAGACGAAAAAACGGACAGAAATGACAATGACACAACACAATTTGCCCCTTCATGTACTTTTCAAAATAAAAAGCTTTGTTTGACGTATTTTTTAGCTTTTTGTGTTTTATAGTCTTTTTTGTGGACACCTCTTCTTAGCAGAAATATATCCGTAATGTAATATATATATATGCTTTGTTTTTAGTTTTTTTGTTCGCAATAGGAGAATAGGTGCAGTTTGTGTGTATAATCACAGTGCATAACCACTAGGGCCTCTTAATGAGGCACAGTGATTCCTGGTACCACTTTTACTTTCCCAAGGCTCCATAAGCCGTGACATGCTCCCAAATTGTTTTCATATTTACCGTAACTCCGCCTAGTTATCGCACGCTTTGAGAGTCAACTTTGTTTTAGGGTGTCATAACGATCTTTATTTATGGGTACACAATTCATGAACCTTTTTGACCGGCTCTTTGTTTGAACTTGTGCACCTCTCGCAGCGCACCAATGATCCGGCAACTTTCTTTATCAGACTGACTCTTTAAAATTAGATATTAGCACTCGTCATGTTGTTGTTGTTGTAAAATATCCATAAGGTGATAATGAAGGCAGAATGTTCGTGTTATACAACTTTATTTGAGCAAATAAAACCTGTACACCGCCAGTTTACGGTTTTTGTTTATCATTATGTGTTGAAAGTGTAAACGTTTGGTTTGTACATTACATTTATGACGCAGAAAAATAACAAAAAATAATGATAACTGAACTTGTGAACTATAAGATTGACTCTCGTGTTCGTCTGTTTATAGCATCTGGCAACATTTTTAGCATTAAACCCATCTACAAAGAATGAGCAGGTAAAAGTCCAAACTGTCCCGTTTTGGCCTCAAATGAAGTTCTGCAGGGGTCGAAAGGCAAATGCCTTTTAACCGGTGCAGGCAACATAAATGTAAAAAGCCAATAATAAATAAATAGTTTATTTCATATAAGCCGCCAGATAACCATGACGAGATGATAATGTGGTATACAGGACAATATTAGCATAAGTATTACATACTCAATGGTAAAACTACAAATGTCGGTTCATGTCGTGCAATGAGTGCATAGATGGATAAATAAAGAAACAAACAAACAAACAAACAAACCAGATAAATAAAGAAATAAACAATGAAACAAACAAACAAACAAACCAACAAAGCAACAAATAAATAAATAAATAAATAAATAAATAAATAAATAAATAAAAAAAATAATAAATAAATAAATAAATAAATAAATAAATAAATAAATAAATAAATAAATAAATAAATTGTAACTACGAGAGTCCTTGTTAGGGTACAAGAGCTATATTGTAACAGCTGGTTGCCATGATAGGATTATGAAGCCTTGAAGCAAGTACAGTATTTAATATACATGTGTATGGATGGAAAGATATATCGGCTCGCGAAGTAACTTACTCTTTCCCAACTTAGTAGCCATGCGCGTGCTGACACTGGTTCAAATAAATGTGCCCGCTTAATAATAAGGACAAATTTTAGAAATTGTTATGTAATAAATGTTACTGAATGAACTAGAGTTGTGAAAAACTTGAACTGTTTCGCACAAATAGGGATAGTAAACACTAATCGTAGCGGCAACACAAGATTAATTGCATAACCATTGCGCTATTAGACATACAAATAAGGCCACCATAACAACAATGATCATGTAAAAGTTACATTGCTTGTTCAGGACTCACATGTTAGTATGTTTATCCGTGTGAATGAGTAAAGACCTGCATAATTACAAATACATGAGTTGACCTGCAACTGGAAGTATTCCAAACTCTCAATCTTGAATATCTCACGCATATAACATAAATTAATGTAATTCCAACAGCTTCTAGTACGTATATGCAATATGTCGCATCCAATGAAGGATATAGTACGTATATGCAATGTGTCACATCAAATGAAGGATATATTACGTATATTCAATGTGTCGCATCAAATGAAGGATATGAACTTGCAGCACTTAAAATCGTGCCAATTAAAGGCATTTCACGTTTAAAAACTTGAATATCATCGAAAGTTAAGACCCAGGTATGCACACAATTCCGCAAGAAGTATCAGTTATACAGTGTTCCATTCAATAGAGGGTACCCTTGGGACTGGTAAAAAGTACCAACTGTAAGGAGGTGTTCACTCCGGAGAGGGTCGGCCGTATCTTAAGTATGGATGAGTAGGTACATATACAGTTAAACATCATTTGTACTTCCGTATACAATTTACACACTACATTTTGATCCAAGGGGAAATAGCTCCATGAAAAACATAGCGTTATTAGACCGATAGCCCCAAGGATAGAATATAACTGTCCTTTAGTTCCCTTATCAGATAAACACAGAGAAAGAAAGCTAGAGAAGAAAAGTTGATTCAAAGCAGATCCATCTGTGTGCTCATAAAAAAAGTCTGAAATCTTTCTAATATTAGTACACAAAACCTGAGAATTGGAAAGTTATGCATCGATATACGCCCTCATGTGGCTTTGTCTATATAAGTTTTGAAGATATTATATATTTAAATTTTGAAATCTCCCTAATTTGCATAATTTCAATTGCTACAAATGAAATAAATATCCATTAGCTACCACATCATCACAAACCTTTAGCTAGCTTTTGGAACCCTGTCTCTATATATTAATTTTGAAGATATTGAAGATTTAAATTTCTAAATGCCCCTAATTTGCAAAGTTTCAATTGCTACCAATGAGTAAACATATCTATCAGATGCCCCCCCCCCCCGCAAACCTATAGCTGGCATTCAGAATTATGTCTCTATCTAAACTAGGCAAAATTTATAACCCTCCGCTTAAATAATTTAATGGTGTACCCATACTTTTTTTAGGTAATTTAAAGATACGCACATGTATGTGTAGAATAATCGTTTGATTACATCATGTGTAAAGATGAGCAGAGTTGGAGCCCATGCTTGACTGCACATGGGCTGAATGTGACACGAAGTCAAAAAGTGCACTTCGCAGAAAGGATCATGAGTGGTCTTTCCTGTCCATGTTAGGACCCTTCTGACCATTAATTTTCTCACCATACCTGTGTAATGTGGCCAGAAACCCCTGCAAATCATAGGTATAAAGGCATGGGGTTTTTTCTGCTAGTTATAGATTCGCCATCACTGGTCAAACTATGAACATCACCATGCCAAGGCTATCCAAAATGGACAGGGCAAGAGCCATAGGTCGCATTGAAGCCGTGAAAGTTGCAGAGCTGTCGCACGGGCAATGGGTGTGAACCACAAATCCATCAATGAGTTGTTGCGAAAATACCAAAACACAAATGATGTTGCAGATTTACCATGCCCGGGAAGGCCAAAGATGACCACCGGGCAACAAGACCGTTTCATCGTCAATGCAGCACTGAGGAGTAGGAGCCACACAGGTCCTGATATTCAGAGCCAGCTGGAGAGAGCCAATCCTCACCAAAGACGCATGTCCACCCAGACTGTTCGTAACAGTCTGCATGCTGCTGGTTTAAGGTCCCGGAGCATGGTGAAAAAGCCGCTTCTTACCCCACGTCACAAGGTTGCTCGGTTGCAGTGGACAAGAATACATGTCTGTACAACACATGCAGGATGGAGCAATGTTCTCTTCACTGATGAGTGTCGCTTTTCCCTCCACAGAAGTGATGGACGTTTTCGTGCATGGAGACGGCGAGGGGAGAGACACGCTGCTTGTTGTGTTCAGCCCACAGTTGCATAAATCTGATATTCAGAGCCAGCTGGAGAGAGCCAATCCTCACCAAAGACGCATGTCCACCCAGACTGTTTGTAACAGACTGCATGCTGCTGGTTTAAGGTCCCGGAGCATGGTGAAAAAGCCGCTTCTTACCCCACGTCACAAGGTTGCTCGGTTGCAGTGGACAAGAGAACATGTCCGTACAACACATGCAGGATGGAGCAATGTTCTCTTCACTGATGAGTGTCGCTTTTCCCTCCACAGAAGTGATGGACGTTTTCGTGCATGGAGACGGCGAGGGGAGAGACACGCTGCTTGTTGTGTTCAGCCCACAGTTGCATACGGAGGGGGCAGCATCATGGTGTGTGCGGGCATCTCTGCTAATGGCAAGACAGACCTTGTCATCATGGAAGGAACAATGACAAGCAGATGGTACATAACGGATGTCCTGGAACCCCATGTTATTCCATATGCAGGTGCCATTGGAAACAACTTCATGCTGATGCACGACAGTGCCAGGCCACATGTTTCAGCTGTGGTTCGTGATTACCTGGATAGTGAGAGTGTTGAGGTGATGGAATGGCCAGCATGCTCACTTGACCTCAACCCGATTGAGCACCTGTGGAGCCATGTGAAAAGAAATGTGAAACAGAAGATGGGTCCTAACTCACACTTTGCAGATCTACGGCGATATCTTCTGGAGGAGTGGGACAGTATACCTCAGGCACTTGTGAGAAAGCTCGTCTGCAGCATGCGAAAACGCTGCAAACAGTGCATTGACAACCATGGTGGCTACACATCCTATTGAATGGACATTTAAAGGTGCTTTATGTGACACAGTGATGAGTCAATATCTGCTCTTTTGAACTCAGAAAATGCCTTAACTTTAAGTACAGTCTGTGATAACTTTTGATGCAACCGAGCACCATCTGTGATAACTTCTGATGGGACTCTGCACTCAGTACATATGCATGTTTGAGCGCTCTACAGGTACTCTTGCGAACTTGTGACTCAGACTTTGTCTGCTTATTGTCCCCCACCACCGAAGGTGGCATAGGGGGACATAGAGTTAGTGAGGATAGGGGGCCTGCCGTCCGTGCGTCCGTGCGTGCATCCGTGTATCCGTCCGGGAGCATATCTTTAGAACCCTAAAATATAGAATAATGAAATTTATACCAGAGATGCATCATACCATGGGCATGTGCACTGCGTATTGTTTTTGACCTTGACATACTTTCAAGGTCACAGAGCCCAAGAACATATCCATTTTTGTGTATTATAACTATTTTCGACTTCTTCTGCAGAACCGTCACTAAGATTAAGCTGAAACAGGGTAGATATGTTCCTTGTAGAAGGGTCAAACAAAGTTGTTCACTATGTGGGAATGCTGCAGATTCCCGATTTTAACGATTTTTTTTAAATTCTGGTACTTACCGGTCAATGCAGCTTTCCCATTGATTACTATGGAAGTCAATGAGCATTTTAATGCTAATTCACATTTTCGACTTCTTCTCCAAAACCGTTATCCAGATTAACTTCAAACTTGATGGCAATGTATCTTGGGTGGGTTTCTACCAGTTTTGTTCAAATGTCTATGCTCCAGTGATTTTTGGATTTTTAATGAATTTTTTTTTTTTTTTTTTTTGACAAATCTTTAAAAATCTTCTTCTCCAAAACTGCTTACCCAATTGCTTTGATATCACACAGGACGACACCTAGGGACTCCTTGTTGTTAAATGGTTCACCATGTGGCGCTGCAGTTTTTTTCTATTTTTTTATGAATTTTTGTGTGTTATAGCTTTTTTTGACTTCTTCTCCAGAACTATCACTCAGATTAAGCTTACACGTGCTGGATATGTTCCTTATGGAAGGGCCAGACAAAGTTGTTCACTATGTGATTTTTTATGAATTTTTTGTATGGTTTTGCTATTTTTCACTTGTTCCCAGAACCGTTCCTCAGATTAAGCTGAAACGTGATGGATATGTTGTTGTGGAAGGATCAAACAGTTGTTTACTTGGTGGCACTGCTTTGGATTCCTGATTTTTAAGGGTTTTCAATTCGGGTACTTATCGTTCAATGCAGCTTTCCCATTGATTACTATGTAAGTCAATGGGCATTCTAATGCTAATTCACAAGACAACTGACATGAAATTTACTGTTTACTTAATTACTTGAGATCTGTTTTGAGTTGGCTACACAAGTTAATTATTCTGTATGAAGGTCATGCTGAGACAGTACACGAATGACCTTGACCTCGTTTGTGGGGTCACAGTGCAACATACATGAATTTTACACTTCATGATAACTTGAGAACTACTTGAACCTTGATGTTGCACATGTAAGTGTTCTTCTATAAAGTTCAGAATTACTCAGAACATGGTGCCCTTGATCCTTTCCCAAGTTCATAGAGCTGCAAGTGGGATAAATGTCAAGATCAGCTGAGGCACGGGCTGTTCACATAGCCCTTTTGTTTCTGTCTATTGTGGCCGGGGACATAGATCCTTTGGATCACTGTGCACTTGTTGACACTGTGCAATGAAGCGTAACTTCATTTGATCAGAATTTCCTCTACACATCAACTCTAAAGTGTATACAGAATAAAAGAAACATTAAATATATTCAAAATATGTGTGTGTTTTTTTTTATTTAAGAATTGCTTTGAGTGGAGGGTTATTAATTTCGCCTAGTTTATAATAGTTTTCACAAGACATTAAATATCTAAATCTTCAAATATCACAAATTCGAATTATTTTAATTGCTACAAATCTGAAAACATCCTCACTAGATAGCCCATCTTCACAGACCTACAGCCAGCATTTAAAGTCGTGTCTTTATCTGAAACAGTGTTGAACATATATAAGATTTAAATTTTGATATGCCCTTGTTTGCATAATTTTGAACATCTTGACTACACGATACAATATGCACAATTTCAGTGCTAGGTCAATCACCATGGCAAATGTGGCATTTCTAGGTATCGCAGTGTCCGGAAAAAAGCTCTGGACTAGAAAGAAAGAAATAAATTAGAAAGGAAGATTTGCTTCACTGTAAATCTGTCTGTGTGCATACAAATTTAAGTTTGAAATGTTTATAATATAAAAAACTTGAGAATGTGCAAGTTATGCATGGATATATGCCATCATGTGTGTCTATCCGTATTAGTTAAAGATAATAAAGGTTTACATTTTCAAATGCCCTAAGTTACATAATTTCAATTGCTACAAATCTGAAAACATCCATTAGATAGCCCATCCTGACCAACCTATAGCAAGCTTTTGGAATCCTGTCTCTCTACATATTTTATTTGAAGAGATTAAAAATTCAAGTGTTTTAATGACCGCAATTTGCATAATTTCAATTCCTACAAATCTGAAAAACATATCGGTTAGACAGCCCATCCTCACAAACCTAGACTTAGCTTTTGGAAGCATTTCTCTCTCTCTCTCTCTCTCTCTCTTGATTTTTGATATATTTGAGTTAATTTTTAATATGCCTAATTTGCATAATTGCAATTGCTCTAAATATGAAAATATTCCCTATAGATGGCCCATCGTCCATTAAACGAATGAATAAATAAATGAATAAATGAATGAATGAATAAATGAATGAATGAATAAATGAATGAATGAATATTGAATAATTAACAAATCCAGCAAACACAAAATGTCTGTGTTTGGGAACAGACATCGAAAACCCCTCAAACACAAGCACTGGTCAGATGCCAGAGTACTTATAAAGAACAGGTCTCATTGCCCAGATTACAGCAACAAAAACCAGGAATCCAAATTGTAAAATATCCAGTAGACCAGAAGGTTTGCTCTTGAAACAGCCAGGAGGATAACACTGGGTGCAAGTTGGCTGTGACTCTCTATTTATCCTGCAAGTCTACACATAATTGATACATATAACAAACAAAAGAACAAAAAAGTGTCAATACTCCCAAAGGTCACACCAGTGTGCCCGTACTGGCTTCACTGTGATCTGAACACACATCTTGGATCCCGCTGTGTCAGCAGCAGATTTTTAGGGGTCTCCCGCTTAAACCAAAGTTTTCTTGTTTCAAAGTGATTTGAAACATGAAAACCTGTTGCAGAAGTGCCAGTCATTTAAATACTTTTTTCTGCTAATGAAAGCATGTCCACGTTTTAAATCGAAACAAGAAATCTATAATTTAAATCGGACGCAGGAAATATGGGCTGTATGTGCTCCTGTTGTGATGTAACTTAGTACTATATGCCAGGATCTGGGGAGTTTTCACACTTAATGGCTACAAGGCATGGTTAAACTTGCCCAGCTTTGCACATGATTACACAACATGGGATGTTACATTTTCAACTTCAAAGAAATTAACTCTTTCACCACAGTGAGTGACTCTAGTCACACTTATGTAAGTCACAGTAACCAATGCACTATTCAAATGCATCATGCGAAGAACTTTCATTCAAGTACCAGCAAACCTAAGCGTCAAGTGGTAGTGCACATTGAATATTTGTTTAAGACAACAGCATTCCTCAGCACAACCTGCATGCATTACTAACAAAATACACCAAGGATTACTCGTGACTTAGTCCATAGTTTGGAACTGAAGTTACTCCATATCATTGCTTCTGAGCCCTGCAGACAATCATACCACTTTTTGATATATGTATATATATATATATATATATATATATATATATATATATATATATATATATATATATATATATATATATATATATATATATATATATATATATATATATATATATATATATGATAGCCATGGCCATTCATGTATTCTTACATTCATGGAGAAGCTGTTTTCTGTTGCTTTGTCGCCAGATTCTTTGCTTGTTTGCCATTGACCGTAATGACATCTCTATCTGCCAAGTTGTAAATGATTAGCCACAGACATAAACAGGCAGCCAAGAAATGGACTGGCATGTCAAATTTGATATTTTATCGGATACAATTTTTCATTTTATTTTTCCAAATTTTATCTTTTTTTTGGAATAACAACTCTACTTACAATATTTCAGAGGATATATTAGATTTGAATTATATTTACTCGCTTCTATTGAAACATATGACAATGTTACGACTCTCATTTACTGCTTATGCTAAGCCTTACTCCTTTAATTGTTCCACACCAGTTCTATGACTATGAAGTTGAGAAAGTTGTCAAAACATGAATCAGTCAGGGGTAAGTCAAATTGTTCTTATCTGAACCTGTACTATACATATTTAGTAATTGTGGTTTGTTTGACAGGTATTCTTCTTTCATAATGAAGCTCTGTATTTATAAGCAAAACTTCACGTATTTAGCTAATTCATCATTTGCCACGTTCATATCCATTTTTTATTATGTGGGTTGTCTTTGCTGAATATTTAGCTTAGACAAGGAGCCTGCTACTCAGAGAGATATGTACCGGTAAAAGGCTCCGAAACATGTTGAGTAGTTACCCGCTGAAGACCATTTAATTTATTTGGGCTGATACAGCCTATGTCAAAATTCCACAGAGGAACGTGTGCAATATGAACAAAAGTAGTTCCATATGTATATAGGTTAGACAGTGACAGTTTAACTTATGGAGAGTAAAGCGTTCGGACTGCAGAATAGGGTAACGACTACTAGGAAGTGGTCCTTTGCAAAAAGACACAAATATAATTGTGGACTGGTACGCTGTTAAACTTTGAGTGACCAAACCAGCTCTCACACTCCTAAGCTATTTGTGATGGGGAATATAACATTACAGGCTTCTGCCCAGATATGCAGTTGTCTCCTGGGATCATGGGCTGGCTGGGATAGCCCCAGGCACAATGTTTTTTTCCTCGAAAGGCTCATGGCATGTTACATTGTGATAAGGCTACCCAATTATTTGGCCATTAGAGATATATTCAACATGATTATTTTATACAAATGTGAATTCTTTTACACATATGCCAAATAGCATAAATCTTTTTCACATATGTGAGATGCATTTGTGAAAAAGATTTACACAAGTAAAGTTCTTTTACACACGTGAAATACTTTTACACGTAGAGGAAATAAAAAGTTTATTGTAGGCCTACATATGTGTAAACCTTTTTGAAATAGGTATAAACATTTCTTTGCATATTTATATTTTTTCATATATGTAAAATAAATCATTATTTGACATATGTGAAAATGATTTACACAGATGTCAAAAATTACACATATGTAGAACAGATTTTTACACATTTGAGGAGTAAAATTACAATTTTGCAGATGTTTGAAATTATTTCACATATGTATAAATATGTATAAATATCTTTTCATGTATGTTAAATAATCATTTATTTTACATATGTGAAAAAGATTTACACATATGCAAAATAAACTTGCAGAAAGTGGTTGACGCTGAAAATTACTGATCACAATTATCTCCCGTCAGCGAGACATCCCATGCATAACAATATGGCGGGGACCAACGCAATTTACAGAAAACTAGATGGAGTTTTATCTACGACTGCGAGAAGCATCCATGAGTTAGGGTGGCCAGTCCTTGCAGCAGAGCTCTGCAGCTACAAGAGCATGAGAAGGTCTGCTTGCGCACTTATCGCCCTATCGCCTTTTTATTTTGCCGGGCGTTTTGCTTAAATTCTAGCAAAGTGGCCAATATAATCTGTTGCAACAAAAATAGGGTGGTAAACTTGAATTGTTGATCATGGCAGTCTTGTAGAGCGGTGAGAGAACTATTTTATAATGGACTGCGCTGAGTACATGGCAAAGCAAGGGAGCATCCATGGAAGCTATTATTTCATTATTTAAGATCATTACAATTTTTCATTTGTGAAATAGCTTGACATGTGAGAAATAAAGATTTGATTGCACATATGTGAAAAAAGATTAACGCATATGCGCAATAGTTTTACACATACGTGAACCTCTCAATAGAGGGTACCCTTGGGACTGGTAAAAAGTACCAACTGTGGGGAGGTGCCCACTTCGGAGAGGGTCGGCCCTATCTTAAGTATGGATGAGTAAGTACATATAGAGTTAAACATCATTTGTACTTTTGTATACAATTTACATACAACATTATGATCCAAGGGGAAATAGCTGCATGAACAAAATTTTTAATACACATATGTGAAAAAGATTAACGCATATGTGCAATGGTTTACATATACGGGTAATTATGATTTTATTTCACATATGTGTAATACTTTTGTGCATATGTACAGAAGAATATAACATATGTATAAATCTTTTTCTCATATGTAAAATAATAATCTATTTGACATAAGTGCAAAAGATTCATACGTCTGCAAAAAAACTAAACGCATGTGAAAACGTTTTACACATTTGTACAATAAATTCTTTGCTCTTGAAAGAATTCAAAAATTTTTTAAATATGTGTAAAAGAATTTCACATATGTGTTAATCTTTTTCACTTATGTGCAATAATTTATTATTTGATTTATGGGAACGGAAAACAACCAGTAAATTTCTGCTGCGTGCTTACAATATAAATGTATACAAAGACGATAATCAAGTAATATAAATTTTAGCAAATAATAAAAATTCCTGTGTCAATCGATTTTAATTCGACATTTAGACAATTAAATAGCCTGGTACGTACTTACTGTGGTGTCCTTTTGCAATTCAAGATTGGGTTCTTGTGTCCGAGAATCCATGGCAACAGTAGTTTCACCATGTGCAAACCAGATCAAATGGCAAAATGTTTTCCTTAATGAGGCTACTGTCTATAAATATAGACCCACATTCAAGTGACAACATTTGTTTCCTGACAGCTTAATATAACAATCGTGCTGACGGAAAAAAAGGATGACACATTTTTTCCGGAAAAACGATGTCAGTCGCAACATTTCCTCTTGAAAGAGAAAATAACCCCGGGAGAAAAACGTCTGGTTGTTTATGTTTAACATTAAGCAATGCCCAACGGATTGGTATTACACCATTGTGCATGTAAACCCCACCGGTCGCGATGACCTCTGTCGAAAAGGACTCTGACTTCCTCGGCGTAAATAATGTATAAAAGTAATAATTATTTAAAACAAAAATACATAGTAAAGACCCATATCTTTTATATGGATTGCGAAGCAGGCCAAGCCTATATTAATCACTCTCTGTGGCACAGATCGTGGCGTACACTTCCTACTTACAAAAATAAATGAATGAAACCTAAAAAGAAAAATCTGACTTACTTGGTACAAGCCTTTTGTATGGCTAACCCTGTCTCGCATCCCACTCACTTATATTTGTGTGCCCTTGAACTGCCTATGAATGTACGCGTTTTCGTTCCACATACGCTTTCATTTTTTGTAAAGGGCTAACTGTGATTCACGGAAGGCACTTAAGAGTCAATGTTTAAGAAGTGTACATTAAAACGAAAGTACATATGCATGGGTGAAAGTGATACATTTAAGATAGGCAGAACAATGCATTTTTACTATTTTGAATCAGTGAGACTAGGCTGACAAGTTAGATTGAGTTCAATTCAACTCAAATTCACAAGAATAGTGACTGGACAAATACTATATGTACTTATATACATAGCGTTGGCGTGAGGTTGGCCCGAAGATTGAACCTTGTACGTTCATCCAACAAATCAATGGGCCTACGTGCTCAAGCTGGTAGGAGAATTGCCTCGTACTAGCAACCGAAAATTACAATCCCTGTAGATTCAGACATAAAAACATCAATGTTACAACTAGAAAAGAAGATTTGCTACAAAGCAAATCTGTCTGTGTGCCTTCAAAAGTTGTAAATATTAAATGCTACAACTTTTGTCCTTTGGTACTTCACATTCCATTAAGCTTATGGCTGGATGAAAATTTCAAAGTCCAAATGACTTTGACCACATGAGCTACTTTCCGTGATTTTTTTCAGTTATAAATGGACCAATATCAGGCACAAGTGATGGAATGTGTACCCGCAAATCATCAGACGTATTATCGGAAACGTCGGCACTCAAATGCGAACAATCACCTATTGCTGCACAGGCAACTTTTACATTCGAACCTAGTCTTGGCGTTTGCTCTTGCTGCAATGTCACATGTAAATTGCAAAAATGTACAGTGTTAAAATACCTACAAATACCCACAATTCAAGTCCAACATGATTAAAATTTGGATGGGAAATGGCTGAGTTATGGCTGGGTGAAACTTTCAAAGGTCCAAATAACCCTGACCTTTGACCTTTAGGAGTCACATGTGTGTTTCAAAATGTGCAGCGTTACAATAGCTTCAATTTGAGCCAAACATGATCAAAATTTGATAAAAATCAACCGCGTTATGGCCAAAAGGTCACCATCGAAAGTGGCCTTTGACCTTGAAATGACCTTTGACTTTGAGATAACCTCTACCTGAAGTGAACCTTGACCTTTTAAACGACATTTTGACCTAAATTTGGCCTTTGACCTTGATATTACCTTTGAACTTGACATGACCTTGACATTTGAAATGACCTTTGCTTGCTATGATCGAACTCCTATATACTCGGAACCACATGTACTATAGTATATAAGTTATTGAAGATTTAAAACTTTAATTAGCCCTCATTTGTATAATTTTGAAAAGCATGACTTCTCATTATAAAAAAGCCAGACTTCATATATAGAAGTATAATTGTGCCAATTTGAAGTTTCTACGTATTATACTTTTCAAATGAAATGTCGTACAAATTTGCCTGTAAAGACAGAAAGATAGGGAAAGAAAGAAAGAAAAAACAAAGAAAGAAAGAATCGGGGGGGGGGGGGGGGGTACTCCCATTGGTGATGATACTGGGTACGTGGTATGTGCCGCTTTGGTGGCTCCTCTTTTCAGCGAAATTTCCCTAAAGTAGGTCCAGTATTTTGCCAACAATTTCCGAAAGAAAGGTATGTGTTCTCTTTTATGGTCCAAAAGTCGGGACAATTTCCCTAACTAAGGTCAACATTTTCTTCCTGGAGCACTTTTCACCCCAATTTGGGACAATATTATATGCTATTTTGGCAATAAATCCCAAACAAAGGTGTATTTTTTTTTGGTGAAAAAAGTGCCCAACAAAGGGGTGGGTTTTTGAAAGTTCAAGCCCCACACACTCACCAAATATTTGGGGGAGGTAGCCCCCCGTAAAGGAACGTACATCGAGAGTCAGTTTAGCTTTTATATTCTGCGAAACCCAGAAGTCCAGATCCAGAAGGAGGAATACTTTTTTCATTCTCTCTGTCTGTTTTTTCGTTCTTTTGTCTTTCCTTTTTTCTTCTTTACGAGTAACTTTGTCCGACAACAAGTATGGGAGGCATAGAGAAAGATTTGAAGCAAATCTTACGTTCCAGTTTGTATTGCTCTTCCATATCAAAATAATGCAAGCAAGCTGGTGCGGAGGGGGGGGGGGGGCTCTGTGTTGATCGCATGATACCATTCAATTTTTATTTGTGGCCTCAAATTAAAGCCATATAGAGAATGCTCTTTCAAGGAATGTATATTTGTGGTCAAGGTCTTATTGTTTGTGAAGCATATAATGCAACTTTTACTCTACCAAAGTGTGATTTGTGATTAAATTATTCTCCTAAGTGGATATGAAAATATAATTGACAAGGTAGAGAAATTTTTAAAAAATAAATAAATGCTACATATGACTAATAACATGTTTGCAGAGCGGAAAACAAGTTTGGAGCCACTTCACCTTCATTTTTTTTTTTTTTACATAAACGAATGGCAAAAAAAAAGCCCTTTTTTCGTTTTCTGATCACCACATCATAGCATATATATTATAATTTGAAAGGCCGATAATCCGCAAATCGACATAAATGATTATTTTCAGAAGCAGTGGTCGGAGAGTGTACCTCTGAAGCATTTATGAACTCGAACGTAAACGTTCCTAAACAGGGTTCACATATTTCCCTCTTTACAAACAAGTTTCCCAGCCAAAACAAGGAGTGATTTTGAAAGGCTTGCAGAATGCAGCTGATGAAGGCAAATACACAAAAATGTGGAGGTGAACACAGGACAAGTGTCGCTAAGAAAAAACAGAAACTGAAGGAAAACTTATGTAGATATTGTGTAAGTAAAAAGGAACTGTAACTATGAAACCAGTGATGACTTTCTGTTTAACAATTATTTGGTTCAAGGTGACAGATGGAAACTTCACCCGCCAAATACAGATATATCTAGTGATTGAGTTCCATTGTCTATATTTGTGGCATACATGAATGTATATTCACTGAAACGGTGTGGCATATTAGTAAGACTGCGTCATTGCTTTGGTGTATAATTTATGGGCAACTACAAGAAAATGTTGCGGGGATGTGGATGCAAGCATGTACACACACTGAAAGCATGACTTTTGTGAATTTTAAATATACAAAAAGGCGCTCTTAAAATGATAGACCTACAACAGGTCGGATCTTTTAAAATGTATTTTTTTATTTATGTTTCAATTTATATTTCACTGCATGCCATTTGTTCTTTTCATTTTATTGTAAACTTTTTTCTCGATTTCTCTGAGAGTCATATTTTACTTCACTAGAAACCAAGCACAGTCTGACCGTGCACTGCCCAGCAGAGCGCTCCTGGTTAAAATTTTGGCCAGGTCTGTTCTGGACTCAGCAGACAGGGTTGTGTTTTTGCAATTCATTTGTAAATTAAATAAACTCTTTGACCAAACTAGGTTCAAAGTTGGTTTGAAAGACTGACTATATGGGGGGGGGGGGGGAACCAAAAAACATGATGATACGTTACCCCAACATTCCGCCCCTCGCCCTATATAAAGGAAACCCGTTAATTTCTTTTGATTTTGGGAACTAAGGATAGCCTTGGTCATCCCTTGGGTGAAGCAATGACAGCACGCATTTCTTTTCTCGAATGCTCTTGCAAGCCTACAGTTAGGCTATCATCAATGTCCATTCGAAACATGCCATCGTACATCGACATGTGCATCGAGGGTTGGAAACACTTCACTTGAGGGCACCTCTTTGGAATTCATGCTGTTGTTGCAGCTGGTACTGTTGCTGCTGCTGCTGCTGCTGCTACTGCTGCTGCTGCTGCTGCTGCTGCTGCTGCTGCTGATGATGATGATGATGATAATAGCGATAATTACCGGCATTGTTTGTGAGGAAACCCGTTTGGCACCTACATGTTATATCGTTTCTGTGTGGTCACTCAGGCGAAGATGCCTGGTGGGCGGTCGGGATGTTAGGTAGATGTTTCGGACATGGGCAATGTGGTGGGGGCGTGAGATACACGGTGGGGACCTGGACTTTATGGTAGTAACCCGGTCCACATGGTGGGGGCGTGAGCTAAACGGTCAGAATGAGATATACACGGTGGGAAAGTTAACTCTATGGTAGGGACGTGGGCTATACGGTGGGGATGTGAGATACACGGCGGGGATCAATATGAAAAATACAAACGACTGTGCTAGTTCCATCAAATTTGTATAAAATACGCTTTCTGACAGTATAAGAAAGGAGAAAACGAATCCATTTCACATGTCTCAGTATCACGTAATGGCCGACAAAACACCATACAATCATCTCTGCCCATAATACTAGTGGCTGGACAGGACAGCACGGCATTGGCCTGGTAGTTTAAAGCTGTTGGCCTCAGTTCTGATTGGCTGGTTGCGCACATAGACACAGGTTTCACGCCAGTTATTCGACCTGTCAAAATAGAAATAAACAAAGTTATCATTCTGCAGCTCATGAATAGGCTTTCACACACACACACACACACACACACACACACACACACACACACACACACATATATATATATTGTATACCAAAACGTGTCAATTTTTACACTAAATAAGGGCCATAAAGTAAAGGCATAAATGGATATTTTTTTTAGCAAATTGTCATTGGAACCTGCTCTGTATAGTACTACTTGCAGTACCGTATCATTACACCGACACAGTGGACTCCTGCTGAACCGCTGTGTGTATTGCTGTCAGCGTCCATACCTTGATAATTTTGATTTGAGCTCAAACTGTGCATTGTTTTCCATTATCAAGCCAGGACTGCCTTTTTGCTAGCAACGCTATTGAAAGTACAGCACTTTGCATCCTTAGATGTCATACTTTTTGTGCACTGTTCAATGGTACCTCGGTGCAGGCACAATTACCCCGTTGGAACATAGATAGACACAGAAAGTCTGTAATTGCCAAAAACACTGTATTTTCAGCATACACCATTGAACCCATATAGACGAAGATAGTCTTTAATTGTAGAAATAGTGTATTCTGAGCATGTTGTTGCTTCATAGTGAATAAAGGTAGCTGAGCCAGGTTTACTGCATTACACAGTAACTTCATTGGTAGTCATGTGGGTGCACTGCGCAATAGGACAAGTAATTACTATATGTTTAAGAAGTATAACGATATGAGACTGGACAGAGCACAATACATATACCCATACAAAGCTAGCATCAATGTGTTGTTTCGTATGTCAATTAAACAAAAATGTTGAACTGGGGTTTATGTAGAATAGATCCACCAGTGTTTTTGTGACATTCGTATTTGTTAAGTGCTGTTCACCAAATTATAACATTAAAATTTGCTGATTTTTTTTTTAGAGGGGGGGGGTGGAGTAGGGCTCAAAAATGCTAATACGTAAAATAGCAGGATCTATAACTAGTCAACTACCTAGTACGGTGTGCTTTATGTACACTGTGACCACATGGATTTGTGATTGTTTCAATATCGCCTACCTGCCAGTTCCAAGTCTTGAAGATGAGAGGTCAATATATCAAAGCATAGTAATTCAGGATTGTTGAAAACAAGTAATTAGCAGAATTGGTTCATTTTAATAAGATCAGGGACTTAACACAGCCAGTCCATGAGGGTATGCCATAGACTGCAATGCACAGTATCCCATGCTATGTATCTAGTGTTAAAAAATAGCAAATCGTACATTCACATGCGAAGTTTTTTTTTGGCGGGGGGGGGGGGGTGGTATTCATGTGATGCTTACACATTTCAGACTTCATATTCATTTTATCTTTAACACAGATATTCGTATGCTTTTTTGTGGATTCCTGGTCTTCTCAATATCATCGTAGGCTTTAAACCAATATTTCGATTGTCTGAATAATGCATGTCATTATAATTATATAACTAATTCGTATACTCGATCAAAACAAAATACAAAAAAACGCATCTAATTCTAACATCAGTTGCGCAGTAATTCTAACATCAATTGCGTCTTCAGTTACTCGGAAAAATTTATATAATTTCTTTCTTTTGTGTACTGAAGCCAGACCCTGAAACCATTTGTTGGTATCCTACTCACTCAACTGCAGTGCTACGTCAGCAACCATTGTCATCATTTTTGTGAGAAGGGAAATATGTCGTTCATCAGTCAAAGTGGTTAAGTTGAATTACAACAGTATTTTAATATAATGTGGACAGAAAATAATGCAAAGTGCAACCGAAAAGGTGAAAATCAGTCCATCTGATCCCATGGTTAGCACATTGTTAGTTAAGACATCTGCTGCTAGATGGCGGCATCATCTTGTTATCTGATGTAGACCACAGTTGAGATTAACTGATTTCCAGGGGTGCCTGTCGACCATCAAATGTACTGATGTATTGGTTTCAGGTTCTTTTGTCACCTTGCATCACTTGTTATGGGGAATATAAACGTTTTGGCGCTAGTTCTATTTCTTCTTTCGCCAGCTTTCATTGTATCAGTGTGCAGCAGTAGTCTTCAATTTAGCTGTAATGCATTGATTTGATAAGGCTGAAAAAGCTTATGAAATGTTTTGAAATTTGTGATTTTTGTAATTGTAAAGTTTATGTGGGTAGGGGTGTGTAGGAAAAGAGAATGCCAGGAATGACGACCCTTGCTGAATCAGAACCCACCATTCTGTGATGCAAGTAGTTTCCAGGATTCAAAGAATCAGCATCAGGGTAAAATGTGATACCCCTGTGTGTCCCCACAGATAGGTCAAACTAACCAGACGACGTTTTCAGTTACACAAGTGATGGATGTCTTCTGATTGATAAAAAAAGCTATCAGATTCACAATATTTCCTATAAGATTTCCAATTTATATGAACAATCAAAGTTAATATTAATGGGGGCTGGTAATGATCTGTCATTCAAACAAGAGGGCCTACAGGCGAATGAGCTTAAATTGAATGTATAGCCCATATGCGTATGCATTGATGCCAGATCAAAGACTTTTGTTTAATCGTGTCTCATATTTTATTTCAAAATTTTACATTTTTAAAACTTGTTTCACCTAAAAATTAACTTTTCACATTTTAGATGTTATTGTTGGCAGGGTTATTATTTGCTCAATACGGAAGTCAAGCAAAAATGAATGATACCGTGCACACAGAACAAGTCGTGAATTCAGTTTAATATGTTTTAATAATTTTGATAAGTCTATTGCATTAGGAATGGCTTTGCATATACACATGACCCATGTGGACGTGTTGACGATTATCGCCCATTGTCAGTGACAAATATGGAAGGTCAGAGATTTTTCAGTGAGGCAAGGAACATTATGGAAGGTGTCACAAATATTGCCATCAAAATGGCTGTAAACTATGGCTTGAGACTGTATGCTACATAGCAAGTGGGCTTAGTTATAGCATTGTATATGTCATCCCACCAAGTGGGAGGATAAAATAAGAAGTATCGCATGCAAAGATGAGCTCATGCACGTTTTAATGCTTCGAACATACCAAAACATGCAAAAGTGTCTCAGCTGTGTCACACTTTATTATGTATTGATTTTTCCCATCTTTCAATAGAGCCTCATCATATGGATAACAAGCAGTGTACATTACAAGACATTTAATAGATACACAGGTCATACAGAAGCTGCATGCTTACTCAATAGGCTGTATGTAGTCCAGGTAGATAGTAGATTGTAAATGAAACTCATCTATGCAATACCAGTATATTAATACACCAATAATAAAATACCAGCTTTTATGCAAAAATATATTTATACGCAAATCAATCCTCTTACCCATATTAAGTTTTGCTCACCTAAGTTTTCCATACCTGGTAGTGCATGAATGATACATTCAAATTGTTGTCCACAGCAAACCTCTATTTTATTTGCAGTGTGCATGATCCCAAGCGATGCATGTGTTATGCTTTGAAATGCTTTTAGTTTGTAACGTTTTACTTTCAAAGTCCCTTTGGGAGAGGTTTTACCCTTTGTTTCTGCTTTCTTGCATCAGTGCAGCCACTGCGATGTATGTCTTTTTGTTAGTCTGGATTGTTAATATTTCTTGCTGACCTTATTTGTTTGGTGTCCATATTCAATTGTAACACTCCTCGGTTTTTTCATATGTGTAGATACAGGTGTCAATGGAAGTCCGCCTTTTTAGCAAGAAAACAATCTCATTAGTGCAGTCAGCCTGCTGTGTACGTCTACACTTGGGCTGTGCAAGGTGCCTTGCACACTTCAGATTATGCAAAGCAGTATCATACTTTTCCTGCACAGCCTTGGCAGCTACAACAGTTACTACACTGCTATCGGAGTCAGTGGTAAGATAACTCACGTTCAATGCATATTTCTCCCTGTCAAATGTTTCTCGGGACCATGTAAATTCATCTCCAACAGCTGCCTCCATGGGATGGGCAAATTTGCAGTGCACACATTCTCAGTGCTTTGGGCATAAACCAAGCTTTTTTTTACATGTGTTGTGAAGAGCAGAAAATCAGCGATCCTTTCCAGAAGTGATGTCAGGTTATCGACAGAGACACCATAGATTACACCTGAACTGGTTGCACTTGCCACGAACCTTCACACATGATCAGATATATTGGCTAACTGCTTGTGACTGCTGCTTTATTGTCTTCACTTTTCTATGCACCTTGGAGTTTCCAGGGATATGTATGACATGATGTTCACCTTGGAGTTTCCAGATATATGTATGAAATGATATGTTGACAAGTATGTATTGTATGTATTCATTCCTGGAGTGCTGTGCACCATTACCCGTCATATGGTATGATGAATAAGCGACCACTCATGCAGAAGTTCATCGAAACTTCTTTGAAGATTGCCACCATTCTGGATCACATCACCAATCCAAAGTGACATTAGCCTGGAATTGATTTGAAAAATTTTCCGAATTGACATTTTGGTGTGGTGAAAGTTCCTTTGCTGATTCTGTTGGGCTGATATATATGTATCTGACAGAAAATCACAGATTTTGATCCAACATACTTGGGAATGTTTTGGATGATATCTGATTTTGTAAAGTGACCTACTTACCATAATATATGAATGCATTTATGGTATCTGGCACTTTGGAAATCTGATCTAAAGGGTGTCGGATTCATATTTGATTGATTGAACTCAATTTTGCATAATTGTATATGAAATTTACCAACTGTACTTTGAAACAATTTGCCGTATTTTGCACTGTATTGGACTGTGAAATTGATTTATATGTGATTTGTCATGGTACCGATTATATGCTCCACTGTATATGAAATGTACCATGTCTGAAATACATGTTTATGAATGCATATATGATTAAGAATACTCGTGTTAGTAGAGGGATTTGGTTCTGTTTAATATGCAGTTCAGTGCTTGTCTAGACATGTTGCATTATGGATCAATCCCACACTTTTGAACTGAAAAGATCACAGTGACCCATTGACTCTGATCTAGGATCGTCCATTGGCTAATGTTTTAATTTTTCCCGCCATTTTTAAGACATAGTTTGGTTGCTCATGTTGGTCATTTGTTTCGAGAGCATTTGAATTTTCCAGATTATTTGTGCATTATAGTTTGATTTACATATAAGTGAACTTGACATCTACTAACATACTTTTGGAAAATTCCTGGACATCTTCGAAATTTGAACTCAGACTTTCTCCTGGAAAAAAATTGACAAGCTTTGTTTGTTCATGGTGATCATTTGCTTCCAGAGCATTTGAATTTTTTTGGATTATTTGTGGATTATAGTTTGAGTCACACATCAATGTATTTGACCTCTACTGACATATTTTGAAAAATTTCTGGACATCTTGAAAATTTAAAGTTAGACTTTCTCCTGGAAAAATGGACAAGGTGAGAGTTGTGTAATGTTAGAATTTGTATTTGTTTGTTGTTTGTTTTCAGTTTGGAATTGTTTCACTACCAAATTTTGGACTGAGTCAACAGCTTTTCTCAGTGCACATTGGGTGCAATGTGCTCAATGCGCACTGAAAAAAGCTGTTGACGTGGGATATTCTCTCTGGAACTATAGGCATAATGGTAATTGAATGAAAGGCCTTTTGTGAGGAACATAAATCTGGGATCTCAATGACAATTCAGACAAGTTTGACTTAAATAGATCAACTAAAGTCATGATTGGCCCTGAAGGAGTTAAACTGGATACTATAATTTGGTTAGGACTGGGTTCATGTGAAAGCAATGGCTTGATATACACAAACACATAGTGTCAGCCTGTGGCACATTGATTCCCTGGCCTTCAAATTTTCACATATGTCTTTCCATACACAGAATTTGCCCTGTGTTTCATTTACTCAGAGGCCAGTTGACTTATTTCTGCTTGAGTTTAGCATAGGGGCACACGTGTATATGCAGAACGCATACTCATTGCTGTCTCTTACCTACATTGGGAAAAACTTTGATAATTTTGGAGTCAAGGCTGTATTGCATATTTATTCAAAATTTAATCTGAAGTTGATAATCCACAAGTTTGCTGCTTTTGGGTAGCAGTATAAGGGGCAACCACCTTTCAATATGCCACCTAAGTTACAAGGACATCCATATATCATCCCAGCATGAAACAATGCCATACAACATGAGCCACCCCCACCAAAAATCACTACGTTTGCTGGGAAACAGGATTGGAGACCATTCATACTCCAGTTTGAAAACATGGCTACAGATACAAATGGGACAAACAAGACAGGTTGGGCAGGCTGACTGATAGTCTACATGGCTGAACACTGACTTCAGAGGTGACTATCATGAGCTAAAGGATA
Organism: Hermodice carunculata; assembly: GCA_964020975.1. Lineage (NCBI taxonomy): Eukaryota > Metazoa > Annelida > Polychaeta > Eunicida > Amphinomidae > Hermodice > Hermodice carunculata. The sequence goes on from OZ026623.1 coordinate 29,647,131, forward strand.
AGGTGGACCACAGGATTAGTAGGAAGCACTGTTCTGTCAGTGTTTGGTGCAAGTTATCTACCCGCTAGCAGACGAGTGAAGAGTCACTTCTATAGTTCGCTGAAAGAGTTCAGAAGCTGACTCAAGACAGCTGCCTCATTGGTGATGGTGTGGCTGTTGACATTTTATGAAGGATGGCCATTGAGGCATTCTTCAAAGGTTACACTCACCAGAATGGCTCTACAGGTTTTGAATAAGGAATTGGGGGACTTAGAGACTGCCTTTTCCCAGAATGAAAATACATGAAAAAAAGTTATGATATCATGTTTGGAAAAAAGGGGATCAAAAGTGCATCTTTCCTCGATTTGGTGGAGGAGTTTTAAGTCAGGGCTATAGCCACACATAGCATTGACAAGAAGCCTGTGAAATAAAGACTACCCACATTGATGGGGAAACTTATCTTTGTCACTGTAAAAGCTGGCATAGAGGAAGGTATGAGAAACTATGGCTACCATATTCAAAGGGCTTTTTTAGCACCACACTTGCTGATGTTCCTCGAAGTTCTGGGAGTCCAGCAAGGATGAGGTCCAAGGACATATTATGTCATGGGTTTGTAGTAATCACAGTAGTCTCTCCCCTTGCTGGTGCAGTTTTAATGTATTGAAGGAGAGTTAGCTTGAAGACTTGCGCTAATATGACCTGGGAACTATACACTGAGCAGAAGAAAAATAATACATGAATGCTGATGCCCAAATTCCTGACCAGCAAACTTTCATTATCAAGCTGGAGCTTTGCTAGATCAGCTCCCATATGGCAGTTGCAAATATTGCACTCATGCACATACTCAGTGTCATTGGCTTGAAGAAGACATGGTGAATGACATGGTGCTTTTGACAGTTAAGACCCTCACAGTAGGCCATCCATCTAACACATCCCAAATTAGCAATGTTCAATACACAGCAGACTGGTTGAATAGATATTCGTACCAGGAAGTAGGGGATATTTAGCTCAGGGATCTGGATATTGCATCTGTTATCTCCTGGCTGGTGGCTGAAAATTACGAAGTCCCTATATCTGGTGTGTACTTCATCTCCATAGTCCCTCCATCAAACATCTGTTAATCTGTTAGCCATAAAGGGAGGCGTTTTGTACCACAAATGGGAGGATGAAGTGCCCAGGAAGTGTTTTGTGGTTCCTAGAAGTCTAAAGATTATTGCATTGTTATATCCCTATGTGGATGATGAGGATGAGACATAATCTCCTAGATTTGGGTGCCACTGTTCCATACAATGAGGAAGAACATGAGAATTTTCTTTTTGCATATGTCTTCAAGGACCTCTTAGCAGAACCAGAATAACAAGCAGAGGCTGCCATTGGTCAAGATTAAGTGATGGCAAACACCCAATCTTCCACTAAGGTGGGGGAACAGGTACCTATTTCATAAGTATCAGTAGAGGATGCACCATTATCTGCCAAAGTTGAAATATATCTGTTGAACCACGTGACTTCTTCACCAGTACTTCTATCTCAAGGGAGGCAGAAATGGTGCTGGCATCTACAACACCTTCATCTGGAAGGACAAGATGACGCAGTAGTATTTGCTTATTTGCACCAATATGATCTTGGCTAATTGCTCTATGCATGTCAGCTGTTAGTCGGAGTAACTCCATCTACCTGTACACAAGTATTAACTGCATTTTATTATTTGTCTAAATTGTACATATGAAATGTATTATGATATGAATAAAACAGCTCTTGATAAGAGCTGTTCTGTGTTTTTCACGGGTGCCAGACATGATCTGATTGTTGTGACTGTATATAACTTTTGTCTTGTAATACTTGTGATGTATTATCTTTCCATTGAATATCTTTTGAGACTCTTTTTTATTTTTTAACAGAGATGAAAGAGCCAACACAACAAGACTGTCCAGAGGAGTGACGTCTCCAAAATGTTAGGGATGATGAGAAAAATGAAAGGAAAACCTTTGACAATGATGATGAAGACGGAAATGCAGAGGTGAGAGAAGTCTATGAGGTTAATGAAAACCTTCAAAGTACATTACAGAGGCAGAAACCCTTGTCAGACTACCTGCTTCAGCCCTACTAGAATACAATAGTGGCGCAGGGGTGAAGAGTCTCTTCACCCCTGCGCCACCTCCAATAGTTTTGCAGTGCAGAGGCAACAACAAGGAGGGGAGTTTGGACCAGTGTTTGAACTCCATGAAGAGTATTCCTACACAGAAGGTATACCTTCAGTGCTGCCAAGGTGATACCCAGGATATTGATGGATGGTTGGAAAAATGTCTTACTACGGTGTTTGGAGTCCCAGTCCAGTCAGTGAGGGAAACTGAGAAGGTCATCTGACAGATCCCATTGAGCTACATAGTGTTGGAAACTGACTCGCCTTGTCCTGTGGGTATACCAGATATCTCCAGAAGAAGAAGTTTCTAATCCCTGAATGATCTTGGAAGTGGCATCATCCAAGAATGTTGCACTTTCTTTGGTCTGCCAGGCAACAAGCGCAATAGCCAAGGTGTTGTATCACCTGCATATTGCCACAGTTTAGTCATACATTGTTTGGTTTCAAATTATTTGTCCAAAATTGTATATACACGTGACCAGGGCTAGTCATGAAACAACAACCTAATAGTTGTATTGCACAGTCCGCTAGTCTATCTGACACCATATTATGGTATATATTTTAATTTTGGGGTTGGATATGTGCTAACCCAACATATATTTTTGAATATGTATATAATATATGAATATAAGTTTCCGGTTCGACATGTGCTAACCTGGCATAACAAATTTTCTATACGTACATGTATTTTGGAATCTCAGATATCAGATTTGTTTCATGTGTCAGCATTGAGTGACCAAGGAGATATGTGTGGATGTATCAAGTTGGGGATGTCATGTATGTATAATGTTTCTAAGTAAACTCAGTGCACATATAGGTATGGTGTGAACATCACTAATAACATTAACATTTAGCTTCTTTATAGATGTGTATCTACAGGGCATCATGCAACTGGGGGACGGATAACATCTTTCCATTGATTTTCCGTAAAAATTTGCATTCAGCATCATGAGTGACCGAGGAGAATGGTACATAAATTTTTCTTATTTTCTCCTTTTTACTTAAGGATTGATGTTTTGCACTCCATAGATATAACTTTTGGTCTCCAAATTCTCGCCAGAAATGAGTTTGGCCCCTGAAAAAAAAATTATATACCGGGCACTAATGAAAGACAAATGGGTGAAAGTATTTTGAAGAGCAGAAAATCCACAATCCTTTCTGGAAGTGATGTCAGGTTTTCAGTAGAAAAACAACATATTTAACTTGGACTGGGTGCAGTTGCCACCAACCTTCATGCAGATCAGACGTGTTGATTGACTGCTAATGACTGCTGATTTATTGTCTTTAATTTTCTGTGCACCTTGGAGTTTCCAGGTACATGTATGACATCATATGATGAATACTAAGTATTGTATGTATTCATTCCTGGACAGCTGTGCACCATAGCACTTCACATGCATGCATTTACCAAGATTTAAACAGTTTATTGTTTACATTGACACCAGTTATTTTCTTTATCAAGGTCTGGTTTCCACACACTGTGTATGTACATTGCCTGGTAGAGTGGAAAGGTGTCTTGTCTCCATAATACCAGAGTGGATTATTGCATTGACAGTCTGCCTCCATCATTACAGGCCTACTCTTGCTGAGAGCCATCATACAGTTCACATTTGTCACCTGGGCCCTTCTGAACCTGCAAAGCTGCCTTATCCAGTTCGGTGGCATGGGCAGGGTCATTCATATGCAGGAGTATATTTCTCAAAGTGGTGTTGCCCATGCTTGTTTTTATAGACTGCCCTGAACAGCCACATCAATCATGTGTTAATGTTGGCTGGTTTGGACCAGGTCCAGTGATGCTGATCACTTTTTTTGTAATGTTTTTTTTTTCTTGCTTAGAAGTGTACTCACACTCCATACATTTTAAATTTTATTCCAGACTGGTTCAACTTTTTACTTTTTTCTCATCAAAGGAAAGTTGTATATTACAGTCCAGATTGTAGCTTATAGGTTCTTTCCCAGTAGTATTTCATAATTTTGGAATCAACATTGGATGAAGTATTCTGTAAGAGCTCATACTCACTCTCTAATCTTCTTATAAAGCATACATACCTAGATGTGTGGGATTTACTTGGACCTGGCTTCAAAGACTTCACTGTTACATCTTGCCGGTCACTAGTTACTTGGACAAGTTCATCTTTCAAACTTACCTGCACATCCTTGGGCAGCTGGGTCTGTCTCCCAGGTAGTTACTTTGTTGGTGTCCCTGGCCTGGACAATGGTATTGTTCCGCTTGTAACATGGGCCATGTCCCTTCTTGAACATGAGTTTGCTTTTGGCATAATCACCCTTCATCCTGTCAAAAGGTGCATAGCCTTCAATATGTTGTGAATATTGAAAAGTGCATAAGTGCAGATTGAGTGTGTGATAAAAGGGGTTTGTAATGTGTATTGAGAGCCATGAGGGTGGGTTTGTTCATGCAAATGAAGAAATTGCAGGAATGGAAGTTTTGATAATGTTATGAATGTGGGTATGCCTGTTTGTTTTGATTTTAGAGGTCGTTGTAGTCATTGAGTGTGTACCAGGTCACAGAGTCAGCCTGCTTTGTTGGGGTGACCCTCAGGCAGCGTGGCTCCCAGGCAAAGTGTTGACCAACATTTACATGACTCATTTCACCGCACTGTCTGTGCACATTTTGGAGGTGATCTAGAAAGATCAGAGAGAGGTTTCACGCAATGCACTGGGATGTGTTAGTAATTGGAAAACTCTGGAATAATGTTGGGATCTCTCTCTCTCTCTCTCTCTCTCTCTCTCTCTCTCTCTCTCTCTCTCTCTCTCTCTCCACATATTTTCCTGACTGAGGAGAGAATTCGGAAGATCTGGCAGAAGCTGTGTGACTACCAGCCAGTGGGACTGTGAGCAATTGTCATTACCTGTCGAGTGTGGATAGTAACTTTGCATGGACTGGTATATTTGGGGTTAATTGTACCACACTGGAACCAAACTGCACTTCTGTGGGATTGGATCAGCACCACACCTTCCAGCGCCATATTGGAACCGAACCGTACCTCTGTGAGATTAGTACCATATCATTTGGTACCTGGCATCGGACTTGGAACTATGGGACAGTACGTGAGGGTAAACTCTCCAGGCATTATGATTTACCTAAGACTGTTTAACTATTGAAAAACCAGCGGAGATAGTTTACCTACTTTGTACTGATTTTGATTGTTAATATGTTGTTATTGTTAAAGTTATGTCATTGTTGTCACTATTTGTTGAGTTCTGCTAACATTCAGCGGGTGGGCATCATAACAGATGAATCACAACACATCCTTCTATGATGCAGGTACTTCCAGGATCTCCCAGCAACATAAGGTGAAACTGATTCCCATCTGACTGCCCTCTCAAAAGGGTCAGCATATATCCATACTGATGTTTTGAGGACAAATGATGCATCTTTCCTACGGTGTAAAACGTTCACCAATTTCATCAAAGTTAAATTAAAAATATCTGTTCACATTAAAAATCGCTGTGACAATTGGAATGGATGTATAGCCCATATATGTATGAACAGATGCTGGATTAAATATTTGAAATGCTATAAAGGCTTAAACTGTATTTCAAATTACACACATTTATGATTTTGTCATACTTAAATTGATTTGTGTACACTTTTGGGATCTGTGTAAATGGGCCTACTTTTTCCTTATTGGTGATACACAATTTCAATAATTGAAATACTTTAAGGAGAAATAACTTGGGCAATAAGGTTTTTATCTTTCAAAAACAGTGATAAATCTATTAGGAAGCAGAGCAGAGTTGTGATTGGCTGATTTAGCTAGTCCATAAATTGGCAAATACGGTATTTTCAAGACACTGTAACATTCCACCCAGAACATGCCAAGGAAAGCTGTTAACTAGGTCCTATATCAGGGTGGAGTAAGCTTAAGTTAAAACCCAGTTACTCTCATCATCTATCAATGACATTTAAGGGCCATTTTCCCGATGATGCGAATAAACACAAACACCTTGGGCTAACCTTAAATTTTGATCTCCGCTGGAAAGATCATATTTCTGAAATAATATTTAAATCTAGTAAAATTGATTAGTATTACGAAAGTTTGAAAAATATGCTTTGGACCGCCAAACTTACCGCCAAACTTTAGAGACTATATATATATATATATCTTTTATTCGACCTGTCTTACAATATGCTAGTCCAGTGGAGTGACTCCACTTACACAAAAGCAAAAAGGCTTGAAAGCATTCAAATTGAAACAGCCGGTACCGTGACTGCTACAATGTATGTTACCAATATTGATACGCTATATGAGGAAACAGGTGGCCACAAACTTGCGAAACTTTGAGAGGCAGCTAAATGACCTCTTGTGTATACTTTCCGAACAAGCTTGTGCCCGAACCTAGTGGCTCCATTTTTTCTAGTACGATCTACCAAATTCCTCAAACTTTTTAACCTTGGCAATAGATTTTGCAATTCAGCATACACACATCTGTTTTGGAGCATTTTCTGAAAAGTCAAGTTGGAGTCAAAAGATTCACCTGCCTGTTCTTCTGGCTCAACTAATGAGGATGCGTTTCATTATTTTTTCACTAGTTCAAATTATTATAGACTTCGATTATGTCTGCACACTAAATTTTTTCATCTGGCTCCATTAACTCTTCATTCAGACTCTCCTCTACGGTCCGTATATCTGCTATTGATCGCATTAAGCCTGCTTGGATTTACTTAATGTCATATCAGTTCCAATATATACTTATAGTCTGTTCAAACTTTTGTTCATACATACCGTTTACTTTGAAATTTTACCTTTCATTAGAAGCAATTTTACTTTAAAAGCCCAACTTTTTGTCTAACTCATGTTTGTGTGTTCTCCGCTCGTTCTAGTGTGTCGTATGTCCTGTTCACTTTGTCCTTGTCCTGCAAGAGGAACTTACACTGCACTGCCCTCTCTCTCAACTGCTTGCCCGGTACTTTGTCATACTTTCGATCTTTTCTGTAAGTTATTGAATAAAATATGTTCAAACTAAACTAGTTCATGAGAGAGTACAAATGTGCTCTCCACCCAAAGCTCAACTCAAACACCAGTTAAAAGCTAGCATCCAAACCTGTTTCGTATTCGATCTTTTTTCGACAATTTGTTGGTTACCCGCTGAAAATAAATTCTGCCAATAGTTGGACATCAACTGGACTTGACAGCAATTAGCCAGATGTTAAAAGTTTTTTTTCCAAATTAATGTCGCCGAAAACAGCTACAAAGAAATATAGAACGATTTGTAACTGGCATACTGTCTTTTACACAGGCAGTAGAACAGAGTTGACCACATACCATCTAATATACGCATAAGAGTGGCGAAGTTTTCAGATAAAACACAATTCTGGTGTGTTGTGGCATGATTTGTTTTTAATAAGACAATGGAGAAAGTTCAAGAGAAAAACCATTAAGTTCTGATGGATTTGTACACAGCATTTATTTAAAAACTTGTTATGTATGTTAAGCAAATATAAGAGATATATCCATCCAATGGATGGCAAACTTGTAAATGCAACGATGGCCCTATTATCACGTAAAAGCATTTTCGCCTAAGGTTTGCGTTTTCAGATGCTTTTCTTTCTTTCGTTCTCGGTTTCTTAATTAAAAACACTCCCTATATTCTCCGATGGATCTGTAACTGCCCTGGTACACATTGGCCAAATGACTATACACGTCCGCCGAGGTAGGTTGTTGACGGAATCTTACATCATAGCTGACTGGACAGCCATGTCTTGAATGGCATATATTTTAAATATCCTTTGGATGTGTCATTAGGTAAAAACCACTTTACCTTCATTTATATGATGGTTTAATGGTACAGCAGTGATCAAGAAGGATCACCCGAATATCCCTTCATGTCCGATTGGGCAGATGTAAAGAGATCCGCCCTTAACCAGTGCTGCCATCTAGTCACTCAATCTCATTGGTGTGACATTTAAATGTCCTAAAATACCGTCTCTTAATTTAACTTGTATTCAAATGGCACTTACATTATCAACAGCACCATTGCATTAGATAATATAAAAATATGAGATTATGAAACAGTATAATACAACTTACTTAACACAATTCAGTACACCTGCACATTGGACGCACACGTCAACGTGTTGTGATCAGCGAATACGTGGGGCAGAATTCAAACCCAGAACCTAATTTACTAAATATTTTTGTACAAACAGTGAAACTACGTGGATTCCTAAAAATATTATCTGATCACAATATCTGACAAACACAACACAAGATTGACACAGAATTCTGCATCAATTCAGAGTAAATGGGCTCCTGGGAGACAACACACTGGCCTCCTATATCTCCTCCAATGATCTATCCATTGCTTGTCCAGTAATGAGCTTTGAAATGGTTTGTACACAGTAATATTTTTTACGATCTTATTGCTCATGTTTCCATTACATTCTTCCGACATAAAAACACTTCAGTAAAGACATTATTTTTATATGCAAAAAGCAAGAGCGCCTGGTGCGAGGACATATGAAGGCGTGTGTTTGATCATCCGCACATACGTCGTAAAGTTTTCTGCGTTGCATATGAAACTACCAATGTTAAGCAAATAAAAGACCGGAAGCACTTCCATGTTTCCTGCGGGTCTCTCGTGGTGTCTATATTTCAATATCTGACATGAACACAAATACTGAACTCCTCATGTTTGACCCAAGGCGTTCCAACATATCGCACAATTCAGCAGTGTAAATCTCGGTAGGCGTACTACCACCAGTTTTCTTTTACTTTACCCTCCACCAGCCTCGTGTTCATAAAATACAAATATATTTTGGTGAAACCTGACTATAAAGACCCTCAAATACCCGACTTTTTCACTGTGCGACACAAGTTTGGAATTACTTATAGTCAATTTTCTTGCATTCATTTATCTGATACGGTCAGTTATCTGACATCTCTCATGTACAACACATGCTGTCATTATCATGGGTTTTCAATGTACTTGTTAATAGGAATTTGTCATTAGTAAAGATATATGTAAAATCAGAAGAATATAGACGGAAGACGCTCAACAAACTAGCACTTAGTAAGCCAAAACGATATCTCTTGTACTCTGACGTCCATTCTTCTTCATTTCGTTCTAGTAGATTGAACTAAACGTTTCTACGGATGAAAAGAGCAATAAATATTAGAATATTCCAGATTGTCGCTTCGCAGAGGAATATTAAAAACTGCCTAGCCGACTGCACCTAATCCTTTGCGTTCTAAACTACTACCAAGGCTCTGGGTATTGCCTTACGGTCCGGATTTTATGGGAACAAACGCTATCACAATGTTACCACGCCAAACTTCACATCTGCCTATTTAATAATGCCTTGTGAAATGTATCTATTCAACGTGTAGACCAAAATAAAGTCAAAATATGTCTCTGATAAAGTATGAAATTCACAAAAGAAAGTTGTGAGATATAATTACTAGTGTATACAATTTTAAGTGGTATTTTGTCACAGAAAGGTTAGTTTACTTAATACTTTGTTCCCAAGGTTCACAGACACACCTCAGAATTATCATTCAAAATTAGGAGACCAAGGGTAAAAATGAGCCTAATTTGCTTTTAAGCAAGAAAGACTATATCTGCTCAACTTCCCTCTTGCCATTGATGAGAAAGCACAACTCAAAAAAAGGGCAAGTCAGACATAATATTCCATATGGTGGCAACACCTGCTTCCTGTGCCAGTTAACATTTTCAACCAATGAAGGAAGCAGGTTTGGTCCATCTCCCTGAAGTGATTGACCCAGTAATGCTGGATACCAGGGGCGGGTACGGAAGTTACCTACAGATCCACCAACAGGCCACATGCTTGAGAGCGGTGAGGGAGGGGGTATTCCTGAGTGTGGATACTGTCTGTTTACATCTGTCAGTAGTACAATTGCAAGTAGCACGGCACATCTGCCTGTTGGCTCATACGAAAAGCGAGTGAGGGAATGTTTCTATGAGAACAGGAAGCCAGAAAGCAAATCGCAAAACTGCACAAAGCGAGGTCCTCTAGAACCGTGCATTGACATTTGAAGTGCTTCTCTCATAGCCAAAAAAAAAAAAAAAAAAAAAAAAAAAAAATCTCCACGAACTACCTGGGATTAGATTAAACAACACAGTTACTTCACTTATTCCTCAAATCCCGCCAAAATTACCTGGATGGCAAAAGTAGTCTTTGCGATGTTTCACTGGACTTTTTGCTGACAATACATGTAGCTGACCCCAAATAGACCATACCCAAAAATCAACTATTCCTCTGAGAAATGGAAGAAAAACGTCTTTTGATTGCAAAGACAAGCTTGTTTACGGCATTGGAGACTCATTACCAAACAAAAAAAGTGTTCGCTGAATGAAAACTTGATAAAGACAGAGAATTAGCAGTAAATTCTACAGGAAGCGTTACTCTGGGACATCACTTTTTATTATTTTTGTCATGTACAAAAATAAATTTTATCATAAAACACCTTAGTGCCAATACAATACACATATATGATATATGAAACTTTTGCGATCAATGTAACATGCAGAAGCTACCTGCATACAGTCAACGATTCAAGTTATGCTAAGACTCCGTAGTTGCTGATACGGCTTTTAAAATCCTACTATTTCAATACGTTTGCAAAGGGAAACTGGATTGCTACTGCAATGTGGCTTTCGTCCACTGTCCATACCAGGGAAGGCCATATTAACATTGCGGAGGTATCAGATCCTTTTGTCACATATGTACATTTAAACCAATTTCATTGATATTAAAAGGCGACACAAGTGTTCGTATTGTCAAGGTCACCGGACTACTTTAACGAGGTGGATATGATCCGATGTTACAAAAACATAGAAAGCCATCAAAAGCCGTTTTCGTACTTTAAGATCCAACATCCGAATCTTTGACCCACATAGTTAGTTCAAGGTCAACATTTCAATTCATAGCAGCTCAAAGGTCAATGATTGCACCTGCAGTGTGGCTTTCGTCCACTGTCCTTACCAGGGAAGGCCCCATAAACACTGCCTCCGTCACAATGAGATTCCTTAGTAAACCTTTGTCACAAAGGTCAAGGTCACTGTAATGCATTCATATGAACTCGTACCATTAGTTGAAAGGTCACGAATTTCAATCGACACTTCAAGGTTACTGATCTGCAGCACGGCCTCCGTCCACCGTCCATACCAAGGAAGGTCGCATGGGCTCTGCTTGTGCTGCACTTGTGACTCCACTTGTTAAATTTGTATCTTTCCATTCATAACCTCGTTAAAAAAAGAAAAAATAAATGTTCCTGTTTGTTGTGCCAGACTGTCTTATGTATTATTTTGCAGTGCGGCTCTCATCCATCCACACCCAGGATAGGCCGTATAAACACTGCTCTTGCTGAAACATTCAACATGTTTCTGCCCAGCATGTAAAGCCTTCAATCCACACCCTCCGATAGAAAATGCCACAACATGTCAAGGTCGTTGTATTTTCTGTACATTGCAGATTGGTGTAAGTAACCATGACAGGGAAGGCGATATAACTTCTATTGCGGCAAGATCCGATCATAATTTCCAAGCAGGCTGAAGTTGTGCGATACTGGTCTCACATAATCATATTCCTCATTTTATTTTACATGTTTTATACATAGTGCCAGTAAGGTTATTAATCAGATTCTGCGCCAGGGAAGCCGTGTATATATACTATGACTAAAAAGTAGATATAAATCCCTATATACATGCATCACATTTTGATTCCTCACGCAGAGGTCATGCTTTTTGTAAACTTTATACTGATTATCAATGTTAAACTGACGCATTTTCGACGTCCCAAATTTTCACTTCTGCATCTGTGACCTATCCATTATGGCCATATTCCTAATAAACACTTCCGTTGACTGCCAACAGCAAGTATATCTCCGTATGTCAGCCGTTACTGTTACACTGGCACCTAGTCTGCTAACATCATCGGATATTACACGGTATTTAGCATCCACATGTCTTGTTGATGACCTTTTGCGATAACCTTTGTCGTCATTTTGTTGCTCCGAGGTCTGCGTGTGATTTGTTTATGAATAACTAGGTATACTGTTCACGACAACCGACTAGATCAAAATGGAAGGTATGCAGCGCGACGTCCATCGTCTTTGTCAACAGATCACAGTATGACGTATTTAGCAATGGCATCCATTGTCCTGTCAGGCTTCATCATAATATGACATCTGCAATGTCTGTTGTCCTAATCCCAATATAACGCATTCAGTATCCTAGTCAGTGATCGCATCATGAAGTAAGAGCACGTAGTGTGATGGCCAGTACCATGTTCAGTGATCAAAAGACGACACACGTGGTATAATATCCTTTGCACTTCTTTGTTAGTGATCACCACATAACGTACACATCATGATAACTACCCTCTGGAGCAATAAACTTGGTTGGCGTAGTACGATATAGCGCACTGTTCATACCTTGCGAAAGTTACATCAAGGGTTATCTCCATCATTTCAGTCCACTGCTTGACCAAAATGGTTTTATGCAATTTCACGTTCATCACTAATACACTTCCTCCTTGGATTAAATTGGCCACTTTTCACAATGTATGACTCCAGAATAAATTTGTTTTCTCTCTTTATCTGTTTTTTTTCTCGGTTAATTCCAGCAGTAGCCTATTGCAACTACTTTTCTATCAAGGCAGTAAATATTTACTAAACTACAAATTACCACCGATTTGTAAATATCAGCACAGCAAAGAAACTGATGTGTGTTGTCTGAAGAGTTGATCAACAACGGATTGTCTGCAGGTTGGAACACCAGCAAGCAGTTGTAGGTCATATTGGCAATGGACTCGCTGCCGCATATTGTCCGTTAGGTGGAAGCACTGTTGCAGGTCTGCGCATTATCTGCAGAACGGAGGCTCTGCAGCACAGTGCATGTGGCGTTAAAAATATGCTGCATTTTGTTTGTAGAGTAGTTATACTTGTGCACATCTTATAAACAGCAGATTGTAGACTTGATAGGGTATACATCTTCTAAAAAGCATAAATAGGCTGTTTGACGTTATCTACCAAATAGCCTCTCTGCAATGATCTTACAATCACAATGCATCACACAAGCTCTGCTCACCGTAATGTTCAAGTGCTTCAGATAACCAAACCTGTCATGTGATGACACGCTGGTCCGGAATCTAACACTGTCACTCCACTTTGGGGCGGTCTCTAAAGGATACAGGGTGAGTTTTCATACAAAAATACTCTCTTTTACCAGGTCACTTCGACACGATCTGGCACAACCTTACAGGTCAGGTCACTATATCCTAAGCATCACTTTCAAAACGTTGGCTCGGTGGAGGCTTTAGCTTCTTGTCCCCTTTGTATATTGGTCTGCGGTCTTCCGGGCCTTGATATTCATCAGTTACATCAGGACGGCTTCGTTTTTTCTCATCTTCATCTCTGCATCAAAAAAATACAAAAGAGCATGAAAAACTGATACACTGAGGCATCTAACAACGGACAAAAGCATAAAAAACAATGTAGGGCATGAAAAAACAGTACACCAAGGCCAGAAAAAACCCTGCACCAAGGCATGAAAAACAGTACACCATTCCATAAATACAATACACCAAGGTATGAAAACAATACACCAAGGTATGAAAACCAATACATGATGGTGTAAAAAACAATACACTTACGCATGGAAAGCACAAGGGAAAGTAAAACATAACCCATGTTAACAAAATTTACTCTTGGGAGAAGTAATACTTACCAACTCGCCTTATATTTGCGGCCACCATAAGCGAGCATAATTATTCCCTTCAATTCATTTTTCTAAATATGATTTGCTTCTATATTTACTTCGAAGTAGTATATTTCCCCAGTACTAAGGTTTAATAAAGTACTTTTATTGTTAGTCCAATCACAGTGGCCACTTGAAGAACATGGCGGCTCTGTCAAAGCCACAAACTTACAATCTCTGATAGTCCTTGAACCCTAGCTCTAGCAACTCCTTCTCTGGATCATGTCCCCATTGTCGTTCTTTCTGGTCCACTGGTAAACACAAACACCACAATTAATTTACTGCTGCTTGCTAATCCTTCATAGTATAGTCTGAACCAAATGTTGAGGTGCAAAACTTTCTCTGAATGGGTGAAATTATATCATATCCATTCTCTTTTATCGTAAATGATAAAAAATGGAAACATTTTTGTGTCATTTTTTTTTTTTTGTTGAAAAAAGGAAAGGAAAACTACCAGCCCCAACACACACAGACAAGCACCGAAAACGAGAGAAGCTCACAGAGAGAAAGAAAGAGAGAGAGAGAGAGAGAAATAGAGAGAGAGTGTGTGTGTGTGACATAAAGAGACAGAGAGAGAGCGATATATATATAGAGAGAGAGAGAGAGAGAAACAGACAAAGATAGATAGAGAGAAACTACCCAAAGCACACAAAGACAGAGAGACAGACAGACAGATAGACAGACCGACAGATAGATAGATAGATCGATAGATAAATAGATAGGTAGATAGATAGATAGATAGATAGATAGATAGATAGATAGATAGATAGATAGATAGATAGATAGATAGATAGATACAATAGACAGATAGATACACACAGAGAGAAACTACCCATACACACAGACAGGGAGAGGGACAGAAAGACACAGAGAGAGAAACACACACAGATAGACAGACGGATAGACAGATACAGAAGTGAGAGACAAACTACTCACAGCACACACAAAGACAGGGAGATAGATAGATAGATAGTTAGATAGATAGATAGATAGATAGATAGATAGATACAGGAGCGAAAGTGAGAAAAAAGAGAGATCCATGGATAGAGAAAGAGAAACAGAGAAAGAGAAACTACCCACATCACACACAAAGATGGACAGAGAGACAGATAGACACACAGAGATAGATAGATACAGATACCGCAGAGAGAGAGAGAGAGAGAGAGAGAGAGAGAGAGAGGGGGGAACTACTCACAGCCGACAAAAAGACGGATATATATATATATATATATATATATATATATATATATATATATTTATTTATATATATATATATATATATATATATATATATATATATATATATATATATATATATATATATATATATATGCTCATACATATAGATAGGAAAATACAAGAGAAAAAGAGAGAGAGACAGACAGAGAGGGAGAGAGAGAGAGAGATAGAGAGAGAGAGAGACAGAGAGACAGAGAGAGAGAGAGAGAGAGGTGTTTTTCGCCTTACTTAAGCACATAACAATAAAGTTGCCCACTTTGTCAAGTCTAGTCACCACATGACGTTATACACCATATTCCTTACGCCAAAGGCATCAAAAATGCACTTCGCAGGAACATATTGGTATGAGTAGGACTGACGACTAGTATATTTTTACTCTGTTCTTGCATAATACCAATGTAAATTTTTGTGTGATGCTCACATAAAAACCAAGTTCTACGTTTGGCGTAGAAACTTTATAATAGACAACTGCCAAAGTAAGAAGGGCACCAAACAAAATGAGAAGGAAAAAGAGGTGTTACTACTTGATTGCAAGAACAAGAGTGTGCAATCTACCGTTTAATCTTTGCCAATCCATAGAATGGCAGGTACATGCTAGGTACAAGTTGTATATCTTATTGATTAAATGACACGTTTGGATGGTTATAGTAACATTGCCATTGCAAATTGCGCCATAAAGATGAAGTTGTTGTGCACGAGGCATGTGAGCCATTTGCATTAGGGAAAGTAGTACCACAACCACAAATAGTATCGAGGCGAAATCCATTAAAAAAAACTACCACATCTATGTAGTGTGCATTTTGATCACTTTCGATGTAATACAGGCGCACAAATAAACAAATCAATTTCAAACACGATCTGCAAGACCATTAATTGAAAATACCACAAATGCATGCATCTATGCTAACATCGATTTACTGGTGTGCTATACATGTGTCCCGTTGGTCACTGTGGCACTTCAAAGTAAGCAGGATATGAAAGTAACCTCCTTTCCACCTTATATCTACATTATGTTTGAAGATGTGATCAAAGGGTTTTGGGAAACCATTTTTGGTTCATATGCAGCACTAGCCCCATATAATTCTAAAAGACTTGCTCTTGTCGGTCATTATAACACCATATATTTTTGAAACGTGGTTAAAAATCACATGATCGTAAAACCACCAAGTGAACAGCTTTTGTAAGGTTTGATTCAAGCCATTCCCCCAAAGCTTGAAGAGATTCTGACCCAAAGCTTAGGCAAAGAAAGCAAAAATTAAAACAAAAAAACGTTCTTATTCAAAGAATACAACTTCCTTGTCGAATACATTGAAGTCTACGACGTACCCAGAAGTGTTTCCATGCAGAGCAAAAATAACAAAACAATCATTAATCCGGAAAACTGTCAAAGGTAAAGGTGCCATTCAAAATTTCATTGAAAGGCTTCTGCTCTACGCGTATCCAATGGAACACCAACAAAAGTTGTAGAAATGTAATCCATGCAAATAAGAAGAATATATTTACCGAATAAATAAATAAATAAATAAATAAATAAATAAACAAATAAATAAATAAAAAAAAAAAAAAAAATAAATAAATAAATAAACAAATAAATAAATAAAAAAATAAATAAATAAATAAATAAATAAATGGACAGACGGACAGACAGACAGACAGACAGTCTGTCAGTAAGTGCCAGACAGACAGCCACATAGATAGATAGATAGACAGACAGACAGACAGACAGACAGACAGACAGACAGACAGACAGACAGACAGACAGACAGATAGATAGATAGATAGATAGATAGATAGATAGATAGATAGATAGATAGATAGATAGATAGATATATAGATAGATAGATAGATAGATAATTTCTGCAAAATTTTGCACAACACCTTATTAATTGAACTTCCAAGGAAGAACCTTGTGCCAGCAAAGGTGAAAAATAACAATGAGAATGAAGAGGCAGAGTGAAAATTCTGTTCAAAGCCTTATTCGCCGATTTATACAAACTGTTGGTATCTTGGGCTCTAAAGTCACATAATTGATTCCTATAAAAAGAACTACCGCAGAAAAGTGACCTTTCACTGATTGCATTTTGCTCCAAAAATATAACTCGGATGATTCCTTTTTGGCAATATATTACCGGAATAAATTCAGGGCTTAGAGTATGCTTTTAACCCAAAGCGACGATGGAAAAACTTTTCAGCTTTTCTCGGCGCGCTATGGACGCAATGCGCTCAAAGTGCGCCAAGCTTTCAACGTAGATTGTTGTATTCTATGTAACTATAGGCATGATAGTACTTCAATGAGAGTTGTTTTCACAAGGAACAAGAATCTAACATATTTTGTTACAAGTCATTTGACTTAAGTCGCAATTGGCACTGAAAGAGGCCATGTCATTCAGAAATTCAACATTATGTGCGTGTAATCGATGTCAGCATGAATATTTAACTGAAATTGTTCCACTTATACTGAAACAGACCAAACGACGTACCCGGATATCCATACTCCCTGTTTTTCATACAGCAGTGACAGCATATTAAAATTAAGATGATAAGTAACAGTAACAGCGCGACCACCACGATAATCCACCACCACCATAGGCCAGCATTTGCAACTTCAGCTGTAAAGTAAAATTGTCGATACATCCCATTAGGTGTATAATTTAAAATTTGTGATTACCCAGCCACAACAAAGGTGAAAATTAAAATAGCCAGACATAGTTTCCTCGTAAAATGATAAATACCAGTTAACTTAATGAAAGGACAAAGGTGCTTCGGTTTATATTAAAAATGCAAAAAATATATCTTCGTGATTCTTTAAAAAAATCGCGTAATAATACATCAATGAATGCGGTTTTTTTGGATGCGCCTCTTCATAAGTGTTGAAGCAAATCTACATACACAATGCCTAAAATATCAAATTTACGCCTGAAATTGTAAGCAGGACATAGACATATATCCAAATATCCATCTGGCCTTACTTCTGTCATTTGTTTTATTCTAAGTCAATAGCACTTATCAATTTGCAACAGGTTGCCCCGAATGCAATCCGTGACGGCTGTGCCTGATCAGTGCACACATCAGTCTGACTGTGCATTCAGCTGGTGTGTTATTGTATAGGTCCCCCCCCCCCTACACACACACACACTCCCATGTCGTGTTTTGGCAAATATTAATGTGAATATGCAAACTGTCGCTCGTAAAGAGTACTCATTATTTCAATGTATCATTCTGTAATTCATAAAATGATACACTTTGATAAGAATGAAAGCAGGTGCTGTCTAGTACAATAGCACCTGACACGTGGGCCATACTGTAGGTATAATCAGCAGGCTCATTGTGCATGGCAGATCACCAGGTGTCATATTAATTAAAGAAATTTGAACTGGTGGCAAATGAAACACTGTCCATAAAATACTTACGGTATGGGTCTGAAACATAGGCTGTTGCTATTGGAGCGTCATATCCATTTGAAGCAATGCAAGTGTATTTTCCAGCAAAATCCCTCTGCTTGGCTCGCTTTACATCCAATACCAAATTACCGTCTGCATCCTTGTAGTACACTTCGTTGTACACAATGTAGCCGTCGTTCTTCAGCCAGTCAATTTTGACAGGCGTACTAGGGTCTGATGTGGCTTTGCATCTCAGGATAAGTTTTTCGGTGTTGTTGGCAAGACTTTGATTCTCTGGTATTTCGAGAAGCCTTGTTTTTACTGAAATACGATAAGTTTCTTTGTAAGGAAGTTTAGAACTGTTGAATCCCTAGAGCGCAAAAGATCTGAGGTGTGGCAATCCGATTGGCCAAAAGATGCCACGCACCTTTCTTGACCAGAGTGTCCTTCAGTGATTAATATCTGCAATGCTATGAACACACATAACCGCACACTACTCTGGTTTTGCTTGCGTTATGTAAAGCCAATCAGGACGTTCAAAATTACACATTTCATCACTTGTTACAAGTCAATGTAATCCTTATTTTCGAGCACACAAATTATATGCCGTTGACAGGACCTGTACTTATGATTCAAATTGTTTCAAAAGAATGTCTTCCAACAATCCACTCATTCATGGTAAATATACCCACACATACATGCAATATAGTAAAAGTTAAATATAGCTGCACCTACATCCATATTATTGTACAGGTTCAATATACGTACACATACATATTGTAAAAGCGCTGTAACCGCCATATGCTCATCTGAACTTGCAAGTTGTGACTGAATCGACCAGGTAGACCTTGGAAGTCAGGTCGAGGTCACGCATGTGCAGTCTCAACTTGGCCGTTAATGGGGACGGTCATCATGTCCGGTATGGAAATGTAATGGATGTTTACATGATTGTTTCGATTTGGAGAGGTCACTGTACTGATTGAGTGTGTGCAGAGTCACTGAGTTGGCCTGCCTTGTTGGGGTGACTCATGTAATCTGTTAACAATTGAAAAGGGGACCTACATACATTTGAGAAAGCCTTATGCGGTCCACGCAGGTCTCAGGGAATTTAGTTGTGTGACTAATTGGAGAACTCTGGAACACTAGTGAGAGTTCTCAGTCCAGACATATAAAGCATTTCATGAATGGGGAGGAGAGAATTCTGAGATCTGACAGAAGCTGTGTGACTTCAAGCCAGTGGGACTGTGATCCATTGCTATTACCCAGGAGATACTCATTTATACATTGTACCTGTGGAGTGTGGACAGTGTCTTTCAGTGGACGGGTATATTTGGTGTTTAATTGTACCACATTGGAACCAATCTGTCCCTCTGTGGGATTTGGATCAGCACCGTGCCTTCGTGTATCATATTGGTACCAAACCGTACCTCTGTGGGATTTCGACCAGACTATTGGCCACCTACCAGAGGACTTGGAGCTGTGGGACAGTACCAGTTGAGAATCTCTCACCAGGGATAAGGATTTACCTACAGACTATTTTACAATTAGAGTCTCAGTATATCTAAGTGTATAATTTCATTTCCCTACTTTGTACTGATTTTCATTTGTTTATATATTGTTATTGTTAAAGTTATCTGATCGTTGTCATTCTTTGTTGAGTTCTGCTATGATCTAGAATATGCTAAAGGTGGGCATTGTAACACGAAGTCCCGGCCCAAACAGCGCTGGGGTTGTCAAAACGATATTCATATAACTTTTGGTATGACATACAAGACTACAATGCATCAATATCACTCTTATGTAATTCCAATCTGAATTTTTTATTTATAATCCAAAATTAATGAAATTGTCCTGGTTACCTAGGCAATTTGCTAACGTTGATGTCTGCCACCTACATGTAAACAATTTGAGAACCACGGGACCCTATATACTTGCTGTGTCTTATTGAAGCAACATGGGACATGCATTGTAAGTCTCTACTCTCTAACCTTGGCACCAGACATTGGTGTCAATCAGCGGCCATAATACAGAGAGTGCTATACATTATGGAGGTATAGATAATCCAGCGCGAGTGGCCCATTAAGGATAACATTGGGATCACGAGTTGTTGGATTTCCATGTTTTCGCGTGGCTGTGCCGAGAGAAAACATGAAAATCCAACAACCCATGATGCCACCGTTATCCGTAATAGGCCACCCATATTGGATTTTCTAAAAAAAGCTAATACGCACCAAATCGAAGTTCTACCGGAGAAATAAATTTGAAAACGACGCCATTTTGAAAGTGGAAGAGTCGGTATATTAATAAATGCACCATTGCCTCTTATTGGTTTGTCTACTACTTGAAACCAATGATTGACAACAAAATGAAAGATGACAATTAACAGCTTACCCTTCATACTCATGCAGGATAAGCTTCAGACATAGATGAAGAATACTGGTTCCACACAAATGACGACTCTTTCGTATATCAAGCCCTGTGTGTGTTTGCAGAATAGGACTAGCTTGTTCAGAGCAACACAGTTTATCATGTTTTTTACAAAAATATGCCCCCAACCAAGGAGCAATTAGGCTGGCATTTCAGAAAAGATTTTGAAGACCCCCCCCCCCCTCAACTGAATAAACAAAGTATATTAAAAACAAAAGAAGTCAAGCTACTTCCCCGTCATATTAACAGAAAATCTGATGGATTTCTGAGAAAATACATACATGCTTACACGAATGAACGACATTGTTGTTGTTAAAAGGTAACTCAATAGAAACGTCGTTAGTTTCCCCGACTTTGACTATGGAGGGAACAGGTTTGCTCAAATCATTACGCTCGAATGCGTATGAGTTGTTGCGTCCCAAATAACTTCAATTACCGTTTTCATTTGACCACAAACCTCAAATGCGAACGTGGTGCAACAATTAAGAGAGAATTTCTCATTTTCTCTTTGGGTGTTCTTTATTTCACGATGTTCGACAAGATGTTTTGAATCCCTTCGTTACAGGCCGTATAATTGATCAAAACTTTCTATTGAATGGAAGTTATTCCAAAGACTTGGAACACAATATCAATATGCTCAGAAGTGTTGAGACGTTCATAATAACATGAATAAGATCAAAGTGTTTTTTCAAGTATATAGAAGTGCACGTTGAGTTCATTTTTTATTCTTTGATAATATATTGTTACCTTATTTACTTATCGTCATTAATTATCTTTTTAAATATTTTGCGATTTCAACATACAACTCGAATGTATATTAAAATCACTGTGTATACACCCAAGACGGCTACTGTTACCTGAAGTTGACTATATGTAAACAGGAGATGTATTTTTAAAAAGCAGGATTCCTTGTTTCTCCATCTTGATTTCTTTGAAATCTAATATGTTTAAAGCATACATTCATACATACATACATACATACATACATACATACATACATACATACATACATACATTTGTACTCGTTCAAAAGTATTAGTGCAATGTATAGAACATAATATAGCATTGTATAATCACAGCCAGGTTTAAAAAGAATCCATCAAAAGCTTCTCGATGCATATTCGACTCTTTTAAAGAAACGCACACACGCACACACAATGTATACAAGAATGCACCACCACTTGAGCAAGTAACAGTTTGGGGGTATCCAGAAGTGTAGGAGAGACTGGGGAGAACTGGGACAGGGTAAACTGGGACACCTCTCACATCTTTAATTTATTAAAACCAATCAAGCACCTGCTTACATCTACAGTTGGCATCCTTTGACCGCATTCTGGTGCCAGGAGACTGAAGCACCTGTAAGCCTACATCTCATTAAAAACAATATTTCTTACCCCCCCCCCCCCCCCCAAAAAAAATCTGACCATATTATTGTGTTTTTCTTGATTCATATATTAGCAAGGCATTTATTTTGATTTAGGCACATATGCAACCTGAACAATCTACAGCCATATAACAATGCCAGGAAGTTTGAAGTCGATGAGGAGTTATCTGCCATATTATAAAAAATGGTCCATGGGGAGAAGTGGGACAGTCTGTCCCAGCTCTCCTCAACTGACAATTGAAGTATGGTTTATATAAAATTTCCTATATTTTCTGTAACCAAGCATCTTTGTGAAAGTGCTTTTAATTGAATTTCTTGTTATATTTGGACAATATTATTGCAGACACTGTACTGTGGTGTCTTATCTACCTCAGAGATCACTTTATTGCTGATTGCAAGCCAAAAGGTGCTATTTAAAACATTACACACATGGCAAACTCGTATAAACTTTTCAAACCTGTGGTAAACGCATTTAGAATTTTTAGAGAACATTACTCTAAATTCATTTCTCCCACTCCTTTTCCCACTTTGCCCCGTGGGTGTCCCATTTCTCCCCGACAAGCGTCTTGTGTGTTTTATGCTCCACAGTTTTATATATGCACACAAGGTGGTTAAGAAGTACGTGACTCTTAAGCAAAGTGCCCCAGCCTTCTTTCGGATTTATTACCACCACATGAAGTTGATCTGTTGCATAATACGAATTAAAACAAAAATAATAATAATTCTTTGGTAGTATCCCACTTCTCCCCAGTCTCCCCTACCATTGCACTTTGAATACAACTGGCCAAGCACTTTCAAAGAGGCAATTCTGCAGACTTTCACCAAAACGAACAAACTAATTCATAAAATTAAATTTAAAAGACACCTGTAGGGTAACCGTTTGAACAACCTTCGACGGAAGGTACGTACTGACAAGTTGATTACGTTCCGGACAACAGTTTTTAAAAAGTCAAATATATTAATGACGGATACAGATCGCGGGGTACTTACAAAGAACATTCAGGTAGGCATCTGCAAACACGTATCCATTATCATTACTGGCGTTGCACTGGATATTCATGAGGTCACCGCCGGCTTGCGGGGCATTGGGGTTGTTCTTCTGAAGTTTGGTTATAGTCAGGTTGGTATTCATGTCTGTAACAGTCCAGCGCTCTGGCAGGCGGCTTACTGAGTCAAAAATAACACTCAAAGTTAATGAGCATATTTTCATACGCATTCTGGTACATCAGTTGATTTAAATGTCGTCTAACGTTGCTATTTACAGAAAATAATATAAGGAGTGAATGCATCACTACAATCATGACAGTCCCACCCCAGTATGGTCATCATGTATCAGCCCACTTACACGCGGAGATACCCCCCCCCCCCCCCGATTGCCGTCATGTATCAGCACACACGCGCGCGACCATATCCACCGATATTGCCGTCATGTATTAGTGCACTCACGCGCGGGACATACCCCGGCATCGCTGTCACTTATAAGCCCACATGCGCGCAGACATACCCTCAACATAGCCGTCACGTATAGGTTCACTTACGCATAGATAAACCCTCGACATGACCGTCATGTATTAGCCCACGCATGCGCGGAAATACCCCAGGCATGGCCGTCAGATATTAGCCCATGCACACGCAGACATACCCCCAACGTGACCATTACGTGGTAGCCAACGCACGCGCGGATACACTCTCGGCATGGCGGTCACGTATTAGCCCACACACGCATAAATATACCCACGACATATATTAATAAACATGTCGATATCTAATCTGATATTTATTGTTAAGGCAACCTTTGAACCATTTAAGTGGAGTAATAAAGACTCCCCAGTAGCGTAATTTATGCATCAAAAAAAACAATGGTCAAGCATATTAAACGCCTTTGACCAATTAAAAAAGTCGTGAAAGAAATTCCGCCAAGGTGAAGTACTTCGTAGATGCAATATCTAAGTTCCAGGACGGCCGTTACAATTGAATGACGTTTCCTAAGCCCATGTTGGCTTTCCTAAAATACATTATGAGAAGTGAAGTAACCATATAATGGTTTTTGCGTAAAGGTACCGGGAATGATGCCCAGGATCACCTAACTACCGTCAATATTTGATTATCTACCATAGACCCAAGGTCAGATGTGCACATGCGCACATACATCATGGGTACACCACGGGGAGTGCCATAAATGTGGTCTGAGGGCTCTATGTAAAAATGCTGAATATATCACAATTATAATATTGGAATTAGATATTCTGCAACTGTTTTAACATGGGTAAGAATCTATAAACATGTAGAAGACTCAACGCTCAATTTTATTATCTTTTCAAAGTAATTAATATATTGATGAAAATAAATCAAAGTTAAATTTGGTTTCTCGCAAATGATCGAAGATATCAATCTCAATTGCGATGCCGGGTCTGAGCAGCAAGCTTAGCTTGTTCAGTTCTAAATGTTGTCCTGAATCAACAGCTTTCCCCAGGGAATCTGTTGACTTGGTCATTCATTTCTGTTACACTGGAGACGTTGGTACTTGAAAGAAAGAACTTTGTGCGAGGAATATTAATGTGAGATCATTAGAAAAACATCAGATTAGCACGACCTTTGGGGTGACCTGCACGAAAAAGAAGTCCAGGCTAGTGACCCAAGATGTTGACTTGGGCACAGGAACCCGAGTGGCGTAATCCTTCCAAAAATTAGAAAGGAAAAAAAATCACCAAAGTGTATCATTGAAAAGGGGGGGGGGCGGACCAAAACACATTTTAAATTAATAGTAAATGTCGACCAGTTTATCGGGTAAAGTTCAAATAGATGACATTCACTGGTATTTTCTGGACACGTTTGCACTTACGTACATCCCAGAAAGTTATTATATTCTGGACACCTCTTACGCTTAAGGACGTCACAAAAAACAGTTATTCGTGTCATCTGGACAGCTTTTAGACTTACGGACGTCCCGTCACAGTTACTAATATCATCTAGAAACCTGTTACACTTACGGTCAACTAGGTCTCCGTTCTTGTACCACTTGACTTGAGCTGGCGGCTTTGCTTTGGTTTGGCATAAAATGCTTACTGACTTTTCTTCAGTGGCATTTACATTTTCTGGTGATCTTGTGAACTCTGGTCTTGCTGTAAGAGATGTGTTATGAATACAATAATGAATCACAAGACAAAATATTTGCCCCATCGTTTCTCTTTTAAAGGCGTTAAAATGGCCCTCACAGATTTGGTCTTCCAACAGCTTTTGCCACATTTCATCGAGCGATAAACAGCTGATGCATATAGTTGCTGTCAAACGATGCACAGCTGATGGCCATAGCTGCTTTCAAAGATATACACATCTTATGCTTATAGCTGATGGTCACTTTTATTTGGTAAAACGAAAATTATAAAAACAACAGGCACATGGGCCTAATGCTCTGCTGACTTATAATCTGATGACCATCACCAAAATTCATTTCTGAAAGGCATTCCCTCCATGACTCTAATTAATTAGTCAAGTTCATCCATATAAGGCAACACCAAACATACACATCAGCACACATTTGTCGTGCATTTGGTATCGTTGTCTTTATTCTTTGTCAGCCTATTGAATTTAGTGCCCTCTTCGTAAGTGCTTAAGGACCTTACAGAATGGACCAGGGTGACCCAACATAATGCAAAATTTGACCATCGGCTAATGCATATTTGGTGAAAATAGTGCAGTTACATCTTAATGTTTTTCTGTCATGGCTTTGTAATAAAATGATTTCCAAGCATGCATTCCGTCCGTGACCTTAAAAAGGTGGGTCAATGTGACCCATATTATGCAGTATCGAATTAAAAAGGTGGGTCAATGTGACCCATATAATGCAGTATCGACTTCTATATACACTGCGCATCTGTGGCACATCTGGTATTATATTATAATCGAACCTTATTTCTCAACATGTCAAATTTGGTGTCCTTTACAACGTCCTCTATGACGTTGAGAAACAGTTCAAGGTCACCAAAAATTTTACTAAATTTGATAATTGACCTAACGCATATTTGGCGCAAAATGTAGTAATTTAATCCCAATTCATAATCAAAATAATGAATGTTATGTGCTCTTAATACCGATGACGCTATTTCCATTTAGTACCTCTAGAGCAACAGAAATGACTCCATACAAAATGTACTTTTGTCTGCATTATATCCCTATAATGGTATATTGATACATGTACGCAGTTCCAATTGTAATGACCAAACAAAAACCCAAACCATTTTCTGAAATGTTTTCCCTCTGTGACCTTACGAAGGAAGGGCAAGGCCGTTCATATTATGGAATGTCCAACTTCCATATATTATACATATTTGTGATACATTTGATATGGTTAATGTTCTTGTTTCTCCAAATGTACAGGTGAGCGCCCTTAACTACATCCTACAAGACTAAATGACCTTGAAAATTAGGTGAACGTTATTCGAAACTTGACAATTGGACCATTGGTCCCACGCATATTTTATGTAAATTCAGAAGTATAGCATCTCAATTCATGACCAAAATAATGAATTTAATATACTTTATACATTTGTAATGCTAGATTCACTTCAAACTACCGGTGGCTTCGTTTTGACTCCAAACGTCATAGACTTTTGTTTGTATATTTCTGTTATGTTATATTGATACATGTTCAAAAGTTCAAATGTAATTGCCATCACAAAAATCATTTCCTTATATGCAGTCCCTCTGTAACCTTGAAACAGCAGGTCAAGGTCATCCATATTATGCAACACAAAACTTCTATGTATGACTCACATCTGTGGTATGTTTGGCATCATTATCCTTTTTTTTTCAATATATTGAATTTTATGTGTTTTCAACACCTTGTGGCCATAACTTGCGTAGCTGATGCTCCATCAGTTTCCATTTGGTTTTTTGCCTGAATGTCATTCCTACCAAGTTGCATGATGAATCATGAAAAAAATCATTCTCAATATTTTCATACTCTTGCCTATATATATATATATATATATGTGTGTGTGTGTGTATATATGTATATATATAACATAATACTATCGTGGGCGAGCGCCACCAATATCCCACCCAACCGATATTTTCATACACTGTCTTGATAAGTCCTGGACGCTATATGAGGCAATCATGAAATATGTGGAGTGTATTGTGCTCAGAGGCAAACGTTAACGGGAAGATGGACCAATGGACATGAATGATCGCATGAGCTCTGCAACCTATGGTCAGCAGAGATAAAAAGGTGGAGATTTTCATAATGAAATTGTACAAAACGGCATTCAAGCGTTGATTCAAAGGAAAAGTTCCTAGATGTCACGAGGACGACCAATGGCCCAAACTACATTATGCCAGTGAGAGAGCACAAGTTTAAAAGCAAAAAGAAAACGAACTAGAGGTGGAAATATTGCACAAATGTCCTGCAATAACTAGGGAATGGTGCCGTCGAAGGTGAAAGACACTGATATCTACATAACGGCTCCATGCCATCTAATGGTTCCATGTACAGCTATCAATTGTTTCATGTAGGGATGGTTTATGTTCTCATGTGTGGAATTTATCCCAAGTTATCAAGCAAATTCAGGTGCATGTTGAACTGAAGCTGTTTGGAAGTTTTGAAACTAGTGACGTTACGTAATTTGATTTTTTGGTTGTTGTCTTTTTGACTAAAAACAATTTCAAATGTTGAAAGCTTTGCGTAGTGCTCTTTTCATACGCATGCTTAGCTACCAGAGACACACAGCCAATCACCTGAGTCTTACCTATCCTAAATTTAAAGTAATTCTAGCTGTAACATGATAATGGATATAATAAGCGACATATCCAGTCCACGTCACGCAAAATTACAACAACAGACATAGCAGTTCATGTTGGATATTATCTATCTATAATATTTGTAATTCAAATTCATTTGTATAATTCTCTTAATACAATTTATGGGCATAATTTGAGTGGTATCAGCATTTCCTCTCATCCACTGGATGCACACTTATTCCAAACACATGTACCAACAGAAGCTGATCATGCATCTCTCATTGCAATGATTTAAAAATATTTGAGATGTAAAATTCCATCCTCATCAAATTGCGCAAATTATCACAAGATGGCAATTTCAACCTTACAGGACGGGGTCGGGGCAAGAATTGTTCTCGCGATTCATGGTTGAGCTTTTCATTTTCCGTCGATCTTGATCTACCTCTTCTTTAATTACTTTACATTGTAATTTGACCAAATCATTCCCCGTGAATTGTGACGGTGACATCATGGATTTATCGTGAATTGTGAACGCGACAAATCATTTTACCTGAAGCGTGATGAGACACCCTCATCCAAGAAACACATTTTGAAAGTCAAAGATGGGACAAATAATAGCACATCAATAGTCTCCCTCTCGCAAATAATGGTACATCAATACAGTCTCCTTCTCAAAAATAATGGCACATTAATACAGTCTCCCTCTCATAAATAATGTTACATCGATACAGTCTCCCTCTCGCAAATAATGGTACATCAATACAGTCTCCTAAAAAATAATGGCACATCAATACAGTCTCCCTCTCATAAATAATGGCACATCAATACAGTCTCCCTCTCATAAGTAATGGCACATTAATACAGTCTCCCTCTCACAAATAACGGTATATCAATACAGTCTCCGCCTCATGAATGGCACATCAATACAGTCTCTCTCACGCAAATAATGGCACTTAAATACAGTTTCCCTCTCATAGATAACGGCATATCAATACAGTCTCCGTCTTATAAATGGCACATCAATAGTAATAGTCTCTCTCACGCAAATAATGGCAAATCAATACAGTGTGCCTCTCATAAAAAATGGCACACCAATAGTTTCCCGCTCACAAATAGAGGATTTTATTTTTGCCCTCGCAGTTGAAAATAACTAGCGTAAGGTGTGTTTCTAGTAAACATAATGAATCTTCAGGTTCACATATTTTGTGAAGATTCCTTTTCACTACTACTACTACTACTACTACTACTACTACTACTACTACTACTACTACTACTACTACTACTACTACTACTACTACTACTACTACTACTACTACTACTACTGCTGCTGCTTCTACCGATTAAGCTTACATTGGACTGATATTGCGATGTCCGCGGTATCCGATCCTGCTTCATTAGCTGCCGTGCATCTGTACGTGCCCGCATCACCTGGCTCCACTTTTTGAATCGTTAATACATGCCGGTTGTTTAAGAGTCTGTATCTGCCTGGGGGTAAAACTCCGCCCACCTTCTGCCAAGAGTGGGATGGAGCTGGACTGAAAAATGGCATAAAGTGTCAATAATGCATTTGCTGAGGGGACGTCCACTGGGTCCTCTGTCAAAACAGCGACATTACTTAACGTTTTTTCACAATTATCATCCGCTGTCAACATTTCCTTTCAAAATCTGCGAATATTTTGCGATTTTCCAGAATAAAGAATATTTGTTTCTCACTATTCACATCAAGGTCAGGGGTACTTGGTGGGGGGAATAAGGGCCTTTCTCGTGACCTATGTATACCACTTTACATTTTTTGTGAATTGTGTAACTAAAAAGATAATCCCTATTCTTGTCCGATGTTTCGTGAAACAGAGACAGGTCATAACCTAGAAATGAAAAATACACAAAAAAACATTCATCAGTGACCTTGATATTTGACCTAGTGACCTAGTTTTGTTACAAGACAGTGGATGGATTCGGTTAAAATGTTCTGTGTGTTTGAATTTTCATGAAACTGTCTTACTGTCTAAGAGGGATGGGTTCAGAATTTGGGCAGGGCTGAAATACGTGGTCTTGATTTTCGCAGCTGCCAAATTTGAGCTAAAACGGTAGAATCAAATCACAGTACCATGCACGCAAGGTATCGTCCGAGCAAATTAAGACTGTGTATAATTGTTCGTTCAACAGCCAAATATGACTTGGTCAGGGTTCAGAACAGTTTAAATCACACGGCGGAAACATGATCAACGTTACGTCTGCCCACAACAACGGACGAAGTTTAACAGTAGAAAAAAAATGTTATTGTAAGTCAAGCAGAGGACTAACCGGCCTGAGAAAATGCAGGTGATGTTTATAGATTCGCCTTCAAAAGCAACCAGGTTGGCCCCGGTCTTGAACGACAGCTGAGGCTTCCTGTTAGTAACAGCTGAGTCTGAAATAATCAAGCATAAAACCTTTATTAAAATACAAGGCAGCAACGTTCCGGTGATGTGATTAATTGGTGGCTGTTTGTCGGCGTGCATCTAACCTTGTACGCCTTACATTTGAGACGTGTATATATATATATATATATATATATATATATATATATTATATATATATATATATATATATATATATATATATATATATATATATATATATATATATACATATATATATATGTGTGTGTACATATATACATATATATATATATATATGTGTGTGTGTGTGTGTGTGTGTGTGTGTGTGTGTGTGTGTGTGTGTGTATACGCATTATAAACATTATCATATTTTTAAACATCCCGCATACATACTTGCTTTAGACGTTGAGGCATCACTGGCTTTCTAGAGATAACATTTACATACATACACAAATCATGCGACAAAACGAAACAAAAGAGACCACTCTCTATAGGATGATGCTTTAAATGATTAATCATGACTAAAAAGAGACAAAAGGCATGTGTATATAACAAACGACTATATATGTATATGTGTAGATATTTCATACCTGGGATTAAAATTGATACTTAAACTATTTTTGCCTAACGTCACAGTGATGTGTATGTAGTACAACTATATTTTGCAAGACGTCAAGGTGATTTCAAATTGGGACAACTATTTCCGGCATGACGTGGTTTGTGTGCAGTTCTACCTGACGTCACAGTGATTTGTGTGCTCCATAACGCCACTGTGATGTGCGTGTAGTACAAATATTTCCTACCTGGCGTCACCATGAGTTTTGTGTAGCTGCCACCTCTCGTCAAGTCGACGTAATTGTTGAAAATGTTACACTTGTAAATCTTTCCCCCTTGATGGTCTGCCGGGGTAACGTGTGCAAAGTGAAGGGTTCCTTTGAATGGAAAATATAAATATACATATTTATCCATAGGGCAGTCGGGTCTTCTAATTGCAGCATAGCAATGCAAGCCTCACAACTATTTTGAAATGGCGCATATTGGTAATACGCACACAGTCATATCGATACAAAGCCATCTTTTGGTAAACTGCAGCAAGTTTGTTTGGCGTGAAAAGAAAATAACTTCTCAGACCCGTTGTTCTGGAAAATCCACTAAAAACCTTCACTCAGACTGTTTCGCTCAAGGTAATGTTAAAAGACTGTAAGAACAGCTCAGGTTTGTATTGAGCTGATTTTGCTCGCACTCACTGATAGTTGCAATCATAAGATCCCCGTTAATAATTTTGATCTTAAATGTCACTGCAATTGTAGGCAATTTCGATCGGTGAAAGAAACATGATCATTTAAATGCACTAAAAATGCCCTTTAATGGATGCTACAAGATTCATTCAAAATTTGACAAAACGTTAACTACTGCAGTCTGGATAATTCATAAAGTAAATAACGATTTAAATGTACTTTTAATACCCAGGATGCTAGATCCACTTAGTACCTGTATGTCCGTATAATTTTCATGTAGTGGAATATAAACATATTTGTACAAATTTAGATGTCTCTATGTCCTTGGGAAAGTAGGTCATGGTCATCTACATATGCCTTCAATGTATAATACACATTTGTGGTACATTTAGTATCATTATCCTTATTGTTATCAACATAATAAATTTAATGTATTTCCAACACCCTTTGCTCCATATCTTCCGTAACATTGTAGGTGGCGCCACCAAATTTCGAGGCCTTTTCCTCTTTTTGCCTGATGGACATTCCCACAAAGTGTCGAGATGATCCATGGAAAACCTTTCAAAAAGCAGCACTCTAAATTTTTCCTATTTTTGCCAAAAAATTCTAGTCTATATGTGGCGCCACCAATATCGAACTCGACCTAGATTTTTTACCCTTTTTAAGATCTGAAAATGATATTTGTACTTGTGTCTTTTCGTCCAGGGCCACGTTTTAGTAGCCATTCCCCTATTCCGCAGCCCGAACTGTTTACTCTCCAGAAGCTAACCTGTGTCTGTGTAACGCATATACATATGGAAGTACTATTTTCTATATAACAAACGTCCTTCTGTAGAATTTTGACATAGACTGTATTGGCCCAAATAAATTCATGGGTCCTAAGAACATGTTTCGGAGCCTATACCAGTACATGTCTCACTGAGTAGTGGCTCCTTGTTTAAGCTAAATATTCAGCAAAGACAAACCACATCATAATGAATAAATATGAACGTGGCAAATGATGAATTAGCTAAATATGTAATGTTCTGCTTATCAATGCTGAGCTTCATTGTGAACGATGAATACCTGTCAAAACAAACATGATTACTAAATTCGTATACTACAAATTCAGATAAGAACAATTTGGCTTACCCATGAACCAGTATGTACCTTTTTTTAGCTGGATAGTTTCTCTTAGTTAAACTACCTGCCAGTGTATATGAGACTAATATGACAAGTGTTGACTGTATTGCGTTTACGGGCAAAGGTTTACAGACGGATGTACGGACATACAAAAGGACTGATAAAGTCACGTACGGACGGACAGATACGAGTGGTGGCATGAGCTCTGCGACCTATGGTCGACACAACTAAAGATAGGTCCAGGTCACGCAATATATTACAAAATTTGACAACTTGTCTAATCCATATGTATTGCAAGCTCTGCAGTTCCGTCACGATTTATGTCATAGACATCACAAAAAATATTTTCTAACGTGTATTCCCGACCTGACTTTGAGAAAATAGGTCAAAGCCACCCATATATATATATATATATATATATATATATATATATATATATATATATATATATATATATATATATATATATATATATATATATATATATATATATATATATATATATATATATATATATGATGCACATTTGTGGAATATTTGGTATTGTCAGCCTTCTTATTTCTCAACATTTCAAATTAGGTGTCTTTTACTCCCTCCTCGATGGCCTAGAGAAACACTCCAAGGTCACCCCAAATTTTACAAAAGATTGACCATTGGCCTACGTTCTAATGCATATTCACTGTTTTAATTTACAAGTTGCATCTCAATTTATAATCAAAATGATGAATTCAATGTATTTTTAATCTCTAAGATGCCAGCTCCACTTTGCACCACCAGTGGCGCCACCATGACCACGCATCATAGAGTTATGTCTGTTTAATGTTTCTGTAATAGTATACTCTCAGTTATGGCATACATGGCCGTAGTATACGAGATTTGGCCAGAGAAGTAAGCTGTGCACTTCAAAGCCCACAGGGCTGAGTGGTATGCAGCTTGTAAGGATGGCAAAATCTCGTATACCAAGGCCATGCATGCCAAGACGATTTCATCTCATATTCAAAGCAAATAAGATTTAAACAGTCCTGTTGCATCAACA
The DNA here is from genome assembly GCA_964020975.1 of Hermodice carunculata. Lineage (NCBI taxonomy): Eukaryota > Metazoa > Annelida > Polychaeta > Eunicida > Amphinomidae > Hermodice > Hermodice carunculata. Next base: position 29,680,938 of record OZ026623.1, read on the forward strand.
GCTTTGTGCATGTTTTTAAGAACCAAAGCCACCCTTTTTGCTGACAAATCTTTGTCTCAAGTTTCGACAAAACACTCCGGCGCTGCCATTATTGTTAAGAGAGTTGGCTACAATCTGCGCGCCCCTAGCCTTAGATTTCGTATACCACGATAGTGTAGGCTACCGTGGTATACCACTCGTAACAACGATACAAGGAAGATTTTGTCCTTCCGTGGTGTACGAAATTTGTAGCATAGTCCTAAATCAATCAGTTCTCTATATTTGCCTTTCATATGAGATGACGATGCATGTGCACAAATTCAGATGAGATTACCATGAAAACACTTTATCATTACCCGTCACGACCTTGAGAAAGTAGGTCAAGGTCACCCATATGATGCAATATTAAACTTGCATAATTGATACATGTTTATGGTACATTTGGTGTTATTGGCCTTATTCTTTCTCTGTATTTTGAATTAAATGTGCTTTCATCGGGTTTTGGTCGATATCTTTCGTAATATTGTAGGTGGTGCCCCCTGTTTTATGTGTTTTTTGACTGCTTTACCTTTCTACCAAGTTTCATGATGACTCATGAAAACCATCCCGTGAAACAGCAATCTCACAATGTTCATATTCTGGCCTATACAATACATAATACTGCCAGCGGTGCCTCGAAGATCGTACTCAACCCTGATTTTCACACTCTTGTCCCGAGTCCGGGTTATCTTGAAATCTGTGGACTGTATTGCGCTCACATCCAAAACGTTTACATACGGAGGGACAGACATACATGAATGATTGCATGAGCTCTGCGACCTACAGCAGAGCTAAAAATGAAATTATTCAAGGTTTCTGTATCTATATTTTAGAAAGGGGCAGTAACGCGATTGGACAGTGAGAGTGTAGAACGTGCCTAGTGAGTTTCTACTATTATAATTTTCTGGGTAAACAATTTTGGAGGAGTGTTTTTAACATTTCCCCGAAATAAACAAAAAAAGGACATAATGAAAAAGGGGGCTGTGTGAACAGCCTGTCCTGTGATGATCTTGCCGTTTATTCTAAACAAGTCTCACCGTGGTCTATGCGTACTCAGAAGTGCTGTTGCGTGACCGTTTCGAGACACTTGATGGACAGTTAGTACTTAAGGTGCGTCCCACCAATTTTGAAGTGATTCCGCTAACAGGTTTTGAAAAATTACACATACATACATGAACATGAAGTATCCCTGTAATTAACATAACGTGAACTGTCACTGATCAAGGTTTAATTCAAAACGTAGATAGTACTGCGACCTGGTGAGTATTTTAAATGGACATTGGGTGCAATTCGATCACATTTGAACACCATCCAGCATGTGATTTGCGAAAAGTCAACCAACAAGTCAAAGACATAGGGAACTTCATAAATACAGAAGAAAAAGGTCGCAGCTGAACTTGTTCAACAAATCAAACTCTTCATGTACCCAGAAGTGAAGTGTTCTTATGGAATTTTGAAGTAATTGCGTAAGAGGTTTTCAACAAAATGATTTTTAAGGTTTAGAACACAAACGAACATAAACATTTTTAATCACTGAAGATTAACTGAAGCTCAGTGCAGACTCTTCCAATGTGCATTCCCACCAAACCGAAAGTGAACCTGGCTGACGGGTTTTTAATTGTCGGAAATGCGAATAATCATTGCAATCCCCATCGACATCCGTAGTAATCAATAGGTACGTATGTCTTAACCAATAAGTATCCAAAAGGAAAAAAATAAGCTAACAATAAAGGATTCAGAGCAACGCCATCAAGTGAACAACTAAGTTTGGCTTCTGGCGCAAGGTTCATTCCCACCAAATTTTAGCTGAACATGAGTCACAGTTTTGGAGAAGTCCAAAACAGCGAGCACAGGAAGAAAAATCCGAAAAAGAATGTATAAAATATCGCAGCTCACCTGTTAAACACACTAAGGTCTAGGGGTACCCAGAAATGTTTATTTGCAAATTCAGGGCAATTGTGCAAGATATTTCGGAGACTTTAAACAAATTCTCCTCTCCCCTCCCTAAGAAAATCATAGACAATAAAGTCAAAAGAACATGACCATCGGAATAAATGTGGTAGAGATCTAGCCAATGTAGATTCTAACCGCGTTTGACGAGGAAACAGCCAATGGTTTTGGAAATGAAAATGCGAATTGTGGACGAATGGACGGGAGACAAAATTCAACCAGTTGCGCCGAATGTTGGGTGACTAACCTTTCCATAACATAAGTGAAAAGTCAGCTGAGTTAAAAAAAACAACAACAAAAAACTTAACCTTGAAGTAAGAGCTACTCCAAAGAAGCGGCAGAGACCCTCCAAATAGGTTTGAACAATTTCACGATCCATGTCTTTAGAGTACAAACAATTTAAGATACCTAGAGTGACCAGACACCGCAGCACATTGATAAATTTTGCACATTTAGTTACTTAAACCAAAATTAGCCCCATACCTGTCAATATTCCACACCTCAAAATAAGGAGATTTTTGAAAATTGGAAAAATCTTTAGGGGAGATTTGTATTTTAACAAAGAATATAATAGAAAATACTCAATTTGCATGGGGGAGATTCTGCCAAATTTTCAACATTTTGCACGTTAGTAAAAAAAGTAGGGTAAAAAAGTGGGAGACTCCCACCTTATGGGGGAGACTTGACAGGGATGTAGCCCCCCCCCCCCCCCCCATCCGCCACCAACAGAATGGTTGTGTAATTACTTTGAGAGATATGGATCCTCCCACAGGAGCATCCAACAAAACAGCTGTCTTAATACTCTGAGAGATATTGATCCATAGATATTGACCCCCAAAGATACTGTCCCACCAAGAATATTGAAAACACGAAACAAGCGTTCAAAATGTTGCTTTTCTGCTGCCGACACCTTTAACTGCCCTTTCACATACATCGATGCACCACAAGATTTGTCCGAATCTACTCTATCAAAGCCATGACTGACAATTTTGAATTGTTTAACATCTTTCATTCCGATTTGATTTCTTAAATTCTCCTGAGGCATCTTCCATCCACACCAGTCAAACCCATTGGACGGAAGTGACGCAAGCACTCGGCAAACCAGTTGGACGGAAGTGACTCTTGCGCACGGACTCGAATTTTTCATTGAAACTGATACTTGGAAGAAAATAAATTCAATTACTGTCGACCAATCAGCATGAAGGAAAGATTCTAGTCATACCAAACTTATCATCAACGAAAGTTGAATCAATATTTTGGTGTACCAGAAATACAACGGTTTGGTCACAGCTTTCAAATAATTTTATGGAAGGACGGTAACTGGTCAAACAAATGACATTGGCTTACAGTTACAAGTGGAGAAGAAAGACATGATATGACTATTGTTGATTTAATTCGAATCTAGTCACAGAGCATTGTCACCGAAAGCATGTCAGAAACAAGTCGACAGCTTTCTGTGGAATCTTTCATTTGTTCCGAAAAAAAGACAGATGCTTAAAACACCAATCACAACGATTTTCAATTGGGTCAGTTACATGTAGGTGGGCGAAGCAGACAGCATTTCATATTAAGTGTAAATTTCAACCTGTTTACACGAGAAGATGGCAAAACTGATGCCCTGTAAATTGGTAATAGTAACTTCTGTTGTCGTGAATTCTAACTCTCCCCGTATTACCGCCAGTGTGTTATATTAAAATAAATGCACTTAACATTTACCCCTAAATGATTCTTTACATGCACATGCAAGTTTACCAGTTGCAAATCAGACCATGTGTTGAGAAGAGAAGGTTGCTTTGCTGGCAAATTAATCCACAATGACTTATACATCTGAACTTTTCGAAAACAAGTAGATGAAAGTGGTGTTTCGTTTTCCGACACAGTAAATATTTCCAACTAGAGTCTTAATGGCGCACACACACACACACACACACACACACACATACACACACACACACAAAAAAAACAAACAAACAAAAACAAAAAACAAAAAACAAAAAACAAAAAAAAAAAAAAAAAAAAAAGAAAAAAAGGAAAAAAAAACAAACCCGTATTCATGGTCTAAGAAACAGACGTGCTGTTACTTCATTATTTTTCCAGAGCAGTTACAATTGGACCTTGGACCTTCGAGTGAGTTAAAAACCTGTATATAGATAGCTGACCTTTTCCAATTAGGCTGGAGCACTAACCTTGAAGGCTTGTAAATGTTCCGTTCGATAAAGACCCTTTTTCTTATTTCGTTGCTTATGTTTCTTCCCTAATTTAAAAACTGAGGTACGAACTATGTATATCTTCTACCATGTTTAATATGCCAGTGTCTAACATTTGATACTGATCTTGGAATTCGCTTCCTATAATGCCGAACACCCGCAGGCCTCTTAACCCAATGAGAAAAAAGTTAAATATATTCTCAAAATTTTCATTTCATATCATTCAATGCGCAGTGTGGTAAATTTTATTGATATGTTTGGAAGAGTGGCCCAGAACCTTTTAATCATAAGAGGGTAACGTCGGTCATGGGGATCAAAAGACACCTCATTACATATGTGAATGGTCACCATACATAAGGGAACCCCCACTAGACCAGTTGTGTAATCTAGTATACGAGTATTACAGGCTGATTGTCATCGTGTTCTCACCTCTGTCATCGGTGCTCAGTCTCCCATCCATCACCAGTCGTGTCCACTCCGTGGCTTCAGGGGAGACCCCTATTTGCCAATAATACACCGGCTTCGGGTAGCCCTCTACTGGCTCGCAGGCCATGCGGGCACTTTCGCCTTCTGTGGCAGTGTTGGTCCGCGTTCCGGTTTTCCTTGCACTCCCCAGAACTGAAAAATAAAATATTCGTTCTGTAAAACAGTTTTCATAGCTACAACAGAAAGAGTAACCTAAATAGTTCTTTGCATGGAACTTCATTTGCTGAAATTCATCCTAATGATGAAGTGAATCTGGTCAAAGATAAGTGCATACAGTGAATACTCACTTAAACCCTGAATGACCCAGCATAATATGCTAACAGCATAAGACATGGATTGTGGGTCAAAACGAATCAGATGACAGTTCTTGGCCAATTAGATATGATGAGTTCTCAACCAATCCGTCTCTTCCCGTGTATCTTATTGGTCAAAACGGATCCGCTGGTATTTCTTGGTCAATCAAATATGACAAGATGGTGCCATCTGGTCCTGCTCACCCTTAGTACCTCCTTACCATTGGAGCCTGCCAGATAAATAGTATTTGACCAAAGATCCCGCTTTAAGAGACTACTTTTCTCAGTGTTTATAAATGTAAGCGCCTTACAAATAAAAAGACGGAAGCTTTAGATACGGAAAGAATTCCCTTTATACAGGCGAGCCAATTAAACACGTAGGGTCGGAGGCAAATGTGTGCCGTGGCTATAAACCAACGCCTGTGCCTGAAGTTGCCTGTCACTTCCTTCGTGTTCATACCAGCAAAGAGAAACACGGAGACAGATATCAATGAAAACACACAACTTCCAGGAAACACCGTTTTCACGTTTAACTTAGAAATCTTTTTGCATATTACAGGTACAACACTTGTTGCCCACACATATATTGCCACCAAGTAATAATGAGTACATGTACATGTATCCGACATTTTACAGGAAAAAGACGCTGCCATTATAACAAGACTCCACTGTACTTTGCAGGGCAAGGCCAAGGTGTTAAAACTCTCCCGGTCAGACGGCTCCATAGCGACCGGTGATTTCAAAGGTGATTTGCTTCATCCATTTTATCATATGTAGTCTTTTCTCAAAATATTCACGTAGAAAATTTCATGGAAACTAACCAGGATAAAATGCCAATGGTCAACAACTTTCCACCGCACATCCAGGAAGATCAGCGCCCAGGGTGTGCCGAGGAAAGCTGTTGATTCAATTTAACTTTTTCAGTGCCAAATTTTGAACTGAGTCAACAGCTTTTGTCAGTGCGCATTGGGAGCAATGGGTCCAAGGCGCGCCGAGAAAAGCTTTTAACCTGGGGTATTCTCTCTGGAACTTATTGGCATACTGGTACTTGAATGAAAGGTCTTTTGGTTTAAACATATTCATTCACAAACAGTTGGCCAACATGCTCACCAGCCTATAGTAGGGCCCCTTGTCCATATAACATAACAGAACATTGATGTTTCAAAACACTAATACACAGATAGGCGATATACAGCACCACAATTTCAGAAGGGGGGGGGGGGGCATGTGTGATGTGTATTAAGATTACAATTACTTTCATCAGCCGAAAAGTAGTTTCCAAAATTCATATCTTAAACCTAGCTCAGTTGTGAATATAATGGTGTACTGCTTGAAAAAATGCCTCATTTATATTTCTTTTTCCCGTAATTCCAAATATCAATGTGTGAGCTTTAAACCTCGCATAAGGTATTATTTTTGTCTGCAATTCATTTCTCATTACTGTATATCTACTACATTCGAAGAAAAAAATGATGTAAGTTCTCTAATTCTGCTCCACATGAGCATGATGGTGATTCAACAACGCCAATTCTAAAAAGATTATCATTAAGCTGGCTGCAGCCCATTCTCCTCCTGGCATGGATAACAAGAATTTACCAATCAGCCTAATTATACAACTCGTTACATCCCGGTTTGTTCTTGTTAAGTTTCCTGTTAAAGTCCTCTTAATGTTCATGATTCCTCATTGACCTAGGTAGTAATTTCCATTCTCGTATTGTTGATGGAAGGAATTAATTGAATAAAAAAATCCATTTTCGGTGTGTGTATGAACAGTACGTAATTGGTTTTTCCGTGCCGAAACTATTCCAGGTAATACTTTACTGAGATAACCAGGAGCAAATCCATTCATTATTTTAAACATAAGTACTAGTTTCTGTTTTCTCCTACGTTCAACCAAAGTCTCCCATCCTGTCTCCATCTAAATTTATGTAAATTTGCTGGAAAAGTGTTTCCGCAAGTGCTCCTGGTATAACCCATGCTGCGTCCAGCTGAACAGATTCAAGTTTGTCCTTATCACTTTGTGTGCCTCCATCCCAGACCACATTAGCATACTCTAGGCTGGGAAGTACAAAGGAGAAGTATACGGATCCTAAAGATCGTCTGTCCAACCTGTACTGTAAACATTTTAGTATCCCAACTAGCCTTTTGGATTTTGCAATAATTTGGTTTATGCGGATTGACCAGGAGAGATCTGTGGAAAATCAAAGACCTAAATGCTCATGAGAATTTACATTTTCATGATCGTTGTTGTTGAATTTTTAACAAGGATGATCAGGAGAATTTTTATTGCTGACAATCAGTGTTTTGGTTTTTTTGCGGGTTGAAAAATACAAGCCACTGACTGGGTCATCGGCTACCCGGGTGCCGGGTATTAAACAATTTATTTGCTGGTCCCGGGACCCGACTTTTTTCCATAAGTCAACGCACTAATTAAAAAATTTCCAGGGATACAACTCACACGCTCTTTTAAACACGAGAACGTCAGACATGGCCTTGCCGTACATGTTTTCTGCAATACACTGGTAGTAGCCTTCGTCCAAAATTGATGTTGGGGAAATACGGATGCTACCCAGAGGGTGTAGTAGCTTCAAATTTCTTCTGAGGTTGAAGTCTATCTTTTCTTTATTCATATACCAGGTATACCTGTGAAATGAAATTGGTATGTTTAAAAGTACACAACCAATCAAAATACAAAACAACAACTAAACAGAGCAAATGCTACTTCAAACAATGTGCAATGCATGTGCTAATCACTGACAACAGTAACTCAGTGGTACTAAGCATCTACCCGCAAGAGGGAGCGTCAACGATACGGTGGTCTCTCGTTCGAAACATGATCCATATAGAAACTGAATATTTTGTGTTAAATTGGCACTGGTGACCTTGTGGATGAGGTCTTGAGAAGTAGCTGTTTTCTCCTCGGATCCCTGTCCAAAAGGAAGGACTACAGGACTTTGTGGTTTCATGGTACATGCACAATACAAACTTCGTTCCAATGGTGACATCTGTGAATTATTGCTACTAACAATTAGTTAAAAGCAAATTTAATAAGCCGTGCCATCCAATGGCTCTGCTATCTTCTCGACCGCTCATTTATCATTTGACTTTTGCTTGAAAGCGGAGTGTTTTGCCTGCGATTTGGCGTTTACTTACGTGGGAGAAGGTGAGCCGCTGGCTTCACAGTCAATTGTGATGTCGTCATTCGTACGAAACACTATCATTTTACCTTTCGCTGTGGGGCCCTTGTCAATGGCAGGCGGTCGACGAACTGAAAACAAAACATAATGTCTTTTACCAAGTATCAACGGAATTGGCAAGATGCACTAAGACTGAAAAACAACTGTTTTCATAAATATCACTACTGCACGGTCATGTCATTACCTTAATATTAAGTAATCCCTATAATGTCATGTTATTGCCACAATGTCATGTCATTACCATAATGTCAGAAAACTGCCATGATGTCATGTAATCGCCACATTGTCATGTCCTTGCCATGTCATGGCATTGCCATCATGTCATGTCATTACACTAATACCATAACATTATCATAATGGCATGTCATTACCATCTTCCCAAAAAGAGTTGTGAGCGATGAGCAACAGGTAGTGGTAGTTCTGAGTGTCCTTTGGCTAACATTTATTTTTATGTCTGTGTGCCAACAAAAACATTCTGTTTTTCCTGGAATTCTTTCTTTCTCTACCAGCAATTTGTCTGACATTTAATTTGGACATTATTATACCTCCATACTCTCAACTTGACACGATAATAGCTCCATACATTGCGTCTTGCCTTTTCATTGAGAGGATTGAACATTTTGAAAATTATGTAAAGTAGGGTCATTTTAACATTTATATCTTGAATATCTTCACAACTATTTTTTGGTGGAGGTGCTATTCCAACTCCAATTTTTATATTTGCGCTGTAGGTGCATGCAATGAATCACAAACAAAACTTTAAAAAAAATCCAATTGATGCTAATTTGGGGCACTTGAAAAGTTTAAATGTTGAATAGATTCGAAAACTATTATAGGTACGGGTGCCATTCCAACTTTAATTTACAGGTTTGTGCGTATGCGCATGCAATGAACCACAAACTTAAGATGGGGAATTTGAATTTATGCTAATAAGGGGCACCAAAATGTTTAAATGTTGAATATCTTCAAAGCAGCTAAAGGTAGAGGTGCCCTTGGGCTTATGTTCCCCCTAAGCTCAAAGGGCGCTTGAAAAAAGGCAGATGAGTAAGTGATTTGTGTTGGTTTAATTTCTTGACACACAGCCTTTAATTCCGACAGCGCATAGTTGTGACACCTAGCAGCCCATGCCATTTGGGATCAGGTGTAAAAGTGGGTCAGCAAAGCCCATTACATGACAGTGAACCTAAAAGTCCTGAAAGTTTCACCCTGCATACGAGGAAGAATTTTGTATTTATCATCTAATCTACCTGAAGTATACATATCATCATCCAGCAATTACACCCTGATGTGATAAAATGAATGTTTAAAGCTTATTTGATAGTACTTAATCAATTATTTTGCTATTGAAGTAAGGTATGTGCTCGCCCAACTTGTATGGCAATAAAGAAAGGAAGGATACACTAAAACATGCTACAATTGTATAAGTACATACAGAATTTGTGTCTAATCTTCTGTTTTTTAACTCCCACAGTTTATTGACTTTTTGGATATGTACAATACATAGTCTTTCCAGTAAAGACTTTTATCAAACTACACATCGAGGAATTTAAATGTTTCAACCAGAGGTAATGTTATTCCATCACTTTTATGCAAAAATTGGTGACAAAATTTTAATTACTACGGGGATGAAAGAACTTGGAATTTGTTCGTCTAAAATTCCCGATAATATATTAGTCTGAAACCACTGAATAATATCCTTCAACGTATTGTTAACTTTATGATTTAGCGTACAATATTCTTATCGCTAAAAAAGTAAGCTTGTATCATATGCGAAAAACATACATTCAATATCTTGTGACACATAACCAAGATCATTAATGTATAAGATAAATAGCAAGGGTCCACCAATGGACCCTCAAGGAAACACCATAATTAATAGATAATACATCAGAATCTTCATTTCAGCAGCGTGCAAACTAAGTTCCCGAGGGAAAGGAAATATTGAACCAGTGTAGAGCAATTCCACGGGGGATGGATAGCTTTGAAATGGGTGGATACTTATCAAATTGTTCTTCATCACTTTTTCTTTTTTTTTGAATGTCGGACTTATTTTCGCAAGTTTCAACACTTTCGGAAAGACACCAGTTTGCAAAGACATATTTATAATGTACGTTAGGAGAGAAGCTCTTTCATGACATACAAATCTAATAATGGATGATTTGAGTAACTCAGCCGCACCAGTAAACCAAGACTTGCGTTCACTGAAACTGTGGTCAAATTTGCAGCCCATCTTATTTGACCCTAAGGCAGTTAAATCAATTATAGTTAGCAAGAAAACAAAACTGTAGATTCTTCCAAACTGATATTTAATCGTTAGAATCTTGAAATTGTTACTGTACATAAGCACTGGCGAGTGTGGTTGCAGATCTTTCATTGTCAAGTCATGTGAATCGCACTGTATTAAGAGTTTATTGTTAGTTTGTATTCTTAAACGTTTACAAAATAAACTAACCACGAGAACGTTGGAATCGCTTTACTTCTTATTTCTACTTGCTTGTCTTGACTGTGCAACGGTAGTTGATGGATGCACATAACAGGACAAAATAAAAAGACTGAAAAGTGTGCACCTGGTTGGAACCCGGTGGTGACTGGCCGCTGCCCCAAACAACTATCAAACAGATCTATGTTGAGATCTGTTGAGAAAAACTGGCAGAATGTGGGAGAAAGCAAAATTAATACTAGAAAAGAAAGATAATTTGTCTGTGTTTGTAAAAAATTTGCACAATTACAAAAATGTGCAGTGTTGCAACACTTATACAATATCTATAACTCGAGCCCAACACTATCATAATTGGATTAAAAGTGACCGAGTCATGGCTAGATGAATATTTCAAAGGTCCAAATGACCTTGATCTTTGACTTCTGAAGGTCACATGTAAATTATAAAAATGTGCAGTGTTACAGTAGCCACAATTTGTGTCCAACATGATCAAAATTGGATGATAATTGACCGAGTTATAGCTACATTAATATTTCTAATGGCGAAATGACCTTGACCTTTGACCTCTAGAGGTCACATGTAATATACAAATATGTGCAGTGTTCCAGTAGCTACAATTTGTGTCCAACATGATCAAAATTGGATGGAAATTGACTGAGTTATGGCTGGATGAATATTTCAACCGTACAAATGACCTTGACCTTTGACCTTTAGTGGTCATATGTAAATTACAAAAATGTGCAGTGTTACAATATCTACAATTTGATCCAACATCAACAAAATCAGATGAATACTTTGGAAGCCAGAAGCAATTGAATTTTTTCAATTGCCTTAAATTGCATAATTTTCAAAATCTTGACTATTCAGAACGACATACAAAACTTCACTGCAGGTGCTATAGCCATGCAAAATTTGAAGTTTCTAGCTTGCACTGTTTCTGAGTCTATGTTAGGGCTAGCAGTAGCCAAAATAGCCGAATGCTACTAAATCTTCAAAATGGCTATTAAAAGTAGCAAATGACTATTAAAATTTCCCCCAAATTCTTTATTTTCATGCAGAAATTTAACAGATTTTCAAGTCTGTGTAGCTCTTTCCTAGAAAAATTGAAATTTTGGCTACTAATTTTAAAATCCCAGCGCTAACCTAGTAAGTTTAAGACGACACAAAAATCTGGCGGAAAAAAAGATAGGAAAGAAAGAAAGAAGGAAAGAAAGAAAGATATTGGGTAAAACAATATGTCTGTGTTCACACAGACTTAAATATCTTTTAAGATTATTTAGACACTTGGTGCTGTATATTAATAAAATACTACCCAATTTTTTTCAAGAATAGTCTATATCTGGGTTAGTTCTAAATTCGCCTAAAGGTGGTGCTGCCCATCCTGTTCCTGGTTGACCGCCCACATTTTGTGGTCACTTTTCATGACCCTCACTCTTTCTCCACAGATTAACATGGGGAATTAGCAGATACAAATTTAACCTCTCTGTATGTTGTTAATAAGCATTTAACTTTCATTTCATCACACCTGGGTGTCTTTGAAACATAATATGTACTTCGAGTAGATTCGAAGATGATAATTCTAAAAATCGTCCTCATATGCAGGGTGAAACTTTCAGGTTCATCGTAATGTAACGCACTTTGCTGACCCACCTGACCTCAAATGGCATGGGTTGCCAGGTGTCACAAACATGCACCATGTATAGGTTAGACGCCGAGTAGAGTTTTCCAATTGAATTAGAAGACGAGCGCGCAGCGCGAGTCTTCTAATTCAATTGGAAAACTCTACGAGGCGTCTGACATACTTATACTCCAAAAGATGGGTATTATAAAAGTATTTCCTACTTGAAACAAAGTTAAAAGACTTGATTTCGAAGAGAAAAGCGACAAGTAAGAGTACATAATGTAACGACCTTTGACACTTGACCTGTCACGCTCCCTGACCCTATTCAATGCTGGTCAACAATAGACACGCTGGAATAAATATTATGTTAAATCAGTGAAGAATCGTCTGAGCTGTTTAGCGTAATCGACAGCATTCTCAGCTGGGATCACAGAATTCCTGGTTCGAGCCCTGCCAGGGACAAAATATTTTTTTCATTAAAAACTATAGGCAAAAATTGTCGAAGTTCCATTGCAAAGTCCCGTCATGAGGTCACTTGCACTTCAGCGGATCTAATTCATTAGACTCCGCTGAAAACAACAGAAATCGGGCGCTGAGGAGTATAAGGGAAGAAAAGGCTGTGTGTCAAGAAATCAAACCAAGCCAGATCACCCCTATTAGCAAAATATAAGAAATAAAAATGCTTCGTCATGCACGGCTACTGAATTTACCACATTTTATAAATCTTGATTTAAGTGCAAAAGATTGCGCCACCTGATGCTTACGGAGGGATCCAGGAACAAACACGAGAAGAGGAGCACTTGTAACAATACTGAACACACACAGAATGTGTGTATGTGATTACACTAAAGGTCTTGGACCAGTAACCCCTCATGGTCGGGTCAACTGATCCACAACTTTTGATCGAGTACTGAATAATGTTGCTGTGTCTACTGGATGTTAATATCTCAGGAGCAGAGCATCCCAAATTAAGTCCCATCATAATTTTGGATAGGAAAATACTTATCAACTGTGAGTTTTAAAAAAGGCACTGCTACTCTCGAAATATCTAAAATCATTTGATAACTTTGTGTATTTTTGGAGACATATTTGGCGCGGAACAGTCAATCATGGAGGTGAGGTACACAAACGCACCGGTACAAAAAAATCTAAGTACATTACCCCCCCCCCCTATTTTCTTGGTTTTAACTTGCTGCTACTGGTACAAACTTGAAGTAGAATGCAAAGGAAGTTGTGGTTTTACGTTTCAAATAGATAGGAGAAAAAAGCCAGCAAATGTCGCTATTTTACCATGGAAATGCATATGCCTAGGTTATTGGTCCAAGACCTATAGCCAGTGAAGGAAGGTATTGAGCCTATTGCTGACAAACATACCACTGACACTGCTGTCCCTTGTATAGCCAAGGAATTTCCTAAATGCACTGTTAAAACTGACAGGTCCGTTGTTCAAACATTGTATGTCGGCATTGGTCCACAACTGAGCACAGCACACGTATGAGTGAACAATCAGAATTTCATCCTCACATCGTAATTACGTTTGGAAAATTTTGTAATCAACAGATATACTTGCATAATAAATGACCCTGTCTGGCGCAACTCATCTTCATAATCCTTTTCTTTAAATTTGACAATTATACACCAAAATACTTATGTGACTCAACAAACTTTATACAGATTCCATTAATATAAACACCTGGTACATATTTTATGTTATTTGTCAAACGCTGAAACAGCATGCAGCATGCTGGACTGAGTACTATATCATGCCCCGTTGCATAGTTTGCACTCATAATTGTTTAAAGTTTGTAAACCTTTTGCAGAGGGAAAAGCAGTAGCATGTCGTCTGCATATTGTAGATGATCAAACGTGGTACCAGCACTACATCCAGGAAGTTAAGAACTTAATTTAATACTTAAGTAATTCATGTATACACTAAACAATTTTGGGTGAAAGAACGCTACTTTGACGCACAGCATTTGATACCGTAAAAGTTGAGAACAGCTACACACTATTCAAAATGAATAAAGTACGTTTAAACCAAGGTTTTGGAAGATACATATATACACTAGCCATAAGATTACCAGACTCGGAGTTTTATCGCAAATATTTTGCAAGGAATGCTTGTAATAATAACACCATCTTGTTCCCTGCAAAACATTTTAGTTATCTGAATAATGTCAGATCAATGATCAGAACAGAAAAGAAATGCTGCAAACACTCTTTGACGAAACGCGAAGGACGAAAATTTTAATAGACCCAGCTTGCAATGCTTTCTACCAAGTGACATATTATATCCGAGGAACCCGACATAGTTCCAACATCAATTGAACAGGACCGCGGATAAATTATCATTATCAACATTCCATTAACAATTAAACTCCCTGTGACGCAAGATCTGTTGCAAAATGCATCATCATGGAGTTATAACAGGGCTATTGTAGCTTCCTGGCATCATGAAAGAGTTATTGTAGTATTCCTGATAGTGGGCGGGGTGGTCACGCTGTGTTCAGTTGTGATTGCAATTTTTATTACACACACCAGGAGTTAAAATCCTAGGCCAGGGAAACCTTTGCCCACAATAACACAAACAAATTGTATTTGTGTCTTTTTGTCCAAAACCACTTCCTAGTAGTCTCCTGATCCATTTATTTCCCTGCCATATGGCCGGGGAAGGGGGCTAGTATGCTGGTACAAATAATAATTTTGCCCCGGTTCAAGGTACGGGAAATAAGAAAATGTACAAACAAATGTTGGTACGAAGTGCGGAAGTTCAAAAGGCTTCCAGTGGGTAAGGACGGCAAATATGAATGCCCAGTACACTGATAAGGAAACCCCCTTACCCTCTACCCCCATCCCCCGCCATACAGAGACAAAGTTTCAGTGTCTCTCGTCACCATTGAAAATGAAAGGGCAACCGGTTTACTTTTCACAAAATGTACTATCTTTCCGGTGCCTCCCAACATCGTGTGTTCGTGTTGCTCATCCTGACTCTCGTGTTGTTGGGGTTTTCCTATCCTGGCATTAACGCGTCTAGCCAAAAACAACCAGCAGTCTGATTGCTCAATTAAATTGATGCTTCTACAACGCCCCCGTGTTGTGAAATTTGTGCTCTTGTCTGGCGGTGAACTTCACGGTTGGAGGGACAGCGGGAGTTAATGCCAGTTGGGCAAATATCACGCTCCACAAGTGAACCTGACCTATTTTTTTATGCACATGCTACATGTACTAACATGGCGCTGTTCAAAAGTATGAAAAAATGCAGTAGCTGGGACGATATCATGCCGGCTAATCGTTACATACACACTGCTATGGTCTAATGTACAAGAGCTGAATTAGCAAGATATCAACAAGTAACAAATTATAAGGAGCGGTAACATTATGACCATACTTCCAGATTCTGAAACTTGGAGATCAATTGAGAACGTGCCTGTTTGAAATATGCCGTTGTACTGTTTGAAACATGTCCTTGTACATGTACCGCCCTTACCTCTTGATCACATACCTGAACATATCGGGAAATCTACCATTGTTAAACTTACCGTCTGCGCCCGAAACTGCTGCAAACAAACTCAGAAATACCATCGGCAGACCAAGCCGGGACGCCATGTTTGTCCTGTTTACACTACCTGCCTTTGTACTCGCCTATGACCCGAAGCACTCCAAGCGGCACCTAAAATATCAAGGTATACGACAGGTAATGTCAATAACCCTGATGACTCAGGTCTGTTGTGGTATTCCCAATACTTATGCTCGTATAAGGATTTCCGACTGTCGACAACATAGATATATAAACTTAAATTGTTCCCTCCTGCCGCTTTGTGTCATCTTTCGAAGTTTATGTCATTTGAAAATGCAAGAAGTGGTCTTGAAAAAACAGTTTAACTACTAGTAATCTGTATCAGTTGTCTGGTGCATGATGAGATCCAGCTCCAGATAACACAAGTAGCTGCTCATTTGCTGAATCAGAAATTGTACAGCAGCGATTTTTACTTTCATTTTTTGCATGCGTGTTTACAGAATTGAAACAAATTTGAGACTAAAAACTCTACTATACAAATTGTCAGTTACAAATCCCCCCTCCCCCATAAAAAAAAAAAAAACATTCAAATTGTAAAAGTCAGTAACCGTGATATTCCACCGTGATATTCAAAATATTTCTTTACATGTGCAAGTGATGACACTTAAATTTCATGGCGACGTTCTGACTCCTGCCGTTGATTGCCAGATTGACTTGCACGGTTGTGGTGACTCAGGAATGAGGACAGAGATCCCTGGGTGACTCAACTGGATGGGAAAACCCCGGGATACTCTTTCCCCACAGAAATGCACGGTTAATTGCATTGTACACCAGGGATTTCCACTGAAACGATTATGCAGTTGATTTGAGCATAATCCTTTCTGTTTCCACATCATTTGGCAACTTGATATCGACACTTCTTTTCTGACAATTTTTTCTTTGTTGAAGGGTATTTATAACGGAAACTGACAGTAGCTTGGTCTAATAAATTCCTCCCCGGGGTACGCTTGGAGCATCATGGTTTATGCTAAGCACACAGTCACAGCAAATCCACTTATTACTCACCGGCATAATTATATTCAAGTACATAATTTTCTCCCACCAGGACCTAACTAAGGTTCTATGATATAGCTCAAAGGACAAGGGAATTATATTGCCACGATATGTTTCAATAAAACATATTTGAAATAAATACACACGCTAATAGGTCAATCAAACAGACTCAACAAAAGTATTTTTTGATAGAACTGTCGGTAATTGGTTTTTGTTTCTGACTCATGATGCAGTTATTTGAAAATTTGTTCTTTTATCATATCGGTATCCTTGCTATCTATCTATGTATCTACTGTATGTCTGTCTGTCTGTCTGTTCTGATTCATTCGTATGTGATATATTTCAGGGTCAGATTACGTGAAACAGCTGGCATCTATCAACCGTTTATCCGCTCAAAGCGCCCTAATATACCCCATATTGTTTGCTTTATTAATGTTTTCAATTACTGTGTTCGTAGAAGAAAAATATTTTGAACAAGAAATGTAGAGAAGACCCATGCCGACAACACGCTCCAGATCCACAAGTTATCTCCACTTCGTTTGGTCCCACCTCAGGCCAAGGCAAGCTGTTGACTCGGTCTGATTGCGATGGGGGAGTTTACTCCACGATGGAAAGCACTAGCGCTATTGACCCAGGACCCGCGTCCGGTAGAGCCACAAAACCTCTCATCTCATCTCATCACATCTTCAGGTATTTTGACCACTCCAACCCTACTGCCATCGCCATGCCTTGTGGGAAAACGCAGGGGAAACATCATCGATCGATCGAGAGAGAGAGAGATCTTTTTATTCTTTTAACACTTTCCGCTGCACAGGGAGTAGTATGTAAACAAAGCAACACGTGCTACCTGAAGCGAATCCAACTTTCCAAGATCTTGACTTTCCCCCAAGGGGCCCACGGATGACGCGCTCCAAAAATGGATTTATCAGACATGAGTTAAAAAAAGGCCCTTGTCCGAAAACAATAGCTCGTGGGTGCAAATATGATGATTTGTTTAGCACTTATGAGTCACACCAGTTTTATGTGCATCTATGAATGCCATGATTAGGCTCCTGTTTTTTTTTTTTTTTTACCTTCAGCAAACAGAGGAAAGAATGTTTGAACTGCATCAATATATATATATATATTTACATATATATATATATATATATATATATATATATATATAGAGAGAGAGAGAGAGAGAGCGAGAGAGAGAGAGGTGCCCACGGTGTGGCGGACAGGTCTAATATTTAGCGCCGGTCACATTAAATACTAGTCCAAGGTATAGGAGTTTAGTAATATGACCTTGCCGTGCACATTAAACTGGTCTTTGCAAGTTGTATATGTTTATTACACGTTATAACATTCGAGGGCTAATGTTTTAAATTGGACCAGAAAAGAGCAAATGCTAGCCCGCAGAGTGGGCGTTTGAGTATTTGTATTTGTTCAGGGACCGCTGGTACCATTAGCCAGTTAGCCAAATGCTAATGTTTCATTCATTTGGCTAAAGAAATTTGCACATGGCTAATACATTTTAACATATATTATACAAGAGTCAGGTTGAACTGTGCAGTGATTACTGTTTTATTTCTGGATTTGGCTACACATTTTGAAGGCCTAGATCTGTCTCTGTTGGTTCTATGTTAAAAGAAATCAAGATGGCGTTTCCGATTTTCACCTCACGCTCAGTGACCAGTGACGGTAAAGTCACAAAATATTAAGGGGGGGGGGGGTAGGTGTGTTCAGCTCAATCTTTTGAAAACCTACAATTTTTAGGCAGTTTTTAACCAAAAGTGATATCTTCCGGCGGGAACATTTTAACCAAAGTAGTACAAAGTATGGCCAAAAGTTGGCTTGAAAAGTGTGTTCCGTGAAGAAATGATCTAAATCAGGCAAACTTTCCCTAAATTTTGGACCCTTGCTTAGTGGATTTTTGGCAAAATACTGGACCCTTGTTAGGAGAATGTTGATTTTAAAAAAAAAGCGGCCTTCAGAGCGGCAACTTCCTAGTTCTGTCATCAACGGGAGTGTCCCCTTCCCCTCAACTCGCACACTAGATTATTTGCCGTGCGGATATTCAAGTCTTCCGCAAGCGCCTTTCTGAGAAACTTAAGTAATATAAGATTGTATGTGACTAACTGGTCGACCTCAACGTCGGCCAATCTTAAGCAATCCTGGTAACATATGTATGTCACATGTAGGATGGTTGTGTGTGTGTGGTTTTTTTATACATATTTTTTTCAGTATCTCGAGTTTCATTCTTACAACCACTGAAGACCTGACATGAAAGTGACCTGAATCAACACGGATCTGTTCATAACTCATTTGTCATCCTTGTAAAGTGCGCGCCTAAAGACAACACTATAAGCCTTTGAGTGACCACAGGCGATTCCTCATGACCTATCTCCATACAGTATTCTGTCTTGCTGACACAGGACGGCAACGACCTATCCTAGAGATAGGCATTCTGGGATATCTGACTGTATTTTTTTTCCTGTCCATGGCTAACCGCCGCGTATGTCTGATAACTACACATGGCGGTTTCAGGAATTAAATCGAGAAGGGATTGAACTTGCCTTCCGAGCATACTAAACTCTATATAACGTTTCACGTTCCAGAACATATAAATCTCAGATTGTTTAACAGATAAGGGCCAAGTAAAAAGATTATGTATTAAGCATTTTGTTTGGAGCAGAATGGCTGAGACGCGCACCCCACAAAAAGGAGGGGGATTGGTGGTGGTGGAAATACAAGTGTTAAAGATGTGGTTTGTGCGACCGAAAAATGTGAGAAATGACTCTAAGGAAGGTGACAATAAAACTTTCTTTCTTTTTTCTTTCTTTCTTTCTTTCCCTCTCTCTTTCTTTCTTTCTTTCTTTCTTTCTTTTTTTCCTTTCTTTCTTATTTTCTTGTCCCGCGTTTTTTCCGGACATTCCTACAATTAGAAACTCCAACCTTGGTGTAATGACAGATCTATACATGAAGGCGTCATTTCACAAAAGAGAAAGAGAGAGAAAAGAAGAGAGAGAGAGAGAGAGAGAGAGAGAGAGAGAGAGAGAGAGAGAGAGATTAAGTACATTTGACGCTTTGCAAATTAGGACCATTTGGATTTTTTTCCTGAATATCTTCTAAGCTATTAGGCTAGAGATGTGGTTTCAAGTGTTACACCCTTGTGCATTTTATGAATACCTCATGAAAGTTGCTGCAGTATGATTTATGCAACAATTTAAAGGAAATGTATGAGTTTTTTAAAGAAATATGTACGAAACTTGTAAGCAATTGTAAGGAACAATTTTACAAAAGTGTGAAAATTGTGCTTTATGTTTGCTTACAAGTTTCGTACATATTTCTGACATTTGTAGCAATTTTCTTAAATTGTGTCACAATTTCTTACAGATTCCCTGAATTTCTAAACACAATCCTACATATCGAATATGTAAGGAATAGGCTCATTTCCTGACATTTACAATTTCTTACAAATTTGTTACTGTTTCCTTAATTTTTTTTTACCTTGGTGGTGTTGCAAAGCAGTCTGGGTTGGGTCATTCTCGTGCAAGTACTGCTTCAGCCTGGCAGGCAAGGAACCTAAGAGTGTCTTCGGGTTGGTTATTTAAGCTTTTCTGATTTGAGTGACAGTGAAGCTGTCCTGATACTAATATGTGCACTAGACTTTTCATACCTTTTATATATAATATGATCAATAGAACGTGTTTATTGAATATTTGACACCTTCGTCTCAATTTTAACTGCGTGGTTGTTGAAATTGCTAGTTGATGGACCGTTTCATTTCATATACTAGAAATTTGTTTTTGGCAGGAATCCCATTCACAATTATGTCCAGAAAACAGAAAGTTTTCCACTGCAACCCCCAATGCCGTTTTATCTTGTCCTTCGTTTGTCTCTTGTCTCTCTATCAAAATGCATTTGTGACACAGATACAAAGATAAATACTTTGAGCATTTTAAGATAATAACATTTTGAGGCACACAGACATATGTGCTCAGGTGTTTACCTTTATTTGGGGAGGCTTTGCAAGTCACAGTCAGAGAGTGAGGTCACAGCAAAATAGTTACCTGACCTTTACGGTCGGTCAGGGGCTATTTTGCTGTACCCCACAGCTGGGCTTTGTTTACGTGCAGCCCCCCCCCCCCCATATAATAAAATCCCGTTCTATCCCACAAACAATAAATATGCACTAACAACTGAAATTAAAAAAGTGCATATATGTAGTCTCCATCTAGTGCCTCTTTTGGTTGAAAGTACATGTGGTCCCTGGGCTTTGTAGAATTTCTATCACGTAGCTGTTGGGGTTGTTACAAATTCTGACTTTTAATGTTATCATTAAATATTTGATCATAAAATTCATTATTTCAAGATACTATCGAATATTTAAAGACAACATTAATTCGATTTAATCTTATCATGAAAAGGATTTGGAAATGTCTTGTTCTGGAAAAACTTTCTTTTATTTAATCATAAAACAAAATCCATTTAATGATACCATTAATTGCATTAAATCATATCACTAAATTGATTTATTGTTATGAATAAATATGGTGTATTTAAACATTTGTCTAAATGTATTTGGTCATATCATCCAATCTATTCGATCATATGTTGAAATACCCAGATAATTGATCTTATCACTAAGTAGAATTAATGATATGTTCAATTCGGTTTTTATTTTATGCTTAAATGCGAGCCGGGCCACAGCACGATAATAAATGCTCCCGGAATGAATAGGCCTAAAACCATAAAATCCTTGCAAGACACGGAATGGTAATGCGCACGTGGCAAAAATCGGAAGTGACGCGTAGAAAGTCGCTCGGAGTTATTCAACAGAACTAGTCTTATCATAAAATCACAGACAGGATTGCCAAAGCAAAGTTGTAGTCTCAAATGCTGAGGAAAAAAATTTCTCCCTTGCATGTGCAATCTCCTTCTCTGCAGACACCAGGAAAATAAATTTGTTTCGATTGTTTAGGGTTGAAAAGTTATAACACAGTGACTTTGCTGTTTGGAAGAGCTCCACCCTATCCTTATGATATAAATCACACTCAATTAAAAAATAGCATTCGTCCTGCACAACTTTACGATTAGTACAAAGACGGTCATGTAGAGGTATTTTAGGCCTGGCATATCTTCCGGTCTCTATACTCAAACTATCGGTACTTGTTCTCAATTTGGTAAGAGCCTGTCGAGGAGGACCAAAATGTATATCGCTTAAGTAATTTCCATGTTGTAAACAATATTTAAATCGAGCATACGTTTGGAGTTTGCTATCATTATCGTTGATTGTTTTCAACCAATATTCCGTATAAACTGATTTGTATTTCTGGAAAATTACTTTCGGAGAAAGATTAGACAGGCCTCGTAGCTTTTCTTGGTATTTAACTGCCAACCACCATGACACTTCTTTCGTTTTGATACACTTAGTTATAGCTAAGCCAAGTAAGGTTTCTTTTCTCCTCTCCCTCAGATGAGTTTTGTATTTGTGCGTGCACTATAAAGCTGACACTGCCAATGGCATGATTCCAAGCTCCTCATAGACCGCAGCTGAGGCAGCATTTTTGCGGATACCCAAATCAAATCGTGCAAAGCTAAGTTAGACTTTTTCGATTGGAGCATTATCAAACTTTTTCACCGTGTTGGGGATTGTTGGTGCACATTAAGTAGTACTCCATATTTCGGATCCGTAGAGAGCTATTGGTTTGGACAAAGAATTAAATAGACTCACCGCTACCTTTGGTGCTAGGTTATTAGTATTTACAATCTTTTTCAACTTGAAGCTGTCCTTCATTGCCTTTATTTTGAGGTACGAGATAGACGTCTGAAAGACAACTGAATTGCAAAAAATAATGCCCAAATATTTATAAGATTTCACGCATTCTACTAAGTTGTTATTAATATAAAACTGTTTTTCACAAGTTTTCCTGTCTTGTTAAAAATAGTCACTTTTGTTTTATGTATGTTAATCTCTAGTCTCCATTTGATACAATAATTGTGGATATTATCCATACACTTTGGCAAACCTTCCTTACTACTTGACAAGAGCACTATATCATCAACATATTAATAGACATTGGATGGGATCCGGGCCTAAATACAGAGCGTCTGAATGATCCACACCAATTTCGTTTGGCAGGTCATTAACATATAGCGAGAACAGGGAAGGACTGAGTACCTCGCCTTGTCGGACCCCTTGTGAAACTTCATAGGGTGGGTCACACCTAATTCTGTCTTGACACGGCTTGTAACATTACTGTACATATTTTTGATAGTGCTGTAAAAGTTCCCACCAACACCCATTGGTAATAGTTTGAACAGCACACCATTCCACCACACCTTGTCAAATGCTTTTTGGAGATCCACAAAGCAGGCAAAGAGTTTTTCCTTTCTTTTTCTGTACACTTCTATTAGAGTGTTTAATACAAACATGTGATCTGCAGTTCAATTTGTACGTTTAAAACCAATTTGCTTTTAATACAAATTTTCTTTGTTTTGATAAATCTTGTAGAAATCAGGCCTTCACACCACATCCTGGGGCACACTCCATATGAGAAGACTTTATTAAATAGAATTGTTAGTTGCTTGCTTAAAGCATTGACACCAGCCTTTGATGTATATATTTTATGTTTGGAACGAGAGGGATGCGAACCTGCAACTTTTGGCACCAGTCGCCTAGCTGAAATGGGAAACGCACATAATTATCCACTCGACCAAATCCCCATTCTAAAATAAGAATGGTTCAATAGAGGTAGTTATGTGCTAGTGCCATATCAATACGGTTATGCAGTATAAGTACGGAGTCGGCATTTATTTCCAGAATCGGGGACTTAAATCCACCAGCATTAAGGAAATGCCAGTATATATACATTTTATGTTCAGAACGAGCGGGACTCGAACCTGCGACCTTTGGCACCATATTTCATTAGCTATACCATCGGCTACTACTGCTTTACCAGATTTTAGATTTTTCAGAAACATGGCAACCTCACACTCTTTGATACTGAAATTTAGTTCATTGAAAATATTCTGCTATTCTAATTTAGAAATTTCCTGTAGCATTTCATTCTCAACATAGGAGTCAGAAATGTGAGAATTTGAAAACAAGTCTTTAAAATATTTATACCACTCGCCAGGAGTAATTGGGTCTGGCTTACACTGATTACTTTGTATACTTCGCAATTCATCAACCAGTTTCCGGTATTTGCTGGGATTCTTGGGGTCAAGAGATTTAGTCAGGGTCATACTGGTCGCGGTGATCAAAAACAGGGCAGGAGATACTGTTGACTCATACAACTACAGGCCTATGGCTCAGGCAGACAAAAACCATTTAAATCAGTAGTCATATTTCTTATAAAGGAATAAATTATGATAAAAATAAAACCCACAAGAGTTATGAATATTTTCGTACAAATCCAATTTGGACAGGAATAAAATTTTAGGTTTAATATTGTGATATTAAAGATAGTTCTGTTGTATACCGAAGTGAAATGTATCACGTAGGTCGAATTACAAAAATGACAAGGTGCACATAAGCAAGAACCATTGGTATAACTTATACATCATGAGAATGTATGATAAATAGAAAAAGAAAATGCACCCGCCCTTATACATGTTAAGCAAATAATATGAATAAATGCGTCAACATTCAGCCAACGTAAAAGGTAGAATTATCTGTACTATACCACGGAGTTTTTGAAATACATATATGTGCAGGAAAAACATACACCGGTATTTTTTTTAATTCGACGCAAAGTATATGATACTGTATTTGAGTAGCTTGTCAATACTGCTGCTGGAGTGAAAAATAGAATGCCTCAACAAAGCAGCTTTTCCATTACACATCGCTGACAAAAAAAAACAAACAAACAAACAATGTTTCATCAAATATGTTCGTGGCTCTAAACACAAACAAACAGCAACGTATTCGTAGTAAAATACACACATTGTACAATAATACTTAAATGCCTCAACATTTAAAGATAACACAGCCGACACAAAGACAGAACACCGAAAAACGAATGTAAAACACAAAATACATCGAACATGTACAAAAAAGATCACGGTAAATTGGCATTTCAGACTTAAAGTTCATTGAGAATATACAACGGCTATTATATTGAGTTTTAACCGATCAACACTTTCGGTAAGACGGGGAGAGAAATAGTTAGTTGGACGGTAGCTTTAACTGTGATGGCCCATTTGGTTCGGATATATGAATACGGCATGATTAGTCGATGATAACGTTACTTGATGATTAACATTGGAATTTTATGTAATATGTGTTCAATTGGAATATATGTACATATCTATCAATATGACTCGAAGTATTACATGAGTTTGTACCCTTGTGCCAGAGGATTATACAGTTAAAGACAATATATAGATAAGCTGCTGGTTTCACCTTCCAGTTTAAAAATGTACCCTTATATATATATATATATATATATATATATATATATATATATATATATATATATATATATATATATATATACCCACATCCACAATATGGGCTTCATTCAACAGTTTGCTAGCAGTTTGCTTGCCAACAAGAATGAAAAAAGTAGCAGCGCTCATGGAAAAAACGACAAGAAACAGGTAAGTGCACTCTTTAAGCGATACAAGTGCGGGCGGCCAGAATCAGTTATAAACGTAAATTAACTTCCAATTTCACAATCTAATACAAAAATGTACATACATATCGCTATGCTCGCAAACAGACTTACATATACTAGTCAGAAATAGAGAAGCGCGGCTAGGTCTTATTTGAGCACACCCGCCATAAAAATCCATGCCCCGACCAGCACACATATGTTTAAACGATATGTATAAGCTTCCATATATATTAACATGACCAAATAATATTAATAAAAAACAACAACAACAACAACAACGACAACAACAACAACAACAACAACAACAACGCCCCCCTACCCCCGATAATTGCACTCGTGATACGCGACTGGTGTGAGCAGCCGGAAACAGTATGTACAGAACTAACTTCCGGTTTCACCAACGGAAACAAAATGTATCCACATGATTATCTATATGCCCACAAACACAACATACCTACACTAGTCAAAGCAGACAAGCGCATGCCTCGTCTTAGCACACACCATAAAATTCATTCCGATCAGTACACGTCATATGTTTAAACGGTGTGTAAGCAGATAGTTTCCTCACTGATCACAGTTAAAACAAACTGACAGTAGAAATCGTTAATAGCTCACGAAATGCATAAAAGGTTGAGATCCATATACATATATATATATATATATATCTGTGTGTGTGTGTGTTTCCACACAGTTTGAATAACTCTGAAATAAACACTAAACATGCATGTGATAATATATATATATATATATATATATATATATATATATATATATATATATATATATATATATATATAGTACTAGGTTGGAAATAGATGACATTGTGATATTATGAAGAACATATGTTCTGGGCTATAATACTAACCCTGTTTTTAATATTTTCGTTTTATCAAATTTATCTCAGTTTAATCCAGTAATTTACCTTTTAAGCTGGATCAAAGTCACGATCGAATTAAGATGAAGTCATAATCCTGAAATGTTAATTGTACGCTTTGTACAGTAGCCATAAAACAGATTGATTCATTGAAAAATGTTCATGCGACCCTCGATTAAGGAATGTGGGATCAAAACAAGTTGATTTTAATTTTGAACCTAAACTTCTTACCAGATTAAACTTTTCTGTGAAAATGAGGTCCAGAGATTTAGTCAAGGTCATACTGGTCGCCGTGATCACAAACAGGGCAGGAGACACTATTGACTCATACAACTACAGGCCTATGGCGCTTGCCACTGTTTTATCTAAAGTACTTGAAGGAAAAACTTATCTTAAATAGATGTGCTGATATTTTTTTCTGCTTCTGCTCGTCAATTTACATACATAGGCAAACATAATGCCGACATGCGCAGTTTTATTTTAAAAGAGAATACCAGACATTCAGATATTATATGACTCATTGTTGGCCAGTGTATAGTGCCTTCACAGACTCCAAAAAGCGTTTGATCGAGTAAATTATTGGGTATTTCTGTTAGTATAAACTTGGGAGCGAGGCACTCCACAGTATACTGTTATGCTTGCACCCAGACTTTTTGTTTTCCCTCAAATACGTGATTCTTTTTTCTTTCTTTATCAAGTTTGCGTGCAAGCACACACCTTTGTTTTCCCTCAAATACTTTATTCTTCTTTCTTTCTTTCTTCATTTCCTTCCTTCTTTCTTTCTTTCTTTCTTTCTTTCTTTCTTTCTTTCTTTCTTTTTCTTCCTTGATTTATTTCCATGTGAATTTCATACTCGATTTTTCTCGGACAATTTTTTAACGAAAAGTACCAACCTTGTCATAGTGGTTGACCTAGTGGTGAAATAAATCCCCTGGTTTGGAAAAAACATATTGAAAATTATGCAAATCTGAGCCATTTGAAATGATAAATGTGTGTATTCTGAAATGTAGTAACGATAGATTTACAATTCCAGCTTTAATTCAAAGGTTTGTGCTATATGTGCATTAAATTAACCCCAACGAAAAATAGTCGAATTTTAATGGATGCAAATAATGGGCACTTGAAATGTTTAAAACTCCAAAACTTTTCAAGGCAGAGGCACCATTCACACGTTAATCCACATGAGGGCGCTATAGGCACATCCAAATGAACCACAACCAAAAGTTGTAATATTTTAGATCATGCAAATTACAGGCACTTTAAAAGTTTAAATTTTGACCAACTTCAAGCTATTACAGGTAGAAGTGCAATTCAAGCCTTAATTCATGGGTTTGTGCAACAGGTGCATCCAATGGACCACAAACGAAAGTTGTAAAATTATAATTTATGCTAATTTGGGGCACTTGATCAATTTAATTGAGGTAAAGGCGTCGTCATTCCTTCAATTCTTAAGTTTGTGCAACAGTTTTACGACATATTGGTGAATGCGTGTTGAGTACTTAGTACGTAGCATTAATTCGTTAAGCAATATACAATTACTATTTTTTATTTAAAGTGGAGTCATGCGCATGAATTCAATATATATTTATATAAAGACCACTGGTGACATTCTGACATTCTCATTTGTTCTGCCGCAGTGACAGCCTATAGACACAAAGTTCAAGATTGTAGAATTTTAAATCATGCAAGCTTTGAGCACACAGAGACTGATTGCATTTGAAGCAAGTCTTCTTTTGCAGGTGTCTGTTCGGTTCTCTGTGCCGCAGTTTTGTGTGCACTGGGGGCAGCTGCTTCAAGCGGGCTCACAGTGCCCAACTGTGTGCGACAAAGTGGATTCATTTCACCGAAGCTTCTCAATTTATTAGTGAGTGTCTTAAATTTGGAGGTTAAAACAGTAGTATGGGATTAAATTTTACGGGTGGCATTGTAAACAATTTGAGTTATACTGATGATCTTGTCTTATTACGCCCTTCTGTGAAGGGACTTCGTCAGCTTGAGATAATCTATGAAGAATATGGTGAGCAACATGACTCTATTTACAATGACTGCAACACTGAATAAATGCTTTTTAAACCACAGTCAAGATCATGAGCCTGCAGTGTAATATTTAAGGCAAAATTGATTCCATTGCCCAAAAACTATATATATATATATATATATATATATATATATATATATATATATATATATATATATATATATATATATATATATATACATACATATGAATACGTGTTTGTGTCCGCATTTGAGTTTTGTTACTTTCTTGTTCAGTAGTTTAAAGTCTTTTCGAAACATCAGGGCTGGTTATCTACCAATGATGAAACACAACAATGTCCATATAGCGTATTGAAACATTGATACCTTATTGTACCTGAGAGAAGGCCAGCGGCTCTGCAAGTTACATGATTCTCAAACTATCAATGGAATAACTAAATTTAGTACTGTAGGTCTAATTGAAACACGTTGTGCAAATCAAAATCTGGGTTTAGAAGATTTTGACTTATTTATAAATGCGCGACAAGAATTTCCCCAGGCAAACGAATATCTGGGTGTACAGTAACTTGTATTTAGAAAGAAATCCAAGCTGGTGTCAAAATATTACATAACACTAGCTCAGGAATTTCACGGGTCCGGTTTGGCAAGACCTTTTTTTAACTAACCGCGTGACGTCTTTCGCGCATATGTTTACAAAAGCTCGCATGTATCTACGTTCTCTAAATAACGAAATGATATATTTTAACCGATTGATACAAATATGCAAGATTTTCCACGCACGGCAAATGTATAATATGTAGGGATATGAACACCCAGACTTTGTTTCAAATGAGGGCACCGGGGGTTGGCGGCTAAATGATACTGGAAGAAACAGGACCATGCCAGAATCCTTTATTTGTGATGTGATTTTTTGGTTCGGCGTTACCAGTAAAAAGAAAAAACAAAAAAAAAAACAAAAACAAACAAAAAAAACAAACAGAAAAAAAAACAAAACAAAACAAAACAAAAAAAAAAAAAAAAAAAAAAAACAAAAACAAAAACAAAAACAAAAACAAAAAAATAATAATACATAAAAAAAACACCACGGCCAAAAACTACTAGAACTATGCGGATCTTCTGGCCTCCGCAAGAATGAATGAATGTATGAATGAATGGATGTTCTTTATTGACACGCACCGTTACATACAATATGATCTAGTCTCACATCAAAAATCGTATATACTCACATCACATAAACTACCTACATACCGCAGGTAGTACGGTAGAGTTGTAGCAGATCAATACTTTCAGGTGCTTTACTTGCTATAGCCCCGCCCATGCTCCTAGCGTCACTGATTGTATGTTGATGGATTGAGACATAATTTTCAGTTATTTCCTTGCGCACAATGTTGATGTACCCTCAATTTGCTGTATTGTATGGTTTCTGTATGCCTAATAGCTGGTTATTTTGATCCAGTTAAAGTGCCCCAATTGATATAAACAAAAAGGTTCCGTTGCCAAGAAGGCGCATTAACCGATTTGGAAATACTTTATTATCTGCTGAGATTCAAAATCATATAATTATGCCTGTTAAAAACCACCAATTTGACGCTTTTGATGCAGTAGCGGAAGATATGGTGGCAAACGTCTCTAAATTATTCACACAGGCGGCTCAGAGTGCATACATTGAAAGCGTGTCCCTGTCACAAACGATCAAAAGAAAGAAAAGTGGCATGACGCGGCTTGTCAGGATGTTTATAAAGACTTGAAAAAGATGACTACCATCCTGAGAGAGCAGCCATACAATGTCCAAAACATTGTAGAAATAAGAAAAAAAAATACTATATAAAGGTTGCTTAACAAGAAAAAGAGAGCTTTTCAGAATAGAATAATCCATCAATTGGAAACCTTTGAAGGAAAATATCCGAAAGCCTTTTAGAACTTGTGCAATCAGTTAAAGACGTTCGGTACACTGGTCAAAAGAATTTAGAAATCTCTGGTTTTTGGTGTGAACCAAGATATTGGCATTTGAAACAAAATGCAAGCAAAAAATTGGCATGTCACGGTGCTACTTTTGTCGCTAGGTGGCGCTACATGTAAGGACTACAGAAATTTTATAGCAAACATTATATATGCGGGTAAAAGCTAAAAAATAAATTAAGGATGCAAAGATATGCATAAAATAACTCAATATGAATGTATGCAATGTATATCAAGCCTTTTAATAACAAATATGTGAACAAAACATGCTGGAATGTGACTTTAAATTCATCTCGTCTTGCAAAAATGTATAAGTGCTCACATTATTTTTCAAGTTTGAAGTAGAAAAAATATTTACAAATCCCTGAAAAATTGTAGGGGGTTTCCAAAATATGCACTGATTTCATTGATTAACAAAAAAAGATATCATACGGTGCTATTTTTTCCGCAATTGTACAAAGAATTCATGCATGTTGACTGAATTTGTTCTAAGTTCATAGGTACAAGGTATCCATTCATTGTCTAACTTCGATACCATATCAATATACATGTATGTAGGTTAAATAAACGGCAGTACGTCGTTAATTTTATATTCCAGTCATAATATATACTTTCATAGTTTTACTGAGAAGAGGCAAACATTGTAAGATTCTCTCCATAGTGCAATACAGCAATGTGGAAAAAGAGGTAAAAATAGGAATATCAAAATTATAGTTGCCTTAATACATTGTCGAATAGTAACACAGGCAGCACATTGTCAAATATGCCTGTGCCACCTTTTGACGCTGGGGAATTACTGCGGTCCCCCCCCCCCCCCAAGTTGGGACAGCGTTTATCTTACCACATTCACAAGAAATGTAAAGTACACTGGCCAAGCCATATCGTTTTTCAGATTCTGTATTTTTAGGGACAATGTTTTTTTTTTTTTACATACCTCGCATACAAGATTATCGGCTAGTACAGTTAGTTCCACTATTCTACGACCTTCGTCCCAGTTATAAGTGTCAGTGTTTACATGTGCATGTGGCATTGGGGAAGTGGGCGTGGCACTTTCGACGGTGGCTTGGTCAGCGTTCGCTGATTGTGTACATGAGTTTTGGTCTACCACTGCCGTGTTTCGACGTATTCCGCCTTGTTTTAAAGCATTTAGTCCTTTGTTTTGGCACTTGTTAACAAACGGCCCATTCTTTTTCCTTTTCACTCTTCGTAAACAATCCATATTTCTCAAACGGAACTGTGCAAAATAGGAAAAGCGAACAGCAGCTAGTGCAGGTATCGACAAATACCAGCTCCAACTGCATAGAGGCATTGGACCATAAATGGTTGCGCATAACGCGGTGTACCGAACGTCTTTAAGCAAACAATCTCAAGCTGGAAAGGTTTACCCGATTGAAACTGACGTTTGGGTTACCCATTACAAGAAAATGCTAAACAAAACGGACATAGGTAAAAATGAAGGACTGAATCAATTTTTAAACTTAAACAAAGATAAAGTATTTAATGAATTAAACTTTTCAATCCAAGTTACATGAAGCGGTAGCAGCCATCAAGGGGCTCTAGTGAAAAAAGCCCCAGGTTTTGATGGCATACTGAATGAAATGTCGAAATCTGCCCGTGATGCTCTGGCTCCATTGTATACTACGTTACACATAGGAAATTACGCTGTGGTAAATTTCTAGAGATAAGGAAGGGAAAACATTCTGTTTACTGTCAACAAAAAGGGGTGCTTACCACCCCACAAATAACAGAGGGATGGCTCTGTCTAGCAATTTTTGCAAACTTTTCTGCAGTTTGATTAAGTCGAGATTATTAACATTTTTGAGACTTGTTTTACTGACTTGCGTAAGGACTTATCTACTGATTTACCTAGGAAATGTAACAACTCTACTGGTCTGACAAAACAAAACAAAAAGAAAAACAAAAACAAAAAAAAACAATTACATTGTGGCTATTGGTAATGGCAGCACCCCGACTTCCCATTTTTTTTCTTGTATGTCAATTCCGCCTATGACAGAAGGGCCGTCATGATTGGCCATCATTGAATTAATGGCATGTAGTAATGATCCATGTGTCAGGCTTCATACAACAGCTTAAATTATAGGGATATTACTTGGTATCGTATCGGCACTTACGGGGGCACAGGGAGTGGTTTGAAACGAGTAACATGCATATAAACTCTTAAGTTATTTGGTGTATATTATCTGTGATCTTGTATAACGTAGTCGGAAGTAGGTTAGATGTTTTCCACGGACCATGCATGTTGTGATATTGGTTTATTTAAATAAAGTCCTCTTCGTATAATAATAATAATTATATATATGAATATATATATATACATATATATATATATATATATATATATATATATATATATATATATATATATATATATATATATATATATATATATATATATATATATGTGCACATTTTGCGATCATTTCAAAGGTACTCAGACCATGCCAAACTGTTAGTATTGCTGGTCAGTTGGTCAGTAAGACGTTGCCACCTACATAGCACAAGGTGTATGCACATATTATACATGAATGTGAATTTTCAGTTCGCTCGCACTAATTGTTTGCTAGCTTCATGTTCATTGTTTATATACCCTTTTGCTGTCCTTGTATCCAGTGTTACTTGTAGGTCTCTGGGTTACACCATCATGTATTGCCTCACAGGACAATGACACAAGAACGAATACTTGCCAAATTACACACAATTCTGTTATGATAGGTTTATGAGACACGTAGCACAAATATCATCTATGTACAGTGCACAGACCTTAGTCCTCACCAGCACCCTGTTTAAACATTAATTATATGGGAAATAAAAGTTGCTGTACCATCTACAGCTCACACAGTCAGCCATGGTTGACAGCATGAGGTCTGTACAGACAGCGACCATATGCAGGAGGAGTGAGATCCACGTGTCCAGCCTAGACATCACATTTAATCTTTCTCTGCTGATAATCAATGGCTTTGAGATAATATCATACTAGGTAGAATTTTAATCGTGGATGATTTGTCCATCACTTGTCCCCTAATAGGCAATGGGCTCGTTTTGGTCTTGCTTAGTCTCAGCATATCTAGATGACCAGAAAAATGGTCTAATCTGTTCTTGCCTTTCTCTGGCACAGCATTCTGGATAACATATTGATATTACTATATCTCAGTGGGACTAAGTAAGATCAAGTAAGAGCTGGTTCAGTCTAAAATTTCCCTTTCAGGCATCTTCACCGTTCCTGTTTGGCCTCATATAAACACACACACACAGACACACACACACATACACATACACACACAGACACACCCACACCCACACCCACACCCACATCCCATATATATATATATATATATATATATATATAAAAACACCGACATCAATTTGATACAACTATTTTTCCGGGTATTTGACATGTAGATGGTGATTTTATATTCAGACGAAGACCCAAAGGCATTATGGATAACTCATAAACTGGAATGGTATGTTTGAAAACCCAGAGAGAGACCACATGAGAGAGAATCCAGAGACTATTTTCAACATTTGTTGAACTCAACACCAGCCCCGATAAGAAAAATGAAAAATTAGATGCCATCTTAGCTGATAATAGTGCAATGTATGTATATACCTATTCTTAACGATGTCATTGAGCCTGACGAGGTCGATTTGCCGGCAAAAAGTTGAAGTCAAAGCATCCGGTATACATGGAATAGCGCCAGGAATCATCAAGTTACTCGATGAATGGATTTTACTTTTGACATATCTATTTAACGTAGTGTTTCAAGGGGAATACCCAAAGCAATGGAAAAGGGACAAAATGTTTGTAATCCACAAGAAAGACAGCTTCGCACCAGCGACAAACTATAGAGGTATATGTGCTCTTAATGCACTAGTAACGATATATGATATGGTGTTGAGCAACCGCTTTGCGTTGTGATATAAACCTAACACTGAACAAGCAGTTGCACAGAAAGTTCGTGCGTTTGAAGAGCAGATAATGACTACCGGACTGCTCAAAGACATAGCAAGGAAAATAAATAACCTTCTCCATGTGTTTTTCGTCGATTATGAGAAAGCCTACGACAAAGCGGATAGGACAAAATTGACAGAAACATTGACAAGAGCTGGATGCGGCACGAGATTTTTAAGAAACTGTGAGGCAAAGTAAAGTATGGTGGGCACTGCTTGCCAAATTGGTCGAACGCTCCGCGATAATAAGACTGGTATTAGACGAGGGGTTCCCTTAAGTTGGCACCTATTTAACTTCTATACTGACATTACAGTTCAATAAAAAAATAAAAGATGACAAGATGGGCGGACAATTTGTTACATTGCCTTCTCCTAATGGACAATACGGTGTGTTTTGCAACATCATGGGATACCTTAAAAGGAAATTTACGAAAGCTTAAAATTGTGTGGATTAGATCGGGATGAAGATACACCCGGAAAAATCTAAGGACATTGTGGATAATTCAGATGATAAAGAACCAATAATACTTGATTATGTGAATGTTATAATGTTAATCACACGAGCACTTACGTGTACTTGGGAACACCAATATGAAGTGAATCGATTAAAGCTCAAGTGTAGAGTAATATTAATATGAAGTTTCCAAATGTACTTAAGTTTCATTCTTTCTTGCGTCTAAACTCAGACGCACCGCCACACTTGAAGAAGCAAATATGGGATAGTGCTCTCAAAGCATCCAATATATATATATATATATATATATATATATATATATATATATATATATGTATATATATATATACATATATATATATATATATATATATATATATATATATATATATATATATATATATATATATATATATATAGTTGTGAAACATGGCTAACAATAGAATTGGCTGCTACTGAGAAACCGTATATGTCGACAGCAAACAACCTACTTTCCGTAAAGGATTTACCTGCAACGATCTTGTTCTGTTAGAATTTGGAATAACTACTACCAAAGGATTTATTCAACTTCTTAACTTCTTTGAAAAGTTATTCAGACGTGAAAACTTCAGAAACTCGTATATTTACAAGGTTATAAGCCTGGCACAGGAACAAAATGTCACCTAAGGGAACATGTATTCGAGAGATATTGGACGCAGGTATTATGGATTATAGGACAGTAGAATCAAACAGGATTAAATTTAGTTTCATGAATGCTGAAACATCGCGTCGACAAACATAAAATTTGCTTATCAACCCTTCACTTCAAGTACATGATTTCTATATATGAAACTGTTATGTACCAGAATTGGCCAGAACAGCCTTTACAAGAATACGTTTAAGTTCGAATAAATTGGCCCCATTTACAGTCCAAACGTTACTGTTTGGTTCCAAAAAATATTACTTTTAAAGAGAACGAAATAATTTTTGCAGGCTGTACACTCATATATCCAATCCGCAGGCAGACCTGGGACAGTCGTATGATTTGCAAAAGTATCCAGAAGCGAGTAACGAAGTAAGTATTCACTATGACGTACCCCATTATTCTTTCATTCTATGAGAGATGTCTTGTCAACAATTCTCCTTGTGTGGCTTTGCCGATCTATCTGTCTTCGTCTGGTGATGTCCACTCAGGGTACCAGCGTCTTTTTGTTGTATTCCGTCTTCCCTTCTCTTACTATTTCATGTGCAGAAGGGATTTATATAGAGCTTTGCCCTTTTTCTCAATCACATTTTTCGAATAAAAATAGGTTTAAAGCAACTTCGCATAAATTAAATGTTGAAACGGGGTGTTGGGCACGGATACCACGGGAGGCCAGACATTGTATCTGTGATAACATACAAATTGAAGATCATGTTCTTCTCCAATGCCCGATCGCTGATCAATTACGCTTATCTTATCGACCTATTACAAACTCTTGGAATACATCACAAATTTATTTGAATGTACTAATGGCTATAGAAATGTGACAATTTTATGTTACAAAAGCTTTGCAAAGTTTCATGTGATTTCTAATTAACATAAGTATGCGCGCGAACTATAAATGAAATAATCTATTAACATTTATTACCAGAAGTGCCTGGACAAGTACTGGACAGTACTATTTATTTGTAATTTATTTCCATCCATCATGTATTTACACACACAGTATGTATCAATAAACTCTACTACTACTACTACTACTACTACTACTACTACTACTACTACTACTACTACTACTACTACTACTACTACTACTACTACTACTACTACTACTACTACTACTACTACTACTACTACTACTACTACCACTACTACTACTACTACTACCACTTCTACTACTACTACTACTACTACTACTACTATTACACGAACGATAATAGTCCATGAAGCATCCGCAATTACAAACTTGTGTGATGAGTCCAGTATGTTGGGAAATCGAACCACGATTTTTTTTCAGACAAAAACAAAACGTTACTGGTATAGCCTCTATCTGTCGTGTCAGCTAACGTCTACATTCAAGGATGTGCCCGTGATTTTTTTCATTACGTCTTATTATGAACCCTGTCCCCTCGGGTCTTCCAGTTTCGATGCACAAGAGGAGTCGTTATACAGGGAAACCCATGCTCCCCAATTGATCAATAAATATGTTTAAAATAAAGGCAATGGGCATGTGAAGTAAGAAGCTGCTTTGTTTCGCAGTTTAGGAACTCACAGTATGTTTCGCCTGCGTGACAACAAACCTTGGCTCTTAACTCTCTCTCTTTCTCTCTATATCGCTGTCTGTCTCTCCGTCTCTCTACATCTCTCTCTCTCTCTCTCTATCTATCTATCTATCTATCTATCTATCTATCTATCTATCTATCTATCTATCTATCTATCTGTGTGTGTGTGTCTGTCTGTCTGTCTCTCAATCAATCATCTTGGGAAACAAGACATTATGAAATTTATAAGCAATAGAGCCGCAAGACATCATGAACTCCATTAGCAGTGGAGCCGCGAAGGCAGTCAACACTTGGCCACAGTACACGACTGACTGAGCGTCAACACGCTCGCCTTCCACCTCTGCAGCCCGGGTTCGATTCTCAGCCCGGGGAGCAAGCCAGTGGAGAATGTCGCTGCCACTCTGACAGCCCACAGTGGTTTTCTCAGAGCCGTTCGGTTTCCTTCACCAACAAGATACGAAGATACAAACATTTGTGCCATGGAAAGTGATTAATCTAGGTTTGATCTGTTTCTCAATTCATGTAAAACAGAATGGTCTACATTTAAAAATGCTACGGGGCCCATGTTACTTCCCTGTTTCATCAAAACGTGAAAGTATGATCAAACTTATGAGTTTGAAACACAACATATAACCTTACAACCTCAGACTTGAGATACGGTGCTACTTCATTGTAATGCTTTCACAAAAATAAATGGGTAGTATATTGCTACAATATATGCGAAGTATACTTACGATGTGTGAGATTTATATAATCTACCCTCTTCTGTCCGTATTATCAGGGCAAATTTTGTCACAAAAGCTCCCACCGAGCGAACGCAGTGTGAGCCTCGTTGGTCAAACTGATAAAAGTTCCCGGATTATTGAAATGTTCACACGAACAGTTGATTCATGTCTGTTTGTCCTATATATCCCAGTGCCAGAAACATTTGGCATGCACCTGAAATTTTCTGAAGGTTTAATCAGGACATATGCGTGGTCTTTATTATTCAAAAAAAGAGAAAAAAAAAGTGAGTAAGCCTCTGAACCAAATGTAGGACGCTGAGGGTGCATCTGAGTGCACATGGTGGTTAATAATCAGGGCATGACAAAGAACATAATTTAGCTTTTGTGACAAATATTTTTAGTTTGGTTTTGGGCGCGTGCGAGAAGTTTGCAAACAATTAACATAATATTCTTTACTCCACGATCGACGTATTAGCACCACCGCCGACGGGTGGAAATGAGGTTTCGTAACATATACATGTATTTTCACTTTAATAATAAATCGCTCGTGCTTTCAGCAAATATATTATTGGTTAAAAACATATTATATTTCTAATTGCACATTCCACAGATGAAACTTGTCCCAGTTTAAATCTGAGCATGTATGCTACTTACATGGCTAGAATGATGGTATGAAAACAAAGCGGACGATCGTATTTAGAGGCCGAGGGGTGGACGGCTAGTGACAATGACTCGTGCGGCAGTCAAGTATGCAAAATGTACTGCGGGCGATGTGGTTGTTTATGTGTAACGTGAATGCAACAGCGAAATAATAACAGCACTGAGGGTATGTCACCCACAAAAAAGTTACTGTGAGGTAAAATATCTAGATACTTAACGCATGCCTGCTCAGACCGGTCGTCAGTGACGGGTCACGTAAAAATGTTCGCTTCCGTATTTTTTTTCGTCTGCCCAGCATCTGAAGCATGCTAAGTTGAAGTATGAATCATATGAATATATCCCCAGGCAAGGCCTTTTCAAATACTATCAGTGAATCACGTTGGAATATGTAAGGCTCCTAAACGTCTCCTGACAGTGACAGACACCCGCAAAAGATTTGTGATGATCTGTTGGGCTAGTATCGCTTATCTTGAAAATGTACATACTGAATCTGCTTTGGTAAAAATGAAATTGGCATTTCCCAAAATGTCTGTTTTATTTATGTGTCAAGTGAGCATGACATAATTTGGCAAGTTTTTTTTTTTTGGGGGGGGGGTTGTTTTGTTATATGCCACACATTGATAAAAACTGTGATGAATACCAAAGCGGGAACGCACATTATTTCCTGAGAAAGGGCTTTCAACTTGTAAATATAGCACGCCAAATTCATGTATTTTGTTATATTCCAAATACATTACACTTGGAAACCATGTTGACCTGAACTTTGATTTGCACCATCAAAACTTTAAGGTATTTGCGAAAATGTCATTCACTAACACCTTATCATTTGAAATATAAATTTCATTTTCAGAAAAAATGCTTCGTCTTTCGAGCTGCGCAAAATCAAGGATACTTACACCACAACAGTCTGGTCCGATGGAATATGACCAACTAAAATCCAAAGCAAGGCTTGGGTGGCACCCTGGTAAAAGAATAAAGGTGCAGTCAGTGGATCAATTGAGAAAGAGAGCAAAGAGAAAACGGCAGATAAGTCATGAATGGGCAGATTAAATATGAAATAGCGATTGAGTCCTATTGGTGCATTAACTAAGAGACACAGGGCTGACGGAGCAACAAAAATACCACACAGAATCCAATATTGTGTTAAGCTATCAAAAGGTTCTAGGCAGTAGAAGCACATTTTTGTTTTACAAACACTCAGCCAGTTAGTCCATCTACAACCGATTCTTCTGCACACATACAGTTCTCCAGGGTCCCTTTCTATTAAAACGACAGGCGTGAAGAAACAAAGGAAAAAGAGATGAACTGAAACATGCCGGGAAGCTCAAGTTGGAATCTTTAACAAAACGCGCTTGCCGATAGAAAAACCTATCAACATTGGTATGGGAAGATGTGTGTTGATGTTTTTGGTTGTTCTTGAATTTCTGCCTCATGCCGTTATAACTTTGCTGTCATTATTGGGTGGAATTTTCTGAATATGGTTCAAGTTTTTCTAAACTTTTTTATGAAAACAAACAAACAATAGCATGAGGTGGTGTCAAAAGTTGATAATGAAATGTCAATGCCCCTCCACCATCCCCTGAAGTAAAAAGAGGAAGAAAAAAAAAACAACAAGAAATGATTAGGAAGCTGGTTCTCAAAATATTGCTCTACTGCGATGCGATGCAAGCCGAGGTGAAGGAACAACAGGTGTACATTTGCTTTGAGTAAAAAAACAAACACTATTTTATCTAAAGTTTCACCAGTCCCCTTCAAGAGGGACCAAAACCGGCTGGTAGTCAAATGTAATTTAAATTAGTAATTAAAACAATTCTGATGAAAAAATTGTAAATGAACCCAACAAAGACAACATTAACACTCAAACGGTCAAAGGCTTTTCCTTTGCATGGAATCAGATAAATCTCATTGAGTGCACTTGTACACTTCCTGCTGCCTGTCAGAAGATAAACCAGAAAGCACAGCAAACATAAATACAAGAAAGCACGGCAAGCCTATATGCACAAACGAAGCAGATCATACTTGATGAAATGCGTCACATTACAAAAAACTGTTCAATGCATAATGGCAATTTAAAAATAAATAAATAAATAAATAAATAAATGATGATGATGATGATGATGATGAATATGATGATGATGATGATGATGATGATGATGATGATGATGATGATGATGATGATGATGATGATGATGATGATGATGATGATGATGATGATGATGATGGACAACAAACAGAAATGTGAAACTTCTATAATGTATAAATCATGAATTTTTGAACCATAGAATATGTATTTCAGGTAACTGTGGTGTAGGATGGAGTCAGGGAATATACGTTTTATCTCTTATAGCTAAACACTCTGCCATAAATATTTTGAAAAAACATTTCTTGTTATTTCATAATGAATACAAACTTTTTTTGCATACTGGGAAAATCGAAATCACAAAAATTTAGTTGATTTTGTCCACTATTTCTCCGGGGATTTCGAATTTGGTGCAGATCATAATAAAACGGTAGGGATCTTCAATCTGAAGACATGTTTCATATTGATGTTGGCTTTCAAGAATTTTGGTTGGATATTAGTGTCTTCCAGTTTTAATTCAAACCGACCAACCAACCGACCAACCAACCAACCAACTGATCGAATGAATGCGAATGGTTGAATGAACGAACGAACAAATGAATAAATGTGAGCCACCAATTGTGTGTCAGTAGAAGGCGTAAAGAGAATCTCCCTGACACAAATGCCACAAAACTCACTGTCTCCGCAAATTGCTGACAGTGAAAATATTGTGCAGACCTACAATCAATAGTCTATTTTTGGGTTAGTTCTGAATTCGCCTAAAGGAGGTGCTGCCCATCCTGTTCATGGTTGACCGCCCACATCTTGTGGTCACTTTCCATGACCCTCACTTTTTCACCATAGATTAACATGGGGAATTAGCAGATATAAATCTAGCTTCTCTTTTTTTGGCCAATAAGAATTAAACTTTTATTTTATCACACCTGGGTGTATTTGAAAGATGATAATATGTACTTCAGGTGGATTAGAAGATCATAATTCTAAAAAGCGTCCTCATATCCAG
The DNA here is from genome assembly GCA_964020975.1 of Hermodice carunculata. NCBI lineage: Eukaryota > Metazoa > Annelida > Polychaeta > Eunicida > Amphinomidae > Hermodice > Hermodice carunculata. Next base: position 29,722,292 of record OZ026623.1, read on the forward strand.
GCTGAAACTTCCAGGTGCACTGTAATGTGATGGGCTTTGCTGACCCACCTGACCTCAAATGGCATGGGTTCCTGGGTGTCACAAACATGCATCATGGGAACAAAAAGCTGTGTATCACGAAATTAAACCAACCCAGATCACCCCCATTGGTTTTGGTTATATGAGGTCGCCGTGCATACCCGCAGTATATATACCTATAGCCCACAGAATGTCTGTTTGGCTGATATCCTCCCCGAAGCATTCAACAAAAGCTCAGCCAGTTCATTATGTTAAGTGTCATTTGTGATGACAGTAAACATAATGAACTACCCCGTGTACTACTCTACCGATCATGTATCCCATACATATTAATGGGACTCGGGTTTGGTGGCCAGTCAACATGAGCAAGACCTTGTTTTTTCAAGTATTCTGTTTCAGCCAATCAACTGTGAAGATAAGCAATGTCATCTTGCAATATGAAACTTTCTCCAATGGGACAATGGCATCCAGGAATCATCCCTGTATCGCAAGCCTCTCATGGTATCATTGATTATCACCTTGTCTATCTTCCCATCAAAGGATATGCTGCTCCATACCATTTCACCAGTGGCAGCAAATGATATTGTCTCTTGCGTGGTATTCCATGAATAAGACTCGTTTTGGTGCCACGAGACACACTTCCGTTGGTTGGTTGGATTAAACAGAGATTATGAGTCATCTGTGAATAAAACACTGCTAATCTTCACTGTTCCAATGACAGTAGCATGGCATAATCAAGTCTATCCCGCTGACGGTTCAACTCAGGATACCAGAGAGATACGCATGCCCTCATACCATCCCTGTGAAGACTTTAGACAGTCTGTTATGCACGACATACCCGATACTCACACAGGGAGACCATTCGGTGGCAACTCTGTTATCTGTAAGAATTCTGATTGCTGTCATTGAAAATAAAAATGGTGCCGGTAACCAAATGTGATCGTTCAAGTGCTGTTATTATACTCAATGAAGAAGGGGGGGGGGGGTATGAACAATTGTATGCGCTCACCTGCCTTGTTATTCTAGAGTGAAACCAGAACAAACTCGTATGTCTGTGGAAACACTGGATTGTATCCAAGATATGATTGACGGACGGCAGCTTAGCCGCATCAAAGTTCTTGGTGTTTCTAATGCTCAGTTACCTCAAAACTGTAATCTAAATTAACTATGACATATAAAGGGTGGTTATAGTGCTCACAGCCGACTGCCCCACCCTTTTTTGTTATAGAACGATATGCTTGTTGTCGATATTATGTTTAAACAATCAGTCAACTCTACTTACTTCTGTATTGCAATGGGTCCGTTTACATGGATATATCATGTTTTATCTACGATGCATGATTGAATCGTGTTATTCCCTGCCAAATTCTGGAACCAGATAGTGGTAACCTTAGCGATCATCTGCCCGTTGGGCTTTCATTGTATCTTCCTATCTGTGAGACAGATAGCTACCTGAAGTCCCAGCACAACGCATATGATCATGATAGTAAACTCAGAAGCTTTACACGCCCTAATTTTAATAATACAGCATGTATTAAGTTGTCCTTCATGATATTAAAAACTAAACTCGATAACTCACTTTTATTGCAGGTGAATAGTTATACCAGCAAGGACGAGTTACAAAGTATTGTGGACAATGAAATTGATAACAATGTCATGCACGAGGCAAACTCGCAGGTGGAATGCCTGCCCCGTAGACGCTAAAGGCAACGTCCATTCTGGTCACGTGTATCTTGGCTCTCTACGCGATAAAAGCGTTTTTTAGGGATCATCTCTGGAAATCTAATGGCTGGCATAGAAAAGGCGTCATTTTTTACAGATGAAAATACATTTAAAATGTTTCCAGAGGTTAAGTAGAAATAACGTCAGTGCGATAAGACAAAATAAGATGGTACATCCTAAAATATTTATCTCAGAAAAAGAAAGAGCACTTTTTGTAAAACTCAATTAATAGACAACTTCGCTGTAATACTAAATCCACTACCCCCCCCCCCCCCCATAAAACTGCTGATATCCATTACAAATTTATGTCTGATGACCCACCCTTCCCCAGCTTTCCAGGAGTGTATCTAGATTAAAGTAAATATTTTTTGTATAGAAATTGTCATAAAGCCTCATGTCACCACTGAAATAGAAGGACCAAGTGTGGCCTTTATCAGAGGGAAACTGTTCCCGCGGGTGCGATGGCATAACCACCGAACACATAAAACATGGGAACTTCCTAACATTGCGTCACCATTTAGCTATTTCATTATCCTGTGGCCAGATGCACAAAGAATTTGAGCTGATCCTAACTTTAGTCCCAAAAATTTAAATCAATGTGGTTGGACCGTAAACTGCTTAATCTTTGGCTTAATGTTTGATCAAAACTTCTAAGATTAGCCAATATATACTCTTGGCTACAATATGAACTTAAGGATTAAGAGGATCATTTTATTAAATCAATCTTATTTTGATCAAGTATTCAATCTTTTGATCTAGAATTAAAATCAGTATGCAATCAAGATTGAATTAACAAAATGAAAACTTTGATTCTAAAGTTCATAATATAGCGGGGAACATAGATTCACTAATCTTGCAAGTTTAGATCAAACATTAGGCCATCAATTCACTAGTTCAAGGCCCAAAGACACATTGACTTTCATTTTTGGAATAACAGGACACATGCATATTAATACGCCGTCACAACTGCAAAGCTGATTCCCTAGTCCCGCTTGGCAGCATATGGCGAGATACGGGTCGGTACCTATGGGGACAAGCGGGATATTGCTAATATTTTGGAAATAAAGAATATTTATTAAAGGCAGATGGGAATTTTTCTTTATATATGGCTCGGGAAATACTAGATGAATACCAGTTTGGCATTTGTAAACTTAAATTTCTCAGAAAAAACCCTCTAGTTTTGTGATAAATGAACATATAGCCCTGTCTGTGACGTTGATGTGACCCGCACGTCCCCCGTGATCGCCTGACGTCAAACCCGTGCTTTGTGGCGGGAAATTAATATGCATACGGTGTATTTCAGGATCAGATTTAATTCTTTGTGAATATGACCCCTGTATTTTAACACATACCGTTGTATCCTTTGACTTTGGTTTTAACATATTTTCATTTCAAAAAGCGATCGCAAAACAGGCAGAGCCTATATTAAGCCCCCCCCCCAAGTGAAAAAATAAAATACATATGAAAATGAAAGACATGATATGTACATAGGTTATCATATCATGACATATAGAAGATAAGACACCACCAGACGCCACTGATAGTAATAGGTGTCTGAGCTTGCAGATTACCAAATGAATGATTGCCCGCATGTGGCCACCGGCACAATAATCAGTGAAACCAGTGCGGGCTTTGTGTAAATCTACCAGTGCGGACAATGCAATTATGTACTGCCTCGGAAATAGCTAGGATGTCTGATTTGGAACATTCAGAGCATCCATTTAGTGCAGTATTTAATGTGAACGACACATTGGGAATAGATAAAACGGATAGCTGCAGAGTATTCCGTTCATTGTTGTCACGAGGACAAACAAAGAAATAATGGTAAGGATCCTCGAGTGACGCGCCACAGACACAACTTGGAGAACTCGTTACACCGATTCTGTACATATGTTGGTTTAACTGGCTGCAACCCATTCTAATTCTTGAATGTATGATATTTACATTTCGGTTTCCAGGATGATATAAATCATTAGCCTTCGGCTTGTCTTTGTTCAATTTTCGCTGGAAAGTGTCTAAATCTTCAGACTTCGTCACTGATAATGGTAAAGTATTCCGATGACGAATAGCGACAGGTATGAATGAACTACTGTGCAAACTAGTCCTAGCATGGACGTGACTAAAATCATCCTCCGATCTTACTTTGTATGTGTTCCTGGGTGGGATATTTGTTGGAATAAAACAATATGAATAACCTGGTTATCAAGTTCATTGATAATTTTGTATAGTAGATTAAGTCTGTGTTTATTTCTACGTTTAGGTAAAGTCTCCCATCCAGTCCCAGTATACAGTGCGGCATGATTGGTACGATAGATACCACCCGTTACAGCCCCAGCTGCACCCAGTTGAACACCTTCAAGCAACACTGCATCCGCCTGTTTAAATCCGCTGCACACTGCATCACCGTACTCCAGTATGGGCCTGATATACGTGACATAGATGAGTTCTAAAGAACGTCTGCTAAGTTTGCATTGCAATGATTTTAAGATCCCGGTTAGTTTTCTGGCTTTGCATGTGACGTAATTGATGTTGTTAGTCCACGAAAGATCTTAGCTAAAAATAACACCTAGATGTTTTTGTTGCGAGATAATTCTTAAGGAGTTATTGGATAAAAAGATAGCAGGCTGTTGACCATTAATTCTTTTTTGCTAACAGCCATTGTTTTAGTTTTATTTCTGCCCTTTAAGTTCGATCATGTATATAGCTTCTGAACCACTCTAGAACAGACTTTGACTTTTATCTTGGCACTCTCATATTTATCCTAAAAAAACCTGGCTTGACCCCCAGAGACACCGGTAATTACCGACCCATAACGCTTGGTACGAGTTACTCAAAACTCCTGTGCTACACGATTTTATCGTACATTTCAGCAGTAATAAATCAGATCGTTTCGTTGGGAGTTTGGACATAGAGCCTTGCTTCGATAGGGTGTGGCACGAAGGGATTTTCTTCAAAGTGATTCACGTTATCCCTAATAACAATGGTTATTCTTGTGTAAATTGTATAGTGGATTCAAGAGCAGTGGAAAAATGGAATTCGAAGTACCGAAATAATTTTAATATCACGAGAGTTACCTGTCATCTGAGTGTGTTTTCTCTCATGTTTTAAATATTTTTGTTAATAATTTATTAGAATTAACTAAGATACACGATTCAGATTGTGGTTTAAAGATTGGCAAAACTAAGTTAAGCTGATGACATTACGCTTCTGTGGTCCAGTGTCACTGGCTTATTAAAAGGTTCTATCACATATGCACAATCTATGTGGACACCTGCAGATTGTGGATTTTTTTTTTGAAGCTCAGAAGTATAACGTTTTGCCCATCAGTCAAGCTGAGTTCCACATGCAGCTCCAGTAGTATCTTGGAGAGCCAAGTAATATTATCAGTACTGTTTCAGAGCTTAACCTTCTGCGTGCAATTCATACTTCAGCATGTAAATACAATGGTCATGTCATAAACAGAATTGGTGCGGCTAGGTGTGTAATGTTCAGGTACCACAAATGCTGCTGGTGCTACCCAGATCTCTCTACTGAGGTCAAAACATACCTGTAGCAAAGTGTGGCCATTCGATCTTTAACTTACGTGATAGACTGCCTTGGTTTAAAAAGGAAAAACCTGCATTAGAGTCTACCCAAGGTCCCCTGATAATACAGTCGCTAGGTCTCGGTAAATTCTCACATCATACAACACTCGTGAAAGCACTAAATATTGTACCTGTATGTAATATTGTCTCCCATGATACAGTTTCCCTAGTCATTCGTATTAGCCACGTGGACCCCAGCCCCCAACCAGGATTTAGTCTGTTATGAAATCTCTAATTTTATTTCACATGGTTGTTGTGACAATGGTAGCATGGACGACCGACTGCAGCGAATGAAGATCTCTCCGATGGCCTTGATTTTTAGTCACTGCTTATGCTCTATAAAGTTACATCCAGCGATAATCTTACCCATTTTGCACCTTTTGGTCATAAATCTATGTTAAGACTGCGGGAATTATCATTAATTTAGAGGGTTTTGGTCTTTTTTACTAAGCAAGAGTTTCGAAGTATGTGGAAGCACTTGTGAGATTCAAACAGTGTGACGTCAGGCAAGATTGACCCTTTGTTAACATGTGAGTAGGGACATAAATATAGCTTCATCAGTCTAATCACATGAAAGAAAGTACCGGTACACACCCGGCAATATTACCGACCAAATTAGTAATCGGGTATTTCCACAGGACATATCGATTAAATGAGGCATTTTAAGACAAAAATGTATACAGAAGGAATTTACAGCATAGGAAACACTTAAAACGGAGGTAAAAATATTGTGCTCAAGACTCCAACAATGGGGGCTTTAGTGGGGTTCTCTTTCAAAACAGGTTCAACTGTCTTATGTAACACCATGTAAAGAATGTACACTCTTTGTATTTTTCTTTCAATCTTGATTCTGTTTTAGTTTGCAATAGTTTATTTCTAATTCAAAGTCTCGACAGCGCCTAAAGGGTTAAGGAGTGGAGACGTATAACATCCTTGCTGACCATGTTTATTCTGGCTTCTTGGTATATGATTAATTTAGATGCTGAGTAACGAAAAGTCATTGTACATGCATGTTTGGACATCTGGCTCATTAAGTCATTAAGAACACATTAAGGTATTTTCTCAACTGTGTGGACTGGCAGTAAAGGCAGTCAGTGTTATGATAAACCATTCGTTAAGGTATCATTATAAACAAGGGTCCTGAAGGTGTGTACCATAAATGTTTTGGTACACTAATTACCATCCTATTTAAAGTTAACTGTAAATACATGGGAAGCAAACTCCAGACTTTGTGGCATTCTGAGCCGTTATGATAATACAGCACAAAGAACCTAATTGCTTTTGGGGCTGTCCGAGGCTTTGATGTATAATTAATGATATTTATGGGCACCGTTTCTTGGAAATGCCATCATGGCCGAAAGGGGAACTGAATTGTAAGATATATGTTGGGCACAGCGAAAATAAACAGCTTTTACCATCTAGCCAACCTCTTGTGTGGACGCTTTTATTTAATCCAGCAGAACAGCGATCTTCTGAGCGTTTACATTGCGCACAAACAAGCCATGGTGATTATCACCTTTCGCAAGTGAAAACTGAGAGACGAGTTTTTACATTGGCGCGCTTTTGCCAGGATATTTTTTTCTCATTTCATCGGATTTATATTCCAAACTGTGGACTAAGAGAGAATGAATGCAGAACAGTGGGATGCACCAACTTGGTTGGATTGTATAATGACCTCAAGGCCGTACAGACTGCCTTCCACACACAGCAAGCTTCTCAATGGCGGGCTCAACAAAGGAAGGACAAGATAAAGGCACTTAGTGAAAGTTTGACTCCTTGTGATGGGGAGATAAGCACACAAACAAGGAACTTTTTATACGATATTGAACTACTCTTACCTCAACTCCAAAATGATAATGCTGGTGTATTATTAATTGCCACCAGAGCTACATGCGGACCACTGAGACGAGAACTATTGAGATTCATTGAGAGTCAACCTGAAGAGAGAGCGAATGTCCCTTGGAATAGAGTCAAAGCGCACATCGAGAGGAAATTTTTATCCGCTGATGAAAATGAAAAATTAAGAGTCTCAGTTGAAGAACTAAAGCAAAATGGGACTGAAACCTTAGCTTCTTACAACCGCAGATTTCGAGAAGCGGTACAGAGAGCATATCCAGATCCACGCTCAGACGATGCAGAACGTGTCGTTTTGCGACAATACATGCGAGGCTTACGCTCAGCAGAGTTGGCAAAGAAAGCTAGCCTTGAACTAACACAACAATCGCTGGATGCCGCAATGCAGTATACAGAACCTATTTAGGCAGGATTAGAGAGGTATGTGGGACTGAACCGTGATGAGCGTAAGGAGGAACCAATGGAAGTGGCTAATATTAACAATTCAATTAGCCCTGCCACACCTGGAAAAAATGACAGTGCCATCGTGAGTGCCCTTACAAAAATCCAGAAGGGTCAAGAAAAGATGTCTGCCCGTTTGAGCCGGATAGAATCCAACAAGTCAGCCGAAGCCAGGTATCCCCAAAATCACCACAGGGCCAGTGACCAGCGATCCACAACGGGGGAGCAGAGACAACATTCCAATGCCAATCCCATTGTTTGCTACATCTGTGGGGGGAATCATTATCAAATTGGATGTCCTCAGCGAACCCGGAGGCCAAGAAATGGACAGCAACAACCTCCAATTGGAATTCAGAATGATCAGGAAAACTAGAGTCTGCAGGGGTTGATCACGCAAGTTCCAGACTGGGTTTATCTGTAAGAGCAGGAAATGTGAGTATATCTTGTCTTATAGATACTGGAGCTAGTCTCTCACTTCTGCACAATGCGGTATTTAAACAAATATGTAATGATGGTGGTAGGATTACGTTATTGAAACCTGCAACTTCATTGTTTACCATTTCAGGGACCCCTATTAAGGTACATGGTAAAACTGAGGTCCATGTTAAGGGGTTAGGAAATTTAACAGTGTTAGTTGTAGATGGTATTAAACACCAGTGTATCATTGGTGATGATGCTCTAGCTGCCAATAGAGCAGTGGTAGATTATGCAAGACAATTGTTGATGTGGCAAGGGAAACAGCTACCAGTACAGCCTTACAATGGGTTGCCCACTTTAGACTCAAGTAGTCCCATTCAAGCTATGCATGATGTTGAGGGTGGTACTAACTCCTTGAGTAATGGCTGTTCAAAATTTGATGAAGTAATTGCCCAAAACAGAGATGTTTTCTATGAAGAAGGGAGCCCTTTTGGTCAGTGCCCCTTAGTAAAAGTGACCATTGACATGGGGAATCACCCGCCTATACGGCAAAGGCCATACAGAACACCTCTTGCTAAGCGTAAGATAGTAGACGAGTGTGTAGATCAAATACTGGAGGATGGAGTCATAGTACCCAGTAATTCCCCATGGGCATCCCCAGTGTGCTTGGTCCCAAAGAAGGATGGAACTACCCGGTTCTGCGTTGACTACTGTAAGATGAATGAGGTGACTGTAAAGGACAGATATCCATTACCACTCATACAGGATATCTTTGACCAACTTGGAGGTAAGTCTATATATAGTGTGTGTGACCTAAAAGCTGCATACAATCAACTCCCTGTGGCTAAAGAAGACCAAAATAAGACAGCATTCATCTGTCACCGTGGTCTCTTCAATTTTACTGTTGGCAGCTTTGGTTTGGCCAATATGCCTAGTATTTTCCAGAGGACCATGGAGATGGCTTTGTCTGATTTATTGGGTAAGTGTGTGTGGATTTTCATAGATGATTTGATCATCGCATCTGAATCCCCTGAGGCTTATGCCAGAGATTTACAGGCTGTCTTTGACAGGCTGCGAACAGCCAAACTAAAGTTAAAGGCTTCAAAATGCCATTTTGGTATGGGAGAAGTCAAATTACTGGGTTATATCATCACTCCTGAAGGCATTCACAGTGATCCAGAGAAGGTCCGAGCTATAGTTGAAATGCCAGCCCCGAAGAACTTGAAGCAAGTTCGCTCCTTCATGGGGATGGCTAACTATTACTCGAAAACAATTCCTGGGTATGCACGAGTGTCAGAACCTTTAGTGAAGCTGACTCCACGACACGAACCTTTTGTGTGGGGTCCAGAACAACAACAAGCCTTTGAAAATATAAAAGAACTGCTTATGTCACGGGAGGTGATGGCGTACCCCCAGACTGATAAGAGTTACAAATTATACACAGATGCTAGTGACACCTGTGTTGGGGGAATTTTGGTTCAGGATGACGATTCTGGTGTGGAGAGGGTGGTGCAGTATGTCTCTCACCAATTGTCATCCACCCAAAGAAAATGGTCAACTATCGAAAAGGAAGCCTATGCAGTGGTACACTGTATAGACAAACTAAGGGCCTACCTTTATGGTGCTGATTTCATTGTTTATACAGATCATAAGCCCTTGCGCTCCTTGTTCACCAAGGAAATGCGCAACACAAAAATACAGCGCTGGGGGGTCTTCCTTGCAGAATTTGGTGCAAGAATTCAATATGTACAAGAGGCCCGCAATGTAAGAGCCGACTTAATGTCTCGCTTGCCCGCACCAATGGACATAGCAGTGCTGGATACTGTAGACTTGGTTGACCCAGATGCCATCATGGGTGAAGCATGTAAAGAACGCATTCCCCTTGAGGCAGACCTGTTGGATGCAGAGAGCATCAAAAAGGCGCAGAAGGAGGAGTTCCCTCTTTTGTTTATAGAAGCCGGAACTCTGGAGTCGGACTATGAAGTACATGATGGTCTGTTATATTCAAATAGGAGACCAACACCAGCATGTCCATGGCATCCCAGGCTGATACTACCCAAAGCCTTTCGTGACAAGGTAATTGATAGGTGTCATAAAGATGTTGGTCATATGGCCCTCTCTAAGACACTAAATCGCATTCGGGAGGCTTATGTCTGGCCTGGTATGAGACGGGAAGTCCTACAGAGAATAAGGCTCTGTTCAGTATGTGCAGTGAACCAGAAGCGAGCGGAACGTACGACCATGAGTGAAATGCCCCTACCGGCATACTGTATGCAGGTAGTTGGTATTGATCTTATTGGTCCATTTCTGCCGAGTGACCAAGGTAATCGCTATGGTGTGATGGTGGTAGACCATCTGTCAGGCTGGGTGGAAGCTTTCCCCATCCCTAACAAGAGTTCAGCAGTTGTTGAAAGTGTCCTTGTTCAGGAATTTATACCTCGACATGGCGCCCCTGAGGTTGCTATAACGGACCGAGGTTTGGAATTCTCATCTGGCCATTTTCGACTGTTTCTGAAGGACTATGGCATTGAACACCGACAGACCACCCCATATCATCCTGAGACTAATGGGAAAGTTGAAAGGCTGAACCGGACTCTCAAGGAAATAATCACTAAACTGGTGAATTATCAAGCTAGGGACTGGCAGAATAAACTAGCGCAGGCCCTATGTGCTTATAGAAACAGTGTCAATGATTCTACGGGGTATACCCCATTTTACTTAATGTATGGGCGTAGGGGCAGACTACCCTTTACCAAATGTCTGAATACTCCTACCAGGGGCCAGCCTGTGACAGGTCGTTTGAGTGATTTGTCAGATGCTCTTACAATGGCTCGACAACATTTGGCGGATTCACGAAAGCATAATCGTGAACGTCTGAATAGGCGTGCAAATGCAGGTGAGCTACAGCCGGGAGATACAGTAGTTGTCAAAGCCCAAGAGCGGATGACTTTTACCTCGGGGTGGGACCCACAGTTCGAAGTCATTAGGGTTAGAGGACCTGTTTGTTGGATTCAGCATCAACGGACCAGAAGGGTTCGTTCTGTGAACCGTGATAAACTATTATTAGTTGATCCCAATATGGCTTGGGATGAGGTGGCAACTAGACCGCACCGAAACCCACGGCAAGGTGCCAATCTCACAGCTGCTCCCAAACAGGATGTACATCCCCCAAATATGGAAGTTACCACTCCAACTCAACAGTCTTCCGAGAACCCTGACCGAGGCTTGGACCAGAGGGAGGAGACTGATATGGATGTGGATGACTATGAGCAACCAGTCCCTGCTATAGTTGGCCATGACCCAACTTCAGCTAATAGCGGTGGCACGACTCCAACCAATACTAATGGAGGACACAGTGCACATGCGCTTCCCATAATACACTCACCACCTGTGCCGACTCATCGGTATTTTACAAGATCAAAAAGGTCAGTGTTTAATGAGAACGCAACTGAACCACCACCGCCTTCGCCGCCACCCCCATCAATACCGGTAAAAAGACGAGCCACAGAATGTTCTTCAAGTGCCGAAGATCAGAAGCAACAACCTCTGGCTGCAATAGAATTGGCAGCCTTTATGTGTGTTTAATACTTTGGTGTGTACAACCCTCACTAGCAGATGTGAAGCCTTTGCCAGATGGATTACTTGTGACAAGGGCTCAACAAATCCGTGTCCAGTCTGCAGAATGGACAATATTGGTTGTTATTGACAATCCTGAGCTGGACCCAGGGCTTGTTCACAACATCAACCTTGTCATTGCCCAGGCCAGGAAGGCGGTAGATAGCGGCATAATTGCCAAACCTCAAGGTGTTTCTTGGACAGGACGGTTAAAATATCTCAAATCCTCTCTAGCACAGGGTCAAGTACTACCACCAAAGTCTCTAACACGCCGCTTCCCACGTGGATGGTTCGATGTAATTGGCCAGATAGGGCATACCTTATTTGGACTGGCGACCGATGACAGTATAGCTGAATGCCGACGTGCCATCTCACAATCTCAAATTCTACAACGGGATGTAGTGCATCAAGTAAATAAGCTTACCACCGTGTTGAACAGAACCCAAGGAATTGCAGCATGGAACCAACACAAAATTTCTCAGGTGACGGATTTTATTTCTGGAAGGTTGGTTCCCACATTAAACCAGGCGGTAACTGTTATAAACATTACGCAGAGGGAGGTTCATCCTTTAGAAAGAGCCTTTTATTTTGAACGGATTGTTTCCGCTCTGGAGCAAATTACTAGATCTTATATAAACTTGCTGCATACTTATGCACGACAAAAGGCTTCACTAGAACTGGGAAGACTGAGGGAGGATATCCTCAGTCCCTCTCAATTAAGGGAGGTATTGCAGATGGCTACTACCTCAACTGCCTACCCAATCGAGCCAATCCAATGGTATTACGAACACACACATGTATACCCTGTGTGGGGAAAAGATACTCTAATTTACCGGGTAAAATTACCTTTGGTAGATGGTTACACCTATAATCGATATCATATAGCCACCTGGCCGGTCCCTTATCCACGACAAGGGTATTCTATCCAGATATTGGTGGACCATCCTGACGTGGGACTAAGCACAAGAAATGGGGACATCTTCCACCCTACCGGCTGTATGGGATGGAAACCCATGGTATGTCGTTCAGGACCTTTATATAATACCCAAAGGTGGCATTGTCCACGAACGTTAATCGCAGGTGACGTAAAACACAGTCACACATGTAAAGTAAGCATCACCCAGCAATCTAATTTGACACAAGTAACTGAAATTAGTTAAGGGGAGTATATTGTTGTTACCTGGGGGGAACCTTCGAAACTAGGTGTGAAGGTCAGCCGGGGAAACGACAAGCTATAAATTCAGGTACGTACCTGATAACGGTACCTTCTGGGTGTGCAGTTATGGGAAAAGGGGTCACTCTAACGGGTCTCATTGAACGTGTGGGACATATATCAGTCAAGGCCTTGCAAATGTTGACGTCTAATATTCTGAATATCACTGAAATTATACCCGCTGAACAGGCCATATCTCTTTTACGTCAACCTCATTTTGACAATCGAAAACCTTTTGTTCAAACAAACTTACAGCCACTACCCCTCCCTTCCTCTACATTCAACTGGACACATCACGGTAGTAGGATTTCGTTTGGCATTCTCTTTATTTTGTTGATCTTAATTGTAGTGGCAGTCATTCTAGGGGTGGTGATTTGGAAGAAGTGGGGCTACATCATGAATTGGCTAGTGCCCTCAAAAGTTCAATCTGAAAAAGTAACTGCAGTCAATCATGAACCCTCCTCCTCCCCTGCTACTCGACCAGCCTTGCCACTATATCCCTCTCATATTTACCCATCTTTTACCCATCTATCTGGAATTAATGCTAATTCAGACACCACTAGAGACCCCCCCACTCTATCTTTACCTCTCCTTAACCCCCAACCTTCCAGTCTTGAGTAAATATTACTCCTAGTATAGGCACAAAGGGGGGCAACTTCGAGGTATTACCACAGCTCACCATAGGAAGTCGCCACATGGAGTTGGGGACAACCCTTGGTGAGTGATGGCAAACATGTGTGCTGTCATGTTGGATGATACTGATGCTGTTCTCCCTGGTCCTACATAGAAAATTTAAGACTGTTCAGTTTTAATTTCAAGTGCAAGTTCATTATATATTTATACATATTAACATCTTATCTGGCCACATGTAACTACAATGAGTAACAGAAGCCCGTTAATATAGAGTGTGATGTAATTTTAAGGATATAAACATGTTCTTGAGCTATACACCTCAAGGATAATGTTCTATCGTTTCATGACTGTGAAATATTTGTATTAATGTTGACGACGATGAAAATGCTAGTTATAGTGTGCAATGAAGCACATAACACAAATGTGTTTAATTCTGTGTTGAATTGTCCATAACTTCCGTATAGCTAATGTTGATTTCTTTGTTCATGTGTGCAAAACTTGCATATTAATAATATATTGTACATACAGGTATCAATAGACTGGTTAGGTAAAGATGATATTTTATAGAGTCCATAGAATATGTACCTTACAGTTATATATATGCTTGGACTCATTCTGCTTCCCTTAAACCCAGGCGGGAGATTGGATCTGTCCAACATAGTAACTAACTGTATGGACATCACATATTAAGGTGCTCATTGGGTAACATATCTACTAGGATTATTATATGTATACTATGTTAATATTTATATTATTTACTTTCTTGTTCCTAGCCAGTATGAAAGTGATTATTGAATCAAGCCTGATGACTAATGATCAGGGATTCATATTTTTTTTCCATATATCAATAAATCTTATGGTTGGCTGGAAAGAATGGAACATATATGTCGCTACCTAGTACTCTGGGTATTTTTGATAATTTGTGATGCCCCCCAGACGACAATGGATTTGCTTCGCACAAAGTATGGCTCCGAAATTGTAAAGATACCAAGCTTCTTTCTGGTATATCTGTGGCACAATCAGTTCAGGAGTTTGACTCTATACTAGGTGGCTGTCTTGCTTTTTAATGGTTACTATCTCAGAGGGGACGTAAAGATGGCATCCTTGATCTTAAAGCACTCAAGGCGAGTAAGGAATTGACATATTTTTCAAACTTATTATGTGGATTACTGCCTATTCATTTTATGGAAATTTGAAGACCGGCCAGCCATGGTCAGGTTAATGATTGTTCATGATTATTGTCTCGATGACAACCGTTATTGTTCATCAATATAACTGTATAAACATTTCGATTATGGTGCTCGACTGTTATTACCTTGTCAGGGATAATGGGGTAAAGTGGTTAATATGGTGACCATTATGACTTGTAATATGCAAAGAGTTAGCACAATGTTTTGATATACGTTACTTCAGAGTCACAGTGTTAATAAGCGTGAACTGGAGCTGTTTCCAGATATATATATATGTAGACATCTACGATTATTATATTAAGCAATGTAGTGCAACACAGTAGTCCTAACAGTGTGCCACAAAAACTAATTGTATAGGCACGATAGTAATTATAATTAGTATATTTGAAATTTTTTTTTACTAAGTTAGGTTTTCTATTTGAATAACGTTAAATCTGAGTTTTGATAAAAGTACAGTGCCTCTCGTGTACTGGTATCGGCTTATGCCTGCCACTGAAGAATATGCAAAGAGTTAACATTACCATGATTAAGTGTACAGTTCTGTGTCAAAGATGTTCATGTAAGGATACCTGCTGAAGTGAGTATCCCACCAGTGGGTTAAGTTATGGAACCTCTGACCCCATTTTGAATGTACACTTCCTTAACTATTGTATCATGCTATGTTAATGATTATTCTTGGTAGATGTTAGACGCCTATTTGACAACACGCTCATCTCAATTTCTGTGGGAAATTGCTCTGTAACTTAAATATATAGACATGAAACAGAAATCGTTAAAAAGATCTTTCTTACTGATAAGGATAAATTAGCTTTGTATTTCCTGTACTATGCACTGTGCTCAACATGGATATGTATAAAGTAACTCTGGTGATGACTTGAACCTTTATAATTTGTATATTCTATTATAAAAATATACTGGCGAGCTTGAATACACGACTTAAGTACACTGCCTTGCTATTCTGTAAAGAAAACAAGCATTATGAAATTAATTCTGGATATATGCCCTATGCCTAGATATGATTTACGCATTAGGTGACCAGCTGGAGGGGTTAACTGCCTAATTAGGCCTATCCCTGTCACCAGGTCTATTTGGGTGAGGTGTACGGTAATGACAAACATTGAATGAGTTTTAAGAATCCTTGTGGGATTTGTTCAAACTGAAGATTGGGGACGGATGTAAAGAATGTACACTCTTTGTATTTTTCTTTCAATCTTGATTCTGTTTTAGTTTTCAATAGTTTATTTCTAATTCAAAGTCTCGACAGCGCCTAAAGGGCTAAGGAGTGGAGACGTATAACATCCTTGCTGACCATGTTTATTCTGGCTTCTTGGTATATGATTAATTTAGATGCTGAGTAACGAAAAGTCATTGTACATGCATGTTTGGACATCTGGCTCATTAAGTCATTAAGAACACATTAAGGTATTTTCTCAACTGTGTGGACTGGCAGTAAAGGCAGTCAGTGTTATGATAAACCATTCGTTAAGGTATCATTATAAACAAGGGTCCTGAAGGTGTGTACCATAAATGTTTTGGTACACTAATTACCATCCTATTTAAAGTTAACTGTAAATACATGGGAAGCAAACTCCAGACTTTGTGGCACTCTGAGCCGTTATGATAATACAGCACAAAGAACCTAATTGCTTTTGGGGCTGTCCGAGGCTTTGATGTATAATTAATGATATTTATGGGCACCGTTTCTTGGAAATGCCATCATGACCGAAAGGGGAACTGAATTGTAAGATATATGTTGGGCACAGCGAAAATAAACAGCTTTTACCATCTAGCCAACCTCTCGTGTGGACGCTTTTATTTAATCCAGCAGAACAGCGATCTTCTGAGCGTTTACATTGCGCACAAACAAGCCATGGTGATTATCACCTTTCGCAAGTGAAAACTGAGAGACGAGTTTTTACAACCAGCTTGCAGATGGGACCATCCCTCTAAATGACCCCAATCAAAATAAGTTTTTAATTACTGGCACCATATATATGTGTCTGGGAAAATTCTTCGAAAACAACAAGCAAGTGATATTTTGGAGAATCCAGGTGCATATGTCCCAGCACCTGAGCTTGTTGTCATGGTATTGGCAGACCTCATTTAATATGGGCGCTGAATTTAACTTTGAGGGTGGAGTGGCAGCGACGGATGGTCTGACTCCCTCCTCTGCTGCTGCCCCTACAGTATAATGATCCAAATTGCTTTCTGCGCGGTGCTTTGTCAAAATGATTTCGATGTACCAATTATATGTATTTTAATTTCTCCGTTCTAGGAAGTATAACAGAATAATAATAATAATAATAATAATAATAATAATAATAATACGATTCTGAATATTGAAATATAGCTGATTGTGATATGAAAATGAGACCTGCAGTGTTCCTGTGAACTGATAATATTATGATGAATGCTACTGGTAGACAATTATTGAAGTACATACGGTAGCATATTTGTACTGAATGATTCTTATAGATAATTATTGAAGTAAGCACAGCAGCATATTTCTACCGAGTGTTTATTATAGACAATTATTGAAATTAGTAAGGAAGCATATTTCTACAGAGTACTTCTTATAGACAATAATTGAAATAAATATTGTAATTAATCACCTTGTAATGCTTCTTGTGGACAATTCTTCAAATGTATTGGGTATCATGTTTCCGGGTATTGTTTCTTGCAGACAAATGTTGATACAAGTACGTTAGCACACGCATCGCTTCTTGTAGACAACTATTGAAATAGGTACTGAACCCCATTTCACACAGCTGGCATATTTGTACAAAACGGAACAGTAAAACACAATTAACCGTATTTTGCAATCATTTCCTTTACGTGACACCCTTTAGCAAATTACGCTGACACCAAATTAAAGGATATGGACGTATCTCAATTTTGGTCAACTCCCTCACGGGCTATCATGTCGTTTATTGATTTCCCACTCAACCACTAGATGGCGCTAGTTTACAATGACAATATCAATAAATCCTTGTGTTCAAGGTCTCCCATCAGAGTACTTATCTGGACATCATCTTCTGTTGAAATATCCTCTCTCAACTCCTGCTTAAAACCAGAAATGAGCATCAAGCTTGCTTTCCCTCCCTTTAAAAGGTTTTAAGCATACATTGGCACAATTTACTGGATCATACAAAATCCTATGATCCTGTTACACCATATCGCCAGTGACATTGGTGGCTGTATCTCCTCATGAACTTATATTTTCTCTTGGGACTCTGGTTTCCTTCTACATAAAAACGTTTGAGACAATTTGTTGGCCTTTGGCCTACTAGGTAAGCGGAAGCGCAGAGCTTCTGCGCTGAATAGATCATGGGATGATGATGATGATGATGATGATGATGATGATGATGATGATGATGATGATGATGATGATGATGATGATGATGATGATGATGATGATGATGATGATGATGATGATGATGATGATGGCGGCGGCGGCGGCTTAGAACATTGCTGGTGACCCTTGAACCGAATTTGTTCGACAGGCAGCGCTGCAATTTTTCAATTTTTAAACGATTTTTGGTGTGTTTTTGCAACTTTTGATTCCTTCTCCTTAACCGGTCACTAAGATTATTCTGCAACTCGTTGGAAATGTACCTTGTGGTGGGGTGAACCCAAGTTATTCGCCAGGTGTTTATGTTCTTCGTTCCTTATTTTTAACTCATTTTTTTCAATTCAGGGGCCTGTCATTAAATGCATATTTTCCTTTGATTGCTCTGTTAGTCAATAGATATTGCACTGTTAATTCACTTTTTCCAACTTTTCCCTAAAATCGATTACACTAAACTCTATTTTGTTTATAATGTGGTATATCTAATAAATCAAAATCCGTCAGCACTTGACCGATTGCTTTGAAAATTTAATTTTGCATTTTAAGTTCCCTAGACCCTTATTTGTTCAACAGATGGCGCTACGACTTGTTTATATTTCTCACGACTTTATTTGTGGTTTTTGCTATTCTTTTGCTTCCTCTCCAAAACTATTGCTCATATTGTTATGGAACTCGGTGATACCACTTGGCTGATTGTTGAAGTTGAACAGGGACACTTCTGTGGATATATGTTCATTTGTTCACCAGGTGGTGCTGCTATTCTCACTTAGAAGAGCGGTATGTGCACTTGGTCACCACCAGTTATCTTCGCCTTATGGTGCTGCTGTCACTTTCTGATTTAATAAATTATCAAAGCTAGTAAAACCCGGTTGCGGCTATACATACATGTTAGCATTGTTGCAAGAGCGACAGCACATGCATAGTAAACTATATTGCTAGCCTGTGTCGCTATGCAAGCAGCCACACATTTTACATCATTACCCGGGGTCCGTGTACTGTGTCTACATCAAAACAGCCATACATGTTATAACATTACCTGGGGTTCTCCGTCAACCATTTCCGGGCTGTCTTAATGGTTCAGAGATCAGTGGTGGACTTGCCACTTGGCTATGCGATGGTGCCAAATGGCTGACGCTTCAAGTTAGCCAGTAGGCTGACAAAACTTATGGTATTTTCATTATTTCATTTTCCATTATCATTGACGCAGGTCGATGTGTTTTGAAGTGACGTAACTCATCCCATACCATGGTCACATGCCTTGGTCAGTGGTTCTAGCACAGCCTGGCAAGTTATGCTGCAGCTGCCGCAAAGGCAGCTGCAGCATGACTAGACAGGCAGTGCCAGAACCACTGACTTAAGACTGCAGGCATGTTGGTACTTGAACGAAAGCTCTTTTCATGAAGATTTTAAATATGCAATTGTCGTCTTAAGTCTAGGTAAATATACGGAAAAATCAGGGACTGGTATAGAATGAGATAATGCCAAGGTTCATACTGTTTGTAAAACAATCTTTCTTTGAAGTAGCAGCATGTCTACAGTTGCAGACACCAAAAAGAATTACCCAAATGAAACGCTGTCCTCATCGCGCTTTAATCGAACCCATTCACTCAAAACTCTGCTCTGAAACTAGAGTTGATGGATGGACAGCTATCTTGGAAAGTCCACCATGCTAGGTCTTAGGGATGTTCTGTGAAGTAGTCAACGGATATGCTGGCAAACCATAGAAAGCTGAATTTTATTAGTTCTGAGATGTCAAAAGCAAATGGAAACTAATACCAGGACGTTCATATGTAGGTAATAAAAGGTATATAAACAAATATGGCCTTAGGATGGAGCCATCAAGCACTCCTGTTTGCAAGGGATGGTTTGTAGCGAAACCAGGATTGGATTTTGCTCGTTAGCTTCTCTTAGCAATGTATCCGTATAACCAAAAGAGTGTGATGGTATATTGGTGCAATTTACAGCTTTTGTATACTGACTTTATGGTCAACCATGTCCAATGCTTTTCTTCGATCTAGCAATATAATTCCATTAGCTTTCCCACCATGCATAATTTTGGTTCAGATGTCAATAAGCTTAACAAGGGTTGTTTTGGACATGCAAGAATTTGTTTTAGTAAAGTGCTAATGCTTGAAGATGAGAATTGAGAGGTGTCATTAGTAGTGGACATGCCGTTCGAACAGTTGAGTGTTAATGATTTGAATTAAGATACTGTTTTCGTGTACAGGCATAATCTGTGTCTTAACAGTAGACATTTACCAGCTACCATGGAATGTGTAATACTGTATAAGTATAAATTTTTCCAAGGTATTTATTTTCCCGAGTGGTGCCATTCGGGCGAAAAACACACTCAATACGCACATGACATTGTCTGGAGCTCAGCGTTACCAGTGGGCGATCCGGGAAAATAGAAATCGGGAAATTTTGAATTTATGTTAATCCGGGAAAATTAATGTTTGGGAAAATTTGTACTTGTACAGTAAATGGAACATTAATGTGAAGTGCACTTCGTTAAATGAAATGTATTTGTGTTTCTTTAACCAATTCTACTATGACCTGTAAGGATCAATACCTCAAATATACTGTTCTCTTGGGGCAGCACCTGCTTCCTGTACCACCAAGCGTTTTTGCCGAAGAATGGTTTTGTCATCTCCCGGTATCTCGACATACAGCTCCACGGGCAGTGCTGCTATAGATAGTTTGTTACATCTCCACCTCTATCAAATCCAAACGCATTGAAGAACAGTAACTACCACTTAAAAACAACACATCGCCCCCAAATTATAATGAAACAAATTGTAAACGGTGCCAATGACTATAGTTCTGCTCACGCATATACTACTTCGTGGGTAAAGAAGATTAGGGCTTCATAAACGTGCATCATATTGTCAATAGGGGCATTAGCTGGTTATTGTAAATGTGTTTCAAAGTTTACTTTTCAACAGCATGTTACTGAATTGGTAAGTGATTTTCTCTTGATACATGTAAAACTGCATCTAACACATCTACCACCAAACATTTACCGTTAGAGTATGAAAGTTCTTAATCACCACTTGTCAATCCGTAAGACATTAAGACAGTGCTGTGTGAACCAAATACAAGAGTATAAGGTATGTTTCAAGGTACAACATACCATTTATTGTGATACCTTGAAAATTGCATGTTCTTATATTCAAAGAAATTCAAAAATAGATTTAAAAATCAAGCAACACGGTTAACGAGTTTTCCAATTCATACTATCCTGTCAAGAGTTTCCTCCATATCTATTATTATGTTGCCAACGTTGTTCATCGAAAGCCCAAATATAAAGATTTAATTCGATTGCCAGAATATTTTGCAAATCTATTTTTATATGAAGTGTGAATAGTCTAAAATATAAGTTTGTTAAGGACCTTTTTAGCCTTTTAATATATGAGACAGATAAAACCGTGAAAGCAGAAGAAGTAATTTTTTTTTCAACCGCCTATTATAGTCTATCAACCTTGCTCTGCGGAATCGGAATTTGTGAATATTACAACAATGGATTGTTACGTGCACATACATCCAATGCATAGGCTTTTCTCATCAATATAGCTCACTTTTGAGGCATATGTGGTAACTTTATGCGCTTTGTATTTCTTTTCAATCGCATTTTGGGGAGCATTTCCGCGGACGCAAGCAAAACTTGGTGCAGTCCATATCGTACAAGAAATAACGTAAATGTGATTGACAGGTAGTTTCAAAATGCCGGCAAGGTTCGTATGTAGGCCACAAAAAACGCAAAAAATTGATGGCTACAGAAGTAATTATAAACCACACTGCAAGCAAATTTCTTTCAAGAGAAAGGGAAACTACTCAGATTTGGTTTTGTATGAAATACAGGGTCATTAAGCCCGCTATTTACGTAATACTCGCGAAATCCCCTTCCGTAACTCAAGGTTGACAGACTATTGTTAAACAGCATCAAGTTAACTCACGGTATTGCAGATTAATTAGGCCAGTTAGGCCTACTAGAAACATTTCAAATTTAAAATAGTTTTTACTAATCAAAAGGCCAGGTGCTTTAAGGGTCAACGCGCTAGACAGTCACAGTTGTGACCGAGTTCGATTTTACAACTGAAATGGCTTCATTCTGGGAGGTTCCCAGTCATCGTTCCGTTGTATACGCCCTGCCTGACACCTGCTGAGTTCTGGATTAACAAGCTAACATCTTGCCTGTTGGGGGCCTAGGAAGAACAGCTGTGATAGAGGTACCCAGGATAAACATATTCAATTATTATGATTAATTATTAATCATATGCCCCAAATTAGAGGGGGAAAACATCACCCCTAAAACATAATTAGGCCTTCTTAAGCAACTAAAAATAGAAAACAAATTGTATTGAAAGGCACGTTCGACCGCGTTGGCTTTAAATCTTGGACCTGCTTGTTGGTTCATTTTATGTTCGTTTGGGACGAGTTTTGGAACACTTACATAATTGTCTATATGCCATAATAGTAAGAAGGATAACTTTTAACTTTTCATCATGCCGTCGGTGTCGGTAGGCCTGTGGGCTAGTCTAATTGGTTGCTCTTTTCCGCTGAGGGAACCACAAAACTTGTAATGGAATTATAGCTGTATATATGCATGTCAGCTTGACTATCAACCAAAAAAAGTGGCATTATTATGGATAATACAAAAACTCAATGCATTAGACCTATTAAATGACAATCAAAGTGGGGCATAGAGGAAACCCGGGAAAAGCGGTTACCCAAGCATGGCGGGACAATGTCCTAATTTAAACATAAAGCCCCCGATACACAAACAACTGAATATATTTGAGATCACGCACTACATGTAAGTACTAACAGCCAAAACCACGGGTTATATAGAACAAATTAACACTTTAAGTGCTAATCACTGCTATAGTCGTTTTCTCATTACTGTTAAACATAGAATGGTTAAAAGATTAAAATTCCTTATGAAGATACCTTTTCTTCAAATACCAGCAAGCGTAGTCTAGAGCAAAAAGAAGTCTTAGTCAATAGCTTTCCTGGGGGCACTTTGCGCGCAAAGTGCCCCCAGGAAAGCTGTTGACTCAGTCTTAAATCAGCACTGTAAGGGTTAAATGTAAGAGAAATGGTACCAAGAAGGTGTTACTTGCGAGCGCCTGGTTATGCCACTGCTGTAGCAAAGGCTGCGACGAGGCAGAATTACCCTAACTTTACATAAAATATATAATGCCTACTAAGACTCACAAAATAGCTACTCGAACTGAAGAACAAATTACAAAAAAAAAAAAAAAAAAAAAAGAAAAAAAAAAGGAAAAAGAAAAAAAAAGCAAGAAAATAACAGAAGAAGAAAAAAATCGAGCAACACACAAGAACTCAATGCCGGCATAAATGAGCCTTTACCTTTACCAATTTTTCGGTTCCTTGTTTATCAATCTTTCATGGAGGATTCAGGCAAGAGAAGTCAAACAATCAACGAAAACGATTTGAGATTGTGTTGAATTATGTTTCTGGTTTTTATTATTTCGGCACGGCACCTTCCATGTGCTGCATTTTGTAGACGACATGTACGAAAATATTCCGTAACTTTGCTTTAAAAGCGATCGCTTGAGAGCTGCTTGCTGTCCTGACCTTGGGCCAGGAATCCACTTGTCGTCAAAATGGCGGGAATTGCCGGACTTGGGGGTGGGCTGAGAGTGGGATAGTGCCACTGAAGTAAAGAAAGAATTTTTGTATTGCAAAAGGGACTCAAACTGCCAATATGTTATAACGTATTTTCATAAGCTATTCACTGTACCTGACACTTCGTAGATTACGGACGTTACCTGGTAAGTCATACTACAAAATGATTATTAATTGTGCACACTTATTAAGACAGAAAGGTGGCCTTAAGGTGGTGTGCGTATGCTATATTTTTGAGTTGTTTTCTTGAAACTTCACATACATACATACATACATACTTACATACATACATACATACATACATACATACATACATACATACATACGTATTTTTACTACCGTTACTAGTGGTAGCACATAATGACACGCAATTTCTTATTTTAATCATTATTTAGATATATCTAATATTTCATAATATCATTAAATGGCTGTATCACAGGTGCTACAAAATTTGATGCCACCCCGACACATGAGCTGGGAGGTGCGAGAGGCGGAAAGAATGTGTTAGTCGTGATATTTATTCTTATACAAATCTGTTCTGTAAATTTGCTGGCCAATGTCTTGTCGTCGCTGTGTTTTGATGGTACGTCTTGTCCTCATTGGCACACAATTCAAGGTTATTAAGGCTGATATTGAAGGCAGAGCTGTGAGGTCAACGCGACTTCGGCAAACATGGTTTCTATGAACATCAGTTCTTTTATCATTTTTCCTTCTCCTGAGCATTTTTGGCTACTTGTCAATGTGACACCTGATCTATCATAGATCGGTAAAACAGCTTTGGTATGTTTGTGCCACAAAGAATCGACCTTGGTTCACTTTCAACCACAGGCTAACCTCACTAAGTATTATGTTAAGAAGTATATGTCCCCGATTCTCTCATTTCACTAATTTGCGCTATCAGATCAACTCAACGAAGCGTAAAAACCAATTAAATCATGTATATCTTTACAGCCTGAACATACCTATTGTACAGCTATGATAATGATCCGATGTTTACCTTTCTTAATATGCTGTACACAATATAAGTCGTTTGATTATCTTGTTCGTGTATAAAAGATAAAGTGATTGACAAATATAGTGATGAAAAACCTGTCGCACATTTGTCATTGGCTATACGTTTCTATGACTACATGAGTAACACATGTAAACCAATGAAACGACACAATACATGCTCACTTTCACTCTCGCTGGTTTTATCTCATGTCGAAATCTGTTTCACCTGCAGGAATATGAATATCATTTAGAGGACAAAATACATGTACGCTTGGCTTATTGGTAGCTTTGACGTAATAATATTAAATCTAACATATATAAATCAATCATCATAATTTACTGCATGCAAACTGGTCGCCTTTGGACTTAGTCTGCTCGAGGCCTTTGTCTAGGTAAGCATTTCTTCACATTTCATATCTTTCTCGGCTTTGTGGAATTAATGCAACGGATCCTAGTGGAAGTATATCATCGTTTATGTTAAAAATAATTGTCCTTGTTGGGCAACTTGCAATGGTTGCTATGTGTCTGCTGGTGGTGCAGAGTAAGAACATCTTGAATCCTTTCCCACTCAAATCAGGTAAATTTACATGGAAGTACACTTTTTTTGCTTCAATATTCGTGTCTTGTTTACTCGTCAAAAGAAAACGTTTTGAATAAGACTTATCAAAATGACTTGTAAAAAGTTAACAACTTTCTGTGGATGCCGGCCCACGCTACGAAGAGTTTATAAGTTTCATTGATCGTTGACCTTGATTTTTACATGCAAAGATACGGGGGGGGGGGGGGGTACTCCCATTACTTAGCATTACGTCTAGGCTCCGCGGCAGAGACCCCCATTTTTGACCACTTGTCGCTCTCAAAGATCCCCCTTTTTCAAATCATCGATCCTAAAGTCCCCATGTTTTTAAAATGTCACTCCCGAAGATCCCCATAAAATGTACTCGGGATCAACTACGGCTCTTTTTCCCTTATAGAATGTGCACTTCTACCCTGGGACTTAGTCAATACCAGCTGCTGAAGACTCCCCTATTTTCTTATTGATTAACTCTCATTGGGTCTGGGTTTGATACCCTCAGTGGAGCATATTACCCAAAAATATGGGTAGTGCCTCCCCCCCCGCGGGGGGGGGGGGCGGCAAAGACAACACGACTGTAAAACAAACAGACATTGCTACATGGATGACCGATATGAAGTTTTGTGAACAGGTACCAACTACAGTGTAATGGAATAAATTTCCGGCCTCTGTTTGAGAAGTCTGGAAGTAGTGCCTGCCTATGACATATAACATAGCACATTTTGACCTATGTAGTACAAAATCGCGCAACCATATGCAAAATATTCCAATGTATATTAGAGATAATACACATAGAGTCTCCAATTGCAATTGCAAACGCTCGTTTTTACAGCTTGTCTCACAGAACAAAAATCAAACGCATTCTCCAAATTTATATTGTATGGAGGCCACATCATGAGCACTGAGATCATGTTGTCAGTTGACCATACATGAAAATAATCCATATCTTTGGTGGCAGAGATATCCAGAAAAATTTGGAAAACTAAGTCACATTAACAGCTGAAAAACACTGAATTATGTCAATAATTTACTCAACATGACACACAGTAGTCATCATTTATTTTAACCAAGACAGTATGTTGGACTATATTTTGTTATTGGAGAAACCCCTTTCAGCGGTGGTAATCAGTGTCTGTCAGAAACGCAAAAAAAAGCAAAGCAATTCACATTAGTTTTTTGATTGCTTATCCAATCACCTTGCCATGCCGGAGTGACCAGACGTTAATCCCCCCTCTCCTCTGTTGGTTGCAACTGGACACAGGGAATAGACACCATAATGATTTCCATCTGTACATTTCTATCATAGAAGAGAAAAGGAACTCAAGTGTGACCAAACTGCGTAAAATTGCGAGCTGTACAGTGTGAGCGTTTAAACAATTGCAACTTAACAAAATCCACCTCCAAGTCTCCCACGCACAGGCGTGACGATTACGTAGGCCTATGAACGATAACATAGTTACTTAAGTTACGTCAGTACATCTGTTCCTTGGTAGGCCACATTTGTCGTTCTCTTGGTGGGATTATGAAAATTAAACCTTTGCATTCATGGATATTTTGTCAGTTTGTCCAATTTTCAGTATTTGCATGGCAGCCGGAAACTTACAGGCATACAAAGGCATTTTAAAGCCGTGGAAATGGCGGGGACTAATATAGATCTAATTTTACTTATCTCCAGTATTTCCGCATTCACTTCACAAGCTAAGTGAATAACCTGACCTGTCGCTGATGGCTCCACTTCTATTATTGACGTAGATAACCCAGCCTCTGCGACAATACCCTGAATCTAAACTTACAGGAAATGGAAACTGGTCACAGAAATGGCTTGTTTCTTTTAATCCTAGCAAAACAAAAAGTATGATAATACCCAACAAAAGAATACCTTGAGATTACCCAGATGAACAAACCTATGCACAATATCTCAGACCATTAGCATTTAGGGTTTATTTGTAGGTCAGATCTGTATACCAATAGTATGATACACAAAAGTATGAAAATGGTTTATATACAGAAATATCGTCAACTTCGACTGAATAGAAAATCTTCGGAAATTTTGTATTTTAGGTTTATAAGACCAATCCTGAAGTACGCGCCAATACGAAAGGTCAGAATTAGCTCCAAGGTGTGTATTCGCCCCAATACACAACAAATATTAAGAGGGCAAGAGCTGTGTATTCCCATTAGTTTGCATGTTAAAACAACCTTAAATAAACAAGTCCCTTATGTTGCTGTGGTTATATGCTTTTTGTGAGGTATTTAGATATGCATCTAGATTTACTGTCTGAAATTTGGTGTTTCTATGTGCAGTAGTTTTCGTATTGTGACAGGTGTCACTAAAGGTACTGCTCATGACCATATTAATGAAGAAGTTGGATGCCAAAAATTATCTGAAAATTAATCCATTTTCATAAGATACTACATGTCAACACTGCACAGTATTTGAGAAACTTAATACCAGATCCTGTTAGCCAAAGAATTAGATGGCTTGGGATCTTCCCCGAACTTCCCACAAGAAATTAATATATAAGGTCTTCCCTTTTCCCTTCAGTTACCAGGCAATGGAATAACTACCTCGTGATGCCAGGAAAATTGAATGTCCTCCAGAGTTCAAAGCTAAACTAAAAACCAGTCATCAAAAGTCAATAAAGCCAACAAACTGTTTTTACATAGAAAATAGGCGACTAGCTACCGCACACGCGCGGCTTCGTATGAAATGTAGTGATCTCTCAAGAGATCTTTTAAGGAAATGACTTGTTGACTCCTTCGAGTGTTTCTCTGGTCATGCTAATGAGGATGCATTTCATTACTTTTGCGAGTGTAATAGGCATAGTGTACATAGGGACATTTTACAAAGGAAGGTTGTTGCCTTGGCCTCATTTACCGTGTGGTCACTTTAAACAAATGCACAAAGAAAGAACATGAATTCATATTTCGCACTGCTCACCATTTTTTCAAATCCACAGGAAGGCTCGGAGCAGTAACCTGAGCAATTTGAATGTTTATACACTAAAGTATCTAGTTATCTGATTACATGTGCTTCGGCCCGACATATTTACATGCTTGTATATCCATATATCGCTTCATATATCAATATTACTGTCAATACCCCATCTACTTCCCCTATAGTGACGTAATGTCTTGGTCACCCTTAACATGTGTGCTGGCATTTTGCCACTTATATGTAGTGTTACGGTACTTGGCGTCATTTCTTATTTTGCATTAGTGAATTTTTGTTGTATAATATATGTTATTTCTGTACTTTTATATGTACAAGAGGGATTAATATAGGGCACAGCCCTGTTTTCCAATTGCTTTGAATAAAATATGTTCAGATCTGTCCAGAATGTGTCCTACTAATCGCAAAATACCGCGAAATTACACTGCGTCATCGTGGTCACAGAAACAGGCATCTGAAATTTCGAAATATGGGTATTTAATCTGATATGATTGCTTTATCCTAAACGTCTTATCAAATCTCGGGTGTTAATCTACGTAAGATTACGGACATAATTTGTGATGCAATAATTCCACATTTCTGTATTGCAAATCCTGAACACAGAGGGCGCCAGTTCATCGCTAACAACATTTATTCAACCATATCTGCATTATATGTCATACATCACAACAGCAGTAAAATGAGATCTATGGGATAATCAACTCTTTCACATATCCCATGTACCACATCAGGCTTATTTGGCATGACATCCACCTTCCGGCATTTTTAATTTTTTTTTTTTTACCTGAAAGTTGTCTTGCTGGTAATTTTTTTTCGGATGACAATATGGGACTTTGTTTTCTACAGATTACTTCCATTCTTGTTATTTTTGTCAGTTCAAATATTCAGAAAACAAAACGAACGAAATTGAATGATATGTTTATTGCTCCTTTCTATATAATATCACGAGGCAAGTTTTCTTTAGAGTCATTCGATCTTTTCCTTTCCCTTTATTTTCTGCTCACTGTACATCGTAAAGATATTAAGTTTCTTTCCAATGTGAGGTTACCTCTTCTTTGTCGATGTTATGTATTTCCACACAAAAGCATGAGTCTTATCACTAGGGCACATTTTGACATACTCTAAGGGTAATTATTGTATTCATGTTTCCTTGTCTTTGTCTGTTGTGCTCATGTACTGTTATACAGAGGTTTAAATGTAGCCGGAATCGGTTTCGTCCAAATCATTCGAAAAATACGAAATAGTTTGCAGCAATTAACTCTTCAAAATAATGTGCATCGATTTGATCAGTATATGTGCTTTCAAGCCACACACAACACATGAAATTCGAGACACTTAGAGGTCATTTGCGAAAAACACAAGTACATATAACATGAAAAAAGAAGACAGCTTATTGAAGACAAATGCTGATCTTTGGTTGCAGTCACACACTGTAATATCGTGATAGTCTTTGGTTAGAGGTCAAGCACTCTCCTATGCCTTTGTTTTTGTTCAAAATACCCTGAAATGTATTTAAGAAATCAGTATCGGAAATGCACAAACCCATACTTACGAAATTCGTGCCGTATCTTCGAACCTCGAAATTCAAAACTGTCACTGAAAAATGTCAAGTCTACCTCAATATTATCATGAAGCGCTACGTTATTTTACAATGATCAAATAAGTACTTATCATGATATTTGTTACCCCACTACGCTAGGTCCATAAGGTCCATAAAACCACCGAGGCGAGGCACCTAATTTTGGCTGTTAGAAGTGATACTTTAGAACACATTAAACATGTTTAAACGCATGGGGACTGATCATTTGGTGTAGATAGGGTCAGTTAATGAACATGTGTGAAATGACGTCATAAATAATACCTCTGCCATTGATCTTGAAGGTACTCATCAAATGTTACAGATAATTAATGCGGTGGTCCTGAAAGTTACCTGCAGACATGCGCAAGCCAAAATCCGCCGATGAATTTATACATGCTCTCGGGCCTATGTCTTATTGCACGTCGAAAAGGCACTAACCTTACATTATTATGTGTACACATACACAGACATAAAAAGCCTATTAGGTAACCATGGGTACGAATATAGTTAAACAGAACACCAGAATGGTACCTGGTGCACACAAGAATGAGCGCCATCTGTGAAATGTACCTTTCTTTCCACAGAATCACACACCAGTATGCATCCAGTGGTAAAGGCCGTTTGTCTTCTGGGGATCGTCTTGCCAACAGTTGAGGCTAGTGAGTTATTCATTTTATTAAATTGCATGATGATGAATTAGACTCATGAATTCTACACGGTATTCTACAATAAAAGTTTCAAATGTATATTATTAGTTACACACTGGTAGACTCGGTAATACAGCGAGCATCTCCAACGAAGGGAGCAATTCCCTGAGTGGGAGGTGCTCACTGTATTACCCAGTCTAGCAGTGTGTAACGAATTTATCCCATTTTTATGTAGTTTCTAACGTACTAGCGCCTTTTATTGGCAGAAGAAGGCACCTGTTCTGCCATTTTGTCGTCTGCATTCCCATTTCAGAGCCGTTTTCACTTTAGCCGCTAGTTGTCGCATGGTATTACTACGTTAATACCAACCCCATGTGGGTAATACCATAATTTCAATTAGGTGCGGCAGGCATTTCATAGCTATTAACCAATCAGAAGCCAAGAAACTACATAAAAATGGGATATATATATATATATATATATATATATATATATATATATATATATATATATATATATATATATATATATATATATATATATATATATATACAAGCATCCACACATACATAATCCTCATTACATTACAAAACAAAAAGTATGATTGAACAAGAGGAAGAAGGAGGAGAGGAATTGACCAGTACGTTGAAGATCCATTGAGGCCATTTCTTCGTTGAAGAAAGATATGAAGTCAAGCGGCCATCCCGGGTTTCACAAAGTTCAGGATTGACTGATGTCTGAACTTTTGTCTGGACTATCAGGTTATTAAATCAGCAATATTATTGATATCTTCAGTTAGAAATGAAACGGATGTTTTATGCTAGAAACACTACTAATGTCTTTAATTACAACTACTTTGGATGTCTTCAGCTAGCAATGCTTCTGATATCTTCACTTAGCAATGCTACTGATGTCTCCATTGGAAATGCGACTGATGTCTTCAGTCACAGCTACTTTGGATGACTTCAGTTAACAATGCTTCTGATGTATTTAGTTAGCAATGCTTTTGATATCTTCAGTTAGCAACGGTACCTATGTCTTCAGTAGAAATGCGGCTGATGTCTTCAGGTAGAAATAATATAGATATTGTCAGTTGGAAATACGACTGATGTATTCAGTTACAAATACTACTGAAGACAACTGATATCATCAGTAAGAAATATTACTGATGCCTTCAGTTAGCAATACTACTAATGCTCAGTTCGAAATACGACTGATATCATCAGTTAAGAATACTACTAATGCCTTCAGTCTGTCTTGCCACGTGATATGCTTTGAAACCCTGCTCGATTTCTTCCAATGGAAATTCCATGACTGAGCACGGTAACAAAATACGCAGCGTAACTGAAATAATTTATAACGAAAAGAAGAGAATGCTTTACCAAAAATATACCATTCGAATAAATATTGGATTACCAAGATTTAGAACTGATTCTGGCGGTCAGGTTTCGGTGTTAGTTGATTCGTTCTAAGAAGACTATATGAAAGACGCTCGAATTGTTGTACAATACAAGTATCAATCCTTTCCTGATCGAAATGGTCCTCGGTGACCAGAAATTTTACTGTCTATTTTACTGAAAACTGAGTATAGAACATTACCCAATCTTATTGTAACTATACGAATGCGTACACAGTCCTTTGTCGCTGAGAGAAAGGCATCGGTCCACTTCTCACACAAACATCAATGTTGTCCGTTTCAAAGAAGACGTTCCTATTGCGTTGCAGCACATTTTCCCTCAAAGTATCATAATCAGCCAGACTTGTCTAGAGAGAGGTTTTTTCTCTGAAGAGAGCGCAGAATTAAGCACTCAGAACATCTTTATTTGACATATCAGTGATCAGTAAATGTACATCATGTGTAACAGCCAAAAGTGCGACTTTGAAAAAACATATCATTTACAACAAAATGTCTGTCAGGATGATTTGATATCCGCTACCGCTGGAGCCACCTAAGGGAAGAAAATATTTCATTGTAACATGGTCAATAAGGGCAGTTTGCTGAACAATTACATGTATAAAATCAAGTTACAAGTCGGTGCTGATATAAAAAAAAATTACATACAAAGCAATTGCGTATGGTACACCTGTCTTGATATTTCTTGACAAAAAGCAACTTAATATATTTTGAAAAGCCCAGGTATGAATGGGTGTATATTTTGTCTTTGATCCATGGCGGGGTGTTTTGCAATAGTTGAGGGATGTAATGACGGATACAATTTTTTCATTTGGTTTTGGTGGGAATTGGAAAAATAAGATTTTTCTAAAACGAGTAAAGTATAAATATGTTACTGTTGGATTTTCAAACATATTGTAAAAATAATTCGGGTTTTCATTTTCAGTATATCTGAAATAAAATTTGAGTGCCTTTAATTGAAGTTTGACATGAATTTTTAAAGTATTCAGTTTATTGAACAGTGGATATGTGTGTGCGTTATATTTTGCATGGCACATAAGGCGTACTAATTTTTTCCGTAAGATGACGATACGGAAATGGTAATAGCCACAAACAAGGATACAATAATTTAAATATGACAGGAATTATACATTATGAGTAAAGTTCTTGTAGGAATATATTTATTTAAACTTTTGTAAATTCCTACCACTTTAGAAAGTTTATTACCAATTTTGAGTACATGACTATTCCGATTCAAATTTTCTTGAATGCATAACCCAAGGAAATCAAAGTTATCTTTTTTTGAAATAGGGATACCATCAATTTTCAAATCAAGAGTAAAATTTAGCTTTGTGGAAAGTGAAACAACATGTGCTTAGTTTTGGCTATATTCAGTGATAATTTATTCGCTGCTAACCAATTATAAACATTGTTCAATTCCATATTTCTAGAGTCTGGTACACTGAAATTAACATCAGATACTGAGTCAATATCAGAACAGACGTCAGAAAAAAATATTCTGTTTCCGATTTGTAAGGTAATTTGGGAACCAATTCAAAGTGCTGCCTCTTATGCCGTGATATTCAAGTTTTTGCATAAGAATTTGGTGATCCAGAGTGTCAAAAGCCTTAGACAGATCTAAATAAATTGCTGAGGGAAGTTTACTTCAATCAAGAAAATTTGTGATTCTCTCTGGATATTCCAAGGCTGCCGTTTCGGTTGAGTGAAGTTTTTAAAATCCGTGCTGATTTTTGTAGAATAATGATTTTGAAAGGAAATACTCATTTAACTGTTAATAAACTACTTTTTCCAAAACATTTGATATGGCGGGCAGAAATTAGATCGGCCGGTAAGCTTCTAAATTTGTTTCATCATCTTTTTTTAAATAATGGTATCAATTTTGCATTTTTTCAATTGCTTGGAAAAAATCGTTTCGGTTGAGTGAAGTTTTTAAAATCCGTGCTGATTTTTGTAGAATAATGATTTTGAAAGGAAATACTCATTTAACTGTTAATAAACTACTTTTTCCAAAACATTTGATATGGCGGGCAGAAATTAGATCGGCCGGTAAGCTTCTAAATTTGTTTCATCATCTTTTTTTAAATAATGGTATCAATTTTGCATTTTTTCAATTGCTTGGAAAAAATCTTGTAGTTAGGGATTGGTTAATGATTAGCGCCAATGGTTCAGAAATAGAAGGTAGGCCTTTGAGCAGTTTTATGGATAGGCTGCCATGACCCGTACTGGCCTTTGGTTTAAAAGTTTTGATAATATTATTGATGCTAGTCATTACTGATGAAAAGTAAAAGGAATTGTCTATAGGGTTTAAAAGATATCATGTGAAAGTTGGTTTGTCGGTTGTGTTAATTTTAGCTGCAAGTTTGGGTCCAATGTTAGTTAAAAAGCATTAACTTTATTTGTTATCACCTCTTTGTTGGTTATTTTATTATTGTCATCGAAGAAAAAGGAGGATAAGACTCTTTTGTCTTTATTTTATGAAGAATAGATTTAATAGTATCCCAAGTGTTTTGGTATTATGCTTATATTTGTCGAACTGAGAATGATAGTATGTTTGCTTTAGCCCATTTATATTCATATTTGAAATCTTGTAAGTTTTAAGATTTTGCTGCAGGGTGTTGTATTGTGGAGGATTTTGCGGGGGTATTTTTCAATATTTTGTATAGTCTGTCACGTAATTTAATGGACTGTAAAACACCATTCGTAATTCATGATGAATTCTTATGTTTATATTTGTCAAACTTCACATTTTTGTAGGCAGATGTTTCTTTTTAGCATCAGATAATTTTTTTTCCAAATTATTGTAATTTTCATTTGTATCACACTGAAAGTCGGAGTTCAGAGCATAATGTCGGTCTGCTTTATTTCATCATAAAATTTTTGTAAGGCATTGGGATTATTAGTCTCAATTCGGACATATTTTGGAGGGCCTTGGACTTTTGGTTTTAATTTGACACAGGTTTCAAATTCATTCTTTGATAGATCATCGAGTAACATGTAGAGTTTGTCAAAGTAAGAGTTTAATCTTTGAACATTCAGATCTAGAACAGAAAAAGTATGTTTAGGAGGTTTTAGATTATTGGCCAAGTGTTCAGTATCCACATATGGTGAGTCAGCTGCAACAGAAATAGTATTATTTAAATTGTCTGTATCATTTAACAAGTCATTTAGACACTTTGAGGAGATTCCACGAAAGTTTCTCGGAATATGTTATTTATCATACCTTCCCCCATTAAACCAGCCAAAACCGGTTGGTGGTCAAAAATAATCTCTTCACTGTTTTCATTTAGATTTCAACACTGATGAAACTCAATTTCAATGAGAATTGTTGGTAAGACCTATAAGCATACCATGACCGAGGTCAATAAAAACTGTCCTTGGCATGCGGCGCCCAGCCGATGCGAAGGAAATTTGCTAACTCAGTCTTAGCTCAGGAGGAAAGGATTAAAGGTTTGAAGTTTTACCCGGTCTTTTGCAATACTTATAAACAACACGCTTTTCAAAATTTATCTTAAAAGGTTTGTCATCGGCAAATTGTGTTACAATAAATTTTCTGTCTTCGTTTATTACTTTCAAATTTTGTGCTTTTAAAAATTTTAAACTTTCATTTCGTAGAGTATTGTACACACATGTCTGTACGGTTTTGCAGGCCAGTCACCTTGGCACTAATGAGTGTTACACCATCAGCATAGGCAAAACTATTAAATCTGTATGGGCCAATTCACACTCCAAGTTCTGATTTGTCTAAATCAGTCAGCAGCTCATCAATAAATATATTAGAAAAAAATGGTGACAATAAACTACCTTGCCTGTTACCAGTGGATATATTGAAGGGGGCACTGTACTGCCCGTTCCACCTAACTAAAGCGGACATGCAATTATACCATTTATAAAGAAATACCCAGTGTTCTGCAAGCAACTTGCCCCACAACTTATGAAAGAGGCCTGGGTGCCATATACTATCAAAGCATCGCTCGGCGTCGAAACCACATATATAGACTGGACTGCCTTTAGTCTTAAAATATACCGGAATGTCATTTGTAAATCTTGTACAAATTGCTGTTCCACGCCCTTTCCGAAAACCAAACTGTTTATTTGATACAGTGTCTTTTGGGAGCATGGTCATTTCTAACATTTTAGAATGACAGGGCAACAATTATTATACATGAATCGGGTCTCATTCATAAAAATATTTCCTTTTACATTTCAGTAATATTATGCAAATAAAAACGATTATGTATTGTTGAAAAACGGTGGTACCATGATACAATAGGTCTCAGTCAGTCATGTTATTTGCGAGTTCAGGATGAGTCTGAAAATTTTGTAATAAGAAAAAAGTATATTTAATACAAAGAGAAACTTAGCAAACCTATTTCTGTAAGCCCATATACCGTTGAACACTATCGAGTCCGATGTTCTAAGAGCAAACTCCTATGAAATAAAAGAAAGAGTACACAGGAAAAGACACATTTGGAAACTCATGTTTGCAAACAAAGTGGCAAAAATTGTAAAGTTCCCCAGGGAGAGCGCAACTTCTATATTGTATAATATATATATATGCAATCGGGATCTTTCGGTGGCTTGAATGGATAAAAGGCGTTAGATAGATAGATAGATAGATAGATAGATAGATAGATAGATAGATAGATAGATAGATAGATAGATAGATAGATAGATAGATAGATAGATAGATAGATAGATAGATAGATAGATAGATAGATAGATAGATAGATAGATAGATAGATAGATAGATAGATAGATAGATAGATAGATAGAAACTTTATTTTACGAGGGTTACACTGTAAGCCAAGCTTATCTCACCAGTGGCCCTCAATAAATATATACATAAAATACAGACATAATACATAAAAGTCATGTAAAATTCATATACACGTGTAAATAAAAACAGTTAAAAAGGCGGAAGTATACATATGATTATTAAAGTGTTGTCCGTTATTGACTTATATCTGGCTTCGGTATTTTCTTTTGAATATTTGTAGTATATTGGCTGTTTGAGTTTCATAGTTCAATTTGTTCCACAGGTATGGGCCTCGGTATAAGAAACTATTTTTGAATTTTTCTATCCTGGGTCGCGGTACAGTCAAATTTCTTTTTGATGATGATCTTGTAGTTCTGGATGTTGTACTAGAAAGAGGATGAAATAAATTTGATAGGTAACTCGGTGTTAAACCATTTAAGCATTTGTATACTAGGGTAACTGTCCTGAGGTCAATTAAGTCTTTCAACGGTAGCCAGTTCAATAGTTTGTAATAGTCCTGGGTAGAGTCTCTGGGGTTGAGGTAAAAAATTAAGCGGATTGCCCTCTTCTGGAGTTTTTCAAGACGGTTTATCTGAGGACTGGAACCCCAGACACTGCAACAGTACGTCAGGTGAGGGTGTACATAGGCTTGGACGAAAAGTATCCTTGCCTCCGTAGGGAGATAATGTTTGATACGCCATAGGAGACCAAGAATTCGGCTGACAGTCTTGTACACTTTGTTCACCTGACATGACCAGTCAAGGTGGTTATCAATGACAACCCCAAGGGCTTTGTCCTCCTTGACTATTTTTATGTCGGCGCCATTGATATTGATGTTTAAATTGTTTCGCTGTAGATGCCTGGATTTTTGGGCTGTGGAAATGATCATGGCATGGGTCTTCTCAGTATTTATAACCATCTTGTTTGCAGTACACCATGGGCCGATACTTTGAGCGTCCTGGGAAAGTTTGCGTTCAAGCTCATCTAGAGATTTGGCGGAGGTGTATAGGGTAGTATCATCTGCGTACATGGAGATTTTTGAATGGGTGGTGTGTAGATGCATGTCATTGACGAACAGAAGAAAGAGGGTCGGTCCTAGTATAGTACCTTGAGGGACCCTAGCGCGAACTTCTGATTTGGTAGACATTGAGTTTTTAAACTCCACATGTTGTGTCCGCTTTGTTAAAAATGAAGTTAACCACTTTAGGCTAGTATGGTCACAACCATACATTTCCAGCTTTTTAATAAGAAGTTCATGGTTTACCAAATCGAACGCCTTGCGTAGATCAAGTAAAATTAGGCCTCCGATGTCTCCTTGATTCAAAGCTTCAAACCAGTCACATGTTAATTGGAGGAGTGTTGATTCACAAGAATGAAGGAGGCGGAACCCAGATTGTAAAACATAAATTAAGTTTCTAGAGTTAAAGAAGTGGTAAAAATGGTTCTGGACATGCCTCTCTGCTATTTTGCTCAGTATGCTGAGGATGGTAATTGGCCTGTAGTTAGCTCTGTCTGCAAGATCGTTGGCCTTGTGTAAAGGGAGAACTCTGCCATCTTTCCATTTAGTTGGAAACTGTCCGTTCTGGAAGCTGGCATTTAAGATTTTTGAGACAGGTCTACATATTGCAGGAGCTGCTGCCTTCAGTAGTCTGGCACTTATGGCATCAGGACCAGTAGCTTTTTTGGAGTCCAGGTTAAGCAGGAGTTCTTTCACTTCTTCGGGTGAGATGCCCGGGATACTGAAGAGATCGTTAGCTTCCTTGCAGCTTCTTATGTAATTATGCAAAGGAGCTGGGTCTCATGTGTTCGTTTCTGGTGGTATATATGTATCAGCAATTGAGCTGAAAAAGTCTTTAAAAGAATTTGCAATTTCCACATCATCGCTTAAAATATTTTCATCATCGTTTATTATCACAGGGCTGCTTGTCTTTTTGTTGGGAGCTAATTCACGGAATAATTTCCACACAGAGTTTTTGTCAATTTTGGTTTCATTAATCATATTAATGTAGTATTCTGCTTTTGCTTCCCTTATCATGTCTGTAACTTTGTTACGCCATACACTAAAATTGATGTCATCCCTGCTTGCTTTATATTGGTCTCTGGTGGCCATGGCTTGTATGATTTCATCATTAATCCAGTCTGGTTGTTTTGGGCGTTGAAAGTTATTGCTTGATTTGTGTGCACCTGTAATTTAAACCACATGTAGGTCTGTTTCAAGGTCAAGGTCAAGTAAGTCTTGAGCTATTTCCTTCTTTGTCGTCTTCGGGCAATAAGGGTTTTGTCCTTCAACATCAAGCTTCACGTTGGGCCAGGTCTTTAAATACCTTACTTTCGATTTCTTGTTTTGGTCACATGGGGGATTGCGTCGGTAGTCAAGTATTTCCTTATTACGTTTCCATGTCGCAGGTGGCATGTCGGGGGACACGGACATTTTGTCCGGATGGTCCTGAAGATGTTTAGCGTCTGATAACCAGTCGTTTCGATCATCCAGGTCAACAAATCTGATGATGATGCCAGCACCCTACTTCTGGCTTAGGCGGTGGCAGCCAGCTATTGGATGGAGTCTGCGTTTTGTATTTGGAAGTGTGTTTTGGCGGGAAGATTTGCCCTGAAAAGACAGTGGTCGCAGTGTGGATTGGCGCGGATACATTTAGGTTACGAACCAGGTTTGCCTGTTTTGAAATGGTTTGGTCTAAATATGTTAAAGAAGTCTGCGTCATTTCTGAAAAGGAGACGTGGAAAATTGATAGGGGTTAGCTTTAATTTACCAGAACTATCTATACGCTCTATATAGTGTATGGTCAGCTGAAACCCTCATGAAACTAGACCGCAGAAATAAGCCAATCCATCATCATGAGAACTACACGTGGCTAAAAATAAAAAAAAAGTTAAATAAAAAGGATCATATCCTTGTAGACACATGATCAGCTGTGTGACAAATAATAGGCCTGCTTTAAAGTTCTTTAAACCTTCAAGTGGCGCACGACAATGCTGTCCCTTGCCATCGCTGTATTTTACAAGTGTAGAATGGCATATGCTCTGGGACAAAAAGTAGCAGACGATACCAATGGTCAAGAGGTATCATGTGACCTACCCTGACCACATTCTTGGTGAGAATAGATGAAGTGACCTCTTTTTTTCACCTGTACTGCCCTCTCCCTCTTGCCTCTTGGCTTATGCCATTGCTGGTCACGACAAAAATAAAAGTACAAAATTTGAAAGTAATAAACGAAGACAGAAAATTTATTGTAACACAATTTGCCGATGACAAACCTTTTAAGATAAATTTTAAAAAGCGTATTGTTTATAAGTATTGAAAAAGACCGGCTAAAACTTCAAACCTTTAATCCTTTCCTCCTAAGCTAAGACTGAGTAAGCAAATTTCCTTCGCATCGGCTGGGCGCCGCATGCCAAGGAAAGTTATTGACCTCGGTCATGGTATGCTTATAGGTCTTACCTACAATTCTCATTGAAATTGAGTTTCATCAGTGTTGAAATTCAAATGAAAAACAGTGAAGAGATTATTTTTGACCACCAACCGGTTTTGGCTGGTTTAAGGGGGAAGGGCTAATAAATAACAAATTTTCAAGTAACAAAGTCATAAGGTTCGACCATTAAACCTGGCGGAATAAAAAAATTTGTCCACAAGAGCGAATTGACAGTGACGCCAATAAGTAGCACAGTACACAAGGTAATAAATAGAGTCGATGTTATTGTATCATAACAGGGTGTCGGAACAGGAGAGTATCTCTACAAGTGATAAGGATACAATTGATACAGCCATTAAGTGAATCATACATGATATGAATAAGAATCAGGTAACATTTGCACAGTGTGTATACCTACCAAATATGACATATTTGATTAATTTCATGTTCGAAACGAGCGGGAATCGAACCTACAACCTTTGACACCAGTCGCCAAGCTGAAACAGGAAACGTACATATCCACGCAACCAAATCTCCATTCTTAAAAAGAATGGTTCAATGGAGATAGTTATGTGCGAGTGCCATATAAACACGGTTATGCAGTATATGTACTGAGTCGGCATTTATTTCCAGAATCGGAGACTTAAATCCACCAGTATTAAGGAAATGCCGAAAATATATATTTCATATTCGGAACGAGCGAGACTCGAACCTGCAGCCTTTAGCACCAGTCGCCCAGCTGAGTATATATTTGTACATACAAGGACCTCATCAATGCACCTGGTTGCATTTAACCATTCTCAATCTATAAACGTCTCTAAAGTATATGATTCATTGTGTATCGAAAGTTTTGGGGGTAAAAATGTAGGATATATTAACAAATCACATTACATAGAAACTCATTAATTATTGACTGCAGAACAAATGATGCAGATTCTCGTATGAGAAGTAGCATATTTGCAACAAAATTGTGGCAAACTTGTAGCTCTTTATAAATTTTACACAAGAGCACGAAAAAGCTGATGTAAGCAAAGAATATTTAGAACACAGAATACTGTCGCTGAAAATCTCAAAGTGGAAAGGAATTACCCCGAGAGAGACATACAACATACAAACACAAAACAATATCAAAAGTTTCCAAAGCTACAAATGGCACCAAGGGTTACGAAAAAACATCTTACAGTGTGCAGCAACAGCAAGACAACAGTATGGCCATATATTTAGCCAAGTATATCACCTGGCCATAATATGTGGTTGAAAATAAGAAACACATGTGATGTTATTATAAGCTTATTGTCACAACTGTAAAGAACTAAACGATTAAGGCATATAACCCCCAGGAAAATATAAAGGGTAAACACGAATATTACGAAAGTTAGAAGAAAAACCTATTCATTAACTTAGAAGACCATTGAGACGCAATATGTAACACACCAAGTAATTTCAGCAGGTGATGTTATGTTAATACAATGCATATATATGCAAATAAAGTGAAAGTGAAGCACACAGATATA
Organism: Hermodice carunculata; assembly: GCA_964020975.1. Classification (NCBI taxonomy): domain Eukaryota; kingdom Metazoa; phylum Annelida; class Polychaeta; order Eunicida; family Amphinomidae; genus Hermodice; species Hermodice carunculata. The sequence goes on from OZ026623.1 coordinate 29,763,838, forward strand.
CACATATGTACACACACACGCATATATATATATATATATATATATATATATATATATATATATATATATATATATATATAGATATATATATATATATATCTGCACACCAGCAGCGCAAAATATGGCTGAGGCAAGACTGCCCAGGAGACAGAATAACGTGAGTTATAATATGACTTTAACGTCATTTGAAGACTTCACTAGGATCCGTGACCTGTTACATAAATTCGAAATACATCGTAAGATCACAAATGCGAATGACACTCTCAAACACTATGCCGTGCTCTACTTTCACTGAGACTACCATATTTACACCTGGAACATCTCCTAACTATATATAATGTTATAATTAAGTTTCCGTGACACATTAATTCTTTCTCCTCAATACTGGCGCTAAGAACGTACTTCTTCAAGGATCCATGACCTCAATCATACGTTCAAAAAGCATCTCAAGTCACAAATTAGAATACCGCTCTCGAACACTTTACGGTCCTGGACTTTGACTAAAAATACAATTAATAACTAGAGCATCACTTGACCATAATATGCCAGTAGAAAAAGCATAAATATAATGGCCTACTTAGTTTACAGTGACACCGTGGGTAAACTAAATCCTTTTCCCTCCCCCACGGTGACACTAAGAACGTATGTGACGTAACAATGTGGGAAAACGAACTAAATAATGTGACATTTTACCCCACAACAATATATGAGGGGTATTGATTGAGGTCAGAAATTGAAATATTGGACAGAAGTGGACTATAGTCATTATTGAACATATTTGTAATCTTGTCACCGGTGAACACAACCAAAAAAATGTATTCTAGCGAAGAGATATAGGAGATACTCATAAGTATAACTGTGTTTATATACTACCTCCAATCTTGCAACAAGGAACTTGGTTTAAATCTATTTTACATATTTCATTGAAAAAAATGGGAATTAGGGCACAGCTCTACATTAATCCCTCTTGCACAAAAAGGAGAGTAGCTGGACATTGCGCAACAACAAGGAACCTGATAAGAAGGAGGACACATTCATGTATTTAGCAGGGCAAATGTATTTTGGTAATAGCAATTGTAACCTGAGAAAGCAAAAGCCTAAAAAAGTTCTTCTAGTGGTTCCAAACATAAAAGTTACATAAAATATTAAGAATTTTTCACTTCCTTCGTAGAAAAACATAATTTTCAAATATTCAGTAACAAAATTGCTGCAAGTGCCCTCGTCATGGTGGAGGCATAGTGCTGTTGCCTGGCAATATAATAGCAACAACAGGTCTGCAGTGAGTTTTGAATTCCTCCTATTGAAGTAAAAACTTGAGGGCAGACGTCAACTTACATACGGGCGCTTTTCGGCGATTTGAGCGGGAAAAGGGTAAAAAGGGGTGCTGGTTACAGGCCATAGTCAGCATGTACAGTATGTACTGTCCACAATGAAACTCTCCTCCAAACGAACAGAGACGGATGTTTGTAGCAACCAAATGGCGATGACTGTTGCTTGTAACAACCAAAAGGGAATAGTTGCTTGTAGCAACAGGGCTGGAAATGATGTGCTGTATTTTGTCTTCAATAAAATATGTTGTTTGTTCAAGCGGGAAGTACAAAAAATGAATATGTATATGTTGGGAAGCGTTTGATGCTTTTATGCTGAAATAGGCCTACAGCCACGGTAATTCCCCAGGTCGTCTGCTTCATATATTTTGCTAAATATTGTTACATGTTTTTCCAAGAACATCTGCAGTTAAAATGTCAGAAAATACTTACCAGGATAACCTGTTATACTAACAGCTGTCCTCGCCACAGAGTATGCCGACGAAAGCTGTTGACGCAGCCCCATAATATGGCCTTTTGAGGGTTGATAAGAGATCATAACCAGGCAAGACGACCATCCCACATTTTAAGGAGATCATTCAGACACATTACCAAAGATGTGTTATTCATACTGTGTTATTTTTCTTTTTCAGCCTGTAGCCGATATCTTGTATATGGAAACCAATGTAACAGATACGTGACTTACATGGGTACCTGGAGCATATTGCCGGGGATAAGGAAGAACAACTATCCTGTTTATATCAGAGATAAGCATCCAGATCGGTATGAATTTTGGTTTGTCTCGCTACCGTATATCATATCAACTAATAACATTACTGAAAACCAAAAAAAGATAATTCATTTGGATGTTGGCCAGAATATTTCCATGATTACTGAATAAGTTGTATCGATTTAAAAAAAAATACATGTTCCACAACATGTATGCATACAGGTTTTACATTTTACTGTTCCTCAAAGGTAGTAAGAAGAAAAATTTAAGCAGTAAAATTTTCCTGTCCTTGAATGACGTAATACTTTTATATGTATATAACTTCCCGAACAGCCTTCAAATATACAAGTGTACTATATGTAACATTGGGAAATATACAAGTGTACGACATGTAACACCGGAAATATACAAGTACACAACATGTTACCCGTAGAAATAACACATGTGTACAATGCATAACATAGAAAAAACACAAGTGATACATTAGAGAAACATAAAGATACGCAGCATGTAACATTGAAACAAATTTCAGGTGTGTAGCACATATTATTGGGAAAATATCTTTGTGCAACTTGTAGCACTGAGAAACATACAGGTGCACTCAGCGTCCAGCTTGTAGCGTAATGGCAAAACTGAGGCTCGGTGTGGGTGAGATCTCACGTTTGATATCCGCCTGAACTTCAACATTTGTGTCACTATGCGGGTGAACAGGAACGCACACCAACAAGCTGCAGTGATTGGGGGGGGGGGGGGGGGGGAGGGTGTCGTAGGGCTGGGATTCGACGGGACAAGGGCTGGTGGGTATGTGCCCTTCATGGCTTGGTAGCCTGTGGTGGTCAGTTCAGTGCTATCACTAGGCATTCTGTGGTCTTTGCAAAAAAAGGGGGAAAGAGTGTAGTGACAGCCAGGTACTGTTGAGCCCTCGCGCTAAATGTCTGGTCTTCTAGAGTGAAGTGAAAACGTTGGTTTGTGGCGTGAGAGGTCTGGGGTTCGACACCGACTTGTAACACAACATAAGTAACATTGAGAAATTTTACAAGTGTAACAGTCTAATCTGCAGAATTGGCATGCACAGTATGTGTGTGTTGCCATGTGACAATGTCATGTACATCTGTATATGTGTTGTGGGTTGAATACAGACAGGTTACTCAGTGCATTTTGTGTTTGTGCACTTGTGGGCTTGACCTGTAAGAACAGACATGTGAATGTGTGGTAACTCAAAGTTGTGGCCAAGTGTTGCCATAGAAGAGATTCAGGAAGTTTCTTTTTGATGGAAAGTAAATTGTGGAATCGTGCAGATATTTCCATGAAAGGCACACTAGCAGGCAAGCACACCTCAGACAGAGAAGAAATACAGAATACAAAGTCCCCACATCTGACTGAGAGAAGACCCAGAACATTGGGCTGACCAGCTGAAGACACAAAAAGAAAACTCATCATTTCAGAAATAGACAGTCCTTGACCAAAGAACTCTTACTTGAAACACCATTCAGGGGTGTATGGCACATATTGGCGAAAGTGGACGATGCTTAGCGGCGGTCGCGGTGCTCGGGCACAAACGCCACCCACCGCCACCCACTGCCGCCCAAATTTTAAGCCTTGGAAGGAATGGGCAGAAATTTTCTTTATTGCCGCCCACTCAACCTTCAGCGTTATTGTAGATTGGTTATCTTTCCTATTCTGCAAAAAAGCAATTATAGATTTCCTAAAATGAATAATGCAAAATAGCTTGCAGACAGCCCCTTAAGTGGTTAATCCTAACTTTACTGACTTAATTGTAAACGACTGAATAGGAGTCACAACAATACAAAATGAAAGTATGATACAGTGGCAGGCTGGCTGACATGGCCTACTCAGCCAGGAGGTGTCATAATCTCATGATTATGTTATGGGGCTACCGCTGGCCAGAGGCCCTTGGGGTATGGAATACACAAACTCTGCTGCCTCCCAATATAGCACAGTAGCAGGCTATGTAACCTACTCATTGAAGGAGGGTTAATTCCCATCTTCATCTCACAAGGCTACCACTGGGGCGTGGAATACACAGACTCTCCTGTCTCCCAAGCCATCTTTAATGATAAAATGGGCATGTAATACACAGAATAATCAGTTATTTGTTTGGAAATTCTCCATTGTATGTCGTCATAAGCAACTTCCATTATATAGTGAAGTTTTCACTAGGATGATTGGTAGCTATTTACCTGTGTTAAAAGAATCAATAAAGCTTGGAACAAACCACAAAACAACAGGACACCCGTAAGCTGTCCCTTTCATGTATTTATCCAGCATTACATGACATATATCAACTAATAGAGTAGAAAATAACCAGTACTGAGTAACTGATCATAGATCTATGAATCCTTTCAATTCTAGATGAGTACATGTAACCGGACGACTCCCATGCTTTATGTCATAGCCTATAATCTAACTTTGGCGTTATATGAAAGCTAGCATTAAAATGTTCATGTGGGTTCCCACAGAGGAAGCAGTACGTAAATGGCTTTATTTCACGTGTTTAAATGTTCATAATTTTTTAATTTTTGACATTTCACTGTAGTTTTAAGTTCAGTTTTAAATATAATTGCCCTTTAAACAATGTTAAAATACTATGTCACATTGTTTTTATTTTCACGGTCTTGTGGCATATCGGAAATAAGAGAAAATGAAGATACAGCAAAATGAAAGCAATTTACAGTATATATATATATATATATATATATATATATATATATATATATATATATATATATATATATATATATATATATATATATATATATATATGTGTGTGTGTGTGTGAGTGTATGTGTGTATGTACATATGTATATATGGGCTAGCTAAGGTTTGGTTTTCCCATGATGTCCCATTTTATGCATAATTAATATCATGTGTAAATGAATTTATGCCTTGCATGATTATATATATGTGTATGTGCCTCTGTGTTTAAATGTCCGATGTACATGTCGTTTTGCACATGTATGAGCACACAAGGACATAAAAACCAATATTCATGCCCATATAATATTAACTTTTAATTTCTTCCTATTTGACTTACCAGTTCTTGCATTTGTTCACTTAGCTTCATATGAAACAAATTCATGCTCCCACAAGCTGCCTTTGAGTTTCTCAGCGACAGTGTGCGGCGATGGCCGGCAGTGGGCAGTGTTTGGCGGCGAGGAAAAAAGCTCACTGTTCAGGCTGTAAGCTTTGACAGTGGTCTGCGGCAGTGGATGGCGATCGCCGCCAACCCCCGCTGATCGCCGCCAGCCATTGCCGCCAAAATTAGCCATACGCAGCCGAATGGCATTCCTGGTGTAGGCTTGTGTTTTGGAGTACATTATTCTGGACTGTGACCAGTACGGTGCTGGTGGACTGTATTCAGTCTGGACTTCATTTAGTACATGTGGGTGGTGGTCATTTCTTGAATAATCCGGAGGGTTGAATGTAAGCTTCATTATTGTATCATTGTATTACTCTTCCTTACAATATAGTGTTGTAGTGAAAGTCAAGAATCTTTGATTCTTTGGAACGTTCATTGGAAGCTTCCATAAGCATCTAGAACATTCAATAACTGACCTTCATAAAAAGATATAAAACCACAGCAATATCCATGTGTTCATTCTGTGTGTGTGTGTACATCATATGCCCCTCGAGCAGAATTAGAGGGCAGCTCTGTATACTACAGTCACATGCCATGGTCACCTGACACCATGTTTCCTATCAAGATGTGAGTAAAGATTTTTTTTTCAATATACAGATACGGAAAATAATTTTAGGTTTGTCCAACAGCGAAGAAATGTCTCTATTACATTTTATTGAATTGAATTTTGAATTACAGGTTTTCGGCTTAAAGTATATTTTTTATAGTTTGCTGGAAGCTTACCATTATTAGTACTAGGTGATTGCAATTGCTGGCCAATTACCTTGAATCTCAAATTGCTAGTAAGTCACTGTATATTTGATACCATGTGCGCCTAAAACCATCGTTACAGTAATAAGTGTTATTAAAGTGCCGTAAATCAGTGTCTAAATGTGGTGTGTGTGGTGTGACACGATGAACAAACGTCAATTCTACGCCACGGAATATACAGGAACTATAAGAGTACAGGATGGCTTTATATACGATATCTGTACTGAGAGTATTAGATGGCTTTACATATGATATCTATACTGACAGTATCAGTTGACTTTATAAACGATATTTATACAGAGAGTATATGATGGCTTTATATACCATATCTATACAGAGATTATTAGAAGGCTTTATATACAATATCTCTACTGAGAGTATTAGATGGCTTTATATACGATATATATATATATATATATATATATATATATATATATATATATATATATATATATATATATATATATATACATATATACTGAGAGCATAAGTTGACTTTAAATATGATATCTACAGGCCTACTGAAAGTATAAGATGGCTTTTATGCGAAATATATATATATATATATATATATATATATATATATATATATATACAGAGATTATAAGATGCCTTCATATACGACGTCTATACAGAGAATGTAAGGTGACCTTATATACGATATCTACACTGAATATTTGCCACATGGGAACAGGGGGGATGCTTTCGTTACTCACATTTCTATAACTTTTCAACTTCATGCAACTGCCAAAATATTATCTGCAAGTCAATTATATGAAAGTAGTTTTAAGTCACACATTAAGTGAAAAATGAGACCACCAATCTTAAACAGATCCTGCTAATAGTGTTTTATAGAAATGCCACTTAATACTCTCAGAAAATGAGAAGGCAGAAAATACCAAAGTCGCATCAATGATCTTGCAATCTTTGACATGAATGTCATAAGGAACCTGCGATGCTCTACACATGACAACGGTTACATCTTGCATGTGGAGAATAGTCATTGAAAAACTACATTTACAATTGACAATATTGTCACTTATTTTTTCCAAGTAATTTGTGGCCAACACAGCAAGGCTCCACATTGACCTAGCAATAGAGTGGAAATAGTGGAACTTCGAACCCCAGATGGCAGCACTTGACGGTGTCATTTGCATAATAGTGGCCATTTGCTAAACAAAATCTCGTAATGTATTGGTTATTTTGCAAGTAAGTAACATCATGCACATGGTCAGCATAAGGTGCTGCAATGGGGGTCACCAGAAAAGTTTTATTTCAATCTGATTACATTGTGCTGCTGGCGATATCCTCTCGTGGTACTTGAGCATAGGGGGGTCATGGAATGGTTCACCGAGGACTCACTTTAATGCCACTTTGTAGATAAAGTACTTTAGCCTTTCTGCTCAAATCTTTCCGAAACACACGGATGTAAATTGTCGTCTGCTCCTAAATTCAATAAAAATGGACAATATTTTTACTGGGAATTGTGGATAAGAACTGTAATGATGACACATGCCACATTAATACCTCTTCCTGGCTTGGGTAGGGTGCAATGGAAGCTGTTGATTTACAATTTTGCTGTCTAGAGCAGGGTTTAACTCACTGATATACTCACGAAAAAAGGTGGAGTGTAGCATCATAGTTTCAGGAGCAACCAAAGGGGGTGGTGATTTGTGGTAGCATGGAGGTAATATTGGACAATATACCTCCATGGTGGTAGCAAATATTAATCTTGGGCTGACTAAGCTCACAATAGACGGAGCGCCTCCAAACGCAAAATATGACGTTTACTTACACGACAACGTCTATACCGGATTTATCTTCTATCATTAGATTAAAACAGATAAAAGTTGACTCTCTCTCTCTCTCTCTCTCTCTCTCTCTCTCTCTCTCTCTCTCTCTCTCTCTCTCTCTATATATATATATATATATATATATATATATATATATGTATATAATTATTTGAAGTCCGTTGTACTTGTCATGTCTGAAAAATGTATATCATTTTTTTAACGTTTCATTCTTTCTATTTTGCACATGGAAATAAGACAAGGAATATGTTTGACAGGTGGTAGATGGTGTGGCGAACGCTGGTTGGTTACCTACCTTGCGTTCAGAAGGCAAAACGTTTGTAAACGTTCTGCTTTAATGGCAAGCGCTCATGAACGTTCTGGAGATTTGAACACAACCCTTGTGTCTTTTAACAATCATGTACTGCCAGAGATGTCAGTTCAGAATCCTTGACTGGTGTCCTCTTCTCCATATTGTTTGCTCTGGGCTTATTCCTTTTTCATTGAAGTACACACAGATTGATGTTCAATATGCTGATATTTATTGATGCTATGTTTTTTTGCGTTTCAGATATTTATCTTCCTTGTGGGGTAGATATTGGATCTTCAACGATAATCCCGGAGAGATTGGTGTATATATGGGGTACTGGTATACAACTGCAACTTCGCCGGAAGGTTCTGGAAAAAGTTGGTACATGTACGGAGATGACTGCAGCTTTAAATTCGATTATTCAAAAATGTCGGTAGAATGTGAAGGTAAAGATGTGTTCTTTCTGTTTAGCCTGTAAATGTTTTCGTGGTAAGCCTAGGTGCTAGTGAATCGGGTCTGCTTTATTTCCTCCTGCTTAAATCTCCTGAACATATATTTTTGCAAGAATTATGGGTAAGACCAATCATAATAGCATAGCTCATGTCAACAACTTACCTTTGTGCGGATTGAGTACATGGTGCTGTATCATTTCATGTGTAACTCTTGATTCAGTCATATGCTAACCAAAAAGATATCAAGACTTCTGTAAGCCCGATCGCAATCTGAATATCTATAACGTGTTATTAAAATACACCTATAGCATATAATTTTTAAATTTTATTTGTCGGGTTGATTCTCACATGTACAAATTAAGTCTCCACGTGGATAGTCTTTCAAGACGGCTGAATCCCAAGTCGGTTTATTGTAGCGTGAGAAAATGTTGCAAAGTAAGTGTTCAAAACGTCTCCATTTACCAATTTACGCGGGTTTAAGGACACATTTACTTGCCACATAAAGCTTATCATAGCAGTAGGGATACATCAAAGAAATTGCCCATAATATCTGGCTACCAAACTCAACTTCTGGGATTCAGGAGTCTGCACTGGAACTTATCTTTATAATGGAACTTGATCGTTGCATTTGAAGATCTTAAGTGAGTATTTCATATGATCACAACAGCAGTACCACAGGGTTATATACTTAGTTCACTGCTACCCGTCCCTCCAGAGCGTTATGTCAAAGGAGCTAAAAGAAAAATTAATAAACAAACAAACCAAAACCAAAACATAACAAAGCAAAACAAAACACACACACACACAAAAAAAAACAAACAAACAAACAAAACAATAAATCGGAGAAAAACAAATCGGCACAGCTTTTCTAAGACACAGAGAGAGAGAGAGAGAGAGAGAGAGAGAGAGAGAGAGAGAGAGAGAGAGAGAGAGAGAGAGAGAGAGAGAGAGAGAGAGAGAGAGCCCCAGCATCCAAAACTGGCAAGGCATAACTCTTTCAGTGCCAATGACGTGTAAAGTCAATCTACTTGAGTCAAACTAGTCTGAATTATCATAAGGATCTCAGATTCGCATTCCTCGTATAAAGACCTTTCCTTGAAGTACCAGCATGCATCTAGTTCCTGAGCAAAGCTGTTCATTCCAAAATTTGGCACTCAAAGAGCTAACTTTTTCAGTGTCACATTTTGGCCGGGTCAACAGCTTTCCTTGGCCCGCTTTGTGTGCATTGTGCAAAACTGCCTATTACTCTGGATGCCACCCCATAAAGAAGAGGTTGCATAATGTTACAAAGTTCGTTTAAACAAAAACATTGGGCTGTCCAGGAAATACCATACAGTAAACCAGACAAATAACTGAACTAAGCAAATAAATTCTTTCCAAATTAACACCATTACGGATACACTTAAACTTATATTGCGAGGTATACCAACATTTTACGTTATCATAACCTGCCCAACTGCCTCAAAGTCAGGAGAACAAAAAGTGACAGGCTGACAATGTCTTTTTTATCCTTGGCACAGATGGTAAAATTTGGGTTTGAAGTGGTTAATCCCCTATATGTTTTGTACACTAAAGTCTGCACTTAATGAAGAATATTACAAAGCTTTCGAGGACCGTTTTAAAACCACCAGTTGTCTTTTGTGGATTACTGCCTGTTTCAATTCAGGAGTGAAATTTGTTTTTGCACTTTGGTATTGGAAGTTGAATGTTGATAATTTGCCAACTCTTAAAACTCTATGCTGTCATTGTTGGGTCGAAATTTATGATTATGGTTAATGTTTTTAAGAACTTGGAACTACGTGTCCAAATTTTGTTTGGAATACATTAATCTGGTTCAGTTACAGGTTTCACAATATGATTTGTAATACAGTATTCTGTAAGTTTACACTTAATTCGATTTGGTAAAAGGCGATTTCGGTTTGGAGTAATATGCTGGTGTATTTCGGATGCTTGGCTGAATTGGAACGATTCAAGATAAGCAGGGTGAATATGTTTTTGTGTTTAAAGCAAATTTTTGAGTTGTGAGACGCTTCAATATATATTCAAATTTGAGTAGCTTCGCAAATAAGGACTGTTTCCGAAATAAGATTTCAATGCGATAACTATATTTGATGTTGGTGTTAATGCGTAAAGCCTTATTTTGTAATTTAGAAAAGCGGGCGTCTGTGTGTGTGTTAGGGGGGGGGGGATCAGAATCCAAATGTAAGAACATAAGATAAGTGACTTGTATAGTATTTCTAAAAACGACAAGGGTAATTAATTTTAAAGTTTATTTGAGAGAACTATTATTCTAGATAACTTATTTGAAATTTCACAAAATGGGATTTATTGGTCCACTTTTATCTAAAGTATGACCCAGGAAATTAAAAGAGGAAACTTTCTCTATTTCATGAAACTGGTTCAATGGTATTCTTCTCTCCACTGACGATGTTAATTGTGCTAATTTGTCAAAGACATTGTTTGCTACTATCAGTGACGAATCCCACTTGAAATTGTGTACTCAGGTAGGCTAGCGAACACAGAACAGGCGTCACTCTCACTATAAACCTGTCGCATTTATGTGGCATAAATTAAAAGATCAAGTATAGTGAATCATGTTTTAGTTCAGGATTCTTTGAATGGCCATGTTATATGTGTTCAGGTTAGTGGTTTTGAAGAGTTTATAGGGGTCACGCCTTATATATATATATGTAGTAGCGTCCCGAGGAAAGCTGTTGACTCAGCTCAAACTTGTCACTGAAAGAGTTAGTGTTCTGAAAGACAAAAGACCCCCCCCCGCAAAGAATGGAAGTACAGCCTTCGATCCCTCAAATATATCAAAAAAAGGTTCTAAAGTGAATGTAAACCATAACCACGGGATAGCTTAAGACTTCATGTTCAGCAAGTTGTTTTTCACCATTGTAAAAAAAAAAAAAATATTTTATTCTTTGGAAGCCGTTGCCATGAGGGTCAATCTGGCTGTATGGCTGGAAGGCAAACAACGCATGGGATGCTGTGTTCAAAGTGTAGTCAACGATATTCTGCTAAATGTAAAGTGCACACTGTTTTATAGAATTTCGTTGTGCATTTAATTTCACAATGTGCCAAGAGCACACTTTATACAAACCGCATGGAGAGGGGTAAAACCTTAAGACATTCCATACTATGGTGACAGGCCTTGGTCAGTGGTTCTGTCACTGCCTTGCAAGTCATGCTGCAGCTGCCCTTGCGGCGGCTGCAGCATGACTTACCAGGCAGTGACCGAACCACTGACTTAAGACTCTAGGCATGTTGGTACTTGAACGGAAGCTCTTTTCATGAAGAATATAAATATGCGATTGTCGTCTTAAATGTAGGTAAATATGCGTTAATGTCAGGGACGGGTATGGAATGAGTTCAGTCACTTGTCTGATAGAGGGCACATACATTATTCCAAGGCGTGTGTGTGTGTGTGTGTGTGTGTGTGTGTGTATGTGTGTGTGTGTGTGAAACTGCTGAATATGAAGTTCTTCCAGTGTCAGCTGTACTATTGCCTTAGCTCTGTCAGTGCCACGTTTTGGACTGAATCAACAGCTTTGCTCAATGCAAAGAAACCACATTCATGGTGGCACTCACACGAAAGGTCTTTATACAAGAAAAAAGGAACGTAATGCCCTTATTATAATTTAGGGTAGTTCGTTTAAGCAAGTTAGAGTTTATTCGCAGTTGGAACTCAAAAAAGAGTTCAAAATTTCACCTACATCCGCAACTATTTATATGTATATACATGTACACGATTTAGACAAAAAGAATACCTCTATATATAAGGAAATTAAATTAGAGAAAATATTAGTAGATTGCTCTTTTCTGGTATAGCCATGCTCATTTGTAGGCAGCAAACTAATCGATAAAGCAAGAAAAAACATTTGCCTCCTAAAAAGCACCCTGTTTCTAATAAATAATCTGCAATGGTGCCTGGGATTAAATTTCATATATTCTATATATACATACGACACATCTTTACATATGGTTTAAACATATTTTATTTCGAAGAAACATGGATTAGGAAACAAGCTGTAAAGCTTTTATAAATCCTTCTCCATAACTACACAGCGTCACTTGATGAAACCGAAACATAATTAAGGAGGAAGCAGAAATGTAGAAAACAAGGAAAGAAAAAAAAAAGAAGAAAAATATGGCGAGGACAATCACTTAATCTCTACTAAATCTCTTTGTTTTTATAATGTACCTTTCTACACTGTCAAATAACGTAGCGTTCCAATCAATGGACTTGTTTGTATCACCATACAGCAAAATGTCCCTTTTTACATATGGCTGCAAAACCGCAATTGGCCTTTTCCTCTTTATGCTTATCATTATCTTTACAGAAGCGGAAGGATACACATTGCTCGAAGGTGTGTGCCGTGACCATGACATTGACGACCTCACAGAAACAGGAGTATCAGTTACCCAGAAAAAATGTAAAACCATATGCGACAAGGATAAACGATGCATAGGCTTTTCAATAAGCCGGGCGGGTTGCTTCCCTCAGTCAGATGACTGTACTGAACGGACACTGGTGTCAAGCGGGGGTTACTTCTATAAACAAGGCTTAAGTAAGCATGATTATCATTTAATTATAAGCTCAGCTGACTTGTTGATCAGCTCGCCCACTCGTATGGTTAATCACCTGTCGTATGTAGTCCGTATGTCGACAAGACACATGTGCATGATTTGTCAAGACCAGTCAGTTGGTCGTGCAAACTTCCTGAGGATGTACCTTAGATAGCCCTTTATACGTTTGTCCGCTAGGTCGCACTCCTCCTATGAATTTAGTTGCTGTGATTTTCAAAACAAATTTGGTGGGAAACTCCTAAACAATATCCTCCTCAAACACGTGGGCAATTGCATTTTAAGCACACAGAGTAACTTGTGCGGACTTGCAATTTCTAACTTTGTTCAGCGGGTGGCAGGATGATTTTGTTCTGTTTAATATAAATTTTCATGTGTATGTGAAAATTTCAAGAGCTACAATACCCGTTAATGAACTATTCTGGTATCAATATACATTGAGATGGTTTCTAGGAAAGGTTGTCTTTGCGTAGCACTATCGTAATATCATTATTTAAAACTTTCAAGATTATGCTTTGATCAACAAAGCATAGAGTTAATTTAGTAAAGGCATGTGCAGTTGAATTTTCCTATTAAGAACACCTAAGGGACTACAAATGTTGTCTTAATAGGGGATTGGTCTTAAGGATAAAGAAAAATTGGTCTGTAAATTAGTGGTATTAATATAGAACTTAGTGGTATTAATATAGAACTTGTCTCTTTATGGAGGTGGTCTTCATTGAAGATTTTACTATGTCTGTTTGGTATTTTTTTGTTCATCGGTTGATTCTTCAAAAAGAGAGTAAAGTGAGTCACAGAACAGTAGTTTAAAAAAATTTTTTTTTTTACTTTTAGAAATGATAATGATATCAAAAATAGGTCTAAAAGTATATGGCACACGTGTTTTAGCATAAATGTAAGCATATGCAGTTTTGTCGAATTTCGTTGGCAAGATCTATTTGAAACTTGATGGAAAAGAATCTTTGTTGTGTCACTGTCACTTCTCCTCACAGGTCACTTTAAAGTGACTTTTGAAAATTGTGAAGCCTTGAAAAAAGCAATCATTCAATAAAAAAGCGTTGACCAGATCCTCGTCAAACCTGTTTGGGATGTATCATAGTTTATGCCGTTAGACATTCCTGCAGTCCTTCTAGTTTGTTTTTTCCGGAAAATTCCAAGTACGAATAAGAAGCATAGGCCGCGCAATAAAACCCAAATCATAAGTTACACTAAATTGCAATTCAGCAAAAGAAACAGACAGCATGAGCTACATATGCACTAAAAAAGGCGTCTACTAATTTAGTATTGCATGTGTCTTTTTGCATATGGAAAGGGTCCACTTGTTTGACAGAACATGTTTCTTCTTGTTTAAAGAAGAGGTCATACTTATGCATGCCATCTTCTTGCATAAGGAAGGGGTATACTGATATGGTCATATACGCATCCTCTTGTATAAGCAGGGGATATAGCAATTTAGTCCTAGGTATGCCCTCTTGTACAAGGAAGTAGAGAATCTAACATATGGCTGAGAGTGAGTTACTATTTTTCCCTCATTCGGTATTATGCTGGAAAAATCACGAGTGACCGCATTCAGCAAGGCAAAATTTTGTTTACTCTATGTTTAATTGGGTATTCAATACCAACCTGGTGTGCCTTGTTTGTTTAAGTTAGTTGCAGTTATTCAACGTAACGTGTGACGTATAATCAATCATCCCTCGCGTGCATTTGATTTTATCTAAGTGTTAATGACTGATGCAAGTGCGTCACAATTTAGTGACAATGCTTAGGTCATGTCATCTACAGTGAATTACTACTTTTAATTTTTTTTCTCTAGGAAATGAGAAATCACCATCAAACATAGAATAAGTTCAGGGGTCTACTCATCTTGTAACGCAATTGTCCTTTTGTTTGGGAAGGCGCCTGCTGCATCCACAATTGATGCATCTTCTTTATAAGGAAGGAATATAATAATTTCTTGATACTTTTTTTTCAAGAAATTCATTAATTTTGTGATGCATGCGTCCTTTTGTATAAGAAAGGAGTGTACTAATATGTTGTTGTATTCGCATTCTTATACACGTTAAAGTCTGCTACTTTCTTATGCAATTTTCTTCTATGATCATGGGATAATAACGGAGTCTACTAATAATGTTTTGTATTCGCATTCTTGTATACTTTAAGGTCTGCGACTGTGTAATACAATCTTTTTCTGTAAGCTAGGGGTCTGCTCATTTGGTATCCATGTGTCCTCTTGTATAAGGGTGGGGCTCTACTGGTTTTCTAATGCGTTCGTATTCTTGTATAAGGAAGGCGCCTACTAATGTGGTGATGGTTTCGTCGTTTTGTATAAGAAAGGGTTAACTTATTTTGTAATAAATGTGTCTTCTTGCCTGAGGAAGTGGTGTAGTTATTTGCTAACGCATTTTTCTTCTTGCATGAGGAATCAGTCTACTGCGTACTTTTAAAGAAAAGGGTCTATAAGTTTCCAATGCATTCGTCTTACTGTATAATGAAGGGCTCTTGGCAATTTGGTAATGAATCCATCTGTTTGAATCGGGAAGGGCTCTTTTCATTTGCGGATACTTTCGACGTCTTGTAGAATGATATGTATCCTCTTGAAAAAGGGAGGGGTGTGCTAATTTATAACCGTGTGCCTTTATACAAAGAAACATTCTGCTAATTGGCTTATGCATGCCTCTACTTGTATAAGGATGAGGTGTACTATATTATAATGCATGCGACTGCTATTGGAAGGTATCTACCTATTTGTAATGCATTTTTCGTGTTTTATATTAGAAAGAGCTCTTTTATTTGTTAAAAACATGCGTCTTCTTGTGTAAGAAGGGGATCTAAAAATTTACTGATGCATTCGTCTTCTTGAATAAGAAAGGATCTAATAATTTGGATGCTTGTCTTATTAAGAATGGGGTTTAATAATTTGGATGCATGTCTTATAAAGAAATGGTTGAATAATTTGGATGTGTGTCTTATTAAAAAGGGGTTTAATAATTTGGATGCGTGTCTTATAGAGAAGGGGTTTAATAATTTGGATGCATGTCTTATAGAGAAGGGGTTTAATAATTTTGATGCGTGTCTTGTAAAGAAAGGATTTAATAATTTGGATGCGTGTCTTATAAAGAAAGGATTTAATGATTTGGATGCGTGTCTTATAAAGAAGGGATTTAATAATTTGGATGCGTGTCTTATAGAGAAGGAGTTTAATAATTTGGATGCGTGTCTTATAGAGAAGGGGTTTAATGATTTGGATGCGTGTCTTATAGAGAAGGGATTTAATAATTTGGATGCGTGTCTTATAGAGAAGGGGTTTAATAATTTGGTGGCGTGTCTTATAGAGAAGGGGTTGAATAATTTGGATGAGTGTCTTATAAAGAAGGAGTTTAATAATTTGGATGCGTGTCTTATAGAGAAGGGATTTAATAATTTGGATGCGTGTCTTATAGAGAAGGAGTTTAATTATTTGGATGCGTGTCTTATAGAGATGGGGGTTTAATAATTTGGATGCGTGTCTTATAAAGAAGGAGTTTAATAATTTGGATGCGTGTCTTATAGATAAGGGGTTTAATAATTTGGATGAGTGTCTTATAAAGAAGGAGTTTAATAATTTGGATGCGTGTCTTATAGAGAAGGGATTTAATAATTTGGATGCGTGTCTTATAGAGAAGGAGTTTAATAATTTGGATGCTTGTCTTATAGAGAAGGGGTTGAATAATTTGGATGAGTGTCTTATAAAGAAGGAGTTTAATAATTTGGATGCGTGTCTTATAGAGAAGGAGTTTAATAATTTGGATGCGTGTCTATATTGAAGGGGTTTTATAATTTGCTAGTGCATCAGTTTCTTAAATAAAGTAAGGATCTTCTAATTTGGTCATGCACATGCCTTCTTTTAAAAAGAGAGGTCTTTTATTTTGATAATGCACGCGTCTTCTTTGATAAAGATGGGGTCTTTTACTTTGATAATGTGTGCGTCTTCTTTTATCAAGAAGGTCTTGTACTTTGATAATGGATGCGTCTTCCTTTATAAAGAAGAGGTGTTTTATTAAGATAATGCATGCGTCTTCTTTTCTAAAGACGAGGCCTTTTACTGTGATAATGCAAGCGTTTTCTTTTATAAAGATGAGGTCTTTTACTTTGATAATGCGTGCGTCTTCTTTTATAAAGATGAGGTCTTTTGCTTCGATAATGCGTGCATCTTCTTTTATAAAGAAGGTCTTGTACTTTAATAATGGATGCGTCTTCTTTTATAAAGAAGAGGTGTTTTACTTTGATAATGCATGCGTCTTCTTTTATAAAGAAGAGGTTTTTTACTTTGATAATGCATACGTCTTCTTTTCTAAAGAAGAGGTATTTTACTTTGATAATACATTCGTCTTCTTTTATACAGAAGAGGTCTTTTGCTTTTATAATGCACGCGTCTTCTTTCATAAAGAAAAGGTCTTTTACTTTGATAATGCATGCGTCTTCTTTTATAAAGAAGAGGTCTTTTACTTTTATAATGCATGCGTCTTCTTTCATAAAGGAAAGGTCTTTTACTTTGATAATGCATGTGTCTTCTTCATTTTAGTATCTTCCTTTTTGGTTGGAAAGCCTGCCTACCAGAAGTCGACCCATCCAGTAATCAGTGACGCTTACAGAGCGGTCGATGGCAATACTAACCAACGTTTCTTCTTCGGTCAGAGTTGTGCCCATGGCAAGGTGAAGGAGACAGACCCCTGGTGGGTGGTGGATATGCAAGACCTTTACCTGGTTGAAGGCGTCTATATAACTGGACGCACAGATTGTTGCAGTAAGAATTGCCTAAATGTTCGCTTTCAAATTTCTTTACACACGCTTCGGTGAAGGACCTGAAAAGTATCCAGTCATGACTATCATGTACCTTGAACAGCCATCTTACACTTCCAAGTCCCGTCATGTGCACATTTTACGTTTGGTTAGCCCACTGGATATAAGGTAGTCGGCATGTGATTTGTCAGCAGTTCAAAGGTGCGCCACAGCTACATATATTTCTCAGCAAAGGCAGATGTGAAAACCTGTGACACCCTTTTGGTTTACAGAATCATGCGTGTGTGCATTTAGTTAAGTCTTTTGAAAAAAAAAGTTCTTGGAGACAGTTACTTTTGACGTTTAAATCAGTTTCACGTTATACAGATCAAGGAAATTTAACAGAAAATGAGTGTACCCGGTCAATTTCAAGTGCCATTCACTCGTAATAATATCCAAATTACCAAATTAAAAGGAAAGGTCCTGACAACATTTGCATCGTTTTGAAAAAAGGGTTGGAGTGAGTGGTTATTATGTGTTACAGCTGATTATGGTCTGTGTGCCATGCTCTGTTCTGCTTGTCTTACTGCCCACTACTCTCCACAGACAAAGCGACTCGATACAAATGCAACAGAATCTTTTTACCCATTCCGACTTGCAACGGTCAAGTCCAAGGAGTAGTCAAATGTCGTCTGCTTCAGTGTTTTACACTAACTTGAACAGTAATGAAAAACGATTTAAATGAGAATGATAGAAGAGACCAAGCAATAAAATGCAACCTAGGTCAGCAGCTGAACGGTGATCAAGTAAACAGTTTTAGGTCACACGCCAAAATGGTCTGTGACAATAAGACCCCAGTAAGTCAATTACAGCTTTTATATGGTCTCTGCACAAATAAGTATAATAATAATAGCAATGAAGATGATGACGACGACGATGATGATGATGATGACGACGACGACGACGACGATGACGATGATGATGATGATGATGATGATGATGATGATGATGATGATGATGATGATGATGATGATGATGATGATGATGATGATGATGATGATGATGATGATGATGATGATGATGATGATGATGATATTGTCGGGGTTTTTAAAATATGACTCGCTATTTCGTAAGTACATCGAGGAGAGCTTGATGACCAAAATGCATTTTCTGGTTTGTGGATTCATTTACAGAGAACAGGTTGGCCGACTTACAGATTCGGGTGGCCAGAGAATTTGATGGTACAAATTACGACCTGGATAAATTTGCTGTATGCGGCCGACACGTGGGAATGCTTGTCCTACACTATGAGTCGGCACCAGTGCTATGTTCGACGCCAGTACTCGGCCGCTACTTAAGTATTTACATACCGGGTAAAAAGAAGACATTGACATTGTGTGAAGTGCAAGTCATGAAGAAAAAAGGTATCGGTCCGATGCAAATAGTTTGGGGCTGGAGGCATATATTTAAACTTTTAGTAATGTGCGCTTATCTAGTTAAACTTTTTTTTTCCATTTTTTAGATTCTCACATATATTGGTAGGTCAATATCTTCTTATAATGTATCCAAACGTGGATGGTTGGTTTGGAAAAAAAAAACCTCAATCAAATTAATAAAATCTTTCATGGCCGGGCATGGCAGTCGATAGATACCATTTACCTTTTAATCACAATAACAGGCAATTGGGACTGACAATGGACTCTTAGCGTCACCTGGATACATCTCCGGTGTCGACTGTCGAATTCCTATCAAATAAAAACTAATTTAACAGTTTAAAAAAACATACAACGATTCTTAAAATCTATTTTTATACGGAAAATATGGGGTTTCAAAAATAAAGAAATTTAACATTTGAAGAGACACCGAAACGTGTGTGTGAGGGGGGGGGGGGGCGGAGGGATTTGCCACTTTCTTGCCTTAGAAACGGAAACTCAATTGTTTATTGATTTTCACAGATAACGATACAAAAACAAATTTAAAGACCTTTTTGAAATGGCAACTGTTGAATTCACATATTTTTCCACCTTTCGCAATAAATGTTTATGCAGCTGTGTAACCCAGATTTATGCAACGATGTAACCCAGAAGTTTTTCTTTATAGATTCTTGAGATTTAAATTGATCGTCATGGAGACATAAAATGGGGGGGGGGGTATAATGTAGATGTTTGGCTCTGGGCACTCGCATCATAGTTCAGGTACCGTGGCCTACTTAATTTTATATAATCAGCTCACCATTTAAATGTGCGACAAATTAGCAAAAAATTTCCCCGTGAAAGCCAATGGATAATCCCGCATACTTGACTGCAAAAGAAAATATGCGTGCTTCATATATACGTTTAAACGTATCTATTTAATCTGGATAACCCTAAAGTACATCGAGATGATTAATACATGGGTTATCCTCCAGAATATGGAGACGCACAGTAAGTATGTACAGGACACACAGGACAATACAATAATAATGCTGTGGCTCTCCGCTTTTGTGCCGTGGTCCTGTGTGCACAGGTGACCTTGGGGGGAAATAGTAAGCGGGGCAGAGGAGCCCAGGGTTATCCTAATCAGCTCGTGCTGCCATGTTTTTCAGCACCAGAGCGGAGACAAAGGGCCCACCACCCATTCTAACACAGCGGTGGTGGGTTCCTGGTCTTAGATATATCCCCTACACTCATCGCTTGTAGCCCCCTCCCCCCCAAAAAACCCAACTTTTCCTCACACACCCTATCCCTCCCTCTAAGGCTC
Source organism: Hermodice carunculata (assembly GCA_964020975.1). Classification (NCBI taxonomy): domain Eukaryota; kingdom Metazoa; phylum Annelida; class Polychaeta; order Eunicida; family Amphinomidae; genus Hermodice; species Hermodice carunculata. Next base: position 29,784,424 of record OZ026623.1, read on the forward strand.
AGGCATTTCCCATGGGAGACCCCATGGGGACCATTATAAGGGCCACCACCATTCCTTTCCTCCCTGCACTCTGACATTCTAATATACCCTGTTGCTATCTCACTCTGTCAATTTTTCATTTTCTATCAGCACCATACTAGGCAGACCTTTGCACTTTTAGTACCTTTCCTGCCTGCCAGAAAGGCACCCTTCAAACTTATACCATGCCTCCTTCGTTTTCTCAAGGGATATATATGTCACCTGCCTACACATATATCCCTGCTTTAATTTCCGTGGCTAAATTTCAACACAGGACTGATTTGCTTTGGTGAATACATTTTAAAATGCATTTATATTCATGAAAACAAAGAAGGCATTGTATAAAAAGGATACCTCCCTTGTTCTCGTGATTTTTTCTGGAATCCTGCATTTTTAAATCCCTACGCTTCGCTCCGGGATTTAAAAAGCAGGATTCCAGATAAATCCCTTGAACTTGGGATGTATCCTCTTCATAAAGTCCATGCTACACGTTTTTCTTCCTCTGAACACTGAACCTCTTCTGGACCCTTGTTTCCATAGTCTTCCCTATGCCACTTTCTGAAAAATTCTTGTCTTATCTGTCTATATGCATCACAACACAACAGCCAATGATCCACTGTTTCATCTGCCCTTTTTCTACATACTGGGGTACCTTACATTTTCCATTACTACAGTTTGTCCACTTCTGTTTTCTCTCTTCCAGATTGATCACGCTTGCCTTACTTTGAAAAAGAAGCCTGGATCCCTTCCTTCCATCGTAATACACATTCTCCCTTGGCCTTTCTAGTACCTTTTGTAGTACGCTTATAATGTACCATTTTTCTTGACTCCTCTTTTCCAGTCCTCTTTCCAGCTCTCTGTAACAGTCTTACCGATGTACACTTTCCAATCATTAACCTCATCATATCCTTATAATTCATATATCTCTGCTAACTTATCTATGTCTTTGACCTATCTTGTTTGTTCCTTGACTACCTCATTGTAAACTTTCCTGCACCACCTGTCTTCAGTTACTGCTTGTAGATACTCTTGGTACTTCAGCTTTGCTTTGGCAATTCTGTCTGTGATTTGATTCCATCTTAACTCTCCTAGGACTACTTCTGTTGCTGTACATGGTGGTGCACCCAGTATCCATTTCCCCATCTCATTCTGTGATTTCGCCATTCCCTGGATATCTCCTTCACTTATTGAAATCACATCTAAGCCATATATCATCCCTGGTATTGCGACTCTACCCAATAATATGCTTGCTGTGTATACTCTGCTAAAACTGTTCCGTGCGGTAGGTTTAATCCTTCCCTTTGTAGGATTCACTTTCTGTTTAATCTTCTCCACCTGATACCGGCAGATGCCTTTACCCTTTGCTTTTATCTTAACACCTAGGTATTCACACTCATCAACCTCCCCAACTTCGATTAACTGTTCTCTTCCTTCTAGAATTTGGAACTTCCTAATTCTCCATTTTTGTTATTCCCATCTGCTTTATTCCCAAGAGTCATCACTTTACTCTTATCTTTACTAAATTTTAATCTCCATTTATTCCCATAATACCCTGCTATGTTCAGAATATCTTGTAGCTCTTTCTGGGACTCATGAGTACAATATCATCTTAAAAAAATAATTCTGGGATTTTCAGGTCACCAACATTTATTCCCTTACCACACTCCATTACCTCACTCCCAACTCCTTAACATACAGGGCAAACAAAATCAGGAACACCACACATCCCTGCTTTAGGCCATTAGCCCGGCATGTATTCTCTACTTCTACCTTTCCTAATCCGAGTGTAAAGTGTACATCTTCATACAATGTTTTCAGAATTTATAGAAAGTTCCCACCAAATCCTAGTCCATTTAGCTTTTTTGTTCAACAGGGCATTTCTTCATACCCTGTTATATGCATTTATTACGTCTAAGGAATCCATGAGCTTGAGTTGACCACCCAAGTTCCCGAAGTACGTTTTCATGCAACGTATGTTTCAAAAGACCTGTACCAACTTTAGAGGTGTTATACTAAATCCATTTCAAGCGATCAGACAACACCTTCCCACAGTTGTCGAACAATGCACAACAGTACTCAAGAATTGGACGGATCATAGAATAATACAGATTGACAAGCGATTTGCGTGGTAGATTACACTTAAACCTCTGGAGTAAGGAGATTCTTTGACCAGCTTTATTGATAATCCGTGTAATATCGCCATGATAAGATAAGTCACAATTGAAATTGATACCGAGATGTGTATGACTATCTGCCCCAGGAATCGGCGACCAACCTAAGAAAACAGGCGGGCGATGATGGTTCATGCGTTTCACAGAAAATATAACAGATAATGATTTGATGGTATTGAATAACACTTGCTTTAGCCTGCCCCAGTATTGTATTAAAGACAGATTGGTGTTCAGGTGGCGTGATGATTGAACAGAGTCATTGACATTTTGAAGTCTGCTAGTATGATCAGTCAACAATCTCACTTTACATGTGGCATTGTCCACTAGGTCATTTATATAAACTAAGAAAAGGAGGGACCCGAGGATAGAGCCCTGAGGCACCCCAGCCTGGATAGAAAGCCAGACAGAAGATTGATCATGAAAAGTAATTCTTCCGAGGCGATTAAAAAGACAGCTTTTGACCCGGGAAAAAAGATAATCGGATATACCAAGCTGCTTAAGGATTCCAGAATATCACGCCTTGTTGAACGCCTTAGAGACGTCAAGAAACACCATTCTGCCCTTTTTTAATATCTATAGATCGTGGTAAATAATATGGAGTCAGTACACAAGCTGATTCATTGTCGAAACGCCTGCATTGAAACCTGAATTTTTAGGTGTTAAAAGATTGATTGCTGTGAAATATTCACATAGGGCATTAGTCATTAGGCGTTTAAAGACTTAACGAACATTTCACAGTAAAGATATTGGCCTATAAGTATTTTTATTTGTCTGTTAGATATTTTGAAGCCAGGAAAATATTGGAACGTTTCCAGGACTAGTAAAAGTGAGATTGATTTAGGGAAAGTTTAAATATTTTTGTAAAAAGATTACAAATGGAGCGAGCAGTATTCATCAGCAGGATGTTGCCAATGTTTGCCGGCCCGCTTTCAGAAGTAACTCTTAGATACAATAAAGCTTTCAAAACATCCTCCTCATCAAACGTGATTTTCAGTTAATCTAGACTCGATACGATGACTAAATTCAAAAAAATTCGTATCCCTATGGTACCCATTCTCATCATAGGGATACGAATGCCAATGCAGTCAAGCATTCTTTGTGTATAGCTGTGTTTTCGTTTTATTTCGAGATTAATATCATCAGCCACATTTTATGTTCAACAGTTTGTATATAAAATTTATTTAGCAATAATTACCCCCACATAATGTGTGGGTAGTTGTTTGGTTGTTTATTTATTGTTTTATTTATAACTTTTTGTTTATTTAGAGTTAATTGTCATCAGACACAAACATGTTGGCAGTATCTGGATTTTTTTACTTAGTGATAAATGTTATTAGCCAGATATGTGTGGGCAGCTTTTTTATCAATTTATTTAGAGATTAATGTCATCAGTATGTTTCATCTACAGATAACTATCATCAGCCAGATACTGGATATGGATAGTTTTTGTATCAATTTTTATTTAGCTGTACATATCATCAGGCATGTATTGTAAGTTGGTAATTTATTTGATTTATTGAAAGGTACATATCATCCACGGGGTTTTGGGAGCACTGTCTTAACGTTGTGTGTGTGTTTTTTAAATTTATTTCGATTTCTTCAAAGTTTTCCTGCAAATACCGCCAATCTACAGTGCAAAGCGAAAGATGTTGAATCAGTCGAACAACTAACACCACTTTACGGCCTAAAAAGATGCGTGAGTCTAACAACACCACTTTACGGCCTAAACAAGATGTTTCGTCAGTCTAACAATACCACTTTACGGCCTAAAACAGATGTTGGGTCAGTCTCAGAACTGACAGCGCCTTACGGCCCAGAAAAGCTGTTGAGCCAGTCTAACAACATCACCTTACGGCATGAAAAAAAACGTTGAATCAGTCAAACAGCACCAGCTTACGGGCATAGAAAAATGTTGAGTCAGTCTAACAAATAACACCGCCTTATGGCCTCAACAGATACTAACTCAGTCTAACAACACCACACTGCGGCCTAAAAAGATGTTGAATCGGTCTGATAACATCACCTTATGGTCTAAACATGATGTTGAACCCGTTTAATAATTAACGCCGCGCTACGGCTTCAAAAGCCATCTTGAATAATTACCACACCTACAGTATTATAACTGAACTGACTTAGTCTTTCTATTAGTTCCTTGCATTGCTGCGAAAAGAGAGGCATAACAATGGCTCTCTCTGCACACGGAATTTGGATATTCAGCACAAAACTATTTTTGTAGCTGGGAAGTACTTGGTGTCAAGCGCAGACCTACCACTCAAGGACGGGCACGGATTCTGCAACAAAACGTTCAATGGTTCACTACTATACATGAAGGATGAAATTGAACTGAAACTTACAAGAGCAAACCTCGAGAGTAAGGACCTGAAGTTTCCCTACTGGATGGATAATCAGCAATCGAAGCAGCACCTTGGGAGCCTGGGACTGTATGAAGTTGATACAGGTAAACAGCGCCACCTGGCAACTGATCTTTAAATAATTTCTCTCTTGACAGCTGTTCCGCCAAGTGAAAACCAATCTCTAAAAGTATATAAATATGAACTTTAAGCACAGGTCCTCAGGCGATGATCTTTAATTGGATGCGCGCGCCACCTAGATAATTTGCCGACCACTCATTTCCTTACTCACTTCCTCACTCACTCACCCATTCACTCACTCACTCATTCACTCACTCACTCACTCACTTGTTCAATTAGTCAAACATTCAATCAATTAGCCAACTACCCAGTTGGTCGGCCAGTCATTCAGTCCATCCATCCATCCATCCTCTATCCATCCACCGAAATAACGAAATTTATACATAAACATTGAATAGCCAGACAGGGTAAAGATACATGGGTCGCAATATAAATACATTTATAAACAATAAATAGCCAGCCAGCCAAACAGGTACATGGGTGGTCCTGTAAATACATAAACAATAAATAGCCAGACAGGCCGACAAATACATGGGTGGCTCTGTAAATACATAAACAATGAATAGCCAGACAGGCAGATGGATACACGGCTGGTTCTGTAAATACAGAAAAAATAAATAGCCAGACAGGCAGATGGATACACGGCAGGCTCTGTAAATACATAAATAATAATGGACAGACAGATAGATAGATAGATACAGGGGTGGCTCTGTAAACACATAAACAATAAATAACCAGCCAGCTAGACAGACCCATGGGTGGCTCTAAAAACACATATTGCAATAGATAGCCAGACAGACAGGGAGATACATGGGTGGCTCTCTACATACTTCCAAATATTTTACTACTTTGCTCCTAACGAGAATCAAAATCCTGGTATCTAGCTTTTTAAGTCCGCCTTTGTCGATACCAGCCCGCAGCCGAGAGAGTTGAATGTCTTTTCCTCTGAGCAAAGTCCCCAATAATCTAATCTAGATTTTTAAGCCAATAGTGGATTTGTATAAATAGCTAACTGCCTTGCTAACCATTGCCATGGATTATGGCCATCCGCTTTCCGTCGTTGGGAAATAAAAGGAAAAAAAATAGATACAAAATAAATGACAATTAGGATAACGAAAATTATCATGGTTATGTTAATAAATCCGATTACATGCACAATATACACGTTTCTGGGACCTAAATATGAAAAACGATATTGTTTTCAGCATGGCCATATGTCCTTTACCTTAAGTTCTTAAGTAATTTCATTCAGCATCTGGTATTATCTATGTTTTTTTGCATTCTTTAAATGTACTGTAGACAAACCATAGATATTTTGTCAATATTTGACGGTGTTTTCGAGTTTGGAAAATGTTTGAGAACTCCCTTGGACCCCCGCTGTAGACTAGTATTGCATCTTCTCTCTATCCATCACAACAGAAACAGGTCGTAAGCTATACGTATATAAATATCTTTGATCTAATTGTTCTAAAGTCCGTAGTGTAAAGATCAAAACATTTAAAATTAAATAAGATAAAAACAAAAACTTGTTACGAGAGAAAACTGAAACAAATACGCTTATATGCCTTCTGTTGCTCACTACTTTCATCTCCTATTTGACATATGGCTTACTTTTAGGCGAGAGTGTGTAGGGAAAGCGTTTTAACTCTAAGTTAACCCTGAAGGGAAGGACATGGGAAATATGTCAGTAGTTTGTGGTCATATTTATTATTTTGGCAAATATGAGTAGTTAGATAAGGAATGTAAAAAAATTGAAATTAGCTGCTCCGATTGTGATTCTAAATCAACAATTTTGGAGGAATATGAGACTTACGTGTGTGTCCTCTGAACCGATCTTTTTATTACTCCTTATCGTTTAATTGTAGCATTAACGTTACGTCATTTTGTAATGGTTCACTGAAATTTGATATATTTGCTCATTTGCCTTCTAAAAGGCTGTTCCTCTAACGCAAATGGTAATGAAAATGCTTGATGAATAAATATCTGAGTGTCCCAATTAGGTCCAAAATGATCAAATTAGCATCCTTACGTGTACAGGATGCAAGGTAAATTACAATTCCAATATCAGTACAATTTTAATTTAATTGCTTACGTTGGTTTAAAATGAGAATTACATAGAAGATTCATCTCGATATATCTATAGTGTATATGACTCAGCTGTGTCGATAATAATTCTTGTGTTAGGTTTTGAC